>CM068300.1:33489627-34089627 GCA_034768395.1 Linum lewisii | reverse complement strand
AATGACACGAGATTAAACCGAGATTCAATTCTAACAATTTGGTTTAGAGTGTTCCACGTATAAACTTAACCTACACATGTAAGAACATCAACAAAACAAGTTTTCGATCTCACTAATTTCTGCACACTTCAAGTAGTAGTTTCAATAAAGCTCGTTTCAAGGCAAAACAGTTAATCATGATTAACCGACTACGATAACACCAATTCTAATCAAAAAGACTTTAAGCTCTAGCCATGATGTGGACGCGGAGGTAGGAAAAGTGACGTGGCTATCGACTCGACTTCATCCGTTTCTAGATCTGTACGTTACATGTTTAGCTAGGACCGATTTAAACAACAATTTTGTTCAAGCTTCAACTTATTCCTTCAATTTATTTACTGCATACTAGTGCTCGATACCAAACACTTCACTTAGGTGTTGGACCTGCCTAGCTCACAGTATTTGTGCCTTTGCTAGTGCTCAACCCGAACACTTCACTTAGGTGTCGGGCTTGCCTAGATTTTTTTTCAGCACTTAAAGAACTTTACATTGATTTGCACAACTCGAATTTCACCACTCAAACACTTGATTTATCGATTTAACCACTTGATCCTAGCTAGTTATAACTTTTTACACGAGATTTCGAATTGGATTTCCGCCTAATCTCAAGCCACAATCACAGGTGAACAAATATGGAGTGAAAAACATGGAAGAAGCTAGCATTTATCATCTTAGAACGGTGTTATCGAGCTTTGTTATTAACAAACCAAATAATTCAATTAATTCAAGTTTCAACTACAGAAGTGATTTATGATCTGTTCTGACCTAGACTCATTTAATATCAGTTCTGACACGTTGGTTACAGGTTCTAAGTGGAACAGTCTAGACGTCATTGTTCAAAATTGAAGTCAATTTAACATCAAAACTCAAGAATTGAGCAATTCTATGCAAGAGAAATTTTAAAATTGAACCATAGAATCATAGATAGCAAGCAAGATCATGCATAATCCTAGACTCCTAATTTGATGCTGCAGTTTTAGCGGTATCAAATACTACCAAGCTGTGAAGCTAGGGTGATCGTATTCCACGGGTTTCTACTAATCGACTACTCAAAGAAGCTGGCAAATTACTCAGGTTTTGAACACTTAGTGCGTGGTGTGAGTTCCACGACTTCTAATCTAATGAACAAAGGAAAATAAAAGACAGAAAAGTAAAAGATTGACTAACGAGAAGATAGACGAGCTTAGATTTTGAATCCCCTTAGATCACCAGAGCAACGGCAATCACAAGATCAGCGGTTTTCAATTCTAATTCAATCGGTTTCTATACACCACCATAACTCCTTCCCCTTAGGTTTAAGACCGGCGAACGTTCGCTCTATTCCGTTCTAACTACCAAGATTAACTAGCCACCAGGGTACGGTCGCCTCTCGCAACGACTTAATTAACTGGTGCAATTACTAATGATTAATGAGTTACTCTTGCAGTGAATTAACCCTAACCGGTTCCTACGAAAGGCACGCTCCAATTATAAGGTTAATTGTTCAATTTGATGTTCTAAAATAAGGCGAGCGTTCGCTTCTATCCTTAGCTTAACCAGAATCTAATCTAGGTGATCAATCCAGACAAGAAACATGAAAAATGAAGAACAATCAAACATGAAAAAGAACTGATTGAATTTCGAATCTAATCACCGCCGATCCGTGACCGCTTTAAAGCCCTGGGTCACTTAGGGTTCATCTAGTCTAAGCTCTACAAGTTCAGTTACTCATATCAGAAACAAGAGAATCAAAGGCAACAATGAAGATCATCATACAGAGGAAGAACAGATAAGAACTGAAAAACCTAATTCTGACGACTTCCGCGAAGCTTCAATCTCCTGGATCTTCAACTTTAAGCTCCGAGTTCTCCGAGGTGAAGGATGGAGTCACGATCTCTCCACGGATCTTCGAACTCTCTAAACTCTATTATCGACCCTAGAGTCGGCTGACTCTCAAAAGTCTGATTTGTGAAAATATGAACTTTGAAGAAGTAGTTAGTCTTTGTGTTTTTGCTGGATCTAATGCGGCATTCTGTCTCGGCTTCTCTCTTTAAATAGGTATGCTTAGGGTTTCCAATACAGCGCCGGATTTGGAAGATATTTTCGGCGAAAATATCAGATAATTTTCGCCGAAAACTTTAGGCAAAATCCCCTGTTTGATTTCTTCTATGATTTTCGGCGAAAACTCAAAGTAGTTTTTGCCAAAAACTTCAGTGTAAATCAGCCTGTGAGTTTCTGAAGGTATTTTCGCCGAAAACCTCATAGTATTTTCGGCGAAAACATTGTGCTGGGCAGTTGGATCTTTGGTTCTGACTCTGGTTTGATTTTTGGTTCGATTCCGGTTCACTCCTTGAGGTCTTGAACACGTCTGTGGCTACATAAATGATGGCAAAAACCTGTGCTTTCACAAAAACACTAGAAAACCATCAAATAGACCCAAAAGGGCCAAAGTAACCAAATCGGTAGGAAATAGGTGGTTGAGTGAATATTCGCTATTTTACCCCTAAAACCACGTTTCAAGCAAGGGAATGTCGCTTAAATGAGGTGATAATCACGTCAAATCGAGTGTCATCAATACCCCACACTTAAGCTTTTGCTTGTCCTCAAGCAAACTGAACTAGAACACACTCAAATTCACAAATGACACGAGATTAAACCGAGATTCAATTCTAACAATTTAGGTTTAGACTGTTCCACGTATAAACTTAACCTACACATGTAAGAACATCAACAAAACAAGTTTTCGATCTCACTAATTTCTGCACACTTCAAGTAGTAGTTTCAATAAAGCTCGTTTCAAGGCAAAACAGTTAATCATGATTAACCGACTACGATAACACCAATTCTAATCAAAAAGACTTTAAGCTCTAGCCATGATGTGGACGCGGAGGTAGGAAAAGTGACGTGGCTATCGACTCGACTTCATCCATTTCTAGATCTGTACGTTACATGTTCTAGCTAGGACCGATTTAAAACAACAATTTTGTTCAAGCTTCAACTTATTCCTTCAATTTATTTACTGCATACTAGTGCTCGATACCAAACACTTCACTTAGGTGTTGGACCTGCCTAGCTCACAGTATTTGTGCCTTTGCTAGTGCTCAACCCGAACACTTCACTTAGGTGTCGGGCTTGCCTAGATTTTTTTCAGCACTTTAAAGAACTTTACATTGATTTGCACAACTCGAATTTCACCACTCAAACACTTGATTTATCGATTTAACCACTTGATCCTAGCTAGTTATAACTTTTTACACGAGATTTCGAGTTGGATTTCCGCCTAATCTCAAGCCACAATCACAGGTGAACAAATATGGAGTGAAAAACATGGAAGAAGCTAGCATTTATCATCTTAGAACGGTGTTATCGAGCTTTGTTATTAACAAACCAAATAATTCAATTAATTCAAGTTTCAACTACAGAAGTGATTTATGATCTGTTCTGACCTAGACTCATTTAATATCAGTTCTGACACGTTGGTTACAGGTTCTAAGTGAAACAGTCTAGACGTCATTGTTCAAAATTGAAGTCAATTTAACATCAAAACTCAAGAATTGAGCAATTCTATGCAAGAGAAATTTTAAAATTGAACCATAGAATCATAGATAGCAAGCAAGATCATGCATAATCCTAGACTCCTAATTTGATGTCTGCAGTTTTAGCGGTATCAAATACTACCAAGCTGTGAAGCTAGGGTGATCGTATTCCACGGGTTTCTACTAATCGACTACTCAAAGAAGCTGGCAAATTACTCAGGTTTGAACACTTAGTGCGTGGTGTGAGTTCCACGACTTCTAATCTAATGAACAAAGGAAAATAAAAGACAGAAAAGTAAAAGATTGACTAACGAGAAGATAGACGAGCTTAGATTTTGAATCCCCCTTAGATCACCAGAGCAACGACAATCACAAGATCAGCGGTTTTCAATTCTAATTCAATCGGTTTCTATACACCACCATAACTCCTTCCCCTTAGGTTTAAGACCGGCGAACGTTCGCTCTATCCGTTCTAACTACCAAGATTAACTAGCCACCAGGGTACGGTCGCCTCTCGCAACGACTTAATTAACTGGTGCAATTACTAATGATTAATGAGTTACTCTTGCAGTGAATTAACCCTAACCGGTTCCTACGAAAGGCAGGCTCCAATTATAAGGTTAATTGTTCAATTTGATGTTCTAAAATAAGGCGAGCGTTCGCTTCTATCCTTAGCTTAACCAGAATCTAATCTAGGTGATCAATCCAGACAAGAAACATGAAAAATGAAGAACGAATCAAACATGAAAAAGAACTGATTGAATTTCGAATCTAATCACCGCCGATCCGTGACCGCTTTAAAGCCCTGGGTCACTTAGGGTTCATCTAGTCTAAGCTCTACAAGTTCAGTTACTCATATCAGAAACAAGAGAATCAAAGGCAACAATGAAGATCATCATACAGAGGAAGAACAGATAAGAACTGAAAAACCTAATTCTGACGACTTCCGCGAAGCTTCAATCTCCTGGATCTTCAACTTTAAGCTCCGAGTTCTCCGAGGTGAAGGATGGAGTCACGATCTCTCCACGGATCTTCGAACTCTCTAAACTCTATCTATCGACCCTAGAGTCGGCTGACTCTCAAAAGTCTGATTTGTGAAAATATGAATAATGATTGATGTCTGTTTTTCTGTCTCCCGACTGCTCTCTTTAAATAGGTATGCTTAGGGTTTCCAATACAGCGCCGGATTTGGAAGATATTTTCGGCGAAAATATCAGATAATTTTCGCCGAAAACTTTAGGCAAAATCCCCTGTTTGATTTCTTCTATGATTTTCGGCAAAAACTCAAAGTAGTTTTTGCCGAAAACTTCAGTGTAAATCAGCCTGTGAGTTTCTGAAGGTATTTTTCGCCGAAAACCTCATAGTATTTTCGGCGAAAACATTGTGCTGGGCAGTTGGATCTTCGGTTCTGACTCTGGTTTGATTTTTGGTTCGATTCCGTTCACTCCTTGAGGTCTTGAACATGTCGTGGCTAATAAATGATGGCAAAAACCTGTGCTTTCACAAAAACACTAGAAAACCATCAAATAGACCCAAAAGGGCCAAAGTAACCAAATCGGTAGGAAATAGGGTGGTTGAGTGAATATTCGCTATTTTACCCCTAAAACCACGTTTCAAGCAAGGGAATGTCGCTTAAATGAAGCTGATAATTACGTCAAATCGAGTGTCATCAATACCCCACACTTAAGCTTTTGCTTGTCCTCAAGCAAACTGAACTAGAACACACTCAAATTCACAAATGACACGAGATTAAACCGAGATTCAATTCTAACAATTTGGTTTAGACTGTTCCACGTATAAACTTAACCTACACATGTAAGAACATCAACAAAACAAGTTTTCGATCTCACTAATTTATGCACACTTCAAGTAGTAGTTTCAATAAAGCTCGTTTCAAGGCAAAAAGTTAATCATGATTAACCGACTACGATAACACCAATTCTAATCAAAAAGACTTTAAGCTCTAGCCATGATGTGGACGCGGAGGTAGGAAAAGTGACGTGGCTATCGACTCGACTTCATCCATTTCTAGATCTGTACGTTACATGTTCTAGCTAGGACCGATTTAAACAACAATTTTGTTCAAGCTTCAACTTATTCCTTCAATTTATTTACTGCATACTAGTGCTCGATACCAAACACTTCACTTAGGTGTTGGACCTGCCTAGCTCACAGTATTTGTGCCTTTGCTAGTGCTCAACCCGAACACTTCACTTAGGTGTCGGGCTTGCCTAGATTTTTTTTCAGCACTTTAAAGAACTTTACATTGATTTGCACAACTCGAATTTCACCACTCAAACACTTGATTTATCGATTTAACCACTTGATCCTAGCTAGTTATAACTTTTTACACAAGATTTCGAATTGGATTTCTGCCTAATCTCAAGCCACAATCACAGGTGAACAAATATGGAGTGAAAAACATGGAAGAAGCTAGCATTTATCATCTTAGAACGGTGTTATCGAGCTTTGTTATTAACAAACCAAATAATTTAATTAATTCAAGTTTCAACTACAGAAGTGATTTATGATCTGTTCTGACCTAGACTCATTTAATATCAGTTCTGACACGTTGGTTACAGGTTCTAAGTGGAAAAGTCTAGACGTCATTGTTCAAAATTGAAGTCAATTTAACATCAAAACTCAAGAATTGAGCAATTCTATGCAAGAGAAATTTTAAAATTGAACCATAGAATCATAGATAGCAAGCAAGATCATGCATATCCTAGACTCCTAATTTGATGTTGCAGTTTTAGCGGTATCAAATACTACCAAGCTGTGAAGCTAGGGTGATCGTATTCCACGGGTTTCTACTAATCGACTACTCAAAGAAGCTGGCAAATTACTCAGGTTTGAACACTTAGTGCGTGGTGTGAGTTCCCCGACTTCTAATCTAATGAACAAAGGAAAATAAAAGACAGAAAAGTAAAAGATTGCTAACGAGAAGATAGACGAGCTTAGATTTTGAATCCCCCTTAGATCACCAGAGCAACGACAATCACAAGATCAGCGGTTTTCAATTCTAATTCAATCGGTTTCTATACACCACCATAACTCCTTCCCCTTAGGTTTTAAGACCGGCGAACGTTCGCTCTATTCGTTCTAACTACCAAGATTAACTAGCCACCCGGTACGGTCGCCTCTCGCAACGACTTAATTAACTGGTGCAATTACTAATGATTAATGAGTTACTCTTGCAGTGAATTAACCCTAACCGGTTCCTACGAAAGGCAGCTCCAATTATAAGGTTAATTGTTCAATTTGATGTTCTAAAATAAGGCGAGCGTTCGCTTCTATCCTTAGCTTCACCAGAATCTAATCTAGGTGATCAATCCAGACAAGAAACATGAACAATGAAGAACGAATCAAACATGAAAAAGAACTGATTGAATTTCGAATCTAATCACCGCCGATCCGTGACCGCTTTAAAGCCCTGGGTCACTTAGGGTTCATCTAGTTAAGCTCTAGAAGTTCAGTTACTCATATCAGAAACAAGAGAATCAAAGGCAACAATGAAGATCATCATACAGAGGAAGAACAGATAAGAACTGAAAAACCTAATTCTGACGACTACCGCGAAGCTTCAATCTCCTGGATCTTCAACTTTAAGCTCCGAGTTCTCCGAGGTGAAGGATGGAGTCACGATCTCTCCACGGATCTTCGAACTCTCTAAACTCTATCTATCGACCCTAGAGTCAGCTGACTCTCAAAAGTCTGATTTGTGAAAATATGAATAATGATTGATGTCTGTTTTTCTGTCTGCCGGCTGCTTCTCTTTAAATAGGTATGCTTAGGGTTTCCAATACACGCCGGATTTGGAAGATATTTTTGGCGAAAATATCAGATAATTTTTGCCGAAAACTTTAGGCAAAATCCCCTGTTTGATTTCTTCTATGATTTTCGGCAAAAACTCAAAGTAGTTTTCGCCGAAAACTTCAGTGTAAATCAGCCTCTGAGTTTCTAAAGGTATTTTTGCCGAAAACCTCATAGTATTTTCGGCGAAAACATTGTGCTGGGCAGTTGGATCTTCGGTTCTGACTCTGGTTTGATTTCTGGTTCGATTCCGGTTCACTCCTTGAGGTCTTCAACACGTCCGTGGCTACATAAATGATGGCAAAAACCTGTGCTTTCACAAAAACACTAGAAAACCATCAAATAGACCCAAAAGGGCCAAAGTAACCAAATCGGTAGGAAATAGGGTGGTTGAGTGAATATTCGCTATTTTACCCCTAAAACCACGTTTCAAGCAAGGGAATGTCGCTTAAATGAGGCTGATAATCACGTCAAATCGAGTGTCATCAATACCCCACACTTAAGCTTTTGCTTGTCCTCAAGCAAACTGAACTAGAACACACTCAAATTCACAAATGACACGAGATTAAACCGAGATTCAATTCTAACAATTTGGTTTAGACTGTTCCACGTATAAACTTAACCTACACATGTAAGAACATCAACAAAACAAGTTTTCGATCTCACTAATTTCTGCACACTTCAAGTAGTAGTTTCAATAAAGCTCGTTTCAAGGCAAAACAGTTAATCATGATTAACCGACTACGATAACACCAATTCTAATCAAAAAGACTTTAAGCTCTAGCCATGATGTGGACGCGGAGGTAGGAAAAGTGACGTGGCTATCGACTCGACTTCATCCATTTCTAGATCTGTACGTTACATGTTCTAGCTAGGACCGATTTAAACAACAATTTTGTTCAAGCTTCAACTTATTCCTTCAATTTATTTACTGCATACTAGTGCTCGATACCAAACACTTCACTTAGGTGTTGGACCTGCCTAGCTCACAGTATTTGTGCCTTTGCTAGTGCTCAACCCGAACACTTCACTTAGGTGTCGGGCTTGCCTAGATTTTTTTTCAGCACTTTAAAGAACTTTACATTGATTTGCACAACTCGAATTTCACCACTCAAACACTTGATTTATCGATTTAACCACTTGATCCTAGCTAGTTATAACTTTTTACACGAGGTTTCGAATTGGATTTCCGCCTAATCTCAAGACACAATCACAGGTGAACAAATATGGAGTGAAAAACATGGAAGCAGCTAGCATTTATCATCTTAGAACGGTGTTATCGAGCTTTGTTATTAACAAACCAATTAATTCAATTAATTCAAGTTTCAACTACAGAAGTGATTTATGATCTGTTCTGACCTAGACTCATTTAATATCAGCTCTGACACGTTGGTTACAGGTTCTAAGTGGAACAGTCTAGACGTCATTGTTCAAAATTGAAGTCAATTTAACATCAAAAGTCAAGAATTGAGCAATTCTATGCAAGAGAAATTTTAAAATTGAACCATAGTATCATAAATAGCAAGCAAGATCATGCATAATCCTAGACTCCTACCCCACACTTAAACGGTACTGTGTCCTCACAGGACTAAACTAGAGTAGAGAGATACGAAGAACCTGTGACGAGATGGTCGGTGTAGGGGATGAACACGGAGCGTCCGGAGCAGAGCGGAGTAGCTACTCAAGATCCTACAAAACAAAAACAACAAAAAGATCAAAAGGATACCGGGACAACTGTCCCGGATCCACACAGAATAAGAGTCGAACAAAGAAGGTTAAGGGGAATTTTAAAAATATTTTGACGATTGAATGAGAAACTGAAAGAAGGAAGAGAGAGAGGGTGAATCCGGATTTTAAAGTGAATAGTTGGGGTGATTTTTAAAAGAGTTTTCGGCGAAAATAAGAGGGTGTTTTCGCCGAAAATTTTAGTTCAAATGCACTGCCGGTTTTTCAGGTGTGTTTTCGCCGAAAGTAACCATATATTTTCGCTGAAAAGAAGCGTTAAAATCATTGCCTGGTTTTCAAAAACTATTTTGCCGAAAACATTATAAATTTCGGACCGAAAATGTTAAACAGGGAGACTCAGTTGAAAATCCAAAAGGTGATTTCGCCGAAAATGGTATTGAAAATTCGCCGAAAATTTTGAACACTATGATTGAAAATATTTTCGCAAACCCGGCAGACTTCAGAAAATCACAGTTAAATTCACAAAAATCGGAAAGACCTCAATCAACTTGCGACTGACTCTATGACACACAGATTCTACACGAAAAATAATAAATCAGACAAATTGACACTTTGGCTCCCCCGAACCTGACTCGAACGACGAAAAGACTGACTCAAAAATTCTAAAACGGACTCCAACCGTGGGTTGCCTCCCACGAAGCGCTCTCTTTTAACGTCCTTGAGCCGGACGATACCTGTTAGGGACCCCAACTTAGGAATTCCTTGAAGTCAATCGTCTTCTTCAAGGACAGCGGTTGAGTGTCATGTAGCACTCCAGCAGGGTAATGTAACCGGTAGTGTTCCAGTAGATCGTGGTTCTGGTTGGATGACCAGTTCTTCTTGAATTCTCCTTCTAGAGGAGGAAAGAGGTAGTACGACGCGGCATGATCACTGAGCTCCATCTTCTCCACCTGATGCTCATCAAGATGTCTCTCGGGATCGAGTGTGTATACTTCCAAATCCTTGAAGTCTTTGATTCCCACTTGCTCGTCCCTGGCTTGATCTATAGGTTGGCTCGGCGGAAGCTCTATTGAGGATATCTCCTCGATTTCTTCGTGCTCCTCTTCGGCTTCAACTTCAAGATGGATTGGCTCTTTGTCTTCATCAACCGCCACCGCCAAGGATTCTTCATCAGATGCTTCTAGCTCGCAATAGTCATCGGTGAGATTGTCAAGTTCATCTTTATACAGCTCTTGAGCATCTTCTTCCATTAGTGGATTTGGTTGCTCGAGCTCGATATCCACTACGTTACGAGCTTGCAGCTTCGAAATGAGATCATCCAAGGTGGATTCTACTCTTGCCGTCTGTTGTCGATTTTGATGAACATGTGAGTTTATCTCTTTGTGAGCTTGTAGCTCTGTAGAGATATTCTCCAAGAAGGATTCTATTCTCGTCGTCTGTTGTCGATGCTGATGAGCTAGTATATACATCTCTTGGTTATCCTCAATATACAGTGCTTCATTGACATACCACTCTTCGTACTGGTCATCCCACTTGTAATCCTGCATAATTAAAACTCAAAAACACTACCCAGGTAAATCATGAAAATATGGAGGAAAATTAATTGGTAAGGCGGAAAGGTAGAAGAATACTTTGCCAACTCTTCTTTCAAACAATTAGAAGAGTCCCCGGCAACGGCGCCAATTTGATGCTGCAGTTTTAGCGGTATCAAATACTCTCAAGCTGTGAAGCTAGGGTAGATCGTATTCCACGGGTTTCTACTAATCGACTACTCAAAGAAGCTGGCAAATTACTCAGGTTTGAACACTTAGTGCGTGGTGTGAGTTCCACGACTTCTAATCTAATGAACAAAGGAAAATAAAAGACAGAAAAGTAAAAGATTGACTAACGAGAAGATAGACGAGCTTAGATTTTGAATCCCCTTAGATCACCAGAGCAACGGCAATCACAAGATCAGCGGTTTTCAATTCTAATTCAATCGGTTTCTATACACCACCATAATTCCTTACCCTTAGGTTTAAGACCGGTGAACGTTCTCTCTATCCGTTCTAACTACCAAGATTAACTAGCCGCCCGGGTACGGTCGCCTCTCACAACGACTTAATTAACTGGTGCAATTACTAATGATTAATGAGTTACTCTTGTAGTGAATTAACCCTAACCGGTTCCTACGAAAGGCACGCTCCAATTATAAGGTTAATTGTTCAATTCGATGTTCTAAAATAAGGCGAGTGTTCACTTCTATCCTTAGGTTAACCAGAATCTAATCTAGGTGATCAATCCAGACAAGAAACATGAACAATGAAGAACGAATCAAACATGAAAAAGAACTGATTGAATTTCGAATCTAATCACCGCCGATCCGTGACCGCTTTAAAGCCCTGGTTCACTTAGGGTTCATCTAGTCTAAGCTCTACAAGTTCAGTTACTCATATCAGAAATAAGAGAATCAAAGGCAACAATGAAGATCATCATACAGAGGAAGAACAGATAAGAACTTAAAAACCTAATTCTGACGACTTCCGCGAAGCTTCAATCTCCTGGATCTTCAACTTTAAGCTCCGAGTTCTCCGAGGTGAAGGATGGAGTCACGATCTCTCCACGGATCTTCGAACTCTCTAAACTCTATCTATCGACCCTAGAGTAGGCTGACTCTCAAAAGTCTGATTTGTGAAAATATGAATAATGATTGATGTCTTTTTTCTGTCTGCCGGCTGCTTCTCTTTAAATAGGTATGCTTAGGGTTTCCAATACAGCGCCGGATTTGGAAGATATTTTTGGCGAAAATATTATATAATTTTCGCCGAAAACTTTAGGCAAAATCCCCTGTTTGATTTCTTCTATGATTTTCGGCGAAAACTTCAGTGTAAATCAGCCTGTGAGTTTCTGAAGGTATTTTCACCGAAAACCTCATAGTATTTTCGGTGAAAACATTGTGCTGGGCAGTTGGAACTTCGGTTCTGACTCTGGTTTGATTTCTGGTTCGATTCCGGTTCACTCCTTGAGGTCTTGAACACGTCCGTGGCTACATAAATGATGGCAAAAACCTGTGCTTTCACAAAAACACTAGAAAACCATCAAATAGACCCAAAAAGGGCCAAAGTAACCAAATCGGTAGGAAATAGGGTGGTTGAGTGAATATTCACTATTTTACCCTAAAACCACGTTTCAAGCAAGGAAATGTCGCTTAAATGAGGCTGATAATCACGTCAAATCGAGTGTCATCAATACCCCACACTTAAGCTTTTGCTTGTCCTCAAGCAAACTGAACTAGAACACACTCAAATTCACAAATGACATGAGATTAAACCGAGATTCAATTCTAACAATTTGGTTTAGACTGTTCCACGTAGAAACTTAACCTACACATGTAAGAACATCACAAAACAAGTTTTCAATCTCACTAATTTCTGCACACTTCAAGTAGTAGTTTCAATAAAGCTCGTTTCAAGGCAAAACAGTTAATCATGATTAACCGACTACGATAACACCAATTCTAATCAAAAAGACTTTAAGCTCTAGCCATGATGTGGACGCGGAGGTAGGAAAAGTGACGTGGCTATCGACTCGACTTCATCCGTTTCTAGATCTGTACATTACATGTTCTAGCTAGGACCGATTTAAACAACAATTTCGTTCAAGCTTCAACTTATTCCTTCAATTTATTTACTGCATACTAGTGCTCGATACCAAACACTTCACTTAGGTGTTGGACCTGCCTAGCTCACAATATTTGTGCCTTTGCTAGTGCTCAACCCGAACACTTCACTTAGGTGTCGGGCTTGCCTAGATTTTTTTTTCAGCACTTTAAAGAACTTTACATTGATTTGCACAACTCGAATTTCACCACTCAAACACTTGATTTATCGATTTAACCACTTGATCCTAGCTAGTTATAACTTTTTACGCGAGATTTCGAATTGGATTTCCGCCTAATCTAAGGCCACAATCACAGGTGAACAAATATGGAGTGAAAAACATGGAAGAAGCTAGCATTTATCATCTTAGAACGGTGTTATCGAGCTTTGTTATTAACAAACCAATTAATTCAATTAATTCAAGTTTCAACTACAAAAGTGATTTATGATTTGTTCTGACCTAGACTCATTTAATATCAGTTCTGACACGTTGGTTACAGGTTCTAAGTGGAACAGTCTAGACGTCATTGTTCAAAATTGAAGTCAATTTAACATCAAAAGTCAAGAATTGAGCAATTCTATGCAAGAGAAATTTTAAAATTGAACCATAGAATCATAGATAGCAAGCAAGATCATGGATAATCCTAGACTCCTAATTTGATGCTGCAGTTTTAGCGGTATCAAATACTACCAAGCTGTAAAGCTAGGGTAGATCGTATTCCACGGGTTTCTACTAATCGACTACTCAAAGAAGCTGGCAAATTACTCAGGTTTGAACACTTAGTGCGTGGTGTGAGTTCCACGACTTCTAATCTAATGAACAAAGGAAAATAAAAGACAGAAAAGTAAAAGATTGACTAACGAGAAGATAGACGAGCTTAGATTTTGAATCCCCCTAAGATCACTAGAGCAACGGCAATCACAAGATCAGTGGTTTTCAATTCTAATTCAATCGGCTTCTATACACCACCATAACTCCTTACCCTTAGGTTTAAGACCGGCGAACGTTCGCTCTATCCGTTCTAACTACCAAGATTAACTAGCCGCCGGGTACGGTCGCCTCTCGCAAGGACTTAATTAACTGGTGCAATTACTAATGATTAATGAGTTACTCTTGCAGTCAATTAACCCTAACCGGTTCCTACGAAAGGCACGCTCCAATTATAAGGTTAATTGTTCAATTCCATGTTCTAAAATAATGCGAGCGTTCGCTTCTATCCTTAGCTTAACCAGAATCTTATCTAGGTGATCAATCCAGACAAGAAACATGAACAATGAAGAACGAATCAAACATGAAAAAGAACTGATTGAATTTCGAATCTAATCACCGCCGATCCGTGACCGCTTTAAAGCCCTGGGTCACTTAGGATTCATCTAGTCTAAGCTCTACAAGTTCAGTTACTCATATCAGAAATAAGAGAATCAAAGGCAACAATGAAGATCATCATACAGAGGAAGAACAGATAAGAACTGAAAAACCTAATTCTGACGACTACCGCGAAGCTTCAATCTCCTGGATCTTCAACTTTAAGCTCCGAGTTCTCCGAGGTGAAGGATGGAGTCACGATCTCTCCACGGATCTTCAAACTCTCTAAACTCTATGTATCGACCTTAGAGTCGGCTGACTCTCAAAAGTCTGATTTGTGAAAATATAAATAATGATTGATGTCTGTTTTTCTGTCTGCCGGCTGCTTCTCTTTAAATAGGTATGCTTAGGGTTTCCAATACAGCGCCGGATTTGGAAGATATTTTTGGCGAAAATATCAGATAATTTTCGCCAAAAACTTTAGGCAAAATCCCCTGTTTGATTTCTTCTATGATTTTCGGTGAAAACTCAAAGTAGTTTTCACCGAAAACTTCAGTGTAAATCAGCCTGTGAGTTTCTGAAGGTATTTTCGCCAAAAACCTCATAGTATTTTCAGCGAAAACATTGTGCTGGGCAGTTGGATCTTCAGTTCTGACTCTAGTTTGATTTATGGTTCGATTCCGGTTCACTCCTTGAGGTCTTGAACACGTCCGTGGCTACATAAATGATGGCAAAAACCTGTGCTTTCACAAAAACACTAGAAAACCATCAAATAGACCCAAAAAGGGCCAAAGTAACCAAATCGGTAGGAAATGGGGTGGTTGAGTGAATATTCGCTATTTTACCCCTAAAACCACGTTTCAAGCAAGGGAATGTCACTTAAATGAGGCTGATAATCACGTCAAATCGAGTGTCATCAAGAATATATGGCCAACAAGGGATGGCTCCCAAAGACAGGCCCCAAAGTGAGCACCGGACCAAGCCCCAAATCAAGCCAAGTGGAGAAACGCAGCCCTAGACCGGCACCCGCCACTGAGAGCCATCTCTGGACCTTCCTGAAGACTAGGCCAAAGCAGAATGGTAAAGGACTAGCCAGAAATGTAGATGGCCAAGACATGAGCCAGCCCCAGGGACCGGGCACGGTGCCCGACGCTGCGAAGGAGCACTTAGGGCCGAGTCGCTAAACGGCTCGGGCCTCTTGGGAAATTCCAGTTGCTCTGGATATCTGGAGACCTCGGATCATGGCCCAACAAATGGCATTGCAATCGGAGGAGAAATGAAGGCGGAGCCACGTAGGAAAGTGCTCATACATGATCTAGGTCCATGCATGCAATACCCCCGAGACAAAGGAATCCCACTCGGACTAGCAGAACAGGTTGCCACGACCAGAAGACCCCTGGCCTAAGTCCTTCTAGGACTAGGACACCATCAGAAGGCCAAAGCCGCGTGAGAAGCCCTGCTCGGCGGCCCGGAACTGCCTGACCACCCATGAAGCTACCGGATTGAGGGTTTTTGCCCGGATTGCCGGATTTTGCCTATTTAGTCTTTTCCTTGCATACCAAGACACTTTTATATTCCTTATTTAGTTAGCTTGTTTAGGTCGATTTTAATCTTTCCTAGTTAGGATTAGATTATTTTATTCCTAGTTAGGAAGTAGCTAAATAGGTGAGGAGAGCTTGTTCCCTCCTTATAAATAGAGGCCGCCGGCCACCCTTTTTATTCAGACTTTAATCAATCAATAAACCCCCTTTTCAGAACTATGTTCTAAATCCCCTTTTAGTATGTGCAAGAGCACGACTTAATGTTAGGCTTATCATCAAGAGCATTGATGATCGAAACAAGTTGGAGTGCTGCCCAGCTCAAAACGCTGCGTTTTGGAGCTTACATGCCGTGTAAGCTAAATACACTGTGAGCTTACACGCCGTGTAAGCTCCCTAGATGGGAAATTTCAGCATTTTCCAACTTGTAAAGGGTTTCTAGGGTTATATATAGACTTTTTGAAGCTAGATTGAATATACACGAATTTTGGCTGATTAGCCACGACCTTAGGGTCGATAGATAGAGTTTAGAGAGTTCGAAGATCCGTGGAGAGATCGTGACGCCATCCTTCCACCTCGGAGGGCTCGGAGCTAAAAGTTGAAGATCCAGGAGATCGAAGCTTCGCCGATGTCGTCAGAATTAGGTTTTTCAGTTCTTATCTGTTCTTCCTCTGTATGATGATTTCCTTTGTTGCCTTTGATTCTTCTGTTATCGTGATGAGTAGCTGAACTCGTAGAGCTTAGATTAGATGAACCCTAAGTGACCCAGGGCTTTAAAGCGGTCACGGATTGGCGGTAATTAGATTCGAAATTCAGTCAATTTCTCTTTGCATGGTTGTTTTGTTCTTCATTGTTTATGTTTCTTCTCTAGTTGATTGCCTAGATTAGGTTTTTGCAAGTTAGGGTTAGTCGCCAGATGTTGTCGCTAGACGTAGTTGATGAGCCTCTTGTTCCTTGGACACGCCCCGAACTACCTTTAACCCGTAGCCAATCTAAGGCCTTCAAGGAACGGCTCACCCTCTACGTGAACACTTGGAGCCAGGAGAGGCACGATGAGGATGCTGACCGAATTATCTGATCCGGATACACCCTGCTGACCAACCAAGCAGTCCCCCAACCGGCCGACCGGGCGACGGATGTAGCGCACGGGCACCCCGAGCGGCACGCGGGATCGGCCCAACACCAGACCTGAGCCCTGGGAGGTTTAGCACCCGCCCTCAACTCCATACAAGGCATAGAGCCAAGCCTAGGAGCTGCCAGCCCAGGAACCACGATGGAAATGGAAGAAATGAGGAAATGGGAAGACGGCCGAATGGGCAGGCCGAGCAGGAACCCCGGATGCCGAGCGGCATCACCATCAGACCCGCCGAAGCCCAACACAAGGAGCCCCGAGCAATGCCGAGCCCGAGAAGCCGCCGCCGCCGCCAGTTCCAAGCCCGATAGCAAAGGCGACGCCGACTTTCCTAATCTGGCCCGCGCGTGAGCAGCACATCCGACCGTATCCGCCGGTTTAGGGTTTTAGCCGGCTTTTGTATTATTTAAGTCTTTTTAGTATTATACTCGGATTTTCCCTTTTAGTTTCGATTCTTTAGGAGCAAGTAATTCCTTTTATTCTATTTAGGACTCTCGGCTATTATTTTATTAATTTAGAGTTCTTTTCCAAGTAGGAAACGTGAGCCTGTTCACGATTTCCTCACCTATAAATAAGAGGCTTCGGCCTCATTGTAAAGACAGACTTTTTCCAATCAATTAATCAAAGGGTCAAAAACACTGGTGGTCATCTAAGTATGGGTCATGTAACAGAGTGGTCACCTAATTATGTTTTGTAACAGCGTGGTCACCTAAGTTTGTAAATCATAAATGACATGCATCTCAGACAATTTTTCACTGAATCTCTTGTGAATTTGCTAGCTTAGAGGGCAACATCAGCCAACAAAATAATATTGTTAACATGGAGAAGATGGAATAAAAATATTTTGTTGCTGATGTGATCCTCTGAGCTGACAAATTCACTAGAGATTCGGTAAAAAATCGATGGAGATGCTTATCGGTTACGATTTACAAACTTAGGTGACTACGTTGTTACAAAACTTAGTTAGGTGACCGCGTTGTTACATGACCCATACTTAAGTGACCACCAGTGTTTTTGACCCATTAATCAAATACAGAACTTTGTTCTTCAATTCTTTAGTTTTATGCTGCGTGCATAGCTTAGAATAGGTATTATCAACAGAAGCATCCATCTTCTGTCGTGGAGCCATTCTTGGACACTACGGGTTCCCGACTGTTATATAGCCGACGGGTCCTAGTACTAATCCACCACCGGTGCGAACGGTCATCGAGCGAAGATTCAAGACTTGCGGTGGTTAGGGTCGTCTGCCCACGGTTGCGGCGGTTCACACCAGTTTTGGTATCAGAGCTTCGGTTCAACTCGAGGAACCACAATCTATCCCAGTTTTCAGGTTTGAAACCCTGGATTCATATCCTTTACTTTTAGTCTTAGAAAATCCTTGAAAAACCCTACCTATCTTTGTTTTCGTGTTGTTAGAAAATCAGTTTAGAAAATCCATCTATTTTTCATTCTTGTCAAAGCATTGTAGGAAAAAGAAAAGAAAAACAAAAAGAAAGGCAATCTGCCCTAGGGTTTCTCGTTCATTATAGGTTGATCTTAAGAAGAGGGGTAGATAGATACATTTGCTTCCCTGTATTGTCAACTAACATGACAGAAGAAGAACTCGCCTTGCTCGAGGCCACCCTACCGACGATTGCTCAAATTCTAGTCTAGATGAAGGCGTCAATCGACCGGATTGAACGGGCATTCGAAGGACATCCAGCACCGGCCCAGCTCCCAGCGCTAGTACCAGCGTCAGGACAGCACAGGGCCAGCCCCGGGCCAGCATTTGGCCAGCACAGGGCCAACCCCGCACCAGCGCCAGCCGCGGCCCCACCCCAGCGCCTAGCTACCGACCAGCCCCCGACACCCAGAGAATGCGCAGCACCACCTTCTACTCAACCGTCAGGTAACCCCAGCAACTCCTCTAAAACTGCCTCCGACCAATCATTAAGCAACCCTCCGTCCAGTGGAGGATCGACCCCCGGTCCCCCTCCAAGCACCGTCACCGCCCGGATCACTCGAGCCAAGGCCCGAGCCATGGACCATGCCGAGCAGTCGAGGATTTCGTTGAATCCAACCGAGCCCCAGCTCTCACACCTCCGGCCGCGTATACCTGATTCTCTGTCCAGTCCCAGTGCCCTGGCTGAC
Source organism: Linum lewisii (assembly GCA_034768395.1). Lineage (NCBI taxonomy): Eukaryota > Viridiplantae > Streptophyta > Magnoliopsida > Malpighiales > Linaceae > Linum > Linum lewisii. Next base: position 34,070,830 of record CM068300.1, on the reverse strand, counting down.
CCCGATGGCACTCACGCCACCCGATGGCATAGCGATCAAAACAGACCCCTCGATACTCCGCTGTAACCCGACGGCTCCTCGGCGCCCAAACCCTAAGCAATGGACAGGAGCAGAGAGACAACCTGTTTCACACCTGTTGCGTCATTAAAAATAAGGTTTGTGGCTTGGTCATTGATGGCGGCAGTTGTACCAATGCTGTTAGTCAGGATCTTGTAACAGGGCTTCATCTATGCACCCAAAGCATCCCCACCCCTATAAGCTTCATTGGCTCAGTAACTGTGGGGAATTGAAGGTCACCCGCCAATCCTACATCCCGTTCAGTATTGGGAGGTACGCTGATCAAGTCCTATGTGATGTTGTACCAATGGAGGCTGCCCATGTATTACTTAGCCGACCATGGCAGTTTGACAGGTTATCCAAACACGATGGAAGAACCAATAGCTACAGCCTCGTCCATAAAAATACTAAATACAAACTCAAACCTCTCTCTCCATCGGAGATCTTACAAGACCAAATAGAGAGGTGGGTCACGCAAGAAAGAAAAGAAAGAGAGCTTCAAGAAAATAAAAAGGAACGGTCAGATCCAACCCTAAGCCTTAAAACTGAAACCCTAACTTCTATTGGGGCTATCTCTCAGGGAAACAAGAAGAAGGAAGGTCTGATCGCCACCTCCGGGGATATCAAGCAAGCTCTAATAGCCCAAAGGCCTATGGTGGTGATCCGATATAGGGACTGCCTTAATACTAACCCCAGCTCAGCAATACCCAGTGTTGTTTCATCTCTCTTGCAGGACTACCAAGATGTCTTCCCTAAGGAAGTCCCTAGCGGGCTACCTCCACTTAGAGGAATTGAGCACCAAATTGATTTGATACCCGGGGCAGCTTTACCAAATAAAGCCGCCTACCGCACCAACTCGGAGGAGACTAAGGAGATCCAATCCCAAGTGGAGGAATTAATGAACAAAGGATATGTCCGGGAGAGTATGAGTCCTTGTGCCGTCCCGGTCATCCTCGTCCTGAAGAAAGAAGGAACATGGCGGATGTGTGTCGACTGTCGGGCCATTAACAACATCACAATTAAGTACCGACATCCTATCCCTCGACTAGATGATATGCTTGATGAACTACATGGGTCTACCATCTTCTCCAAAATAGACCTACGGTCCGGATATCACGAAATCCGAATGAAGGAAGGAGATGAATGGAAAACTGCTTTTAAAACCAAGCTAGGATTGTATGAATGGATGGTCATGCCCTTCGGTTTAACTAATGCTCCTAACACCTTTATGAGACTCATGAACCAAGTCTTACGGTCTTATATTGGGAAATTTGTGGTAGTATACTTCGATGATATCCTAGTCTACTCCAAAAACTTAGAAGATCATTTAGGGCACCTCAAGTCCGTCTTAGAAATTCTAAGGAAAGAACAATTATATGCCAACATGGCTAAGTGCACTTTTTGCACCGATCACCTTGTGTTCCTTGGTTTTGTGGTCAGCTCTTCAGGAATAAGGGTGGATGAGGAGAAGATCAAAGCCATCAAGTCCTGGCCGACCCCACAAAGCATCACAGATATTCGGAGTTTTCATGGGTTGGCTAGCTTCTACCGGAGGTTTGTCCGGGACTTCAGCACTCTGGCTGCTCCTCTCACGGCGGCAATCAAACGAGATCTCCCCTTCCACTGGGGCCCGAGTCAGCAAGCCGCCTTCGAGATCCTTAAGCAAAAACTGACCGAAGCACCCCTCCTCAAGCTCCCTGACTTCAACAAGCCCTTTGAGATTGAATGTGATGCATCAGGAGTAGGAATTGGCACCGTCCTTATGCAAGAAGGAAGACCCATCGCCTATTTCAGTGAAAAACTCAATGGAGCGCCCCTCAATTACCCGACCTATGACAATGAACTCTACGCCCTTGTCCGAGCCCTTAAAACTTGGCAGCATTACTTATGGCCTAAAGAGTTTATCATCCATACCGACCATGAATCCCTCAAATACCTAAAGACCCAACATAAACTCAACCGAAGGCACGCCCGGTGGGTAGAGTTCATTGAATCATTCCCTTACATCATCAAGTTCAAGCAAGGTAAAGAGAATGTGGTGGCCGACGCCCTTTCTCGAAGGTATACCCTCCTCTCTGTCCTTACCACCAAATTCATTGGATTTGAATACATTAAGGAACTTTATGCTGCTGACCAAGACTTTAAAAGCATCTTTGAAGCATGTGAACAAGGCGGGTTTGGCAAGTACTATCGACAGGACGGGTACTTATTCACAGCAAACAAGCTCTGCCTCCCTAACCACTCCTGCCGGACAGTATTAGCCTTAGAAGCACACGGAGGAGGACTCATGGGGCACTTCGGAGTAGCCAAGACCGTAGCTACCCTCAAGGAACATTTCCACTGGTCAAAGATGCGCTACGACGTGGAAAAACTTATTGCTCAATGTTCTAAGTGCCAACGGGCTAAATCCCATCTCCAACCCTACGGGTTGTACACCCCTCTACCGATACCCGAACACCCGTGGGTTGATCTCTCCATGGATTTCATTCTGGGACTACCTAAGACCCGGAAAGGAAAGGACTCCATCTTTGTTGTAGTTGACAGGTTTTCAAAGATGGCACATTTTATTGCATGCCACAAGGCCGATGATGCTTCTAACATCGCCGACTTGTTTTTCCAAGAGGTCGTCCGACTCCATGGGATTCCTAAGACTATTGTGTCAGACCGGGATTCCAAGTTTCTTAGCTACTTCTGGAAGACCCTCTGGGCCAAGATGGGAACTAAGCTTATGTTATCTACGAGATGTCACCCCCAGACCGATGGCCAGACCGAGGTGGTCAACCGATCCCTCTCTCAGATGCTCCGAGCTATCATCTCATCTAACATCCAGACGTGGGAAGAATGCCTTCCCTATGTTGAATTTGCCTACAACCGGGTTGTCCACTCCGCCACCCAGTATTCACCATTCGAGCTTGTTTATGGGTTCAACCCCTTAACACCCCTGGACTTGTCACCCCTACCCTTACATGAATTTCTAGACGCCAACGGACAGGAAAAGGCGAGTATGTTCGAAAGCTTCACGAGAAGGCTAGGGCCAACATTGAAAAGAGGACTGCTCAATACATTCAGAACGCCAACCAAGGGAGAAAAGAAAAGATCTTCGAAGTAGGCGACCAAGTGTGGATTCACTTCTGGAAAGAACGATTCCCCGAGCAAAGGAAATCTAAACTCCTTCCCCGAGGCGACGGTCCATACACCATACTCAAGAAGATCAACAACAATGCCTATGTGATAGACCTCCCCAACTCTTATGGGGTAAGTGCTACGTTTAATGTTGCTGATCTAACCCCCTACTATGATGAGATCGATGCAGAACCGGATTCGAGGCTGAATCCTTCTCAAGAAGAGGGGAATGATGAGCCTCCTATTCCTTGCACACGCCACGAACTACCTTTAACCCGTAGCCAATCTAAGGCCTTCAAGGGACAGCTCACCCTCTACATGAAGACTTGGAGCTAGGAGAGGCACGATGAGGATGCTGACCGAATTATCCGATCCGGATACACCTTGCTGACCAACCAAGCAGTCCCCCGACCGGCCGACCGGGCGACGGATGCAGCGCACGGGCACCCCGAGTGGCACGCGGCATCGGCCCAACACCAGACCCGAGCCCTGGGAGGTTTAGCACCCACCCTCAACTCCATACAAGGCATAGAGCCAAGCCTAGGAGCTGCCAGCCTAGGAACCACGAAGGAAATGGAGGAAATGAGGAAATGGGAAGACGGCCGAATGGGAAGGTCGAGCAGGAACCCCGGATGCCCAACACAAGGAGCCCCGAGCAATGCCGAGCCCGAGCAGCCGCCGCCAGTTCCAAGCCCGATAGCAAAGGCGGCGCCGACTTTCCTAATCCGGCCCGCGCGTGAGCAGCACACCCGGTCGGATCCGTCGGATCCGTCAGTTTAGGGTTTTAGCCGGCTTTTGTATTATTTAAGTCTTTTTAGTATTATACTCGGATTTTCCCTTTTAGTTTCAATTCTTTAGGAGCAAGTAAGTCCTTTTATTCTATTTAGGACTCTCGGCTATTATTTTATTAATTTAGAGGTCTTTTCCAAGTAGGAAACGTGAGCCTGTTCACGATTTCCTCACCTATAAATAAGAGGCTTCAGCCTCATTGTAAAGACGGACTTTTTCCAATCAATTAATCAAATACAGAACTTTGTTCTTCAATTCTTTAGTTTTATGGTGCGTGCATAGCTTAGAATAGGTATTATCAACAGAAGCATCCATCTTCTGTCGTGGAGCCATTCCTGGACACTACGGGTTCCTGGCTATTATATAGCCGACGGGTCCTAGTACTAATCCGCCCCCGGTGCCAACGGTGATCGAGCGAAGATTCAAGACTTGTGGTGGTTAGGGTCGTCTGCCCACGGTTGCGGCGGTTCACACTAGTAGTCGCTACACAGCTCCCTGCTTTGGCACTTAAACCTGTCTTCCTTGATCACCTAGTTTAGGTTCTTGTTAAGCTGAGGATAGAAGCGAACGCTCACCTCTCTTTAAAACATCAGTTCAACCAATTAACCTATTCATTGGAGTGTGCCTTTCGTAGGAACCAGTTAGGGTTAATCCACTGCAAGAGTAACTCATAAATCGTTAGTAATTGCACCAGTTAGTTAAGTCGTTGCGAGAGGTGACCGTACCTGGGCGGCTAATTAATCTTGGTAGCTAGATTGGATAGAGCGAACATTCGCCACTCTTAAACCTAAGGGTAAGGAGTTATGGTGGTGTATAGAAACCGATTGAATGAGAATTGAAAACCGCTGGTCTTGTGATCGTCAATGCTTTGGTAATCTAAGAGGGATTCAAAATCTAGCTCGTCTATCTTCTCGTTAGTCAACCTTTTAATCTTTCTGTCTTTTATTTTCCTACTTTATTAGATTAGAAGTCGTGGAACTCACACTAGGCACAACCTCTTTAAACCTGAGTAATTTGCCAACATATTTGAGTAGACAAGAAGAAGAGACCTCGAGTAGAATACGATCTAGTCTACCTTGGTAGATTAGTTATTTGAAGCACGCCAAAAGCGTGTCATCAAATTGTCGCCGTTGCCGGGGACTCTTCTAATTGTTTGAAAGAAGAGTTGGCAAATTATTCTTCTACCTTTCCGCCTTACCATTTAATTTTCCTCCATATTTCCATGATTTACCTGGGTAGTGCTTCTTAGTTTTGATTATGCAGCATAACAGGTGGGATGACCAGTACCGAGAGTGGTACATTAATGAAGCACCATATCTCGATGATTATCGAGAAATGCTACATCAACAACAACAACAGACGGCGAGATTTGACTCCCTCTTTGATAAGATCTCTTCAATGCTACAAGGTTACCAAGAGATACACCACCAAGAGCATCAAAGTGGCACTAGAGATAACCAAGAGATGCTTCATGAACATCAACAATGCTCGTCAAGAACCCTATCTGCCTTGGATAGTATCTCTTCAATGCTACAAGCTCATCTCGCGACGGACATCAAGCTCAAGCAACCAAAGCAGTTAATAATAGAAGACGCTCAAGAGCTGTTCGAAGAAGAAGATGATGATCCTATCCATGACTATTATGAGCTAGAAGAATCCCTGGCGGTGGTGGTTGATGAAGACATAGAGCCAATCCGTCATGAAGTTGAAGCCGAAGAGGAGCACATAGATATTGTGGAGATACCCTCACCTACAGTTCCGCCGAGTCAACCTGTAGATCAAGTCAGAGACGAGAACGTGGAAAGCAACAAGGTCATGGATTTAGAAGTTTACATACTCGATCCCGAGAGACCCCTGGATGATCATCAGGTAGAGAAGATGGAGCTCATTGACCATGCCGCGCTGTACTACCTCTTTCCTCCTCCAGTAGGAGAATTCGAGAAGAACTGGTCATCCAAACAGAACCGCGATCTACTAGAGCACTACTGGCTGCATCACCCTTCTAGAGTGCTACATGGCACTCAACCGCTGGCCTTGAAGAAGATGATTGACTTCAAGGAACTCCTGGGTTGGGGTCCCTAACAGGTACAGTCCGGCTGAAGGACGTTAAAAGAGAGCGCTTCGTGGGAGGCAACCCATGGCTGGAGTCCATTTTTGAATTTTTGAGTCAGTCTTTTTCGTCGTTCGAATCAGGTTCGGGGGAGCCAAAGTGTTAGTTTAATTTCCTTTCGTTTTGATTTGTTTCGGTTGGGTTTTGAAAAATAAAGGTTTTAAATTAGGTTTTCGGCGAGAATTATAATTTCTCGCCGAAAACTATCTCTTAAAAACAAACAGTGGCGTCCTCTTTATTTTTTGCCTATTTTCGAAGAAGTTTTCGGTGAAACATTCTTAAGTTTTCACCGAAAACTTGTGTCTGTTTTCAAAATCAGTTTCATTTTTCAGTCCAATTCCAACGCATACTTGATCGTCCAAATCGGAGCTTTGTAGCTCCGGTTATCCTCGAAACAAGCTTTTCGTGTTGTTGGCCAACTTCGTCGCTTTCCATCCATTTTCTTGAGTCATGTCTTAAAGGTTAGTTGTTGGGTTTTCAATTTCGAATCTTTTGACATGTTGATTTTTGAATTTTGACGAGTTTAATTTGGTCTACCTCATTTTGCGTACCTGCTGTTTCGGTGTGATTTTTTCTGAACTGGTTGAATTTAGATGATCTAGATTGCTCTAGGAGTGTCGTGTCGTGAATTTGAAAAAAAAAGAGAGTCAAAATATTTTCAAAAATTCCCCTAAACCTTCTTTGTTCGACTTTTATTCTGTGTGGATCCGGGACACTTGTCCCGGTATCCTTTTGATCTTTTTGTTGTTTTTGTTTTGTAGGAACTTGAGTAGCTACTTCGCTCTACTCCGGGCTATCCGTGCTCATCCACTACACCGACCATCACCTTCTAGGTTCTTCGTATCTCTCTACTCTAGTTTAGTCTTGTGAGGACACAGAACCGTTTAAGTGTGGGGTAGGAGTCTAGGATTATGCATGATCTTGCTTGATTTTCTATGATTCTATGGTTCATTTTTGAAATTTCTCTAGCATAGAATTGCTCAATTCTTGACTTGTGATGTTAAATTGTCTTCAATTTTGAACAATGACGTCTAGACTGTTCCACTTAGAACTTGTAACCAACGTGTCGGAACTGATATTAAATGAGTCTAGGTCAGAACAGATCATAAATCACTCTTGTAGTTGAAATTCGAATCAATTAAACTGATTGACTTGTTAATAACAAAGCTTGATAACACCATTCTAAGATGATAAATGCTAGCTTCTCCCATGTTTTTCACTCCATATTTGTTCACCTGTGATTGTGGCTTGAGATTAGACGGTTATCCAATTCGAAATCTTGTGTAAAAGTTATAACTAGCTAAGATTAAGTGGATAAATGGTTAAATCAAGTAATTAAGTTGGGCAAATCAATGCTAAGTTCATAAAGTGCTGAAAATAAAGCTAGGCAAGCCCGACACCTAAGTGAACTGTTAGGGTTGAGCACTAGCATAGGCACAAATACTATGAGCTAGGCAGGTCCAACACCTAAGTGAAGTGTTTGGTATCGAGCACTAGTATGCAGTGAATAAATTGAAGGAAGTTCAAACTTGAAACAAATTGTTGTTTAAATTGGTCCTTGATAGAACATGTAACGTACAGATCTATAAACGGATGAAGTCAATTCGATAGCCACATCACATTTCCTACCTCCGCGTCCACATCATGGCTAGAGCTTAAAGTCTTTTTGATTAGAATTGGTGTTATCGTAGTCGGTTAATCATGATTAATTGTTTTCCCAAGAAACGTGCTTTGTTAAAACTACTACTTGAAGTGTGCAGAAAACAGTGAGATCGAAACTTGTTTGGTTGATGTTCTCACATGTGTAGGTCACCTTTTCTACGTGGAGCAGTCTAAACCAAATCGTTAGAATTGAATCTCAGTTTAATCTCGTGTCATTTGTGAATTTGAGTGTATTCTAGTTCAGTTTGCTTGAGGACAAGCAAAAGATTAAGTGTGGGGTATTTTGATGACACTCAATTTGACGTGATTTTCAGCCCCATTTAAGCAACATTTCATACCCTTTAATGCCATTTTGATGAGTATTTGGTGCATTTGTCGTAACTTTGTGATTATTGGCTCCTAGTGCGTACATTGTCTATTTCTTGGCTATTTTTACCCTTTTTGTGATCTTTTATGTTGAGCCCCCAGGTTACCGCATTATAAAGGACTCTCTCACAAGTCCAGAGCTTCAAACGGAGACCAAATCGGAGTTCAAACGAATCGGGAATGCTCGAAACAAGTTGGAGTGCTGCCCAGCTCAAAACGCTGTGTTTTGGAGCTTACATGCCGTGTAAGCTAAATACACTGTGAGCTTACACGCCGTGTAAGCTCCCCAGACGGGAAATTTCAACCTTTTCCAACTTGTAAAGGGTTTCTAGAGTTATATATAGACTTTTTGAAGCCAGATTGAATAGACACAAATTTTGGCTGATTAGCCACGACTCGAGGGTCGATAGATAGAGTTTAGAGAGTTCAAAGATCCGTGGAGAGATCGTGATGCCATCCTTCCACCTCGGAGAGCTCGGAGCTTAAAGTTGAAGATCCAGGAGATTGAAGCTTCGCCGGAGTCGTCAGAATTAGGTTTTTCAGTTCTTATATGTTCTTCCTCTGTATGATGATTTCCTTTGTTGCCTTTGATTCTTTTGTTATCATTATGAGTAGCTGAACTCGTAGAGCTTTGATTAGATGCACCCTAAATGATCCAGGACTTTAAAGCGGTCACGGATTGGCGGTAATTAGATTCGAAATTCAATCAGTTTCTCTTTGCATGGTTGTTTTGTTCTTCATTGTTTATGTTTCTTCTCTGGTTGATCGCCTAGATTACGTTTTTGAGAGTTAGGGTTAGTCGCCAGATGTTGTCGCAAGACGTAGTCGCTAGACAGTTCCCTGCTTTGGCACTTAAACCTATCTTCCTTGATCACCTAGTTTAGATTCTTGTTAAGCTGAGGATAGAAGCGAACGCTCGCCTCACTTTAAAACATCAATTCAACCAGTTAACCTATTCATTGGAGTGTGCCTTTCGTAGGAACTAGTTAGGGTTAATCCGCTTCAAGAGTAACTCATAAATCGTTAGTAATTCCACCAGTTAGTTTAGTCATCGCAAGAGGCGACCGTACCTGGCGACTAATTAATCTTGGTAGCTAGATCAGATAGAGTGCACGTTCGCCACTCTTAAACCTAAGGGCCAGGAGTTATGGTGGTGTATAGAAACTGATTGAATGAGAATTGAAAACCGCTGGTCTTGTGATTGCTGTTGCCTGTGTGATCTAAGGGGGATTCGAAATCTAAGCTCGTTTATCTTCTCGTTAGTCAACCTTTTAATATTTCTGTCTTTTATTTTCCTGCTTTATTAGATTAGAAGTCGTGGAAGTCACACCACGCACAACTTGTTTAAATCAAGAAATTTGCCAACATATTTGAGTAGCAAGAAGAAGAGACCTCGAGTAGAATACGATCTAGTCTACCTTGGTAGATTAGTTATTTGAAGCACGCGAAAAGCGTGTCATCAAATTGGCGCCGTTGCCGGGGACTCTTGTAATTGTTTGAAAGAAGAGTTGGCAAATTATTCTTCTACCTTTCCGTCTTGACTACATTTTTCGTTCCAGTTCCTTGACTTAGAGGCACAGTTCACGAAATGGAGAAGAGCAGCTTCAGGTGTGAGGGTAGTGCAATCCCCTTCAGCTAAGGAATTGACCCATTTAGCTGATTCTTCAAGAAGACCTCGAGCAAAGATCTCAGCTAACTATCTCTGCTCGAAACCATGGTGAGGATAATTGTAGAGAAGTTATTGGAATTCATTCCAAGTGTCATATAAGCTTGCACCTTCCTTCTGAGAAAATCTGGAGATATTGTCCTTGAAGGCTGTTGTTCTGGAGGGAGGGAAGTATTCTTTGACGAAGTCTTGAGCAAGAGTACCCCAATCTGTGTAGTAACCAGATGGCTTGCCAGTGAGCCACCTCTTAGCTGCGCCTTTGAGAGAGAACGGGAAGGCTCTCAAGCACAAGGTGTTCTTATCGAGGTTCCCATTCTTGAAAGTACCACAGAGATCCATGAAATCCGCCAAATGCGTGCACGATTGTCAAGTGGCCTGCCTTCAAATTGTAAATCCCTAGAGATCATAGTCAAGAAAGGAATCTTGATCTCATAGTCAGGATCTCCTTCGATTCGTGGCACGGCGATAGAAGATCGAACGCTAGTCACGCTCGGCTTGTTGTAATCAACTAGACTCTTCGGTGCAGCTGGTGGTGGTGGTGGTGGTAATCAGTCGGCCATCCTAGGAGATGGAGGAGGTGAGAGTGATGCGGTTGATGAAGCGGGTGAAGATGGAGATGAGGAACTCTCCTTCAATTCCTCGATCTTAATTGGTGCGAAACATGGAGGTGGATCGATTCTGCCTTTCTTCGGAATTTGAGCTCGCTTCGGCAAAGCAGAACTACCCGATTTCTCTACACTCTTAGCCCTGTCAGTCTTGGTGAAGGAGCGAGTGAGACGGCGGAGCTGCATAAACCTGCAGACAACCTACAAATAACAAAAACAAACACAACCGTTGTAAAATCAAAGTGGATGGAAATAAAAAAGATGGAAAGTAGAAGAATAAAATGCCAAATCTTCTTTCAAACAATTAAAAGAAGTCCCCGACAACGGCTCCAATTTGATGAACGTTGTGAAGCATATCAAATAACTGCCAAGCTAGAAGCTAAGCAGATCATATTCCACGGGTCTTCTAATAATTGTCTACTCAAATGTAAAGGCAGATTACTTAGGTTTAACATGTTGTGCGTGGTGTGAGTTCCACGACTTCTATTCTAGAAATGCAGGTAAATTATAAACTAAATTGAAAGACAGATTGAAAGATTGGTTGACTTAACAAAGACGACATATAAGCTTAGACTTCGAATCCCCCTTAGATCACTAGAGCATTGGCATTCAACAGATCAGCGGATTTCCATTCTCGTTCAATCAATTCTAAGACACCACCATAACTCCTGACCCTTAGGTTTAAGACTGGCAAACGTTCGCTCTATCCGATTTAGCTACCAAGATTAATTAGCCGCCCGAGTACGGTGGCTTCTTGCGATGACTAAACTAACTGGTGGAATTACTAACGGTTTATGAGTTACTCTTGAAGTGGATTAACCCTAACTGGTTCCTACGAAAGGCACGCTCCAATGAATAGGTTAATTGTTAATTCAGTGTTTTAAAGTGAGGCGAAAATTCGCTACTATCCTCAGCTTAACAAGAATCTAACCTAGGTGATCAAGCCAGAGAAGAAACGCAAACAACGAAGGACAAACCAAACATGAAAGAGAAATTGATTGAAATTTGATTCTAATCACCGCCGATCCGTGACCGCTTTAAAGCCCTGGGTCACTTAGGGTTCATCTATTCTAAGCTCTATGAGTTTAGCTACTCATGTTCATAACAGCAGAAACAAAGACAGAAGCAGAGTTCATCATGAAACGGAAGAACAGATGAGAACTGTAAAACCTAATTAAGACGACTCTGGCAAAGCTTTGCTCTCTAGTAATCTTCACTCCTAGCTCCGAGTCTCCGAGATGAAAAGATGGTGTCACGATCTCTTCCTGGCTCTTCAACTATCAAACTCTGCTCTCTCAAACTCCTTAGGTCGGGAACTTGTGAAAAGTTGTATATTATGAAGTATGTTATTTTTGAGCCACCAGATTTATATTTATACTTAACCCTATCAGCGCCGGATTAGTTTAGGGTTTTCACCGAAAACTTTAGGAGTTTTCACCGAAAACTTCTTCAAAAAAGGCTGGCTTCCATCGACTGATTTCCTGTGAATTTTCCACATAGAGTTTTCGGCGAGAACTTTGGCTTCTCGCCGAAAACTTCTTCTTGTAAGCTCTGACGGTTTCTTCTTGAGTTTTCGGTGAAAACTCAGGGATTTTACACCGAAATCTCCTTTGTAAAACTTGGCAGGATTTGTGTTAACTTGATTGACTCCTTGGATCGATTCTGGTGCGATTCCTCGAGGTTCCAATGCCTTAGACACGTCATTGGTTACATTTTTTGACGTCAAAACCTGTGCTATCACAAAACACTAGAAAACCATCAGATAGACCTGGAACGAGCCAAAGTAACACAAATGGCACGAGATTGAGCAATTGAGTGAATATTCGCTATTCTGCCCTAAAAACCATGTCTTAAGACAAGAAATGTGGCTTAAATGAGGCTGATAATCACGTCAAATCGAGTGTCATCATGCCATGATCCTGGTTCTTTCACTTTACCTCTTATCATTAATAATATTGAAGTAGAGCGTAGTTTGGTTGATCTAGGTGCTTCCATAAATGTCATGCCTATGAGTTTGTTCGAAAAGTGGAATCTAGGAGAACTTAAACCAACTAGCATGCAACTTGTTTTTGCTGATAGATTATTAAAAACGCCTAGGGGAGAAATTAAAGATGTTGTCACTCGATGTGGTCCTTTTGCTTTCCTAGCTGATTTTGTGGTTATAGATACTCGAGAGGAGGATTCTACTATCCTTATAGGTTGACCCTTCATGGCAACAACCGGGATGCAAATCAATGTCCCGAGTGGTTCCTTCACCATGAGGGTTGGTAAGGATATGATAACATTCCGCCTCAAGGACGGTATGAAATACATCCCTAAGGAAGAAGAAGCTCACTATCTTTCTGTTGAAACTGTGGAGTTGACCTCGGTCAACCCCGTTACTAATGTCGTTTCTAGTATTTCTCCAAAGTCTGTTGTCACAGGTGCTGAACAGGTCATCAAGCTAAGACCGGACCCACGACACAGAAGCCACAGAAGAAGAAGGAACTGAAAGCCTCCTCTTCTCAATCATCACCAAGCAAAGATCCTGGCAGGCTAAGGAAGAAGCATCTAAAGACAGCTAAAATGGTCTGGATTCCAGTTGCTCCACCATCTTCTTCCAAGCCAGTTGCGCTGTAACATCCCTGCCCAACCGAACGGTTTGGAACTTGAGTTTGAGTGTTTGAGACATTGGAAAAAATGTTCTTGAGGCCCCATCGAAGTCCGGGACGTTCATAATTGAGTCGGGTTGAAGTTACAAGCGAGTACGCGAAAATTTGTCAAGGTGGGCAGACCATGATACATAGTCGTGTGAGGACACTCGAATTGACGTGATTATCAGCCTCATTTAAGCGACGTTTCATTGCTTAAGACACGGTTTTTAGGGTAGAATAGTGAATATTCGCTCAATCGATCCATCTCATGCCTTTTTTGTTACCTTGGCCCATTTTGGGTATATTTGATGGTTTTCTAGTATTTTCGTGTTAGCACAAGTGTTCGCCATCAAATACGGTAGCCAAGGACATGTCTAAGGCACTGGAACCCCGGGATTCACACCCGAATCAAACAGAAAATCATTCAACTCAAAAGGAATTCCTGCTCCATTTACACACAGATTTTCGGCGAAAATACCCTTGGGTTTTCGCCGAAAATGCAAGAAGGAATCCACTGTCCCGATCAAGAAGAAGTTTTCGGCGAAAACCTTGGGAGTTTTCGCCGAAAACCCTAAGCCATTTCAGCCAGAAGAAACAGACGAATTCAGCAGATATTTTTGCCGAAAATTCCCTTTGTTTTTGGCAAAAATCGAAGCAAAAATCAGCAGTCGCTCGGTTAGGTTTAAATACAAAAGCGGCGGCTAAAAATTAAGAGGAGGACAAAAAGATATACAATTTACACGGGATGAAAAATCCGAAGACGGAGAGAGAGAGAGAACGAGTGGATAGAGTTCGAGGAGCCAGGAACGGATCGTGACGCCATCCATCCATCTCAGAGAGCCAGTGCTACGAGTTGAAAATTAAGCAGATTGAAGCTGCAAGGAGTCGTCGAAATTAGGTTTTGTAGTTCTTCTCTGTTTTCCGTACCTGATATGTATTCTTTGTCTGTCTTCGATTCTTCCGTATTGAATATGAGTAGCTTAACTCATAGAGCTTAGATTAGATGAACCCTAAGTGACCCAGGGCGGTCACGGATCGGCGGTGATTAGATTCGAAATTCATTCAGTTTCTGCTTCATGTTTGATTTGTTCTTTGTTCTATGTGTTTCTTGTCTGGTTTGGCCACCTAGATTAGATTCTTGTTAAGCTAAGGATAGAAGCGAACGCTCGCCTTACTTTAGAACATCAAGTTGAACAATTAATCTTATAATTGGAGTGTGCCTTTCGTAGGAACCGATTAGGGTTAATCCACTGCAAGAGTAACTCATAAATCGTTAGAATTTGCACCAGTTAGTTAAGTCGTTATGAGAGGCGACCGTACCCGAACGGCTAATTAATCGTGGTAGCTAGATCGGATAGAGCGAACGTTCGCCAGTCTTAAACCTAAGGGTCAGGAGTTACGGTGGTGTCTAAGAACTGAATGAACTAGAATTCAAAACCGCTGGTCTTGTGATTGCTGTTGCTCCGGTGATCGAAATCTAAGCTTGTCTGTCGTCCGTCTTAGTCTTTCAATCAACCTTTCTTTGCCTTAATTTCATTTCAATTAATTTTTGCATTTCTTTAGTATAGAAGTCGTGGAACTCACACCACGCACTAAGTGTTTAACCTTGAATTTAATTGCCAACATATTTGAGTAAGGAAGTAGAGGAGACCCGTGGAATACGATCTACCCTAGCTTCACAGCTTGGTAGTTATTTGATTGACCGCTATTTTGCAGCTCATCAAATTGGCGCCGTTGCCGGGGACTCTTCTATTTCGTTGAAAGAAGAGTTCGCATTTTTATTCTTCTACCTTTCCATCTTTCATTTCCATCACACTTCGATTTTACACCGGTTGTGTTTGTTTTTGTCTCTTGTAGATCATAGCAGGTACAAAATTGTATCACTTCCGTTCCATCTTCCCCTTCCGCAATGGCTGCTCCTAAAAGTGTTGCGGACTACAGTAAGCCGCGTGCATCCAACTTTCGATCCCCCATCACCGTGCTTTCTAATGACGATGATCCTGATTATGAGATTAAGATTCCTCTCTAGAATTGATCTCTAGGGACGTACAATTCGAAGGAAAGCCAGATGATAATCCCTGCACACATATAGCTGACTTTCTAGCTGTCTGTGAAACCTTCAAGTCTGGGAACATCAACAAGAACGCTTTATGTCTCCGAGCTTTTCCGTTCTCTCTCAGAGGTGCAGCTAAGCAGTGGCTTGGAAGCAAACCACCAGGTCATTACACTGACTGGGAGGCATTAGCTCAAGATTTTGTTGAGGAATACTTTCCTCCCGCAAGGACAACTGCTTATAAAGACCGCATCTCCAGGTTCACTCAGAGAGAAGATGCAAGCCTGTATGACACTTGGAATGAATTCCAATCTCTTCTCTTCAACTGTCCTCGCCATGGGTATTGAACAAAGACAGCTGGCTGAATTCTTTGCTCGAGGTATGTGCGAAGAATCTGCACAGTGGGTCAACTCCTTAGCAGGCGGAGACTGCGCCGCCCTTACTCCTCAAGATGCTCTTCTGCATTTTGCTAGCTGTGCTTTGAAATCCAGAAATTGGGAGAGGCAAAGAGAAGGAACCAAGGATCAGTTGAGCGTTGCAGAGCAGATCAAGAAGAAGTTTAGAAACATCTACAAGCAGCTGGTATCCCCCTCGATCCCCCGCCAGCTACCATCTTTTCGGCTGACTGTGGATGGTGTGGATCCTGCGCTCATAACGGAGGAAGCTGCCTCAACTTCGGTAAAACAGAAGTCTGGTCTGCAGAAGAGGTAAACTTCGTTGATCAAGGCTTCGCCAACAATCAAAAAGGCTACACCGATTTCAGGAACCTCGTCCCGCAGAACCAGTACAAACGGTTTGCAAATCCGTATCAAAGACCTCCGGGATTCATTGGAGGACAGCAACAGTTCCAAGCAAAGCCGTATTACCAGAGAGACATAGATTACGAGAAGAAGTTTGATCAGATCATGAGCAGACTAGACGACCACGACATTCAATTAAAAGCTCAAGCCGCACTCAATCAAGGACAGAGAGCTCAGAGCCAGAGGATAGAGGATGCTATAAGCAATATGACAAGACTTTTTACAAGCAATCCTCTCCTCAATCCAGCAGCATTTCAAGCAGACTCCGGTGCAAAGAGCAAACACGCTCAAGCTATTACCACTAGGAGCGGCAAGCAAAAAACTGATCCAAAGGCTCCAGAACCTGACGTGGTACCAGATACCTGTGCTGCCATGGATATGCCAGAAATTGAAGATATCACAGAATAGGAGGAAGAAGCATCTGCTCCTCCCCCTTCTCCTCCCAAGACGCTCCTTAGCCCATCTTGGCACCATACATACCTCGAATCCCCTTCCCAAAAGCTGCAATGAGCAAGGCTAAGGATCACGATACTCGGTACAAGAGGTGGTACAATGTTCTTAAGACTGCAGAGATCAAAATACCAGTAACTGAAGCTGTGGAGATCATACCACCGCTTGGGAAGTTCTTTAAGGATCTCGTGAAGAAAGTGAAGAACGGAGAGACGTACTCTGTCACGCTCACTAATGAATGTGCTTCTCTTTTCGGTGCGCCATCTCCCATAAGACAGCCGCCACCACCTCCAGCTAAGTGTTCTGATCCCGGTCCTTTTACATTACCGTGCATCATTAATGGTATTAAAATTGATCATAGTCTGGCTGATTCTGGTGCGTCTATTAATGTTATGCCTGTTTATCTATATGAAAAGCTGAATCTAGGGCAATTAAAACCGATTACTTTGCATCTCGTGTTAGCCGATAGGTCTGTCAAACTACCTAGGGGTATAATAGAAGATGTAGCTGTTTGTTGTGGTCCGTTTACTATAATTGCAGATTTCGTTGTTTTAGATACTCGCGAGTTAGACGGAACACTTATCCTAGGTCGACCTTTCTTAGCAACTGCTGGTGCAAATATTAACTGTAAACAAGGCCTGTTAACTTTAAGTGTAGGACAGGAGAGTGTTGCATTCCGCATTAAAGATAGCATGAGATACTCTGTTGCTCAAGATGATAACTGTTATACTGTTGATCCCCTAGAGTTGGCCTCGGCCAACTTCGTTACTAATGCCTTATCTAGTGATCCACTAGAGTTGTGTTTGATTTCAGGAATTGACAGTGCACTAGAAGACCTAGAGCAGCGCCTATGGCAAGATGAGTTAGACGAGCAGAAGGCGACATTCACACCCATCACTGCGCCTACACACATCGAGCCAGCATCGAGTCGGATTACTACCTCATATGAGAATCCGGCAGAACTTACTTTGAAGGAGCTGCCTGACCATCTAGAGTATGCATTCCTGGGGAAGGAATGTCAGTTGCCTGTCATCATCAATTCGAACCTATCTCCCGAGCAGAAAGAGCAACTGATCAGGCTACTCAAGAAGCATGTCCGAGCTATTGCCTGGCAGTTGGCCGACATCAGAGGCATCTCTGAAACTTTCTGCAAACATCGGATAGTCGTTGATGAAGAATTCAAACCAGTCAGACAACCGCAACGCCCGACTTAACCCACTGATGCAAGAAGTTGTGAAGAAAGAAGTTCTTAAGCTTTTGGACGTCGGTATCATCTATCCTATTGCCGACAGTCTTTGGGTCAGTCCGACTCAAGTCGTTCCGAAGAAAGGAGGAATCACAGTCATCCCTAATCAAAGGGTGAGCTCATCCCGACTCGCACGGTTGCCGGATGGAGAGTCTGTATCGATTATCGACGACTAAATGATGCCACCAAGAAGGATCACTTCCCACTGCCATTCATTGATCATATGCTTGAACGATTGACTGGTCATGACTACTATTGCTTCTGAGATGGGATGTCCGGTTACTTTCAGATCCCTATCGAGCTTGATGACCAAGAGAAGACGACCTTCACCTGCCCGTTTGGTACGTTTGCTTATCGTCGCATTCCTTTTGGTTTATGTAATGCTCCTGCCACTTTTCAGAGATGCATGCTGGATATATTTGGAGATCTGGTAGAGAATGTGGTAGAGGTATTCATGGATGACTTCTCTGTCTATGGAGATTCATTTTCAAAGTGCCTGGCCAATCTAGACATGGTGCTGGCTCGTTGTGAGGAGACCAACCTGGCTCTTAGCTGGGAGAAATGTCACTTCATGGTTACCGAAGGCATTGTTCTGGGCCATAGGATCTCTAAGTCCGGTATAGAAGTTGATCGTGCCAAGCTTGAAACCATCGCCAGCTTGTCGCCGCTGTCCTACGTTAAGACAGTTCGAAGTTTCCTCGGTCATGCTGGGTTCTACCGAAGATTCATCAGAGATTTCTCCAAGATCACTCTTCTAATGACGAAGCTTCTTGAGAAAGATGTTCCTTTCGTGTTTGATAAAGCTTGTCTTGAACCCCTTGAAAGTTTGAAGACTCAACTCACCACTGCACCGATCCTTACAGCACCAGATTGGAATCTTCCATTCGAGATTATGTGCGATGCTAGCGACTTCGCCGTTGGCGCGGTTCTTGGTCAGAGAAAGGAGAAGAGATTTCATCCTATCTACTTTGCTAGCAAGACACTAAACGATGCTCAGAGGAACTACACCACTACAGAGAAGGAGCTCCTGGCTATCATTTTCTCCTTTGATAAATTCAGACAGTACTTGGTTCTTTCACATACCATTGTCTACACAGATCATGCTGCCCTGCGCCATCTATTAGCAAAGTAGGACTCGAAGCCACGTCTCATCCGATGGATCCTTTTCCTCCAAGAGTTCGACATAGAAATTAAAGACAAGAAGGGAGCAAATAACTTAGCAGCGGATCATCTTTCCCGACTGGAGGTATCACAAACAGGTCAATCTACTACTCCTATCAATGATTCTTTCCCGGACGAGCTGTTGCGTGTTGAAACATATGAACAGGTTAACAACATAGCTATCGAGCCCTGGGAAATCCCTCACGCTCAGGATCTGAGTAATGCAGCCGACTCGGAAGAACAATGGTATGCAACCCTGGCTAATTATCTCTCTCACGGCATTGTACCTCTTGAGCTGGATTTCAATGCATGCAAGAATCTCTTTAAAGAAGCCAAGTCATACTTCTGGGATGAGCCTTTCTTATACCACATCAGCAGTGATGGAATGATCTGGAGATGTGTCTCTTACATCAAAGCAGCTGACATTATGCGTAAATTCCATGAAGGACAGTTCAGAGGACACTTGGGAGGCAACCGCACTGCGAGAAAGGTACTCGAAACAGGTTTTTATTAGCCTTTAATCTTTAGTGATTGTGACGTCTTTGCTCATCGTTGTGATGCGTGCCAGCGATCAGGTAACATCTCTAACCGTAACGAGATGCCCCAAATTGTTTCTTTAACTGTTGAGATCTTTGATGTTTGGGGAATTGATTTCATGGGTCCGTTCACACCCTCCAACGGAAACAAGTACATTCTTGTAGCCGTGGATTATGTCTCTAAATGGGCTGAAGCTGAAGCTTTACCCACTAACGATTCAAGAGTGTTGGGTCGTTTCCTTACCCATCTTTTCACGCGTTTTGGTTCACCACGCTTTATCATAAGCGATAGGGGTACCCATTTCCATGGACATTTCGACCGGGTGTGCAAACGCTTTGGCGTCACCCACCGTATGTCCACAGCTTACCACCCTCAAGCTAATGGTCAAGCGGAAGTGACGAACCGTGAGCTCAAGTGGATTCTTGATAGGACAGTTGGCCGGTCCCGCAAGGACTGGTCATCTAAGCTCAATGATGCCTTATGGGCTTATCGAACTGCCTTCAAGACTCCCATCGGTACCTCACCATATCAGCTGGTCTATGGCAAGGCATGCCATCTGCCGGTTGAGCTTGAGCACAAGGCATTCTGGGCTAATAAAGAGTTGAATATGAGCTATGTAGTAGCAGATAATAACCGCCACGACCAGATCGCTGAGCTTGAGGAGCACCGTCTCCACGCATATGAGAGCACGAAGTTATACAAAGAGCGAACGAAGAGAATTCATGACTCTCAATTAAAGACGATCAAACAGTTCTACCCCGGAGATGAAGTCCTCTTATATAACTCTCGATTGAAACTCTTCCCGGTCACCGGGCATAGGCTTAAGAAGTACCTGCAAGGATTAGCTGTCTCTTCCATCGACGTACACTACTTCACGGCGGAACCGTGACACGAATCCAGGTATCGTCTGGCTCAAGGACGTTAAACAAGAGCGCTTCGTGGGAGGCAACCCACGGCTGGAGTTAGTTATTTTCGTTTCGAGTCGTTTTGTTTTAAAACCCCTCTTTAAAAAAAAAAAACAGCCGGCCGTGTTTCAAGTGAGTTTTCGGCGAAAATTTATCAATATTTTTGCCGAAAATTCAAACTTTAAACTCCCTATTTCTCCTATTTCTCTCCGCCACCACTTTTCGCCGAAATATCCCACACTTTTCACCGAACATGTTTTCATTTTTAAGGAAATTTTCACCAAAAATTTTCCACTATTTTCGCCGAAAATTTTGATGGATTCGGCCAGTATAAAACCCCCCTTCGGTATTTGTTTTTCGCGAAACCCCCCCCCCCATCCAAAAACACTTGAAGCCCGAGCCCCTCTCTCTCCCTGTTCCCTGTTCGCTCGCGCCCACCGCCGCCTCCTTGTCCGCCGCCGCCGCCTCCTTGTCCGCCACCGCCGCCTTGACATCCGCCGTCACCGCCCCCCTCCTTCATCGCTTTGCCAGTTTTTGAACCCTAGAATCAGAGCTCCACAGCTCCGGTTCCTTCCGAACTAGTTTTACAAACTTTTCATCGATTTCTCGGATTTTCAATCATTTTCTCGAGTCATGTCTTCACGGTTAGTTGTTTAACCTTTGTTTGTGAATCTTTTGGTTTTTTGACTTTTGGTTTTAGGTATGGTTAACTTTGTTTGACTTTCTGGTTCTTCCTCGATTTTCATGATTGCTATTTCGGTGTCAATTGGCTAGGTTCTGGTGATTTCTTTTTGACATTTTAAGGCTCGTGAATTGTTATCTGTGCGATCGTGTTAATGATTCATTCCATTCCTCATGCTTGCTTAATTGATGGACAGTTCTTTGCTGCTATATCTTGATTCGGTGACCTCTCGATTTTATTTGCTTGCCCCCACTTGTCAACCTAAGTGTGGGGTAGGATTCTTGTCTTCTGATACTGGTTTCCCCTAAGTTCTGTTTTACAGGGCTCCCAAACGATACAAGACAACCAGTGCAGATTGAGCGCAGCGATCTTTGGCTCGCCGGAACCGGACTCAACAATCCCGACCACCCGCACCAGCTGCACCAACATCGACGGCTGTGGCCATCGTCCCCGAGGATGCCCCGACCCTTGTGACTCCTATCTCCTCTATTCATGCACCCGCCACTGGGGCCCTACATCCTTTCATCGCAGCCCTGGAGCCGCACCAGCTAGAGGTCTTTCAGAAGATCAAAGCCATTCCTCCGGCTATGGTAGCAGTTCTGTCTCTGGATACTCTCAAGACCCACAATCCGGCTTGGCACTCCACCATCGACACCGCCCTTCATAAAGCCAGTTTGCGGGTGCTGACCGCTCACGGCTCCCCCTACCCGCTTGTCGCCCTTCAAGAGTTCTGGAGTTCATTCCGGCGCCTCACTCCGAAGCAAATACGTGATCAAAAATTGTATCCTTTCGCCTTGGTGGTGTTCTCCACGAGAAGTCCCTCCACGAGTTCGGCCACCTGTGGGATCCGCACGCCAACCTCCACGATACATTCGTTGGTTTCGCGGACACCTACTCCATCACGAGTGCTCCGTACCCAGACGTGTGGAGGTGGGCAACTGGCCTAATCGAGATCGAGCCTATTGTCAACCCCATAGTAGGTGATATTGTTCACCCTATTCTTAAGTTCTTACATTATGTTTGGGTGCAGTCTTTGTGTTTTTGCAGCAAGACGGGCCGTCACCATGTTTCCCTGGAAGAACTCGTTCTATTCCGTGCCTTAGAGGAGGATGCGAACTTCCATCCCGGATGGTGGCTTGCACGATTCTTTCACAAGCGCACTACAACCAAGAAGCTTCCTTCTGAGCTTTCGGGGGGAGCTTTCATTTCACTTCTGATCGACAATCTCCAGCTCGGTGACAAATGGGGCCCCGACATTCCTCGCGTCCTGATTGAGTACATAGGAGCCGACCTCGCCATAGCACGGGGCATCGACCTTTCATTGGATTTGAGAATTGCACACCGCTCCCTCACCACGTCCCCCAGCCAGTTAAGCGCCCACCGTCGCGGGCGCTATTCACCGCTGAGATGAATGAGAGGCTAGCGCGTATTGAGAAGTGGCAGCTTGACTACTCGGCTGGTTCGCTTCAATGGCAGAAGGACCGGGTGGCACATGAGGAGACACAGAACGAGCGATGCACCATTCTTCAGCAGTTCATGGCCGACCAGTCCGCCAGGCACAGGGATGATATCGCATGGAAACAGCAGATGGAGCAGCGGCTTGGCATTTCACCTTCCCCGACCCCGCCTCCACCCCCACCCTCGGACCAGTGATCAGGTTGTTTTTATCCTTTCCATTTCTTTTCTTTCTTCTTTTCGGATCTCGATCCACTTTTATTCTGTGTGGATCCGGGGCACTTGTCCCGGTATCCTTTTGATCTTTTTGTTGTTTGTGTTTTGTAGGATTTTGAGTAGCTACTCCGCTCCGCCCCGGACTCTTCGTGCTCCGCCACTACACCGCCCATCACCCTTCAGGTTCTTCGTATCTCTCTACTTTAGTTTGGTCCTGTGAGGACACAGAACAGTCTAAGTGTGGGGTAGGATGTTAGAGAACCATGCATGATCTTGATTGCCTATATCTTTGTGTGCCTCGTGATTTCTGTCCAGTCACTCTAGCATAGAATGGATCAGTTCTTGATCTGTAACCAACGTGTCAGAACTGATATCAAATGAGTCTAGGTCAGAACAGATCATAAATCACTCTTGTAGTTAAAACTTGAATTATTTGAAGTTTTTGACTTGTTAATAACAAAGCTCGATAACACCGTTCTAAGATGATAAATGCTAGCTTCTCTCATGTTTTCACTCCATATTTGATCACCTGTGATTGTGGCTTGAGATTAGATGGAAATCCAATTCGAAATCTTGTGTAAAAAGTTATAACTAGCTAGGATCAAATGTCTAAATTGTTAAATTAAGTAATAAGTTGTGCAAATCAATGTTAAGTTCTTTAAAGTGCTGAAAATCAAAGCTAGGCAAGCCGACACCTAAGTGAAGTGTTCGGGCTGAGCACTAGCATAGGCACAAATACTGTGAGCTAGGCAGGTCCAACACCTAAGTGAAGTGTTTGGTATCGAGCACTAGTATGTAGTAAATCAATTGAAGGAAGAAGTTGAACTTGAAATAAATCATTGTTTAAATCGGTCCTAGCTAGAACATGTAACGTACAGATCTAGAAACGGATGAAGTCGAGTCGATAGCCACGTCACTTTTCCTACCTCCGCATCCACATCATGGCTAGAGCTTAAAGTCTTTTTGACTAGAATTGGTGTTATCGTAGTCGGTTAATTATGATTCATTGTTTTGCCAAGAAACGTGCTTTGTTAAAACTACTACTTGAAGTGTGCAGAAATTAGTGAGATCGAAAACTTGTTTGGTTTATGTTCTTGCATGTGTAGGTCACTTTTTCTACATGGAACAGTCTAAACCAAATCGTTAGAATTGAATCTCAGTTTAATCTCGGGTCATTTGTAAATTTGAGTGTGTTCTAGTTCAGTTTGCTTGAGGACAAGCAAAAGCTTAAGTGTGGGGTATTTTGATGACACTCGAATTGACGTGATTATCAGCATCATTTAAGCGACATTTCATTGCTTAAGACATGGTTTTTAGGGTAGAATAGTGAATATTCACTTAATCGATCCATCTCATGCCTTTTGTGTTACCTTGGCCCATTTCGGGTATATTTGATGGTTTTCTAGTATTTTCGTGTTAGCACAGGTGTTCGCCATCAAATACGGTAGCCAAGGACGTGTCTAAGGCACTGGAACCCCGAGGAATCACACCCGAATCAAACAGAAAAGTCATTCAACTCAAAAGGAATTCCTGCTCCATTTACACACAGATTTTCGGCGAAAATACCCTTGGGTTTTCGCCGAAAATGCAAAAAGGAATCCACTGTCCCAATCAAGAAGAAGTTTTCGGCGAAAACCTTGGGAGTTTTCGCCGAAAACCCTAAGCCATTTCAGCCAGAAGAAACAGACAAATTCAGCAAATGTTTTCGCCGAAAATTCCCTTTATTTTTGGCAAAAATCCAAGCAAAAATCAGCAGTCGCTCGGTTAGGTTTAAATACAAAAGCGGCGGCTAAAACATAAGAGGAGGACAAAAAGATATACAACTTACACGGGACGAAAAATTCGAAGACGGAGAGAGAGAGAGAGCGAGTGGATAGAGTTCGAGGAGCTAGGAACGGATCGTGACGCCATCCATCCATCTCAGAGAGCCAGTGCTAGGAGTTGAAGATTCAGCAGATTGAAGCTGCAAGGAGTCATCGAAATTAGGTTTTGCAGTTCTTCTCTGTTTTCCCTACCTGAGATGTATTCTTTGTCTGTCTTCGATTCTTCTGTATTGAATATGAGTAGCTAAACTCGTAGAGCTTAGATTAGATGAACCCTAAGTGACCCAGGGCTTTAAAGCGGTCACGGATCGGCGGTGATTAGATTCAAAATTCATTCAGTTTCTTCTTCATGTTTGATTCGTTCTTTGTTCTTTGTGTTTCTTGTCTGGTTTGGCCACCTAGATTAGATTCTTGTTAAGCTAAGGATAGAAGCGAACACTCGCCTTACTTTAGAACATCAAGTTGAACAATTAATCTTATAATTGGAGTGTGCCTTTCGTAGGAACCGATTAGGGTTAATCCACTGCAAGAGTAACTCATAAATCGTTAGAATTTGCCCCAGTTAGTTAAGTCGTTGTGAGAGGCGACCGTACCCGCGCGGCTAATTAATCGTGGTAGCTAGATTGGATAGAGTGAACGTTCGCCAGTCTTAAACCTAAGGGTCAGGAGTTACGGTGGTGTCTAAGAACTGAATGAACTAGAGTTGAAAACCGCTGGTCTTTTGATTGCTGTTGCTCCGGTGATCTAAGGGGGATTCAAAATCTAAGCTTGTCTGTCATCTGTCTTAGTCTTTCAAACAACCTTTCTTGCCTTAATTTCATTTCAATTAATTTTTGCATTTCTTTAGTATAAAAGTCATGGAACTCACACCACACACTAAGTGTTTAACCTTGAATTTAATTGCCAACATATTTGAGTAAGGAAGTGGAGGAGACCCGTGGAATATGATCTACCCTAGCTTCACAGCTTGGTAGTTATTTGATTGACCGCTATTTTGCAGCTCATCACCTTGTATCAGTAATACACGTCGTGTATCATGATACACACCGTGTATCATGGCCTGACTATAAAAGGCTGATTTTTCACGGATTTCCACAACTTTCCCTTCTTTCTCTTTCCCCAATAATCCCTTTGACGAACCAAAAATCCCCTTAGCTTCAATCCTTGATTCCAGGAGTTGTAGAGCTCCGATTGACGATCCGTTTCTTGCTACGCATTCGTTACGATGAAAGGAAGAGATCGCACCCTGAGTTTCTGGGTATTTCGGAGTAGGATTCTGTCGGTGAAGAGGAGAAAAGCTACGTTTTTTGGAGCTGTAGAGCTTGGCGGTTCGAGTTCTAGAAGTTGTTTTAGAGCCTCGTCTTCTTGTCAGCTGAGGGTTTAGCGTACGATAGGTAGTATGGTCGGTGTGAGGAGTTGCATTCAAACGGCCTGAAGAGGTCTTTCGAATGATCATTCTTCTCCGGTGGTCTGGTAGAAGGTGGCAGAGTGATTGACTCGGTAGAGGGTGGTGGAGTGATTGGCTTCCACACCATCTTTGGCTTCTTTGAGCTCTTCTTCTTCGTTTCGCCAAGAAATTTTAGTTGCGGCGATTTAGAAGAAGATGCCTTTGGTTCCTCCTTCTTTAGCTTCTGTGCCGGAGGCTTTGTTTTCTGGTTGCTCACCTATTCAGCACCTGTAGCAATTATCTTCGAAGAAACACTTGGAATGACATTAGTAACGGAGTTGACCGAGGCCAACTCCACAGTTTCAACAGATAGACAATGTGCTTCTCCCTTAGGAATGTACTTCATACCATCCTTGAGATGGAATGTTACAGTATCCTTTCCAACCCTTAATGTCAACGATCCGTTAGGCACATTAGTTGTCATGCCAGATGTTGCCATAAAAGGTCGGCCTAGGAGAAGAGTAACATCCTCCTCTCGGGTATCCATGACTACGAAATCAGCTAAGAAAGTGAACGGGCCACAATGAACAACACATCTTTGACCAATCCCCTAGGTGATTTCATTGATCTATCAACAAAAACCAGTTACATGCTAATCGGTTTTAAGTCAGTTAAGTTCAGTTTCTCATAGACACACATAGGCATGACATTTATGGATGCACCTAGATCAACCAAACTACTTTCAACCTCAATGTCATTAATGATGCAAGGAAATGTAAAAGAGCCAGGATTGGAACACTTAGCTGGGATCGGTATGGGTGGCGATCGAGTCTGGATGGCCGAGCATTCTCCCTTGGAGGGAGTGAAAGATGTTTCCTTCTTCTTCTTTGAGCTAGTCAGCTCGCTCGCCGTAGCTAGCAACGCCTTGGGGAACGAGATTCTTGGCTGATACAGAGTAAGAGGCGGCTCCGGTGCTCCTGTAGTTCTTGGTGAAGCAGCCTTCTCTTCTTCGTCTTCGATCTCCGGTATATCAATAGCTACGGCATTAGGAGTCATGACCGGATCGGAAGATGTAGTAGCAGCTGAGCTCTTGCAACTTCGAGTAGAGACAGTCTTAACATGCTCATTATTTGGGTTTGATTCTGTCTGGCTTGGCAGCTTACCGAAGGGACGACCACTAGAGAGCATGTTGGCGATGTTGTTCACTTGGCTTTCCACTCGATGACCTTGTGCAATTTGCTCCTGATTCAAGATAGCTTGAGCTTTGAATTGACTGTCGTGATCATCAAGCCTGGAGATGATCTGATTGAGCATCTTATCCAGATCAGTCTCCTTGTTATCTTGAGGAGTGGCTCGTTGGAGCTGTTGTCCTCCAGTGAATCCGGGACGGCCTTGATAATTATTGTTCAAGCACTGATTCTGGCGGTTGTCAGATGTTGTACCGTAGTTTCCTTAATTTATGTGCGGCGGCTGGTAGACTCCTCTGGCTTGGGTGTTTGACTTTTGCTCTTGATATGACACAGATGGTCGGCTATTCTGATTCTAGTTCTAGTTGGAGCTAGAGTTGTAGAGAGGCCGCTCTTGGAAACTTTCCTGTTGTTGAGCCGGTCTGTAGTTGCGGTAGTTGGTATAACCTTGTTGGCAATTAGGGAAGCCATGGGTAATGAAGCTTACCTCATCTATAGACCAGACGTCTATTTTCCCAAAATTCTGGCAACTCCCTCCATTATGAACGCAAGCTCCACACCATTCACAGTCAGCTACATAGACAAAAACTGATGGAGGTTTGATTGGTGTAGTAGACTTCTTCAGATGCTTCTCAATCTCTGCTTTAACCAGCTCTTCAATGTTGAGCTTGCTTCTGATTGTCTTTCCCAGTTTCATGACTTGGAAGCATAGTTAGCAAAGTGGAGCATAGCGGCTTCTGGCGTAAGAGCAGTGCAATCTCCTTCAACTAAGGAGTTAACCCATTTGGATGACTCCTCGTTCATACCCGAGCAAAGATTTCTGCTAGTTGCCTCTGCTCGAAGCCATGATGAGGGCAGATGTAAAGAAGCTCTTGGAATTCCAAGCACCGTATAAGCTCATTCCTTCCTTATCTCTGAACTTGGCGATGTTATCCTTGTAGGCTATTGTTCTTGAAGGAGGAAAGTATTCCTCTACAAACTCTTGAGCCAGCTTATCCCAGCTGTCGTAGTGACCGGGAGGCTTGCTATTGAGTCATCTCTTTTCGGGGCCCCTGAGAGAGAATGGAAACGCTCGCAAGCACAAGGTGTTCTTTTTGAGGGTTCCACTCTTGAAATTTCACACAGAGCAATGAAGCCCGCCAAGTGTGTGCAAAGATTATTGTGCAGCTTTCCATCAAACTGCACGTCCCTAGAGATCATTCCCAGGAAGGGAATCTTGATCTCATAGTCAGGATCAGCTTCATTGCGTGGCACAGCAATGGACGATCGAACGCTAGTCGCACTCGGCTTGTTGTAGTTCTGATGACACTCGAATTGACGTGATTATCAGCCTCATTTAAGCGACATTTCTTTGCTTAAGACATTGTTTTTAGGGTAGAATGACGAATATTCAATCGATTGCCCTATCTCATGCCACTTGTGTTACCTTGGCCCGTTTCGGGTCTATTTGATGGTTTTCTAGTGTTTTTACGTAAGCACAGGTTTTTGCCGTCAAATAAAGTAATCATGGATGTGTCTGAAGCATTGGAACCTCGAGGAATTGAACCGGAATCGGTCAAAGAAGCCATTCAAGTTCGAACAAATTCTGCCCAGTTTATACACATATTTTCGGCGAAACTACCCTTTGGTTTTCGCCGAAAATGGAAGAAGAAACCACTGGCCGATTGAGAGGAAGATTTCGGCGAAGATACCATGGAGATTTTGCCAAAAACAAAAGGAAGAATTCACTGTCCCGAGTATGAAGAAATTTTTGCCGAAATCCCTTCAATATTTTCGGCGAAAATCCCAGTTGAATTCAGGAGAATATCGGGTTGGTATAAAAAGAGAACTCGGGGCTATTATCGGGGAGGA
This sequence comes from Linum lewisii, assembly GCA_034768395.1. Taxonomy (NCBI): domain Eukaryota; kingdom Viridiplantae; phylum Streptophyta; class Magnoliopsida; order Malpighiales; family Linaceae; genus Linum; species Linum lewisii. The sequence continues at coordinate 34,042,066 of CM068300.1, read as the reverse complement.
CGAACCATCACTTAACACACATCACTTTTTACAACACACACACAAAAACGACGACAGAGAGAGAGGCAGGGCGAGTAGATAGAGTTCGAGGAGCAGGAACGGATCGTGACGCCATCCATCCATCTCGGAGAGCCAGGGCGAGGAGTTGAAAATCCAGCAGATTTGAGCTGCCAGGAAACATCAAAATTAGGTTTTGCAGTTCTTCTCTGTCTTCCTACCTAAGATGTATTTCTTGTCTGTCTTTGATTCTTTTGTATTGAGTATGAGTAGATAAACTCGTGTAGCTTAGATTAGATGAACCCTAAGTGACCCAGGGCTTAAAGCGGTCACGGATCGGCGGTGATTAGATTCGAAATTCATTCAGTTTCATCTTGCATGTTTGATTTGTTCTTCGTTTTCTGTGTTTCTTGTCTGGTTTGGCCACCTAGATTAGATTCTTGTTAAGCTAAGGATAGAAGCGAACGCTAGCCTTACTTTAAAACACCAAATCGAGCAGGCAACCCTATAATTGGAGTGTGCCTTTCGTAGGAACCGATTAGGGTTGATCCATTGCTAGAGTAACTCATTAATCACTAGAATTTGCACCAGTTAAGTTAAGTCGTTGCGAGAGGTGACCGTACCCGGGCGGCTAATTAATCGTGGTAGCTAGATCGGATAGAGCGAACGTTCGCCAGTCTTAAACCTAAGGGTCAGGAGTTATGATGGTGTTTGTGAACTGAATGAACTAGAATCGAAAATCACTGGTCTGTGACTGTTGTTGCCTTGGTGATCTAAAGGGAATTCAAAATCTAAGCTTGTCTGTCATCTTTCTAGTCAATTAATCAATCTTCAATCTTTCTTCGGTTTAATTTTCATTTCTTCTTATTCTTGCATTCTTAGTATAGAAGTCGTGGAACTCACACCACGCACAACTTGTGTTTGAACTTGAATTAAAACTGTCAACTCCCTGGAGTAAGGAAGTAGAGGAAACCCCTGGAATATGATCTGCTATAGCCTTTTATTAGCATTAGTAGTTATTTGGTTGAACGCATCACAACGACACGCTCACCAAATTGGCGCCGTTGCCGGGGACTCTTCTACTTCGTTGAAAGACGAGTTGGCATTTTTATTCTTCTACCTTTCCATCTTTCATTTTCCATCACACTTCGATTTTACACCGGTTGTGTTTGTTTTTGTCTCGTGCAGATCATAGCAGGTACAGAAGCAGATCACATCCGTTCCGTCTTCCTTTACCGCAATGGTTACTTTTAAGAGTGTTGCGGACTACAGTAAGCCGCGCGCATCTAACCTCCGTTCACCCATCACCGTGCTTACTAATGACGATGATCCCGACTATGAGATTCAGATTCCTCTCTTGGAGCTAATCTCTAGGGACATACAATTCGAGGGAAGACCAGATGATAATCCCTGCACACACATAACCAACTTTTTGGTTGTCTGCGACACCTTCAAGTCTGGGAATCTCAATAAGAATGCATTATATCTCCGAGCTTTCCCGTTTTCTATCAGAGGTGCAGCTAAACAATGGCTTAGCAGCAAACCGCCAGGTCATTACACTGAATGGGAGACATTAGCTCAAGATTTTGTTGAGGAATACTTTCCTCCTGCAAGAACAACTGCTTATAAAGATCGCATCACCAGGTTCACTCAGAGAGAGGATGCAAGCCTGTATGACACTTAACGAATTTCAGTCTCTTCTCTTCGACTGCCCTCACCATGGGTATGAACAGAGACAGCTGGCTGAATTCTTTACTCGAGGTATGCGCAAAGAATCTGCAAACTGGGTCAACACCTTAGCCGGCGGAGATTGCACCGCTCTCACTCCTCAGGATGCTCTTCTGCATTTTGCTGACTGTGCGTCGAAATCTAGAATCTGGGAGAGGCACATAGAAGGAACCAAGAGTCAGAGCCAGAGTTAGATAAATGTTGCAGAGCAGATCAAGGCAGAAGTTCAGAAGCATCTGCAAGCAGCTGGTATCCCTCTCGACTCTCCGTCAGCTACTGTCTTCTCGGTTGACTGTGGATGGTGTGGATCATGTGCTCATAGCGGCGAAAGTTGCCTCAATTTCGGTGCAGCAGAAGTCTTATCTACTGAGGAGGTAAACTTCATCGATCAAGGTTTTGCCAACAATCAGAAAGGCTATGCCGGTTACAGAAACTACGTGCCACGAAAGCAAAGCAACCGGCTGGTAGATCCTTATTATAGACCTCCGGGATTCATTGGAGGGCAACACCAGTTTCAGGCGAAGCCGTGCTACAATAGAGATATGGACTATGAGAGGAAGTTTGATCAGATCATGAGCCGACTTGACGACCATGACATTCAGTTAAAAGCCCAAGCCGCACTTAATCAAGGAACAAAGGCTCAAACCCATAGGATAGAAGATGCAGTACTCAATATGGCGAAACTTTTTACTAGCAATCCTCTCCTTAATCCAGAAGCATTTCAAGCAGACTCCGATATAAGGAGTGAACACGCTCAAGCTATTACCACTAGGAGCGGCAAGCAAACAACTGATCCAAAAGCCCCGGAACCTGACATAATACCAGAAACTAGTGCTGCCATGGATATGCCAGAAATAGAAGATATCACAGAAGAGGAAGAAGAAGCACCTGCTCCTCCTCCGCCGCCCAAGACAGCCCCTGAACCTGTCTTGGCGCCATATGTACCTAGGATTCCTTTTCCAAAAGCTGCAAGGAGCACAGCCAAGGATCACGACACTCAGTATAAGAAATGGTACAATGTTCTTAAGATGGCAGAAATCAAGATACCAGTGACAGACGCTGTAGAGATTATACCACCACTTGGGAAGTTCTTTAAAGACCTCGTGAAGAAAGTGAAGAGTGGCGAGGTGTACTCTATCGCGCTCACTAATGAATGCGCATCTATTCTAGGTGCGCCATCTCCCATTCGACAGCCACCACCACCCCCAGCTAAGTGTCCTGATCCCGGTTCTTTTACATTACCGTGCATTATTAATGGCATTCAAATTGATCGCAGCCTGGTTGATTCTGGTGCTTCTATTAATGTTATGCCTGTCTATCTATATGAAAAGCTGAATCTAGGGCAATTAAAACCGATTACTCTGCATCTCGTTTTAGCCGATAGGTCTGTCAAACGGCCTAGAGGTATAGTAGAAGATGTAACTGTTTGCTGTGGTCCGTTTACTACACTGGCAGATTTTGTTATTTTAGATACTCGTGAGCTAGACGGAACACTTATCCTAGGTCGACCTTTCTTAGCAACTGCTGGTGTGACTATAAATTGCAAACAAGGCCTATTAACCTTAAGTGTAGGTCAAGAGAGTGTTGCATTCCGCATTAAAGATAGCATGAGATATTCTATTGCTCAAGATGATAAATGCTATGCTGTTGATCCCTTAGAGACGGCCTCGGCCGACTCCGTTACTAATGCTTTATCTAGTGATCCGCTAGAGTTGTGTTTGATTTCAGGGATTGATAATGCGTTAGACGACCCAGAGCAGCGCTTATGGCAAGATGAGCTAGATGAACAAAAGGCAACATTCACACCCTTACATGCGCCTCCACACATCGAACCAGCTTCGAGTAGGATTACTACTTCATACGAGAATCCACCAGAACTTACTCTGAAGGAGCTGCCTGACCACCTGGAATATGCATTTCTGGGGAAGGACCGCCAGCTACCAGTCATCATCAGCTCCAATCTGACTCCTGAGCAGAAAGAGCAACTGATCAGATTACTCAAGAAGCATGTCCGAGCTATTGCCTGGCAGTTGGCAGACATCAGAGGCATCTCTGAAACCATCTGCAAACATCGGATAGTTGTTGATGAAGAATTCAAACCAGTCAGACAACCGCAACGCCGACTTAACCCTCAGATGCAGGAAGTCGTAAAGAAAGAAGTACTCAAGCTTCTAGATGCCGGTATCATCTATCCTATCGCCGACAGTCCTTGGGTTAGTCCAACTCAAGTTGTTCCGAAGAAAGGAGGAATCACCGTCATCCCTAATCCAAAGGGTGAGCTCATTCCTACCCGGACAGTTACCGGATGGAGAGTCTGTATCGATTATCGATGATTAAATGATGCCACTAAGAAGGATCACTTTCCACTGCCGTTCATCGATCAGATGCTTGAACAATTGGCCGGTCATGAATACTACTGCTTCTTAGACGGGATGTCCGGTTACTTTCAGATCCCCATTGAGCTTGCTGATCAAGAGAAGACAACCTTCACATGCCCGTTCGGTACGTTTGCTTATCGTCGTATTCCTTTTGGTCTATGTAATGCTCCCGCTACTTTTCAGAGATGCATGCTTGCAATATTTGGGGATCTGGTAGAGAATGTGGTAGAGGTGTTCATGGATGACTTCTCTGTCTATGGAGATTCATTTTCAAAGTGTTTGGCTAATCTGGATAAGGTGTTAGCTCGTTGTGAGGAGACCCACCTAGCTCTTAGCTGGGAGAAATGTCACTTCATGGTTACCGAAGGCATTGTTCTAGGCCATAGAATATCTAAAACTGGTATAGAAGTCGATCATGCTAAGCTTGAGACCATTGCCAGTCTACCACCGCCAACCTCAGTCAAGACAGTTCGAAGCTTCCTCGGTCATGCTGGATTCTACCGGAGGTTCATCCAAGACTTCTCCAAGATCGCTCTCCCCATGACCAAGCTACTCGAGAAAGATGTTCATTTTGTTTTTGATAAAGCTTGTCTCGAAGCCTTTGATACTCTGAAGACTCAACTGACCACCGCACCGATTCTTACAGCATCAGATTGGAATCTCTCATTCGAGATCATGTGCGATGCTAGTGATTTCGCCGTTGGCGCGGTTCTTGGTCAGAGAAAGGAGAAGAAATTTCATCCTATCTACTTTGCGAGCAAGACACTCAATGATGCTCAGAGAAACTACACTACTACGGAGAAGGAACTCCTAGCTATCATTTTCTCCTTTGATAAATTTAGACAGTATCTGGTTCTCTCACATACCATCGTCTACACAGATCATGCTGCTCTGCTCCATTTATTAGCCAAGCAGGATTCAAAGCCACGTCTCATCCGGTGGATCCTTCTCCTCCAAGAATTCGACATAGAAATTAAAGACAAGAAAGGAGCAGAGAACTTAGCAGCAGATCATCTTTCTCGACTCGAGGAATCACAAACAGGTAAGTCTACTACCCCTATCAATGATTCTTTCCCTGACGAGCTGTTGCGTGTTGAGACATTTGAACAAGTTAACAACATAGCTATTGAGCCCTGGGCAATTCCTCACGCTCAAGATCTGAGTAATGCCGCCGATTCAGATGAGCCTTGGTATGCAACTCTGGCTAACTATCTCTCACACGGCATTGTACCTCCTGAACTGGATTTCAATGCACGCAAAAAGCTTTTTAAAGAGGCCAAGTCATATTTCTGGGACGAGCCTTTCTTATACCGCATCAGTCTTGACGGGATGATCCGGAGATGTGTCTCTTACACTGAGGCAGCTGACATCATGCGTAAATGCCATGAAGGGCAGTTCGGAGTACACTTCGGAGGCAACCGCACGGTGAGAAAGGTACTCAAAACAGGTTTCTACTGGCCCTCCATTTTTAGTGATTGCGATGTTTATGCTCGACGTTGTGATGCATGCCAACGATCAGGTAACATTTCCAACCGTAATGAGATGCCCCAAATTGTTTCTTTAACCGTTGAAATTTTTGATGTTTGGGGGATTGATTTTATGGGTCCGTTCACACCCTCCAACGGAAACAAGTACATTCTTATAGCCGTTGATTACGTTTCTAAGTGGGCTGAGGCTGAAGCTTTACCCACTAATGATTCTAGAGTGGTGGGTCGGTTCCTTACTTGTCTTTTCACGCGTTTTGGTTCACCGCGCTTCATCACAAGCGATAGGGGTACCCACTTCCACGGACAATTCGACCGGGTGTGCAAACGCTTTGGTGTCACCCACCGAATGTCCACGGCTTATCATCCTCAAGCAAATGGTCAAGCGGAAGTGACGAATCGTGAGCTCAAGCGGATTCTTGATAGAACAGTTGACCGGTCTCGCAAGGACTGGTCATCTAAGCTCAATGATGCCTTATGGGCATATCGAACTGCCTACAAGACTCCCATCGGTACCTCACCGTATCAGCTGGTCTATGGCAAGTCATGTCATTTACCAGTTGAGCTTGAGCACAAGGCATTCTGGGCTAACAAAGAGTTGAATATGAGCTATGCAGTAGCAAGTAATAACCGCCATGACCAGATCGCTGAGCTTGAGGAGCACCGTCTCCACGCTTATGAGAGCACAAAGCTATACAAAGAACGCACGAAAGAAATTCATGACTCTCAGTTGAAGACGATCAAGCAGTTCTACCCGGGAGAGGAAGTGCTCTTATATAATTCTTGATTAAAGCTCTTTCCGGGTAAGTTGAAATCTCGATGGTCTGGCCCTTATACCGTGGTCAGACAGACGCCCTTAGGCAGCGTCTACATTAAATTGCACGATCAAGAGCCGTTTGTAGTCAACGGGCATAGGCTTAAGAAGTATCTGCAAGGGTTAGCCGTATCCTCCATAGACGTACACTACCTTGTTTTGGAATCCTGACACGAATCCAGGTATCGTCTGGCTGACGGACGTTAAATAAGAGCGCTTCGTGGGAGGCAACCCACGACTGGAGTCAGTTATTTCTCGTTTTGAGTCATTTTGTTTTAACACCCCTTTTGAAAAAAAAAACAAAAAAAAAAACAACAGCCGCCGTTTTCAAATAAATTTTCGGCGAAACTGTGTAACTATTTTCGCCGAAACTGTGTTTTCAAACTCAACCTGAATCTCCTGTTCAGCATTTTCGAACCGAAAACCACCATGCCCTTCGCCGAAAATTTTGCCTCCATTTTCACTACAATTTTCGCCAAAAATCGTCCCTTCTTTTCGCCGAAAATCCCAGTTCAAATCCCCCTGTTCCACCTGTCTAAAATTTTCGCCGAAAAGCTCCCTTCATTTTCGCCGAAAACCCTGTATTTTCCTTTGACTATATAAGCGGCCCCACTCCTCTTCTTTTCGGCCCTTCACATCCGAAACCTTGAAGCCCATCAAACCCCTCCCCTACTTTCAACATCCCGATCGCCTTGCCGCCACCGCCTTCAATCCGCCCGACCGCCGCCGCCCCGCTGAGCAGTAGCCGCCGCCCATCTTCTGGGCCTGCCCTGGTTCCCAACCCTAGAATCAGAGTCTTTCAGCTCTGGTTCCGGCCGACCTAGTTTTCAAGTTTTTCCCTATTTTCGTGGAGTTCCAATCATTTTCTCGAATCATGTCTTCACGGTTAGTTGTTCAACCATTGATTGTGCATCTTTTGGCTTGTTAACTTCCGGTTTTCGGCATGGTTGACCATGGTTGACTTTTCGGTTCTCCCTCATTCTTCTTGAATGCTTTGTCGGTGTCAGTTGGCTAGGTTCTGGTATTTTTTTTGTGGCCTTTTAGGAAGCGTGACTTGTTGTTTGTGCGATCGTGTTCTGGACTCATTCCATTATTTATGCTTGCCGAATGAATTGACAGTTCTTCAATGATATATCTTGATTCTGTGATCTCTCGGTTAATTAGTCTACCCCAACTTGTCCCAATAAGTGTGGGGTAAGAGTCTTGTAATCTAATGCTGGTCATCTCTGAGTTGTGTTTTACAGGGCTCCAAAGCATTTTAAGACTACCAGTGCAGATAGAGCGCAGCGATCATCAGCTCCCAGAGCAGGACACCACCTCCTCGTCGGCCCGCACCAGCTGCACAGAAATCGACAGCTGTGGCCATCATTCCCGAGGATGCGCCTACCCCTGCGACTCCCATTTCCTCTATTCCTACACCTGCCAATGGGGCCGTGCGTCCTTTCATCGCCGCCCTGGAGCCGCACCAGCTCGAGGTCTTTCTGAAGATCAAAGACATCCCTCCGGCTAAGGTGGCAGTTCTGTCTCTTGACAGTCTCAAAGCGCACAACCCGGCTTGGCACTCGACAATTGACACCGCTCTTAATAAAGCCGGATTGCGAGTGCTGACCACTCATGGATCCCCGTACCCGCTTGTCGCCCTCCAGGAGTTCTTGAGTTCATTTCGGCGCCTCACCCTGAAGCCCTTTCGTGAGCAGAAATTCGTTTCCTTTCGCCTCGGTGGTGTTCTTCATGAGAAGTCCCTTCGCGAGTTCAGCCGCTTGCTGGATCCACACGTCAATTTCGATACTGCATTAGCTGGCTTTGAGGACACATACTCCATCACCAGTGCTCCTTACCCGGATGTGTGGAAATGGGCCTGCTGTGAGGATGAGAGCTCACCTATCGTCCACCCCACGATCGGTGACATCTTTCACCCTGTTCTTAAATTCTTGCATTATGTTTGGCTGCAATCTCTGTGTTTTTGCAGCAAGACGAGCCGCCACCACGTTTCGCTGGAGGAGCTCGTATTATTCCGTGCTTTAGAAGAGGATGCCAACCTGCACCCCGGCTGGTGGCTTGCACGATTCTTTCACAAGCGCACTACCGCCAAGAAGCTTCATACTGAGATTCCAGGAGGCCCCTTCATTTCTATTCTGATCGACAACCTCCAGCTCGGTGATAAATGGGGCCCAAATATTCCTCGCATCCCGATTGAGATGTGTCGTGCTAATGGGCCCAAATATTCCTGCATCCCGATTGAGCCTATAGGCTCAATCGGGATGCGAGGAATATTTGGGCCCATTAGCACGACACATCGACCTTTCAGAGACTATTGAGCATTGCACATCGCTCCCTCATCGCACGACCCAACCAGTTGACCGCCCACCGTCACGAGCGCAAATCACCGCGGAAATGAATGAAAGGCTGGTGCGTATTGAGAAGTGGCAGCTAGACTACTCGGCTGGTTCGTTGCAATGGCAGAAGGACCGAGTAGCACATGAGGAGACTCAGAATGAGCGTTGGTCCACTCTACAGCAATTCATGGCTGACCAATCAGCCAGACACATGGACGAGCTCGCCTGGCGACAGCAGATGGAGCAGCGGTTCGCCATATCCTCCATTCCCACTGCACCTCCACCTCCTCCTGCGGAACAGTGATCAGGTTGCTTCTATCTTTTTCCTTTCTTTTCTTTCTTCTTTTCGGGTCTCAACCCAATTTTCTTCTGTGTGGATTCGGGACACTTGTCCCGGTGTCCTTTTGTTCTTTTTGTTGTTTGTGTTTTGTAGGATTTTGAGTAACTTTGCTCCGCGCCGGACTCTCCGTGCTCATCCACTACACCACCCATCACCTTCCAGGTTCTTCGTAACTCTCTACTCTAGATTAGTCCTGTGAGGACACAGAACAGTTTAAGTGTGGGGTAGGGTGTTAGATAACCATGCATGATCTTGATTGCCTATATCTTTGTGTGTGCCTCGTGATTCCTGTCCAGTTCTCTAGCATCGAATTGCTCAATTCTTGACTTTGGATGTTAAATTGACTTCAATTTTGAACAATGACGTCTAGACTGTTCCACTTAGAACCTGTAACCAACGTGTCAGAACTGATATTAAATGAGTCTAGGTCAGAACAGATCATAAATCACTTCTGTAGTTTGAACTGGAATTAATTGAATCAACCAACTTGTAACAACAAAGCTCGATAACACCGTTCTAAGATGATAAATGCTAGCTTCTTCCATGTTTTTCAGTCCATATTTGATCACCTGTGATTGTGGCTTGAGATTAGACGGAAATCCAATCCGAAATCTTGTGTAAAAAGTTATAACTAGCTAAGATTAAGTGGCTAAATGGTTAAATCAAGTAATCAAGTTGTGCTAATCAATGCTAAGTTCTTTAAAGTGCTGAAAATAAAGCTAGGCAAGCCCGACACCTAAGTGAAGTGTTCGGGTTGAGCACTAGCAAAGGCACAAATACTGTGAGCTAGGCAGGTTCAACACCTAAGTGAAGTGTTTGGTATCGAGCACTAGTATGCAGTAAATATAATTAAAGAAAGTTTGAATCTTGAAAGAAATTGTTGTTTAAATCGGTCTTAGCTAGAACGTGTAACGTACAGATCTAGAAGCGGATGAAGTCGAGTCGATAGCCACGTCACTTTTCCTGCCTCCGCTTTCATATCATGGCCAGAGCTTAAAGTCGTTTTGATTAGAATTGGTGTTATCGTAGTCGGTTAATCATGATTAATTGTTTTGCTGAGAAACAATCTGTGTTGAAACCACTACTGGAAGTGTGCAGAAATCAGTATGATCGAAAACTTGTTTGGTTGATATTCTTGCATGTGTAGGTCACTCTTTCTACGTGGAACAGTCTAAACCAAATCGTTAGAATTGAATCTCAGTTTAATCTCGTGTCATTTGTGAATTTGAGCGTGTTTCTATTCAGTTTGCTTGAGGACAAGCAAAAGCTTAAGTGTGGGGTATTTGATGACACTCGAATTGACGTGATTATCAGCCTCATTTAAGCGACATTTCTTTGCTTAAGACATTGTTTTTAGGGTAGAATGACGAATATTCAATCGATTGCCCTATCTCATGCCACTTGTGTTACCTTGGCCCGTTTCGGGTCTATTTGATGGTTTTCTAGTGTTTTTACGTAAGCACAGGTTTTTGCCGTCAAATAAAGTAACCATGGATGTGTCTGAAGCATTGGAACCTCGAGGAATTGAACCGGAATCGGTCAAAGAAGCCATTCAAGTTCGAACAAATTCTGCCCAGTTTATACACATATTTTCGGCGAAACTACCCTTTGGTTTTCGCCGAAAATGGAAGAAGAAACCACTGGCCGATTGAGAGGAAGATTTCGGCAAAGATACCATGGAGATTTCGCCGAAAACAAAAGGAAGAATTCACTGTCCCGAGTATGAAGAAATTTTCGCCGAAATCCCTTCACTATTTTTGGTGAAAATCCAAGTTGAATTCAGGAGAATATCGGGTTGGTATAAATAGAGAACTCGGGGCTATTATCGGGGAGGACGAACCATCACTTAACACACATCACTTTTTACAACACACACACAAAAACGACGACAGAGAGAGAGGCAGGGCGAGTAGATAGAGTTCGAGGAGCAGGAACGGATCGTGACGCCATCCATCCATCTCGGAGAGCCAGGGCGAGGAGTTGAAAATCCAGCAGATTTGAGCTGCCAGGAAACATCGAAATTAGGTTTTGCAGTTCTTCTCTGTCTTCCTACCTGAGATGTATTTCTTGTCTGTCTTCGATTCTTCTATATTGAGTATGAGTAGATAAACTCGTGTAGCTTAGATTAGATGAACCCTAAGTGACCCAGGGCTTAAAGCGGTCACGGATCGGCGGTGATTAGATTCGAAATTCATTCAGTTTCATCTTGCATGTTTGATTTGTTCTTCGTTTTCTGTGTTTCTTGTCTGGTTTGGCCACCTAGATTAGATTCTTGTTAAGCTAAGGATAGAAGCGAACGCTCGCCTTACTTTAAAACACCAAATCGAATAGTCAACCTTATAATTGGAGTGTGCCTTTCGTAGGAACCGATTAGGGTTGATCCATTGCTAGAGTAAATCATTAATCACTAGAATTTGCACCAGTTAAGTTAAGTCGTTGCGAGAGGCGACCGTACCCGGGCGGCTAATTAATCGTGGTAGCTAGATCGGATAGAGCGAACGTTCGCCAGTCTTAAACCTAAGGGTCAGGAGTTATGATGGTGTCTGTGAACTGAATGAACTAGAATCGAAAATCGCTGGTCTGTGACTGTTGTTGCCTTGGTGATCTAAGGGGAATTCGAAATCTAAGCTTGTCTGTCATCTTTCTAGTCAATTAATCAATCTTCAATCTTTCTTCGGTTTAATTTTCATTTCTTCTTATTCTAGCATTCTTAGTATAGAAGTCGTGGAACTCACACCACGCACAACTTGTTTTGAACTTGAATTAAAACTGTCAACTCCCTGGAGTAAGGAAGTAGAGGAAACCCCTGGAATACGATCTGCTATAGCCTTTTATTAGCATTAGTAGTTATTTGGTTGAACGCATGACAACGACACGCTCACCAAGTTCGCAAGGATCTTCTGAGCAGGCGGCGGCGGCGGAGGTGGAAGTTGGCGATCCATGTCACCCATTGTAGGAGAGGATAGTTGTGAATCTAAATCTGATGAAGTGGATGAAGATGAGGAGCTCTCCTTCGGCTCCTCGATCTTAATTGGTGTGAAGGATGACGGCGGAACGGTTGTAGATTACTTTGGAATTTGCGGTTTCTTAGGTGGAGCAGAACTACCCGGCTTGACTGAAGTACAAGACTTGATAGACTTAGACTGAGAACGAGTGAACGGGCGGTGATGCATAAACCTGTGAACAACCTGAAAAGAACAAAAACAAAAACAACCGGTGTAAAATCAATTTGTGATGGAAAAATGAAAGATGGAAAGGTAGAAGAATAAAGTGTCAACTATTCTTTCAAACAGTTAGAAGAGGTGTAACACCCATCCCGAATCAACCCGGTGGAACCCATGGTTGAACCGGTCACGAGTGTTACCGCGCAAAAACCAAGGTAAAATGATGAAACGTCGACATTAAAAGACCGTAAAACATCAAAGGACTTCATAAAAACGTGAAAAGATAATCCGAGTACAAGCCCAAATCCAACATAAATCCTCAAAATCCAACATAAACCAAAATACATAGAAAATCCCCAATAACCCAAATCAACTGAAAGGAACAGAAAAGTCAACTTCGTATGAACTCCAGTCTTCACCTCATGGCTTCAATCCAGAACTTCACGAACTCAACCCTCAAGCACTGTCTCCAACAAACACCCGCTTCAGCCACGAGATCCTGAAAGGGGAAAAGGAATTAATTTCCTATTAAAATTGAGTGAACCCATCGCGCCTTCCTACACGTTGATCTATTCTATGGAGTGGTTCCAACTCCGCACAAGACATCCAACAATGGAACCAAACTTAACCCCTTTCCAGATTTTAACTCCCTAAAGCAGTCTAGGTGATCAAGTTGGTCAGTTCTCGTTTTCAAGCACAATTCATAGCAATAGAATAACATGGAACAGATACATCCATTCACAGCACTTACAATATCATCACATCACATCCATCAACCAAATCACTACCACAAGCACAAGCACACAAACATTCACAATCATATTATGTAGGTGAGTTATTAGGCGCCAATGAGTTATCCACACCACCACCGCCGACCATCACATCGACACACATCCCATAGGATCTTTCCCACATGGGGAGATAACACAACACATCCCCTTAGGGATCCTTCCTCCACGGAGCTATCACGACGCATCCCATTGGGATTCTTCCTTATCGGAGATATCAACATCCATGACTCCCCGTCATGGGATTCACCCTAGTGAATCGGACTCGGTCTCAACAGTATCTCGGGTGGGGTAGTGTGGGATCCTTCAGGTTCTACTTTCACATACAAGTTCCAACTCATCACATCTTATTCACCACAAGTGCACAATTCACATTATCCACATTCCTTTCACATTACATAGTTCACAACACATCCCATTGTTCCACGCTCCTGTCATGACCACAACTCCCAAATCACAACCAAACAAAAGGTAACCGGCTAGCTCACCGGCCACCCCCACCTACAAGTAAAGGGGAGGCCATGTCATGAGTCTAGGGTCACCCACCTGTTCCTCATATTCAGAGCAACCCCACATTGGCAGGGCCACTCTCCTGCAACCACAAAGTTGGCATTTCATAACAGCACAACACTTGCATCCACATTCCCATTCCCCCTAACTCTCATTCCTATGTAAACCCATCATGAAAGTTCATTTCAGTTTACCCTCAATGCATATCAACACAACAACAACAAACCACGGCACATCAACAAAAGCAAACAAGCATATACACAAGTTAAATTCCACTTTTTACACTCATCATTTCCATTCATCCCTAGTTTTCATCTAAGTCGAATTCAGAACTCCTCCCGCTTTCCAAACTACCAATTCAATGCTAGGACCTCACCTAGAATAGAAGACGAGGCTCTAATCATCTTCTAGTTCCTCGGAAATCAAGTTTCCCCAACTCCAAACTCGTAGCCTACCATCACTCACTGATCGCGACCTACACTGGGAAAATAGAAATCAAAGTAAGCCATCTCTTCTCCTCGTTGTTATGAACTCATAGCAACAAACGGAACTCGATTCCGACCTCTACAGCTCCCGGAATCACCCTTCGAAGGTTGCTTGAAGTTGGTTCGTCAATGGCTTTCGGGGAGAGAGAAAAGGAGTGAGAAGTTATGAATTTCTGTGCAGAATCCGTCCTTTTATGTTAGGTCATGATACACGGCATGTATCATGATACATGCCGTGTATCTATAACACACGGTCGTGTATTAATTCCTGCCACTTTCGACGAGGATTGCAACTAATTAGTGCATGGCCGTGTATCACAGATACACGGCGTGTGTTGTTCACAGCCCAGCACTCTCAGTTGTATCCTCAACCTGAATGTCCTGAACCTCAATGGAACCTCGCAAGCACTGATTCTAGCACTCCAATCAACCAAACTTGAGTCTCAACCCATTTGGTTGGGCGGGGATGTTACAAGTCTCCATAACTTCAAGGATTTCATCCCCGAAATCACCCCTAACTCATCCTAACAACATGATACCGAAAACACAGCAGAAAATGCAGCAATTCAAGCATCTTATTGACTCTCAAAACTCCTAACAACGACATCACACCCAACGCACCTTAGCTCCCTTAGGACCGATACCAAAACGAGAAATCGCAAGAAAACACACTAAAGGATAGTAATACCTGAAGCATAGGCTTCCAACAACTCCGGGTACCGACTCACTCTCCCAAGTAGCCGACTCACTCTCGTGGTTCCTCCATACCACCTTAAGCTGTGGAATCTGCTTATTCCTGAAGATCCGAACTTGCCTATCCACTATCGCCACCGGCTTCTCCTCATAAGTCAAGTCTTGCTCAATCTCCACCTCCTCCGGATGAATTACATGTGAAGGATCTCTGTGATACTGCTTAAGCATACTCACATGGAACACGTTGTGTATCCTTTCCAACTCACTCAGCAACGCCAACACATAAGCCACCGGACCCGTCTTAGCTCAAATCTCGTAAGGAACGATATACCGAGGCGCCAACTTCCCCTTCCTACCGAAACGCATCAACACCTTCCATGGAGACACCTTCAGAAATACCTTTTCTCCAACATCAAAACTCAGCTCTCTAGCACGACCATCGGCATACACCTTCTGCCAATCTTGAGCTGCTCTCAACTTATCCTTAATAACCTTAACACGATCAGCCGTCTCTTGTACAACTTGAGGATCCGACAACACTCTTGCGCCCTCCTTATCCCAACACAATGGCGTCCTACACTTCCTTCCGTACAAGGCCTCAAAAGGAGCGGACTTCAAGCTACTATGATACGAGTTATTATATGCAAACTCAACCAACGGTAGCAGCTCAGTCCAAGGGGTTTGAAATTCCATCGCACAACTCCTCAACAACTCCTCCAAAGAAAGGATCGTACTTTCCGATTGACCATCCGTTTGAGGATGATATGCCGTTGAGAATTTCAGCTTGGTTCCGAACGCCGTATGCAATCCTTCCCGAAAATGAGATGTGAAGCTTGGATCCCGATTAGAAACAATGAATTGGGGAACCCCATGCAACCTCACCACCTCCTCTATATACAACTTTGCTAACTCCTCCACGCTCGGCTTAAATCGAATGGGTATGAAATGAGCAACTTTCTTCAAGCAATCCACTATAACCCACACGGCATCCTTCCCCACTCTAGTCGGCGGAAAACCCAACACAAAGTCCATGGTGATGTCCGCAAACTTCCACTCCGGAATTGGTAGCGATTGCAATAACCCTCCCGGAGCTCTATGCTCCGCCTTCGCCTTCTGAAAAACCAAGCAAGTTGCCACATAACGAGCCACATCTTTCTTCATTCCCGGCCACCAAAAACTCAACATCTAGTCATTGTAACTCTTAGTCGTTCCGGAGTGCATAGCATACATCAAAGAGTGAGCCACCTCTAATATCCCCTTCCTCAACTCCTCTACCTCCGGCACACACAAACGACTCTTGTACTTCAACAATCCTTCAACCATCTCGAACCCATTATCCAATCCCTTCTCAACTTCCTCCCGAATGGCCACTAACGTAGCATCCTTGAGTTGCTCCTCATCGATCCTATCATTCAACATAGGCCTAATGCTAAGCTTAGCAAGCAAATTTCCCACATCATCCAACTGCATCTCCACTCTTAAAGCCCTAAGATCAACCAACTCCTTTCGACTTAATGCATCCGCAACCACATTAGCCTTACCGGGATGGTAGTCTATGGTGCAATCATAATCCTTCAAGAACTCCACACAACGCCTCTATCTACTATGCAACTCCTTTTGATGCTTAAGACTCTTGTGATCGGTCATAATCTTGAACGTCTCACCGTACAGATAATGCCTCCACAACTTCAAGGCGAACACCACCGTCGCTAGCTCAAAGTCATGGGTTGGGTAATTCACCTCATGCACTCTAAGCTGGCGTGAGGCATAAGCAACAACCTTCCCATTCTGCATAAGCACACACCCCAACCCTTGCAAAGAAGCATCACTAAAAACCACATACTCGTCGCCTTCCACCGGCAAGGTCAACACCGGAGCCGAGGTCAACACCGGAGCCGAGGTCAACCATTTCTTCAACTCTTCAAAGCTCTTCTAACACGCCTAGCTCCACTCATACTTCAACTCCTTCCTCAACAACTTATGTAGGGGATATGCTATGGTAGAGAATCCCTCAACAAACCTTCGATAGTACTCGGCCAAACCCAAGAAACTTCTTAGTTGCGACACATCCTTAGGTGGGGACCAATTAATCACCGCTTCAATCTTCTTCGGATCTACCTCGACTCCCCTCTTAGACACCACATGACCAAGGAACAACACCTCCTCCAACCAAAAGGCACACTTCGTAAATTTCGCGAAAAGTTGTTGCTCCCTCAACTTCAGAAAGACAATCCTCAAATGCTACTCATGCTCCTTGTCATTCTTAGAATAGATGAGTATATCGTCAATGAACACTATGATGAACCTCAAATAAACTACCAAGCTAGAAGCTAAGCAGATCGTATTCCACGGGTCTTCTAATGATTTATTACTCAAATATAAAGGCAAATTACTCAGGTTTAAACACTTCGTGCGTGGTGTGAGTTCCACAACTTCTAATTCTAAGAAATGCACAGAAATTAAAAATTAAAACTGAAAACAGGTTGAAAGATTGGTTGAAAACAAAGATGACAGACAAGCTTAGATTTCGAATCCCCCTTCGTTCACTAGAGCATTGGCAATCAACAGATCAGCGGATTTCGATTCTCGTTCAATCAATTCCAAGACACCACCATAACTCCTTACCCTTAGGTTTAAGACTGGCTAACGTTCGCTCTATCCGATCTAGCTACAAAGATTAATTAGCCGCCCGGGTACGGTCACCTCTCGCAATGACTTAACTTAACTGGTGCAATTACTAACGATTTATGAGTTACTCTTGCAGTGGATTAACCCTAACTGGTTCCTACTAAAGGCACACTCCAATGATTGGGTTAATTGTTCGATTTGATGTGTTAAAGTAAGGCGAGCGTTCGCTTCTATCCTTAGCTTAACAAGAATCTAATCTAGGTGATCAATCCAGACAAGAAACATGAACAATGAAGAACAAATCAAACATGAAAGAGAAACTGATTGAACTTTGAATCTAATCACCGCCAATCCGTGACCGCTTTAAAGCCCTGGGTCACTTAGGGTTCATCTAGTCTAAGCTCTACGAGTTTAGCTACTCATGTTTTTCACAAAAGAATCAAAGACAAAGATAGAGTTCATCTTGAACAGAGGAAGAACAGAAAAGGATCTGAAACACCTAATTAAGACGACTCTAGCATAACTTCGATCTCCGGTAAACTGCAATCCTAGCTCCGAGTCTTCGAGATGAAAGGGATGGCGTCACGATCTCTTCCTGGCTCCTCAAACTCTAAACTCTACTCCAGAACTCTTGAGAATCCTCGAAGTATTTGGTATGATGAGGTATATTGTGTTGTCCTCCTTTTGTGTATGGGCCGCCGGTTAAGTATTTATACTTAACCCTAATACCACCGGATTTTGCCTGGAATTTTCGCCGAAAATATGATGGGATTTTTGGCAAAAATCTCTTTGTAAATGAGTTGACCGCCAGCTGCTTTCTCCTGTGATTTTCAGACACCGGGTTCTCGGCAAAAACTTAGTGTTTTCGCTGAAATGTTGCCTTTGTATGCTCTGCCGATTTGTTCTTGAGTTTTCGCCGAAAACTACAAGGGTTTTCGCCGAAAACTTCTTTGTAAATGGGAGCAGGATTTGGTTCGACCTGATATACTCCTTGGAGCTTAGACACGTCCTTGGCTACTTTATTTGACGGCAAAAACCTGTGTTAACATGAAAACACTAGAAAACCATCAAATAGACCCGAAACGAGCCAAAGTAACACAATTGGCACGAGATAGAGTAGTTGAATGAATATTCATTATTCTACCCTAAAAACCATGTCTTAAGCAAGGAAATGTCGCTTAAATGAGGCTGATAATCACATCAAATCGAGTGTTATCAAAATACCCCACACTTAAGCTTTTCCTTGTCCTCAAGCAAACTGAATAGAAACGCTCATGTTCACAAATGATAAGATTTATTAAATTGGAGTTCAATCAAACACAATGAATTATTAGACAGATAATTCCTAGAACAAGAAACCTAACATGCATACTGATCAGCCAAACAACCTGGTCTCACTAATAAACTGCACACGACGAGTAATCGCAACCAATTATGCACGAATTTGACCTGACCGACCAGACTCCTCACACAGGAAATATTTAGTTAATGGGAAACTCTCACTCTCTGTGTTTAAGGACGTGTTTTTGCTCTCAATCATTTTCTGTTGCTGAATTCTGTCATAAGTTTGCAATTCGACCACATCTCCACCACTGTGACAACACGAGTAACTAGTCAAGAAGGACTTCCCTGCTAGGACTGTAACGAATTCTACACTACAAGGGTTTATGATGAGATGGATGATGGGAATGTATAATGATGGCTTTGGTGCGGTGTAGCTTTCGACTAACTTCCCTCGAATCTAGCCTATGGTTTCCTACCGTCTAACCAGACACGGGTAGAATAGTGAACGCTCGTCCTATGATACCCTCAAGCAACCTAGCACTTTATTTCGTTACACACACATTTTCCTTTGAATTTTCTTTTGACTTCGTTCTTCCATTTGTAGGGAGAAGAACGTTTATTTGAACTCAAAACTTGAAACTTTTCTGATTTTTCTTCTTTCTCTTTTTTTTTAAATTTGCTACTTTTCTTCTTTTTTTTTCTTTTATGCCGATTCTTTCTTTTAGTTGCTAGAGGGGTTTACACGTTTGGACATAATAGCTAAGACCACCTGTTTAATGGCTATAGGTAGGTTACCACAAACTGACTTCCGGTAGGTCAATCTAGAACTACAACCACAGGGGATCAACGAGGAATGAAAGAATGGGAAATGGTTGTAATGTATTATCGAACCGAAAGAACAGGCCAAGCTCAAGGGTTTAAACCTAATGGATTTATCGTTTGGTAGGCTATCTGGCTTAGTAGCTGAATCTAGGTGCCCCTATCATTCTAGAACTCGTGTCATCGTGTGGTCTCGAGTAGGTCTCATGCAAATTCTAACTCATTCAAGCAAACAGAAAATCACTCAAAAAGAATTGAAATTGCAAGTTACGTGCAATGGATCAAAAGCTCACAGTTGGTTTGCTAGTCGGATTCGGTCATTTTCATGCAATCAAGGCTACAAACTACAAGTGTGATTTCAAAAATTCTGTTCTGACTAGGCAATTTAGCATCAAAGTAAACACGTTGGTTCTCAAGTTCTAGGTTAAGCAGTCTAAGCATCATTATGAAAGATTGAACAACAACTTAACATCAAAAATCAAGAACTGAGCCATTCTAATGCTAGAGAGACTGGAAAGGAATCACGAGGCACACAAAAACACAATCAAGGGCAATCAAGTTCATGCAAAGTTCTCTAGCATCCTACCCCACACTTAAATCGTAATGTGTCCTCACAAGACTAAATCTAGAGTTCAGAGTGAAGGAGAACAACCTGGACCGAGATGGTTGGCGTAGGGGATGAGCACGGATCCTCGGAGCAGAGGCAATCTACCAAAGCGAAGCAAAGGGAAACATAAAAAGGAAACCGGGACAAGTGTCCCTGATCCACACAGAAAAAAGTTAAATCGAGATCCGAAATGAAGAAATAAAAATAAAGGACAAGGAAAACGACACCACCCGATCATGGCTGGTCATGGGCGTCAGGGGGTGGGAGGTGTAGGGCGTCGCCGACCTGACGTTGCCACGCCAGCTGTGCCTCATACAGCTTGTCAGAGCAGTGCATGTGTTGCTGCATAATAATCCATGTCGCCTCCTGAGCAGCGTTGTCAGTGATGCGCCACTCCTGGAGTCGCTCATACAGCTCTCCAACATCCGCGGGATGCAGTCGGTGCTGAGGGTGAGGTGCCTGATATGGATCTGGAATGGGTGGCGGCGACTGGTGTGCATACCTTGCCTGATGATGTGGCGAGGGTGTATGATCATGAAACTCCGGCTCTGACCAGGGCTGCGGCTGCTCAGAATCATCTTCTTCCTCCGACTCTTCCATATGCTGGAGGGGAGGATCTACTGCTACCTGGAGACTGAGGTCCAGCTCGAGGTCATACTCGACCGCCGAATCACCTCCGACGATGTGTATTCTGCGTCGTGGGACGTTCGGGCCATATGCTTGGCTGAGACCGAAAGAGATGATGAGTCGGCCGACAAAGTTGCCTCCCAGGAGTGAGCAAGGTTGCCTCGACCTCTAAGTCTTCTGGCGGAGTAAGCGTGCAAGCACCCATTCGGGATGAGGAGGATAACTTTCCCAGATGGCGCGATGAAGAAGAAGCTCCTCTCGGCTGATATGGTGGCGTTCCTTCTCTGGAGCAAACAAAAGAGAACGACGCCAAACCATGTGAATGAATTTATAGAGAGGGTGAGAGAGGGACTTAACTGAGTTATGCTTCGTGGTACGATCGCTGGGCACTCCAGTCATGTCACTTCAGAGCGCATCGTACTCCTCTCCGTCGCCATCGTTGTTCTCCCAGCCGAGGTGATGACCCTCGTAGTGCTCGTGGGGGATGCCGAGATGAGCAACAAACTCATCATAGGTGAGTGTCCTGTGCACCCCGCCCAGATAGAAGGTGACGACCTTCTTGTGCTGCCTCCTCTTGTGCTCGTCCAGATCGAATGTCGCCCAAAACTCCTGGAGAGCGACGTCTGGGAAGTCGGCGGCTAGCGTGGTCAGCTCCAACAGTCCTGCAGGTACTAATGCATCGAGCACGTTCCGGTGCCAGTCCTCATCGTGCTCGAAGAGTGACTCCATAGATAGTGGGCGAACATCAGCTCCATGAACATGCTCGAGCCGTTGGTAGCGCTCGAAGTAGTAATGGGGTAGGCGAGCAACAGTGGCATGGTAACCAACATGGTCAGGGAAAGCTGGTGGAGGACCATGGACAGCTGGAGTGACGGGAGCGGCGGCTCGGGAGCTAGAGGCGGTGTCAAGTCTCTGCTTGGTCCTGCACTCATGAGTTACATTCCTAAGCAAGAAAATAAACCAGATTAGTCAAATTAAAACCCTACCCCACACTTAGTAGAAAAACTCAATTTCACAAAGAAATGAGGAAAACCGAGTGGGGGTAAGCAAGGCAGATTAACCGATAATCACAAACAATTACAACACAAGCTTAGGAACAGCCAGAATGGAATCATCACAATCAGAGTTCAGAACTCAAACCGACATTCAAAAAGTCAACATAATAGTACATTGAACCCTAATCATGGCAATACTAGCACAAAGCGGGAAATGACGGCATAATTATGAACTCAAATGGCAAGCACAGATAAATGAACGTGAATGAACACCCATGGCAGCCAAAAGAGCATAAACAGTTCATGGTCAAACCGACATTCCTCAAAAGTCAACAGCGCAAAGAATAGGTCTTTAAGCATAGCAACACATGATCTAATGACATTAAAATTCAGCACAATTCTCCCTAAGCATGCTAGATCAGTCCAATGAATTTAGCTAACCTAGTGCACACGAAATCAGTCGGCACGCAAATCGAGGTAACCGAAAAGTCAACCAAAAGTCAACCCCAACGAAATTCAGCATTCAACATGTCAAAAGATTCGGAATGAAAGGTTCTACAGCTTACCATGAAGCCATGGGTGCTGAAAATGAATGGAGAGAGAGAAATCGGTGAAAAATCAAAAAATTTAGGGTTTGGCTGAACGGGAGCTCTAGAGCTCCGATTCGGACGATCTATGTCTCAAAATGTTCAGAAAAGGGAGGGGATACGTGCGGGGTGGCGACGACGGTGGCGGTAAACAGGTGGCGGCGGCGTTCGAATGGTGGCGGCGGTCGGCGAAGGTTTAAAACTTGGGGGAGGTTTTCCTTCAAAATTTTCGTCCGTTCGAAAATAGAAAGTGAGGGAAGAGAGAGAAAAACCGGAAAAAATATAAGGGAGAAAATTGTTTTATTTTGCCTCAAGTTTTCGGCGAAAATGTGTGCAATTTTTCGCCGAAAACACAAGTGAAAAATGTCTGCCGGTTTTCAAAGGAGTTTTCACCGAAAACTCATAGAGTTTTCGCCGAAAGTCTAGTTAAAATCGACCAGAAAACACAGTGGGATTTCAAAGGAATTTTTCGCCAAAAATTGGGTCAGTTTTCACCGAAAATTTTGACATGTACGATTGAAAATATTTTCGCAATCCGGCAGACTTCAGAAAATCACAATTAAATCCACAAAAATCGGAACAACCTCAAACGACTTGCGATTGAAACGATGACACAAGAACTACACACAAAAAATAAGAAATCATGCAAACTGACACTTTTGGCTCCCCCGAACCGACTCTAAAACACTAAGTCTGACACAAATGAAAAACTGACTCCAGCCATGGGTTGCCTCCCACGAAGCGCTCTTTTATTAACGTCCTTGAGCTGGACGATACCTGGACGGTATTAGGAGACATCCCAACTCAGGTTCTCCTTAATGCTAGCATCAGAGTTCATGAAGTAGAGCTTCGGGGCATCTCCGTTAAGCATAAATTTCTTCCTGTTAGCATGTATAAGCTTGGTACATCCGTCGGGAAGGTGATCAGTGATCTTGAATGGACCAAATAGCTCTATCGAGGGATCATCCTCTACAAGGAAGACGGTGGAAGGGATGAGAATGATCGGCTTCATCTTCTCTTTATCCTCCGGCTTTGTATCACCAGGATCGGTGATCGTAGGTATTTCCTTAGGAGATGCGTTTGGCTTCTCCTTCAATACTTGTTCCGTGCAACGAGGTAGAACCGTCGGGAATCGGGGGCGGATGAGGACTTTGACCCGTCAGCTATATAACAGCTGGGAACCAGAAGTATCAAGTCATAGACGCCACGCCAAGAGATGGATGCTCTTGATGATAAGTCGGGGCCTTCAGTATCGCAACATGCAAATACAATAAGGTTTCAAGAACAGAGTTCTATCAAAGGGGGTTTATTTCATAAAAAGTCTTGGTTACATAGGGTGGCCGGCGACCTCTATTTATAGGTGAGGAAACAAGCTCTCCTCCCTAGTCTAATTCCTAAATAAGAATAGAATAAAGAGTCCTATTCCTAAATAGAATCCTAAAACCCCTAAACAGTCCTACTAAAAAGGAATAAAACATAAAATAATAGTTGTAGTTTTTAAAGCAGAATAAAAGACCTAAATTAGGTCAAAAACCCTAATCTGGCCGCGTACGGCTGCTCGGGCCGGTTGGGCGCGTGTGGCGGCCCAGTGGGCTTGACCGACCGGGCGGCGGGCTTGCTTCGGGTGGCGGTCGCGGGCCTGGTGCTCCGGGCTGGTTTAGTGGCAAGGGCCTTGTCCAAAAGACATGTTCTTCGTGGCCGGCTCCATAGAATTCCTCTGATCGGCCTGGCTGCCGGTCTAGAGCTCGGGGCTGTTCTCTCCTTGGACTTTCTCCATTTCTGCTCGGGCCTTCTTCTTTAAGCTTCAGGTAGGCTTCCAAGTAGCTCCTGATGTAGCTCTCCGGAGGTTGGGTCGGCCTAAGTGTCACGCCTCCGGGCCAAGGACTCCATTTCTTCTCATGGCTCCGCTCAGGGTCATTCCTTGGAAGCTCTCCTCTCCAGGCCAAGTATTCTTGGGCTCCTTTCCTCCTATACTCCAGAAATGCTTCCAGAGGGTCACTTGAGGGGGCGACTTCTTCTTCAGGGCTTCTGGAGATCAGGCTAGGAAAAGGTTGAAGTCTCTCTTCCTTGCTAGGGCTTATACCCTTGGACAGCAGCATGGCCTGGAATAGCCTTCCATCTCGTGGAGCCTTTCTACCTGTAAGGGAAGGACTTAGTCGATATTTCAGAGCGTACCTTGGCTTTAGGGCTTGAAGATGGCCTGCCCTAGGCTCTATATGCCTTTTGTGAGGCCCTAGGGTCTTAACTCGGCCTGGTGACCCTGGTGGGGTGTAGGAGTACCGGTTGGCATCAGGGCAGCAGTGTTGGATCTCATCAACTGGTCTCCAGACCATTTGAGTCTTCGTCTTCTTGTTCTTCCCCCGGGCCTGCCAGGTTCCTCGCTCGACGGTGAAGAAGAGGCTTTCAGTTCCTTCTTCTTTGGCGGCTTCTGAGAAACAGATTTTGGTTTCTACTTGATAATCTGTCCAACACCTGCAACAGCAATCGATCTAGGAATACTAGAAGAGATGTCAGTAACGCAGTTGACCGGAGTCAACTCCACAGTTTCAACAGCTAGGCAATGAGATTCTTCATTCAAAGGGGTATATTTCATTCCGTCTTTAAGGCGGAACGTTATCGTGTCTTTACCAACCCTCAAAGTTAAAGAACCATTTGGTACATTAATTTGCATTCTAGTTGTAGCCATGAAGGGTGGTCCTATGAGAATAGTAGAATCATCCTTACTAGTATCAATGATCACATAGTCAGCTAAGAACGTGAAAGGACCACATTTAGTAACAACGTCTTTTATTTCTCCTCTCGGAGTTTTCAGTGATCTATCAGCAAAGACAAGTTGTATGCTAGTTGGTTCAAGTTCTCCTAGGTTCAATTTTTCAAATAAACTCATAGGCATAACATTGACAGATGCGCCTAGGTCAACTAAACTACGCTCTATCTTAACATCATTAATAACTTGAGGAAGCGTGAAAGAACCAGGATCAGAAGACTTAGCTGGATATGACGATGAAGGCTTCTTGCTAGGAGCGGCAGAATATCCTTCTTTACCTCCCACATGCCAGTCTCGATCCTTGCGTTTGGCAGCAATGCTCTTGGAAAAGGGGGCTTCACGTAGTACGGGGCAAGAGGAGGATCACACTCCTTAAGTGCCTCCTTCAGTGCTTCCTTAGGAGATTCATCAGTCCTGCATAAATTAGAAGAAGCATTAGTAGATGGGTATGACGGTTCTTGAACAGATACCATTTTAGCTTGCTCCTTTCTCAGATTTGGCTCGGTTTTGCTCGGAAGTTGGCCAAATGGTCGACCAGATGCTAGCATGCTCGAGATGTGGTTCACAGCCTGCTCAATTCTTTGACCGGATGCGATCTGTTCTTGGTTGAGAAGAGCTTGAGCCTTGAACTGATTGTCATGATCATCAAGTCTGGTGATGATCTGACTAAGCTTCTTGTCCAGTTCACTGACATTGTTTTCCCTCTGATGTTGCTGCCCTGTGTAGGTGTTATTTAGATATTGATTCTGGCGATTGCCAGGAGCAGTTCCATAGTTACCCGGATTGCGGTGCGGCAGCTGGTAGACACCTGCAGGCGGATGGTTCGGCTTCTGATCCTGAGCTGGACCAGCTGGGCGGCTATTATGATTCTAGTTGTGGTTGGCGCCAGCATTGTAGGGAGGTCTGTCTTGATAATTCCCCTATTGCCTGAAGTTGCGGTAGCCATTATAACCATTCTGATTGTTGTTGAAGCCTTGTTGAACGAAATTGACTTCTTTGGCAGACCAGACTTCTGTTTTACCAAAATTCTGGTATCGGCCTCCATTATGCGCACAAGCTCTACACCACTCGCAATCGGCAACGTAGACAGCGGCTGCCGGTGGCTTGATTGGTGTAGAGGACTTCTTCAGATGCTTCTCTACTTCTGCCTTGATACTAGCTTCGAGATCGATCTTGCCTCTTGATCTTTCAGATTTTAGTTCCCAGTTCCTCGACTTTGAAGTGCAGTTCGCGAAATGAAGAAGAGCAGCTTCAGGTGTAAGCGTGGTGCAATCCCCTTCAGCTAGGGAATTGACCCACTTAGCAGATTCTTTTCGAAGACCTCGAGCAAAGATTTCAGCTAACTACCTTTGCTCGAATCCGTGATGAGGACAGTTGTAGAGGAGTTCTTGGAATTGATTCCAAGTATCATATAAGCTTACTCCCTCCTTCTGAGAGAATCTGGCGATGCTGTCCTTGATGGCTGTTGTTCTGGCAGGAGGGAAGTACTCTTTGATGAAGTCTTGAGCAAGGGTTTCCTAGTCGGTATAGTAGCCAGGTGGTTTGCCAGTAAGCCACCTCTTAGCTGCGCCTTTCAGAGAGAACGGGAAAGCTCTCAAGCAAAGAGTGTTCTTGTCGAGATTTCCGTTCTTCAAAGTGCTGCAGAGATCAAGGAAATCCGTCAGATGTGTGCACGGATTGTCTAGCGGCCTGCCTTCAAACTGTAGATCCCTAGAGATCATAGTCAAGAATGGAATCTTGATCTCATAGTCAGGATCTCCTTCAATGCGCGGCACGGCAATGGAAGATCGAACGCTAGTCGCGCTCGGCTTATTGTAGTCAGCTATACTCTTCTATGCAACTGGTGGTGGTGGTAACTGATCATCCATGGTAGGAGATAGAGGAGGTGAAACTGACTTGGTGTATGAAGCGGATGAAGATGACGATGAAGATGAAGATGAGGAACTCTCCTTCAGTTCCTCGATCTTGATCGGAGTGACGGATGGAAGTGGATTGGTTCTGCCTCTCCTTGGAATCTATGATTGTCTCGGTGGAGCAGAACTGCCTGGTCTCTCTACACTCTTAGCCTTGTCGGTTTGGGAGCGCGTGTGAGGACGGCGTTGCATAAACCTGTGAACAACCTACAAATAACAAAAACAAACAAAACCAGTGTAAAATTGAAGTGGATGGAAGGGTGAAAGATGGAAAGTAGAAGAATAACATGCCAGTTCTTCTTTCGAACAATCGAAAGAAGTCCCCGGCAATGGCGCCAATTTGATGAACCTCAAATAAACTACCAAGCTAGAAGCTAAGCAGATCGTATTCCACGGGTCTTCTAATGATTGATTACTCAAATATAAAGGCAAATTACTCAGGTTTAAACACTTCGTGCATGGTGTGAGTTCCACGACTTCTAATTCTAAGAAATGCACAGAAATTAAAAATTAAAACTGAAACCAGGTTGAAAGATTGGTTGAAAACAAAGATGACAGACAAGCTTAGATTTTGAATCCCCCTTCGTTCACCAGAGCATTGACAATCAACAGATCAGCGGATTTCGATTCTCGTTCAATCAATTCCAAGACACCACCATAACTCCTTACCCTTAGGTTTAAGACTGGCGAACGTTCGCTCTATTCGATCTAGCTACCAAGATTAATTAGCCGCCCGGGTACGGTCGCCTCTTGCAACGACTGAACTTAACTGGTGCAATTACTAACGATTTATGAGTTACTCTTGCAGTGGATTAACCCTAACTGGTTCCTACGAAAGGCACACTCCAATGATTAGGTTAATTGTTCGATTTGATGTTTTAAAGTAAGGCGAGCGTTCGCTTCTATCCTTAGCTTAACAAGAATCTAATCTAGGTGATCAATCCAGACAAGAAACATGAACAATGAAGAACAAATCAAACATGAAAGAGAAACTAATTGAACTTTGAATCTAATCACCGCCGATCCGTGACCGCTTTAAAGCCCTGGGTCACTTAGGGTTCATCTACTCTAAGCTCTACGAGTTTAGCTACTCATGTTTTTCACAAAAGAATCAAAGACAAAGATAGAGTTCATCTGGAACAGAGGAAGAACAGCAAAGGATCTGAAAAACCTAATTAAGACGACTCCGGCAGAACTTCCATCTCCGGTAAACTGCAATCCTAGCTCCGAGTCTTCGAGATGAAAGGATGGCGTCACGATCTCTTCCTGGCTCCTCGAACTCTAAACTCTACTCCAGAACTCTTGAGATCCTCGAAGTATTTGGTATGATGAGGTATATTGTGTTGTCCTCCTTTTATGTATGGGCCGCCGGTTAAGTATTTATACTTAACCCTAATACCGCCGGATTTTGCCTGGAATTTTCGCCAAAAATATGATGGGATTTTCGGCAAAAATCTCTTTATAAATGGGTTGACCGCCGGCTGCTTTCTCCTGTGATTTTCGGACGCCCGGTTCTCGGCAAAAACTTAGTGTTTTCGCCGAAAAGTTGCCTTTGTATGCTCTGCCGATTTGTTCTTGAGTTTTCGCCAAAAACTTCTTTGTAAATAGGAGCAGTATTTGGTTTGACTTGATCTACTCTTTGGAATGATTCCGGTGCGATTCCTCAAGGTTCCAACGCCTTAGACACGTCCTTGGCTACTTTACTTGACGACAAAAACCTGTGCTAACATGAAAACACTAGAAAACCACCAAATAGACCCGAAACGGGCCAAAGTAACACAATTGGCACGAGATAGAGTAGTTGAATGAATATTCGTTATTCTACCCTAAAAACCATGTCTTAAGCAAGGAAATGTCGCTTAAATGAGGCTGATAATCACGTCAAATCGAGTGTCATCACACTATCATGAACTTATCTAGGTATTCGTGGAAAAATTTGTTCATGAGTGCCATGAACGCCGCCGGAGCATTGGTAAGACCGAAAGGCAACACTAGAATCTCATAGTGTCCATAACGAGTCCTGAAGACTGTCATCGGTACCAACCCTTCCTCCACCTTCAATTTGGTGGTAACCCGACCTCAAGTCTATCTTCGAGAACACTTCAGCTCCTTGCAATTGATCAAAGAGGTCGTCTATCCTTGGGAGTGGATAGCGATTCTTGATCGTTGCCTTGTTCAACCGCCTATAATTGATGCACATCCGTCCTTCTTCTTCACAAACAACACTGGTGCTCCCCACGGGGATACACTCGGGCGGATCAATCCCTTATCCAAAAGCTCGGCTGGTGCCATAAGATAGGGTGGAATGGAGATTGGAGCAGTTCCAGGAACCAGCTCTATGTTGAACTCCACTTCCCGCTCAATCGGCGCACCAGGTAGTTCCTCAAACACATCCGCAAACTCCCAGGCTCAAGGCACCTTCTCCAACTCTTCATTCTGCTCTACCGACACTTGACCCAATAAAGCCTCACACCCTTCTTGAATCAGAGAGAAAGCTTGCATCGCCGAAACTAATCTCATAGGTGCGGAATCCCTCTTCCTAACACCCTTGAACACCACTTGTCCGACCCCCTCCACCTGAACCAACACCTCCTTCCTCCCACAATCGAGTAAGGCTCTGTGCCTAGCCAACCAATCCATGCCAAGAATCACGTTGAACTCATTGAAAGGAAGCACCACTAAATCAGCTAGTAACTCTGCACCTCCCACTAACACCCTACAACCCCTCCACACACTATCTACCCGAACCGACGTCCCCAAAGGGGTCCTCACACCCCAACTAGTCCCCAAGCTACTAGCCACAACACCCAAACTACTTAAGCATTTCTCAGACACAAAGGAATGAGTTGACCGTGAATCAAACAAAGCGTAAACGGAAAGATCCAAAATCAAGATCATACCGGTCACTACGTCGTTCGCGTTCTCTGCCGCAGCCTTGGTGAGAGCATACAGCCTTCCTTGATCTCCACTAGCTCCAACAGGCATAGTATTAGCTCTGGTTCCCCTGCCAGCACTCGCCGTTCCTCACCTAAAACTTCCTCCACCTCGACCCCCAAAACTCCTAGATGGAGGAGCTCTAGGTCCCTGCACCAATCCCACAGGCTGAGTCGGTGCCACGCTCCTCCTCAGACAGAAGTTACTCCTATGACCCGGCTGGCCACAAGTGTAACAGGTTACTGATGCCGTCCTAAGCATGTGACACACCCCAAAATGAGACTTTCCACAAGTTCCACACATGGGAAGTCCCGAGGGTGCTCCTCCTCTCTGCATCGATCCCCCTCCTCTACACTCCGCACTCTTGTGACCCTGACGGCCACAAGTAAAACACACGATGGCTTGACGCGATGGGGCAGATTACACACTCCGCTAAGCTGAGAAAGCTGACTGAACTCTCTTTGCCAGATGACTAAACGCAGCTGACTGAGTAGGTGGGGCAGACGCCTTCCTCTTCCTTTCCTCCTTCTTCCTTTTTTCTAACCTCTCCCTTTCTAGTGCCGCCACCTTTACTGACACCAAAATCCCCATATCAGCGGTGGTGACTCCCTCCTGGATATCCACCCTCAACCCATTCTTGAACTTACTGATGAGTTTCCTATCCCAATTATTTTGCTCGTCATACCACATAGAGAGAGAGGTGAACTCTGTGTAGTATGAGAGAACATTCTTCTCACCTTGCTCCAAACTTAGAAACTCCTTGGACTTCTCTTCACGCCAAAGATCCAAACAGAACTGATCGCGAAACACCTCCACAAACTCATCCAACTCCATCTCTAGCGGAACCACCCGACTCTGCGGCATCGACTTCCACCAGTTCAGAGCATGACCCTTAAACAGGAAGGTCATTGCCTGCACCTTAAACTCCTCATCAAGTCCCATCTGCAGGAACTTGTACTCACATTCCTGAAGCCATTGCTCAGCTACCTCAGGATCACCCACTTCTCCGTTGAACTCCCCAAAGTTCCACCCCTTCAACAAACTCGGCTGAAACCTAAGAACTCCTCCTCCGTACCCCGAATTTCCGGTGGACCTACTTCCCCTTGCTTGACTGGATTCACTACAGGAGGACATTTAAATAGTTCAGTTGACCTTTCAAGAAACTTCAAACAACTTGATTCACCACTCGTTTCAAAACTTCCCACCCGTTTAAAACAGTTTGACAAAAACCCCTGGAATGTCGGTCTATACAGATGTCTCATCCCCTCCCTCAACGAGGTTAATTACTCCCCAAAGGGAGGAGACGCTCAACCAATACAACAGCGACAAACCAGGCTCCCATTTGTAACACCCGTCCCGAATCAACCTGGTGGAACCCGTGGTTAAACCGGTCGCGAGTGTTACCGCGCAAAAACCAAGGTAAAATGATGAAACGTCGACATTAAAAGACCGTGAAACATCAAAGGACTTCATAAAAACGTGAAAAGATAATCCGAGTAGAAGCCCAAATCCAACATAAATCCTCAAAATCCAACATAAACCAAAATACATAGAAAATCCCCAATAACCCAAATCAACTGAAAGGAACAGAAAAGTTAACTTCGTATGAACTCCAGTCTTCACCTCATGGCTTCAATCCAGAACTTCACGAACTCAACCCTCAAGCACTGTCTCCAACAAACACCCTCTTCAGCCACAAGATCCTGAAAGGGGAAAAGGAATTAATTTCCTATTGAAATTGAGTGAACCCACCGGGCCTACCTACACGTTGACCTATTCTATGGAGCAGTTCCAACTCCGCACAAGACATCCAACAATGGAACCAAACTTAACCCCTTTCCAGATTTTAACTCCCTAAAGCAGTCTAGGTGATCAAGTTGGTCAGTTCTCGTTTTCAAGCACAATTCATAGCAATAGAGTAACATAGAACAAATACATCCATTCACAGCACCTACAATATCATCACATCACATCCATCAACCAAATCACTACCACAAGCACAAGCACACAAACATTCACAATCATATTATCTAGGTGAGTTATTAGGCGCCAAGGAGTTGTCCACACCACCACCGCTGGCCATCACATCGACACACATCCCATAGGATCTTTCCCTCATGGGGAGATAACACGACGCATCCCCTTAGGGATCCTTCCTCCACAGAGCTATCACGACGCATCCCATTGGGATCCTTCCTTATCGGAGATATCAACATCCATGACTCCCCGTCATGGGATTCACCCCATTGAATCAGACTCGATCTCAACAGTATCTCGGGTGGGGTAGTGTGGGATCCTTCAGGTTCTACGTTCACATACAAGTTCCAACTCATCACATCTTATTCACCACAAGTGCACAATCCACATCATCCACATTCCTTTCACAGTACATAGTTCACAGCACATCCCATTGTTCCACGCTCCTGTCATGACCACAACTCCCAAATCACAACCAAAAAAAAAGGTAACCGGCTAGCTCACCGGCCACCCCCACCTGCAAGTACAGGGGAGGTCATGTCATGAGTCTAGGGGTCACCCACCTGTTCCTCATATTCAGAGCAACCCCACATTGGCAGGGCCACTCTCCTGCAACCACAAAGCTGGCATTTCATAACATCACAACACTTGCATCCACATTCCCATTCCCCCTAACTCTCATTCCTATCTCAACCCATCATGAAATTTCATTTCAGTTTACCCTCAATGCATATCAACACAACAACAACAAACCACAGCACATCAACAAAAGCAAACAAGCATATACACAAGTCGAATTCCCCTTTTTACACTCATCATTTCCATTCATCCCTAGTTTTCATCTAAGTCAAATTCAGAACTCCTCCCGCTGTCCAAACTACCAATTCAACGCTAGGCCCTCACCTGGAATAGAAGACGAGGCTCTAATCGTCTTCTAGTTCCTTGGAAATCAAGTTTCCCCAACTCCAAACTCGTAGCCTACCCTCACTCACTGCTCACGACCTACACCGGGAAAATAGAAATCGAAGTTATGGATCTCTTCTCCTCGTCGTTATGAACTCATAGCAACAAACGAAACTCGATTCCGACCTCTACAGCTCCCGGAATCACCCTTTGAAAATTGCTTGAAGTTGGTTCGTCAATGGTTTTCGAGGAGAGAGAAAAGGAGTGAGAAGTTATGAATTTCCGTGATGAATTGATGACACTTGATTTGACGTGATTATCAGCCTCATTTAAGCGTTATTTCCTGGCTTAAGACATGGTTTTTAGGGTAGAATAATGAATATTCAATCGATTGCCCTATCTCGTGCCATTTGTGTTACCTTGGCCCGTTTCAGGTCTATTTGATGGTTTTCTAGTGTTTTTATGTTAGCACAGGTTTTTGCCATCAAATAAAGTAGCCAAGAATGTGTCTAAGGCACTGGAACCTCGAGGAATTGCACCGGAATCGATCAAAGGAGCCAACCAAGTCAAACAAATTCCTGCCCGATTTACAAAGGAATTTTCGCCGAAAATACACTAGGATTTTCGGCGAAATTATGTTCACAAATCACTGACGCCGACTGAAGGAAGTTTTTGGCGAAAATGTTAAGTTTTGACCGAAAACTATGGGCCAAAAATTACAGGAGAAATCAGCCGGCGGACGTCCCATTTACAAAGGAATTTTCGCCGAAAATTCCTCAGGATTTTCGACGAAAATATCAGGAGAAATCCGGCTGAATTAGGGTTAAGTATAAATACTTAACCGGCGGCCCAATAAAGGAGATACTTCATAATTTTTCAATACATCTCATCAAACATCAGAATTGAGAGAATCCTCTCAAGTTCTGGAGCGAAGAGTTAGAGTTCGAAGAGCCGGAAAGAGATCGTGACGCCATCCCTTCCATCTCGAGGACTCGGAGCTAGGATTACAGTCTACCGGAAAGATCGAAGTTCTGCCGGAGTCGTCTAATTAGGTTTTTCAGATTCTTTTCTGTTCTTCCTTTGAATGATGAACTCTTTCATTGTCTTTGATTCTTTTGTATTGAATATGCGTAGCTAAACTCTTTGAGCTTAGACTAGATGAACCCTAAGTGACCCAGGGCTTTAAAGCGGTCACGGATCGGCGGTGATTAGATTCGAAGTTCAATCAGTTTCTCTTTCATGTTTGGTTTGTTCTTCATTGTTCATGTTTCTTGTCTGGATTGATCACCTAGATTAGATTCTTGTTAAGTTAAGGATAGAAGCGAACGCTCGCCTTACTTTAGAACATCAAATTGAACAATTAACCTTATAATTGGAGCGTGCCTTTCGTAGGAATCGGTTAGGGTTAATCCACTGCAAGAGTAACTCAACAATCGTTAGTGATTCCACCAGTTAAGTTAAGTCGTTGCGAGAGGCGACCGTACCCGGGCGACTAATTAATCTTGGTAGCTAGAACGGATAGAGCGAACGTTCGCCGGTCTTAAACCTAAGGGTAAGGAGTTATGGTGGTGTCTTAGAATTGATTGAATGAGAATCTAAATCCGCTGATCTGTTGATTGCCAATGCTCTGGGGAACGAAGGGGGATTCAAAGTCTAAGTTCGTCTGTCATCTCTGTTTTGATCAATCAATTTTCCAATCTGTCTTTAGTTTAAATTTTTAATTTTTCTGCATTTCTTAGAATTAGAAGTCGTGGAACTCACACCACGCACGAAGTGTTTAAATCCGAGTAATTTGCCATCTTATTTTAGTAGTCAGTCATAGAAGACCCGTGGAATACGATCTACCCTAGCTTGTTAGCTTTGTTAGTTATTTGTTTGAACGAATCACAACGACACGTTCACCAAATTGGCGCCGTTGTCGGGGACTTCTTTTGATTGTTTGAAAGAAGAACTGGCAATTTATTCTTCTACTTTCCATCTTTCATTTTTCCACCCACTTTGATTTTACACTAGTTTTTGTTATTTGTAGGTTGTTTACAGGTGTATGCATCGCCGCCCTTGGACTCGCTCTCAAACCGACAAGGCTAAGAGTATAGAGAGACCAGGCAGTTCTGCTCCACCTCGACAATCACATATTTCAAGGAGAGGCAGAACCAATCCACCTCCACCCGTCACTCCGATTAAGATTGAGGAACTGAAGGATAGTCCCTCATCTTCACCGTTACCATCACCTACATCCGTCTCATACACCGAGTCACTTTCACCTCATCCATCTCCTATCATGGCTGATCAATTACCACCACCACCACCACCAGGCGGAAATCCACCACCACCGCCGCTTGCACAGAAAAGTCTAGCTGATTATAACAAGTCGAGCGCGACTAGCGTTCGATCTACCATTGCCGTACCGCACATCGAAGGAGATCCTGACTATGAGATCAAGATTTCATTCTTGACTATGATCTCTAGGGATCTACAGTTCGAAGGCAGGCCCCTAGACAATCCGTGCACTCATCTTGCAGACTTCCTTGATCTCTGCAGCACTTTCAAGAACGGAAACCTCGACAAGAATACTCTTTGTTTGAGAGCTTTCCCGTTCTCTCTGAAAGGCGCCGCTAAGAGGTGGCTTACTGGCAAACCACCTGGTTATTATACTAATTGGGATACTCTAGCTCCGGACTTCGTTGAAGAATACTTTCCTCCTGCCAGAATAACTGCCATCAAGGACAGCATTGCCAGATTCTCCCAGAAAGAAGGAGAAAGCTTATATGATACTTGAAATCGATTCCAAGAACTTCTCTACAACTGCCCTCATAATGGATTCGAGCAGAGGCAGTTAGCTGAAATCTTTGCTCGAGGTCTTCAAAAAGAATCTGCCAAGTGGGTCAATTCTCTAGCTGAAGGGGATTGCACTACGCTCACACCTGAAGCTGCTCTTCTTCACTTCGCAAACTGTGCTTCCAAGTCAAGAAACTGGGAACGACAATCTTAAGGATCAAGGAGCAAGCTCGATCTTGAAGCAGCTATCAAGGCAGAAGTAGAGAAGCATTTGAAGAAGTCTACCACACCAGTCAAACCGCCGGCAGCTTCTATCTATGTTGCCGATTGTGAGTGGTGTGGAGCTTGCGCACATAACGGAGGCTGATGCCAGAATTTTGGTAAGACAGAAGTCTGGTCCGCCGAAGAGGTAAACTTTGTCCAACAGGGCTTCGTTAATAATCAGAATGGTTATGCTGGCTACCGCAACTTTAGGCAGCAAGGGAACTATCAAGACAGACCTCCCTATAATGCTGGCGCCGTCCATAACCAGAACCAGAATAACCCCCGGCTGGTCCAACTCAGGATCAGAAGCCTAACCATCCGCCGGCAGGTGTCTACCAGCCACCGCATCGCAACCCGGGTAACTATGGAACTGCTCCTGGCAATCGCCAGTATCAATACTTGAATAACACCTATCTAGGGCAGCAGTACCAGAAGGAGAACAATGTCAGTGACCTGGACAAGAAGCTTAGCTAGATCATCACCAGACTCGACGATCATGACAGTCAGTTTAAAGCTCAAGCTCTTCTCAATCAGGAACAGATAACAGCCGGTCAAAGAATTGAGCAAGCTGTGAACAACATCTCGAGCATGCTAGCATCTGGTCGACCATTTGGCCAACTTCCGAGCCAGACAGAGCCAAATCCGAGAAAGGAGCAAGCCAAGATGGTATCTGTTAGAAAATTTCCAAGTTTAATTGCTAATGCTTGTGCTGTTTTACGCAGGATCGCTGAATCTCCAGAGGAGAAGGAAGCACTGGAACCGGCGCCTAAGGAAGCAGATCCTCCTCTTGCACCGTACGTCGTGAAGCCTCCTTTTCCAAGAGCATTGCTGCCAAATGCAAGGATCGAGACTGGCATGAAGGGGAATAATGAAGGATATCCTGATGCTCGTATTAAGAAACCGTTCTCTCCATATCCAGCTAAGTGCTCTGATCCTGGTTCTTTTACTTTACCCCTTGTCATTAATGATGTTGAGATAGAACGTTGTTTGGTTGATCTTGGCGCGTCTGTTAATGTTATGCCTATGAGTCTATATGAAAAATTGAACCTAGGAGAACTTGAACCACCTAGTATGCAACTTATCTTTGCTGATAGATCACTTAAAACTCCTAGGGGAGAAATCAAAGACGTTGTTACTAAATGTGGTCCTTTCACGTTCTTAGCTGACTTTGTTATCATTGACACTGGTAAGGATGATTCTACCATTCTCATAGGACGACCTCTCATGGCTACCACTGGAATGCAAATTAACGTTCCAAATGGTTCTTTAACTTTAAGAGTTGGTCAAGAAACTGTCACGTTCCGCCTTAAAGACGGAATGAAATATAATCCTAAGAATGAAGAATTTCATTGTTTAGCTGTTGAAACTGTGGAGTTGACTCCGGTCAACTCCGTTACTGATGTCTCTTCTAGTGTGCCTAGATCAATTGCTGTTGCAGGTGCTGGACAGGTTATCAAGCAGAAACAAAAACCTGTCCCTCAAAAACCGCCAAAGAAGAAGGAACTGAAAGCCTCTTCTAAGCCACCGAGCACAAAACCTAGCAGACCTCGGGGAAAGAATAAGAAGACGAAGACTCACATGGTCTGGAGACCAGTTGTGCCGCCACCGTCTACCGAGCCAGCTGCACCACCAATTCGTTCCAAGCTACCGGCACTGGAACAAGTATGGAAGGAGAAGCCAAAAGCATCTCCTAAGGAAGTACTGACGATCACCGATCCTGGTGATATCAAGCCGGAAGTTAAAGAAAAGAAGGAGCCGATCATTCTCATTCCGTCCACTGTCTTCCTTGTAGAAGATGATCCTTCGACAGAACTTTTCGGACCATTCAAGATTACTGACCACCTTCGCGACGGACGTACCAAGCTCCTACACGCGAACGGGAAGAAATTCATGCTCACCGGAGAAGCCCCGAAGCTCTACTTTATGAACTCCGATGCTAGCATTAAGGAGAATCTGAGTTGGGATGTCTCCTAACACCGTCCAGGTATCGTCCAGCTCAAGGACGTTAATAAAAGAGCGCTTCGTGGGAGGCAACCCACTGCTGGAGTCCGTTTTTCATTTGTGTCAACTTTAGTATTTTAGAGTCGTTCGGGGGAGTCAAAAGTGTCAGTTTGTTTGATTTCATATTTTTCATGTGTAGTCTGTGTGTCATAGTGTCAGTTTCAAGTCGTTTGAGGTTTTTCTGATTTTTGTTGATTTAACTGTGATTTTCTGAACTATGCCGGGATTGCGAAAATATTTTCAATCGTAGAGTTCAATATTTTCGACGAAAATAACCCATATTTTTGGCATAAATACTCTTTGAAATCCCACTGAGTTTTCCAAACGTTCATGTTTCACATTTTCGGCGAAAAAGCACTAGTATTTTTGGCAAAAATTTCTTTTGAAAACCGGCAGTCCTTTTTAACTAAAATTTTCGGCGAAAACTTGAACTTATTTTCGCCAAAAATTTCATTGAAAATCACCCAATTTTTCACTTAAAATCCGGTCTTATCCTCTTTCTCTCTCCCACTTCATTTTCGAACACAAACCCGAAAATAGCAACCCCTCCCCCCTGTTTTCGCCCAACACAGCCGTCGCCACCTTAACTCGCCGTCGCGGACCAAAGCAGATCGCCGCCTCCGCCGCTGCACCCTTCTCCTCCCATTTCCTATCAATCCGAGCCTTAGAACAGCCGAATCGGAGCTCTACAGCTCTAGTTCACCCAAACCCTAAAAATCTTCATTTTTCATCGATTTCTCCCAAACCGTTTGTTTTCAGCACTCATGGCTTCAAGGTAAGTCGTAGAACTTTTCATTGCGAATCTTTTGACATATTGGATGCTGAATTTCATCAGGGTTGACTTTTGGTTGACTTTTCAGTTTGCCTCGATTTGCGTGCCGACTGATTTCGTGTAAACTAGGTTAGCTGAACTTGTTGAATTGTTCTAGCATGCTTAGGGAGTATCGTGCTTAATTGTTATATCGTTTGATCATGTGTTGCTATGCCTAAGTCCTATTCTTTGTGATGTTGACTTTTGAGAAATGTTGGTTTGACCATGACCTGTTTTTGATCATTTGGCTGCCCTATGTGTTCATTCTCGTTCAGATTATTGTGTTTGCCATCTGAGATCATTTTATACCGTCATTCCCCGCTTTGTGATAGTCTTGCCATGATTAGGGTTCAATGTTCTATAATGTTGACTTTTTGAAATGTCGGTTTGACTTCTGAACCCTGATTGTGCTAATTCCATTCTGGCTGTCCTAAGCATGTATTTTATTGCTCGTGATTACTGGTTAATCTGCTTTGCTTACCCCCACTTGGTTTTCCTCATTTCTTTGTGAAATTGAGTTTTTCGACTAAGTGTGGGGTAGGGTTTTAGTTTGACTAATCAGGTTTGTTTTCTTGTTTAGGAACGCCACTTTTGAGCACAGGACCAAGGCACGACTTGATGGTGCCTCGAGCTCTGGAGCCCCCGCTCCCGTCACACCCACCGTTCAGGGCCCTCCACCAGCTTTCCCTGGCCGTGCTGGATATCACCGCACCGTTGCTCGCCTTCCTCAGCACTACTTTGAGCGCTACCAGCGGTTTGAGCACACCCGTGGAGCTGATGTTCGCCCTCTCTCCATGGAGTCGCTCTCAGAGCATGATGACGACTGGTACCGGAACGTGCTCGATGCACTGACCCATTCCGGCCTGCTGGAGCTGACCACGCTCACCGCCAACTTCCCCGACGTCGCTCTCCAGGAGTTCTGGGCGACATTCGAGCTGGATGAGCATAAGAGGAGGCGGCACAGGAAGGTTGTCACCTTCTATCTAGGCGGGGTGCACAGGGAGCTCACATATGATGAGTTTGCTGCTCATCTAGGCATCCCCTACGAGCATTACCACGGCCATCACTTCAGCTGGGGGGACGACGATGACGACGAGGAGTACCATGCGCTCTGGAGTCACATGACTGGAGTGCCCGGCGTTCGCCTCGGGGACCATAACTCAGTTAAGTCGCTCTCTCACCCTTTCTTTAAATATATTCATATGGTTTGGCGTAGATCGCTTTTATATGCTCCAGACAAGGACCGCCACCATATCAGCAAGGACGAGCTACTTCTTCTTCGCGCCATCGGGGAGAGATATCCTCTTCATCCCAGATGGGTTATTGCTCGCCTACTCCGCAAGAAGACTCAGAGGTCCGATCGTCCCCGCGCACTCCTGAGAGGCAACTTTGTAGGCCGGCTCATCATTTCCTTCGGCCTCAACAATGAATATGGCCCGAACATCCCACGCCACAGAGTACGGACCGTAAGAGGAGACTTGGCGGTCGAGTACAACATTGATCTGGACGTCAGTCCCCTGGTGCCAGCGGATCCTCCTCTCAAAGACGAGGACGAGTCGGGAGAAGAAGATGATACTAAGCAGCAGCAGCCCCAGCCGCAGCCAGAGTTTCATGACCATATACCCTCGCCATATCATCAGGTAGGGTATGAGCACCAGCCGCCGCCGGTCATCCCCGATCAATACCAGGCGCCTCACCCTCACCACCGACCGCACCCCGGACATTGGTGAGCTGTATGAGCGACTGCAGGAGTGGCGCATCACTGACAACGCCGCTCAAGAGGCGAGATGGACTACTATGCAGCAGCATATGCACCGCGCTGATAGGCGGTACGAGGCTCAGATGGAGTGGCAACGTCAGCTCGGCGAGTACCTCCACTTCCCACCCCCCGGCGCCCCTGACCAGCCATGATCAGGTGGTGTCCTTTTCCTTGTCCTTTCTTTTTATTTATTCTTTTCGAATTTCGATCTAACTTTTTTCTGTGTGGATCAGGGACACTTGTCCCAGTTTCCTTTTTATGTTTCATTTGTTTTTGTTTTGTAGGCAGTAGGGAGATTCCCTTTGCTTCGCTTGGGTAGATTCCCT
Organism: Linum lewisii; assembly: GCA_034768395.1. Taxonomy (NCBI): domain Eukaryota; kingdom Viridiplantae; phylum Streptophyta; class Magnoliopsida; order Malpighiales; family Linaceae; genus Linum; species Linum lewisii. Next base: position 34,001,369 of record CM068300.1, on the reverse strand, counting down.
CCGCTCCGAGGACTCATGCTCATCCCCTACACCAACCATCTCGGTCCAGGTTCTTCTACTTCACTCTGAACTCTATAATTAGTCCTGTGAGGACACAGTCCGATTTAAGTGTGGGGTAGGATGCTAGAGAACCTTGCATGAACTTGATTGCCCTTGATTGTGTTTTCTGTGTGCCTCGTGATTCCTTTCCAGTCTCTCTAGCATTAGAATGGCTCAGTTCTTGATTTTTGATGTTAAGTTGCTGTTCAAACTTTCATAATGATGCTTAGACTGCTTAACTTAGAACTTGAGAACCGACTTGTATACTTTGATGCTAAATTGCCTGGTCAGAACAGAATTTTTAAAATCACACTTGTAGTTTGTATCTTTGATTGCATGAAAATGACCGAATCCGACTAGCAAACCAACTGTGAGCTTTTGATCCATTGCACGTAACTTGCAATTTTAATTCTTTTTGAGTGGTTTTCTGTTTGCTTGAATGAGTTAGAATTTGCATGAGACCTACTCGAGACCACACGATGACACGAGTTCTAGAATGATAGGGGCACCTAGATTCAGCTACTAAGCCAGATAGCCTACCTAACGATAAAATCCATTAGGTGTAGACCCTTGAGCTTGGCCTGTTCTTTCGGTTCGATATACATTACAGGCATTTCCCATTCTTTCATTCCCTGTTGATCCCCTGTGGTTGTAGTTCTAGATGTGACTTGCCTATAGCCATTAAACAGGTGGTCTTAGCTATTATGTCCAGACGTGTAAACCCCTCAGCAACTAAAAGAAAATTCGGCACTGATGTGATTTTATTTGGTGCATTTTAAGCCTTCGATTAGCCTATGAAATGCCCGTGTTTGATCCTTACATGCCATGCTTAATATGCTTTTATCGAAGTTTTGTGCAAGTGTGCTTTTGTTGTCCGGTTGCCACTTTGAGGCCAATTCTATGTCTATTATAGTTGTTTTCTTGGCATTTTCAGGTCTTAGCATTAAAGTACCGGTGACAAGGAGCATGTGGGATCAAACGGGAGGTCGATCGGAGCTAGGACAGAGGAGATACGACCGATGCAAGATTGGAGAAAATGCACTTTAAGCTGAAGGAATTTTCAGCGAGAACCTAGAGTTCTCGGACCTAAAATTCTAAGCAGAGAGAAGGCCTTTGTTCATTGAAGATGTTTTTGGCGAAAACATTCAAAGTTTTCGCCGAAAACTTTAGAAGAGATGTCAGCCGGTCATGAGTTTTCAAGATGATTTTCGGCGAAAATATTGCATCATTTTCGCCGAAAACTTTAGAAGAAATGTGCAGCCGGTCTTCAAGGATATTTTTGGCGAAAATGTTACAACATTTTCGCCGAATACTCAAGGCTAATCCGGCGTGCTATTTAAGGGAGGCGGCAGACGAAAATTGGGAGAGGACATTAATTCTAATTTTTACAACACCATCGCCGACTCTTTCCTCTCCCTTTTCTCTCAATTTCCTCCTCATCAACTAATCCTTCACAAACCTAGAGCAAGGTGCAAATTGGAGTAAGGAGCTTGGATTGAAGCCCACAACCTTGGGAAGCGGAGCTTGCAAGAAGAGGATTGCCATGGAACTCTTGGTGACCATCTCTCTTTCTTTTCTTGTGTACCCTTGGCCATGTGTGGCTGATTTCCTAGGTTTTCTTGGATTGATAGATGGTTGTGCTAGGATAGAGGTTAATTGTATAAACTTGCCATGATTGATCTTGGATTGTAAGAAGATGGTCTCTATGACTTGTTGTTAATTCCATTGATGGCTATGGCTTGATTGGTCTATTATTTGTAATGTAATGCATGAGAGTGCTTGGATTACATGGATTGTAGGTATAGGGATTGAAGGGAGTGTGTTCTAAGAGATTAGATCATCTCAATTCAACCATAGTTGCATGATTTTTCTCTTGTGCATTTTATCGAACACTTGGCGTGCATTAGGTTTTTCATTCAATTGAACTTTGATTAGTCTTTTGATGATTCTCTTAGTGTTAGGACATTGACATGAGAGTGTGGTGTCTAGCCTAGTGGTCATAGAGTCCTAGGAGAGGGTTTTGTAGCTTGGCATTTCATCAAAACACCTTTAATGCATCCTTAGTCACTTAGCTTGAGAGCGAGAGCCTAGGTTGAGTGGTTCTAGGATAGGGATTTGGTGCGACGAGAGTGCATTGAGTCTATAGAAGGGATTTGCGTGGTCATTTCGATTGCATCCTCGATCATGTTTGGCTTGTTTGTGCATTTGTTCCTCTTGAGCATGATGAACCTATCTTTCCAAGTTAACCTCCTTTACCTTTGATTTGCACCCTTTTGATTTGCTTTCTTGTTTAGTTTCTTTTATGTTTTTATTTCCTTTCCAAACTAAAACCAATTTTTAAAAGAATAGACCGTCCATGAACCGTGTGAGTATTAGCCATTGGGAGAGCCCTCGTGGAATATGACCTTGTATGTTGTGAGTTAAATCTCGCACATCAAGTTTTTGGCGCCGTTGCCGGGGACCTTTCTCAATCCTTTGAAAGCATTTAGTAGTGGACCGTTCTATTCACTTCCTTCCGTTTTAGTTTTGCTTCTTTGTTATTTCTTTTTGTGGTGTTGTTATCCCGCATTGTTGTACTACTTGGTTGTGTTTGTTGTGCGTGTTTGTAGGCCCCTTCTCCACCTATCTAATTCATGGGAGCAAGGTTGCAAGTAAGATGAACTCGTGGAATGGAGGTAATGGTTATGGCACCTATCAAGGGTGGAATCTATCTCCTAACCCATACTATGGTCATCCTACTCCATCCAACTACTACCAAGGAACTTGTGAGGGAGATAGCCAATGGTGGGATCAAGACCAACAAGCTTCAACACCCATGTGGAATGAGCAATGTCCCTATCCATCTCCACCCTACCATCAAGTCTTGCCGGAGTATTATCAAGAGGATTTCACAAGTCATGAACAACATTCTCCACCGCCTTCCATGCTAGAGGAGCTCTTTAAGATGGTTAAAGAAAGCGAGCGTCCTCAAGAGGAGTTCACAAGCTATGAGCAACCCTCTCAACCTTCTTCTATGCTAGAGGAGCTCTTGAAAATGGTGAAGGAAAGTGAGCGTCCTCGAAAGGAGTTCGTAAGCTATGAGGAACCTCCTCCATCTTTTCCCACACTTGAAGAAGCTTTGAAGATTGCGGTTGACAATGCGAACCAACTTAATCGCTTAGCTCAAGGCATGACACTCATCAAGGAAGCTCTAGAGGATGAACAACATTCTCCACCTTCCTCCACAATTGAGGAGATGTTGCAAATGGCGGAAGATAATGCGGCTCGGTTGGATCGTTTAACTCAAAGTGTGAAGCTCATCTCCGACACCTTTGAACCGGAAGTGCTAGTCATGGAAGAAGAAGAAGGTAAGTCTCCCCAAGAGGAATTCGTGAGTCATGAGAAACCTCTTCCACCTCCTTTCATGCTAGAGATCTTGCAAATTGCGGAGGATAATGCAAACCGAGTTAACCGTTTATCCCAAAGCATAGAGCTCGTCATGAAGATTCTTGAGAATGAACGACATCCCAATCATTTGGAGTATGTTTATGATGATGAAGATGACACTTGTGAACCGGAAGAGCTTGACACGGAAGAAGAGTTGGTAGTGGAGGAGATTGAGGAACATGTTCTTCCCGAGGACACACCAAGTAACGATGATGTGGGGTATGAAGAACCAAGGAGACTTGAGGATGATGACCCCTTAGAGGAGGTGAGAGATGATTTGGAGACGCTTCGAGAAGAGGTGGCACTGAGAGTGGAGCACGAGAGTGAACAACACCACCCTATTCTGGTCCCACCAAGGATTGTGAGTACTCTTCAATCTTCTTGCTTGATCATGAAGTACTTGTGTCAAGATACGGACACAAGCTTCATAACCCCCCCTAAGGTGATAATGGAAGAGGAGTCGCCCATGTTTGAACCGAAGACTCTTCGAGTGGCATCACCAACTTGGAGACGATGGAGCTAAATGGTGGCCCCCTACCATACTTTCTTCCTCAAGTTCCAAATTTCAAGGGTAGCAAGCCACCCCAAGGTATCAAGTTCTATACAAGCATCATTGCTTATTGGCTATTCTACCCTTTGCTTCTATTGCTACTTGGAGCTCAATCTTCATCATGGAAGAACTACTTGACATCAAAGAGGTACTAAGTTGGACACCATAACGCAGGTATCGTCGAGCTTAAGACGGTAACCAAGCGCTTCTTGGGAGGCACCCCATGTTATCTTTACTTTTATTGCTCTTGTTTGCTCTTTTTCGTTTTTGTGTTGTTTTTACTTTTTGAATAAGGTTGGCAAGCATTTGGGATCACTCTTCACCAAGGATCATCATGAAACTTTTTCACCTCTATTACGTCCTATGCTCCTCTCTACCAACGCGGTAACTTCGTTCCACCTTACCCTCTCTCTCTTGATCATTGAGGACAATGCTCATGTTAGTCGTAGGGGAGTTTGAGGTTTAGTGTGATCATTTGTGGTAGAGATGTAAGGCTATGCTTTGATGAGTTGCATGATCTTAATTGAATGTCAATTTCCTCTATTGTAGAATCATTCGGTTCTTGACTTTTGGTGTTTAATTGACTTCAAGCTTTCATAATGACGTTTAGACTGTCCTACTTAGAACCTATAACCAGCATGTTGGAGCTAATATCAAATGAGTCTAGGCTAGAATAGAGAATTTATCACTCTTGTATGTTGGTTGATTGGTTTGATACGTGTTTTTGTACCACTCGATAACACCGGTCTAAGATAATAAAGGCAATCAGAATTTTCCTCCCTTTTCCATGTTTTCTTCACCTTTTGATTTGTGGCTTGAGATTAGACGGAATCCAATTCGAAATCTTGTGTGGAAGTTGTTAAGGGGCTAAGGATCAAGTGGCTAAAGTCAAAAGAAAAGGAAAAAAAGCTAAGTTAGGCAAGCTCGGCACCTAAGTGAAGTGTCGGGTTGAGCACTAGCAAAGGCAAAAGCTGTGAGCTAGGCAGGTTCAACACCTAAGTGAAGTGTTGGATCGAGCACTAGTATGTAGTAAGAAAAAAAGAAAGGAAAAAATGATGAAAAAGAAAAGAAAAGAAAAAAAAAAGTTCTCAAATGTAGCCCTTGATCCTATGCCCGAGTTTGTAAAAGCGGATCTAGAAGCGGATGAAGTCGAGTCGATAGCCACATCTTAATCACTCACCACTTTCCAAAATTTCCTTACCTCCGCCTATTTCATTTCATTTCCCGAGTTCAAGTCCTTTTTATTAGAGTTGGTGTTGTCGTGGTCGGTTTTTGCTGTGTCCCAATCAACCACTACTTGTAGTGTGCAGTAAAATAGTGAGGTCTAGACTTGTTTGGTTGACGTTCTTGCATGTGTAGGTTTAGTTTGTTCGTCGAAAAGTTTTAAGCCGAATTGTTATTGCTTGAATCTCAATGGGCCGATCTTGTCATCTGTGAGCTTGGATGTTTTCTAGTTCATTTGCTTGAGGACAAGCAAAGCTTAGTCGTAGGGGAATTTGATGTGACTTTATTTGGTGCATTTTAAGCCTTCGATTAGCCTATGAAATGCCTGTGTTTGATCCTTAAATGCCATGCTTAATATGCTTTTATCGAAGTTTTGTGCTAAGTGTGCTTTTGTTGTCCGGTTGCCACTTTGAGGCCAATTCTATGTCTATTAGAGTTGTTTTCTTGGCATTTTCAGGTCTTGGCATTAAAGTACCGGTGACAAGGAGCACGTGGGATCAAACGGGAGGTCGATCGAAGCTAGGACGAAGGAGATACGGCCGATGCAAGATTGGAGAAAATGCACTTTAAGCTGAAGGAATTTTCGGCGAGAACCTAGAGTTCTCGGACCGAAAATTCTAAGCAGAGAGAAGGCCTTTGTTCATTGAAGATGTTTTCGGCGAAAACATTCAAAGTTTTTGCCGAAAACTTTAGAAGAATGTCAGCCGGTCATGAGTTTTCAAGATGATTTTCGGCGAAAATATTACATCATTTTCACCGAAAACTTTAGAAGAAATGTGCAGCCGGTCGTTCAAGGATATTTTCGGCGAAAATGTTACAACATTTTCGCCGAATACTCAAGGTTTAATCCGGCGTGCTATTTAAGGGAGGCGGCAGACGAAAATTGGGAGAGGACATTAATTCTAATTTTTACAACACCATCGCCGACTCTTTCCTCTCCCTTTTCTCTCAATTTCCTCCTCATCAACTAATCCTTCACAAACCTAGAGCAAGGTGCAAATTGGAGTAAGGAGCTTGGATTGAAGCCCACAACCTTGGGAGCGGAGCTTGCAAGAAGAGGATTGCCATGGAACTCTTGGTGACCATCTCTCTTTCTTTTTCTTGTGTACCCTTGGCCATGTGTGGCTGATTTCCTAGGTTTTCTTGGATTGATAGATGGTTGTGCTAGGATAGAGGTTAATTGTATAAACTTGCCATGATTGATCTTGGATTGTAAGAAGATGGTCTCTATGACTTGTTGTTAATTCCATTGATGGCTATGGCTTGATTGGTCTATTATTTGTAATGTAATGCATGAGAGTGCTTGGATTACATGGATTGTAGGTCTAGGGATTGAAGGGAGTGTGTTCTAAGAGATTAGATCATCTCAATTCAACCATAGTTGTGATTTTTCTCTTGTGCATTTTATCGAACACTTGGCGTGCATTAGGTTTTTCATTCAATTGAACTTTGATTAGTCTTTTGATGATTCTCTTAGTGTTAGGACATTGACATGAGAGTGTGGTGTCTAGCCTAGTGGTCATAGAGTCCTAGGAGAGGGTTTTGTAGCTTGGCATTTCATCATACACCTTTAATGCATCCTTAGTCATTAGCGCTAGAGCGAGAGCCTAGGTTGAGTGGTTCTAGGATAGGGATTTGGTGCGACGAGAGTGCATTGAGTCTATAGAAGGGATTTGCGTGGTCATTCGATTGCATCCTCGATCATGTTTGGCTTGTTTGTGCATTTGTTCCTCTTGAGCATGATGAACCTATCTTTCCAAGTTAACCTCCTTTACCTTTGATTTGCACCCTTTTGATTTGCTTTCTTGTTTAGTTTCTTTTATGTTTTTATTTCCTTTCCAAACTAAAACCAATTTTAAAAGAATAGACCGTCCATGAACCGTGTGAGTATTAGCCATTGGGAGAGCCCTCGTGGAATATGACCTTGTATGTTGTGAGTTAAATCTCGCACATCAAGTTTTTGGCGCCGTTGCCGGGGACCTTTCTCAATCCTTTGAAAGCATTTAGTAGTGGACCGTTCTATTCACTTCCTTCCGTTTTAGTTTTGCTTCTTTGTTATTTCTTTTTGTGGTGTTGTTATCCCGCATTGTTGTACTACTTGGTTGTGTTTGTTGTGCGTGTTTGTAGGCCCCTTCTCCACCTATCTAATTCATGGGAGCAAGGTTGCAAGTAAGATGAACTCGTGGAATGGAGGTAATGGTTATGGCACCTATCAAGGGTGGAATCTATCTCCTAACCCATACTATGGTCATCCTACTCCATCCAACTACTACCAAGGAACTTGTGAGGGAGATAGCCAATGGTGGGATCAAGACCAACAAGCTTCAACACCCATGTGGAATGAGCAATGTCCCTATCCATCTCCACCCTACCATCAAGTCTTGCCGGAGTATTATCAAGAGGATTTCACAAGTCATGAACAACATTCTCCACCGCCTTCCATGCTAGAGGAGCTCTTTAAGATGGTTAAAGAAAGCGAGCGTCCTCAAGAGGAGTTCACAAGCTATGAGCAACCCTCTCAACCTTCTTCTATGCTAGAGGAGCTCTTGAAAATGGTGAAGGAAAGTGAGCGTCCTCGAAAGGAGTTCGTAAGCTATGAGGAACCTCCTCCATCTTTTCCCACACTTGAAGAAGCTTTGAAGATTGCGGTTGACAATGCGAACCAACTTAATCGCTTAGCTCAAGGCATGACACTCATCAAGGAAGCTCTAGAGGATGAACAACATTCTCCACCTTCCTCCACAATTGAGGAGATGTTGCAAATGGTGGAAGATAATGCGGCTCGGTTGGATCGTTTAACTCAAAGTGTGAAGCTCATCTCCGACACCTTTGAACCGGAAGTGCTAGTCATGGAAGAAGAAGAAGGTGAGTCTCCCCAAGAGGAATTCGTGAGTCATGAGAAACCTCTTCCACCTCCTTTCATGCTAGAGATCTTGCAAATTGCGGAGGATAATGCAAACCGAGTTAACCGTTTATCCCAAAGCATAGAGCTCGTCATGAAGATTCTTGAGAATGAACGACATCCCAATCATTTGGAGTATGTTTATGATGATGAAGATGACACTTGTGAACCGGAAGAGCTTGACACGGAAGAAGAGTTGGTAGTGGAGGAGATTGAGGAACATGTTCTTCCCGAGGACACACCAAGTAACGATGATGTGGGGTATGAAGAACCAAGGAGACTTGAGGATGATGACCCCTTAGAGGAGGTGAGAGATGATTTGGAGACGCTTCGAGAAGAGGTGGCACCGAGAGTGGAGCACGAGAGTGAACAACACCACCCTATTCTGGTCCCACCAAGGATTGTGAGTACTCTTCAATCTTCTTGCTTGATCATGAAGTACTTGTGTCAAGATACGGACAAAGCTTCATAACCCCCCCTAAGGTGATAATGGAAGAGGAGTCGCCCATGTTTGAACCGGAAGACTCTTCGAGTGGCATCACCAACTTGGAGACGATGGAGCTAAATGGTGGCCCCCTACCATACTTTCTTCCTCAAGTTCCAAATTTCAAGGGTAGCAAGCCACCCCAAGGTATCAAGTTCTATACAAGCATCATTGCTTATTGGCTATTCTACCCTTTGCTTCTATTGCTACTTGGAGCTCAATCTTCATCATGGAAGAAGCTACTTGACATCAAAGAGGTACTAAGTTGGACACCATAACGCAGGTATCGTCGAGCTTAAGACGGTAACCAAGCGCTTCTTGGGAGGCACCCCATGTTATCTTTACTTTTATTGCTCTTGTTTGCTCTTTTTCGTTTTTGTGTTGTTTTTACTTTTTGAATAAGGTTGGCAAGCATTTGGGATCACTCTTCACCAAGGATCATCATGAAACTTTTTCACCTCTATTACGTCCTATGCTCCTCTCTACCAACGCGGTAACTTCGTTCCACCTTACCCTCTCTCTTGATCATTGAGGACAATGCTCATGTTAGTTGTAGGGGAGTTTGAGGTTTAGTGTGATCATTTGTGGTAGAGATGTAAGGCTATGCTTTGATGAGTTGCATGATCTTAATTGAATGTCAATTTCCTCTATTGTAGAATCATTCGGTTCTTGACTTTTGGTGTTTAATTGACTTCAAGCTTTCATAATGACGTTTAGACTGTCCTACTTAGAACCTATAACCAGCATGTTGGAGCTAATATCAAATGAGTCTAGGCTAGAATAGAGAATTTATCACTCTTGTATGTTGGTTGATTGGTTTGATACGTGTTTTTGTACCACTCGATAACACCGGTCTAAGATAATAAAGGCAACCAGAATTTTCCTCCCTTTTCCATGTTTTCTTCACCTTTTCGATTTGTTGCTTGAGATTAGACGGAATCCAATTCGAAATCTTGTGTGGAAGTTGTTAAGGGGCTAAGGATCAAGTGGCTAAAGTCAAAAGAAAAGGAAAAAAAGCTAAGTTAGGCAAGCTCGGCACCTAAGTGAAGTGTCGGGTTGAGCACTAGCAAAGGCAAAAGTTGTGAGCTAGGCAGGTTCAACACCTAAGTGAAGTGTTGGATCGAGCACTAGTATGCAGTAAGAAAAAAAGAAAGGAAAAAAATGATGAAAAAGAAAAGAAAAGAAAAAAAAAGTTCTCAAATGTAGCCCTTGATCCTATGCCCGAGTTTGTAAAGAGCGGATCTAGAAGCGGATGAAGTCGAGTCGATAGCCACATCTTAATCACTCACCACTTTCCAAAATTTCCTTACCTCGCCTATTTCATTTCATTTCCCGAGTTCAAGTCCTTTTTATTAGAGTTGGTGTTGTCGTGGTCGGTTTTTGCTGTGTCCCAATCAACCACTACTTGTAGTGTGCAGTAAAATAGTGAGGTCTAGACTTGTTTGGTTGACGTTCTTGCATGTGTAGGTTTAGTTTGTTCGTCGAAAAGTTTAAGCCGAATTGTTATTGCTTGAATCTCAATGGGCCGATCTTGTCATCTGTGAGCTTGGATGTTTTCTAGTTCATTTGCTTGAGGACAAGCAAAGCTTAGTCGTAGGGGAATTTGATGTGACTTTATTTGGGCATTTTAAGCCTTCGATTAGCCTATGAAATGCCCGTGTTTGATCCTTAAATGCCATGCTTAATATGCTTTTATCGAAGTTTTGTGCTAAGTGTGCTTTTGTTGTCCGGTTGCCACTTTGAGGCCAATTCTATGTCTATTAGAGTTGTTTTCTTGGCATTTTCAGGTCTTGGCATTAAAGTACCGGTGACAAGGAGCACGTGGGATCAAACGGGAGGTCGATCAGAGCTAGGACGGAGGAGATACGGCCGATGCAAGATTGGAGAAAATGCACTTTAAGCTGAAGGAATTTTCGGCGAGAACCTAGAGTTCTCGGACCGAAAATTCTAAGCAGAGAGAAGGCCTTTGTTCATTGAAGATGTTTTCGGCGAAAACATTCAAAGTTTTTGCCGAAAACTTTAGAAGAGATGTCAGCCGGTCATGAGTTTTCAAGATGATTTTCGGCGAAAATATTACATCATTTTCACCGAAAACTTTAGAAGAAATGTGCAGCCGGTCGTTCAAGGATATTTTCGGCGAAAATGTTACAACATTTTCGCCGAATACTCAAGGCTTATCCGGCGTGCTATTTAAGGGAGGCGGCAGACGAAAATTGGGAGAGGACATTAATTCTAATTTTTACAACACCATCGCCGACTCTTTCCTCTCCCTTTTCTCTCAATTTCCTCCTCATCAACTAATCCTTCACAAACCTAGAGCAAGGTGCAAATTGGAGTAAGGAGCTTGGATTGAAGCCCACAACCTTGGGGAGCGGAGCTTGCAAGAAGAGGATTGCCATGGAACTCTTGGTGACCATCTCTCTTTCTTTTTCTTGTGTACCCTTGGCCATGTGTGGCTGATTTCCTAGGTTTTCTTGGATTGATAGATGGTTGTGCTAGGATAGAGGTTAATTGTATAAACTTGCCATGATTGATCTTGGATTGTAAGAAGATGGTCTCTATGACTTGTTGTTAATTCCATTGATGGCTATGGCTTGATTGGTCTATTATTTGTAATGTAATGCATGAGAGTGCTTGGATTACATGGATTGTAGGTCTAGGGATTGAAGGGAGTGTGTTCTAAGAGATTAGATCATCTCAAGTCAACCATAGTTGCATGATTTTTCTCTTGTGCATTTTATCGAACACTTGGCGTGCATTAGGTTTTTCATTCAATTGAACTTTGATTAGTCTTTTGATGATTCTCTTAGTGTTAGGACATTGACATGAGAGTGTGGTGTCTAGCCTAGTGGTCATAGAGTCCTAGGAGAGGGTTTTGTAGCTTGGCATTTCATCAAACACCTTTAATGCATCCTTAGTCATTTAGCGCTAGAGCGAGAGCCTAGGTTGAGTGGTTCTAGGATAGGGATTTGGTGCGACGAGAGTGCATTGAGTCTATAGAAGGGATTTGCGTGGTCATTCGATTGCATCCTCGATCATGTTTGGCTTGTTTGTGCATTTGTTCCTCTTGAGCATGATGAACCTATCTTTCCAAGTTAACCTCCTTTACCTTTGATTTGCACCCTTTTGATTTGCTTTCGTGTTTAGTTTCTTTTATGTTTTTATTTCCTTTTCAAACTAAAACCAATTTCAAATGAATAGACCGTCCATGAACCGTGTGAGTATTAGCTTTTGAGAGAGCCCTCGTGGAATACGACCTTGTATGTCGTGAGTTAAATCTCGCACATCAGGCACAAAAGAAAAAAAATTAGAAAAAAATAGAAAAAGAAAAAGAAGCACGTTTCGAATAAAAAAATTAGAAAAAAAAAAGAGAAAGCAGAAAAAGTCTCAAAGTATATTTGAAATAAACGTTCTTCTCCCTACAAATGGAAGAACGAAGTCAAAAGAAAAGTCAGAAAAGAAAAGGAAAAAAATGTGTTAAAAGAAAATAAGTGCTAGGTTGCTTGAGGGTATCATAGGACGAGCGTTCATTATTCCACCCGTGTCTGGTTAGACGGTAGGAAGCCATAGATTAGATTCGAGGGAAGTTAGTCGAAAGCTACACCGCACAAAGCCATCATCATACATTCCCATCATCCATCTCATCATAAACCCTTGTAGTGTAGAATTCATTGCGGTCCTAGCAGGGAAGTCTTTCTTGACTAGTTACTCGTGTTATCACAGTGGTGGAGATGTGGTCGAAATGCAAATCTATGACAGAATTCGGTAACAGGAAATGATTGAGAGCAGAAACACGTCCTTAAACACAGAGAGTGAGAGTTCCCATTATACTAAATATATCCTGTATGAGGAGTCTGGTAGGTCAGGTCAAATTTGTGCATAATTGGTTGCTTCTACTTGTCGTGTGCAGATTATTAGTGAGACCAGGTAGTTTGGCTGATCTGTATGCATGTTAGGTTTCTTGTTCTAGGATCTATCGGTCTAATAATTCATTGTGTTTGATTGAGCTCCAATTTAATCGATCTTATCATTTATGAACATAAGCGTTTCTATTTAGTTTGCTTGAGGACAAGTAAAAGCTTAAGTGTGGGGTATTTTGATGACACTCGATTTGACGTGATTATCAGCCTCATTTAAGCGACATTTCCTGGCTTAAGACATGGTTTTTAGGGTAGAATAACGAATATTCAATCGATTGCCCTATCTCGTGCCATTTGTGTTACCTTGGCCCGTTTCGGGTCTATTTGATGGTTTTCTAGTGTTTTTATGTTAGCACAGGTTTTTGCCGTCAAATAAAGTGGCCAAGAACGTGTCTAAGGCATTGGAACCTCGAGGAATTGCACCGGAATCGATCAAAGGAGCCAACCAAGTAAAACAAATTCGTGCTCGGTTTACAAAGGAATTTTCGCCGAAAATACACTAGGATTTTCGGCGAAAATATGTTCACAAATCACTGACGCCGACTGAAGGAAGTTTTCGGCGAAAATGTTAAGTTTTCGACCAAAAACTATGGGCCGAAAATTACAGGAGAAATCAGCCGGCGGACCTCCCATTTACAAAGGAATTTTCGTCGAAAATTCCTCAGGATTTTCGGCAAAAATATCAGGAGAAATCCGGCTGAATTAGGGTTAAGTATAAATACTTAACCGGCGGCCCAATAAAGGAGATACTTCATAATTTTTCAATACATCTCATCAAACATCAGAATTGAGAGAATTCTCTCAAGTTCTGGAGTGAAGAGTTAGAGTTCGAAGAGCCGGAAAGAGATCGTGACGCCATCCCTTCCATCTCGAGGACTCGGAGCTAGGATTACAGTCTACCGGAAGATTGAAGTTCTGCCGGAGTCGTCTAATTAGGTTTTTCAGATTCTTTTCTGTTCTTCCTTTGAATGATGAACTCTTTCATTGTCTTTGATTCTTTTGTAATGAATATGCGTAGCTGAACTCTTAGAGCTTAGACTAGATGAACCCTAAGTGACCCAGCGCTTTAAAGCGGTCACGGATCGGCGGTGATTAGATTCGAAATTCAATCAGTTTCTCTTTCATGTTTGGTTTGTTCTTCATTGTTCATGTCTCTTGTCTGGATTGATCACCTAGATTAGATTCTTGTTAAGTTAAGGATACAAGCGAACGCTCGCCTTACTTTAGAACATCAAATTGAACAATTAACCTTATAATTGGAGCGTGCCTTTCGTAGGAACCGGTTAGGGTTAATCCATTGCAAGAGTAACTCAACAATCATTAGTGATTCCACCAGTTAAGTTAAGTCATTGCGAGAGGCGACCGTACCCGGGCGACTAATTAATCTTGGTAGCTAGAACGGATAGAGCGAACGTTCGCCGGTCTTAAACCTAAGGGTAAGGAGTTATGGTGGTGTCTTAGAATTGATTGAATGAGAATCGAAATCCGCTGATCTGTTGATTGCCAATGCTCTGGGGAACGAAGGGGGATTGAAAGTCTAAGTTCGTCTGTCATCTCTGTTTTAATCAATCAATTTTCCAATCTGTCTTTAGTTTAAATTTTTAATTTTTCTGCATTTCTTAGAATTAGAAGTAGTGGAACTCAGACCACGCATGAAGTGTTTAAATCCGAGTAATTTGCCAGCGTATTTGAGTAGTCAGTCATAGAAGACCCGTGGAATACGATCTACCCTAGCTTGTTAGCTTTGTTAGTTATTTGTTTGAACGCATCACAACGACACGTTCACCAAGAATCTGTCCTTTTATGTCAGATCACGATACACGGTGTGTATCATGATACACGGCATGTATCTATAACACACGGTCGTGTATTAATTCCTGCCACTTTCGACGAGGATTGCAACTAATTAGTGCACGACCGTGTATCACGGATACACGACGTGTGTTACAACACACGGCGTGTTTTACAACACATGGCATGTGTTACAACACAAGACGTGTGTTGTTCACAGCCCAGCACTCTCACTTGTATCCTCGACCCAACTCAAACCCGAACGTCCTGAACCTCAATGGGACCTCGCAAGCACTAATTCCAGCACTCCAGTCAACCGAACTTGAGTCTCAACCCGTTTGGTTGGGCTGGGATGTTACAAGAGGTCCCCGCAACAGCGCCAATTTGATGATACACTTTTCAGCGCTGTGTCGTCAAATAACTACCTTACACAAAGTAAGATAGATCATATCTGTCGAGATTTCTTCCAACTGACTACTCAAGGTTTAAACAAGTTTTCATGGTGTGAGTTCCACGACTTCTAAGCTATAAAGCAGGAAATTTGAAATGAAAGCAAAGACAAATTGAAAGATTGATTGACTTGTTAAGACAACAGACAAGCTTAGATTTCGAATCCCCCTAAGATCACTAGAACATTGGCGATCACAAGATCAGCGGCTTTCAATTCTAACTCATTCAATTCTCAGACACCACCATAACTCATGATCCTTAGGTTTAAAACTGGCGAACGTTCGCTCTATCCGATCTAACTCCCAAGATTAATTACCGCCCGTGCGTTCGCTTCTGTGACGGAAAACTAACTGGCGCGATTACTAGTGATTTATGAGTTCTTCTAGCAGTGGATTAACCCTAATTGGTTCCTACGAAAGGCACACTCCAATGAATAGGTTAATTGTTGATTTGGTGTTTTAAAGTGAGGCGAAAGTTCGATACTATCCTCAGCTTAACAAGAATCTAGACTAGGTGATCAAGCTAGAAAAGAAACACTGGCAACGAAGAACAAACCAAACATGCAAGAGAAATTGACCGAATCTGAATTTATTTACCGCCGATCCGTGACCGCTTTAAATCCCTGGGTCACTTAGGGTTCATCTAATCTAAGCTCTATAAGTTTAGCTACTCATATTCAATACAAAAGAATGGAAAACAAACAAGGAATACATCTTTAGGTAGGAAGAACATAGAAGAACTGTAAAACCTAATTTCTGATGAATCTGTGAAGCTTCAATCTCCTGGATCTTCAACTCCTAGCACCGAGCTCTGAGATATGGAAGGATGGCGTCACGATCTCTTCCTGGCTCTTCGAACTCTCTAAACTTTCTCTTGAACTCTGAAGTCTGGAAATTAATCCGTGGAAAAAAGTGTGTTTTGAATGAAGGACGCCGGTTGCTTAAATAGGATTTCTCCAAAACCAGCTGGGAAAGGGGGGACTTCTCGGCGAGAACATTGAAAGTTCTACACGAGAAATTTAGTTCAGAGGCCCCTGTATCTTGTGTCTTCAAACTCTTCGGCGAGAACTTTGAGACTTCTCACCGAGAACTTCTTTGGTGAACCTCCTGTGTTCTCTATGTTCAAACTCCTCGGCGAGAACTATGGAAGTTCTCGCCGAAAACTTCAGTGTAAGCAGGGGCAGACTTGGCTTTTGACTTGTGTGATTTATGGATCGTTTACGAGCGATTCCTTGAGGTTCCTTCGCTTCCCGAGCACGTCCGTGGCTACGTTATTGATGGAAAAAACCTGTGCATTCACAAATACACTGGAAAACACATCAATATGACCCATAACGGGCCAAAGTAATCAAACGGTAGGCAATAGAGCAATCGAGTGAAAACACCCTAAACTACCCCAAAAACTGTGTTTCAAGCAAGGAAATGTAGCTTAAATGAGGCTGATAATCACGTAAAATCAAGTGTCATCATTATGTTTAGTGTTCCTAAAGACATATCAATTGTTCAGACCCAACAATATTCAATTGTTTACTATTTTCATATCCTAGAAAACCCTTCTAACCGAGACAAACAAAGCTACGGAGCAATTACCAGCAACTGCCTAATGTTCGTGTGTTGATGGTCGACAACCATATTCAATGTTTTGTTCATCGATCTGCTTGGGTGTGTAAACTGTTCGTCGATATGCTCGGATTCCTGATAGGGGTTTTCAGCGAGCTCCTTGTCTGTTGTCAGTATCTGCTTGCGAACAATGGACGGAGGAAAAAGTAGATGGGATATATTGGGAAGAGGATAGGGGAAGTGAAGGGACTATTTTGACTTTTTGCTTGTCAATTAAATTCAACCCAATCATAAATTCCACTTCAAAAATTGAATCCAAACAGGGATTTAAATTCATATCTAACTAAATTCTAAGGAATTAAATTCTTCCTAATTCTCCGAGAATTAAAATTCCATCATCCAAACGACCCATATTATTATATCTATATTAACTTGAGAAACTTATTTTTATTATTTTCATCCATATACATTATTTATCTTTAAACATAGATAAAAACCTACCATTCTGCACTATTTTAATTATACTTGATATATATTATAAATATTATACCCTACATAAAATTTACTATGATTTTAATAATTGATCATGTGTAATTTAACCATAATCCTACATTTTCTCAAATATTAAAAAAATTGATGATTTCTTAAAAATTTATGTTTGAAAAAAAATATTTTGTAATTATTATTTAAACTATTTTCAAAATTAATTTTGCATGGAAAAAGCTTAGACATAAATAATTAGAATAATAGAAGAAATATAAAAATAATAGAAACATCCATGTTTTATTGACATCATATACTAATAATTATAATAAAGGATAAGAAAATAAAATCCTCTCTTAATGGTAGCGTCTCTTATAACTTTTTTTTTTTGCTATGATTAATTAATAATTTTAAGAAATATCATAATTTTAATAATTTTTATCTAAATTCATAATGTTTTGCATTGAAATTATCTTACCAATAACATAAAGCATTAGATGGTCGTCATATAACTATATTTGAGGTCAAATTGGTGATTTTAATGATATGTTATAATTCAACCACTCAAATTGGTAGAAACTGTGGTTCAATAGTAATTATATAAAATTCATTAGTCACACCCTCCATGGCTGTATGATTTTGAAAAAAATTGTATAAGTATTATAAAAAAAAATTCATACTAAAAAAATTAGGATAATATAATATCCAAAATTATATCAATTATTACCTTTAAAAAAATTTTGATGTTAATGTAGCATTAATTTCAATATTAATCTGTATTTAACATATTTCAATATAAATTTTAATATCAACTGTCTAAAGTCTAAACACCATAATCATAAACTTATAAACCCTAAACCTAGATATTTACATTTTAAATACTTAAATTTCTATACTATAAACCACGAAAAATTGAACTGTAAAACCTAAAATTCCTTGAAACTAGTGATTTTCCACAGTATCACTAATAAAATAACGAACTATATTTTTACTATTTTTCAAACTTACGCCTCACCTTTGTTTAGACGAGATCGCATAGATTGAGGCAAGGTCTGTTATATTTAAAGAAATACTTATGTAAATAAATAAAAAATACTAAAACCATAAAAAAAACCTATCTTTGAACTTATTAGTTATTTTCTATTATGATATTAAATAAATAGCTATAAGGAGTTATATTAAATATACTATCTAGAGAATAGAAAAATATAAGTTAAATAGATTCGATAAAAAACATGTACATTGAGAAGTAAACTGATAGTTTAATTTTTAAAAATTAAAATATTTTTTATATAGATGAATGAGTTTCTAACACTCTTCAACTAATTCTTCCAAAATACTTTCTATCTAGAATTAATCACGTACATAGCAAATATTAAAATAAAATTTATTACTAGTTGGCAACTTTGATAAAGTACTTAATTTGAATGGTTAAATATATATGCATTAGTAAACATATGTTGCAATATAACTTTGTGATAGAACAACAAGAAAGAGTTTCGCCACCACTTTTTCCTAGGATCCTGACGGGCTCAGCCCTGTGGCGGTTTCTAGGCCCAGCGGCGGCCCACACATTTGTGGTCGCCATCAACAAGGTGGTCTGAAGGCTGGACTCGGGCGACAGCCCAACAAAATAAACCAAGGACGCCCTAAGAAATAGAAGGCCCAAGGCGACGGCCCAACATAGCAGCCTCTAGGGTTTCGGAGGAACACGGACACGTCTCGACATCTTGTGGAGACTACAACGAACGGCCAGGATTCAACCTTGGCGACCAAGACAATGGTACTATAAATAACCCGTACACTCCAGAGGACCAGGAGACAACACTTTTACCCGGCTGCCAAACGCTCCGTGGTACGATAGTCGCCCTCCCTTTCCATTCCTTCCCTTAAACTAATCGCCTTACTTCCCTTGAACTAACTACCCCACTACTACTTACGATGTTCATCATCTTTGGAGGACCAAGCACTTCAGCTTCTGTTATTGGGCCAGGCGACAAGGCTGGAACAATTGGCGAGCCAGATAGGGGAAGATCAGGCGACTTTTCACACAAACTTAAGGCGAATGGCTTCATCTGCAGTTCCCGCACTAACGGGCGAAGGAGGCGATGGGGTAACACCCGTCAAACACGTGAACCCAGATTCCAGGGCGAATCCGGATCTCACTAGAAATATGGAACGTGAGTTTGAAGATGATTCCGAATCTCACAGTACGGTTCCCACCGGAGACGCCTACGAACTATTTGAGAAGCGATTCCGGTCCCTCGAGCAGCAAAATGCGGAGCTCTCTCAAATGCTGAAAACGGTGATCGCTCAGCAAGCTCAAGCTCTTGCGGCCAAAACTCAGGTCAAGCGAATGCCGCAAGATTCTCATCTTGATATATTACAACAATTCCTTCCTGGGACTCAAATCTCCCCGCCACAGCTAGCAGTGCGCCAGCCCCTGTCCAGAGCAATCCTTGCTGAGCCACTGCCCAAAGGATTGGTACCGCCTAACTTGGATAGGTATGTTGGAACAGGCAATCCAGACGAACATCTACACGCTTTCCAGATCGCCATGCAGATGCAACAGGCAGGCGACGCCACATACTGTAGGGTTTTCCCAGCGACACTTGGGGGACGAGCTAGGGAGTGGTACATGAATCTACTCGAAGGCATGATGTGATCCTGGCCACCAAGCCCGGATTGGACACGATTGATGCCGATCCGGCCCCAGCACTGATGCCGGGCCGAGAGTACACCGGCGCCAGACCTACACCAGCACCACCCCCGGAGCCTAAAAGAGCCCAAGCCCCGGAGCTAGAAGATGCACCTGGGAGGATGCTGATCCTCAGCCAGGCACCAAGGCCAGCTCCTACTCCAGCCAAAGTCCAGTTCATGACCCGCCAGGAGCTGATGTTGACACCGAGCCCAGACACGGACCCCGGGCCGAGCCTAGCACCCATCCTAGGCCCCATGCCGAATGCCACGAGATCTTTACCGACACCAGCCCCTAAAGACATCCCTAAGGTAATCTGGAAAGAAGGCTCGAAGCAGAACTCAAAAGGCCTGGACAGATTTGAAGATGGCCCCAAGCTAAGCCTGCCACAGGCACAGGGCCCATGCCAGCGCCTGTCAGAGAAGCACTTTTGGCCCAGACAACAATTGACCCGTGCCTTTTGGGATTTTCCAAAGGCACTGGAATCCTTATGGCCCCAGGATTACTCTGCAACAAACGGAGCTCAATTTGGAGAAGTATCGAAGGAGATAGAGCTAGGACAAGTCCTAGTAGAGCATGGGTGGAGCCCTAAAGAGGAGGACTCGGATGCTGATCCGAGGAAGCCCATGCCAGGAGCTGTGATCAGGCCACCACCTGAGCCTGATCCAAGAGGAGAGGATCAAGGAGAATCCAACCTTGGAGGAGAGCCAAGAGTTCAGCCCACGACTAAGAAGCTACGGGCCAGAACTAAAGTGAACAAGGGCCAAATCCGGATTTCTGGACAGATTCCTAGTCCGACAAGGATTGACGAATATGGGCTACTTGGAGACAGAATTTGGACTGATGTCCAACATGAAAGTTGTAGCCCATGGAGTCTACTATGGATGTGCAAAAGATCAGAATTTTAGGAATTTGTTTGGTATTTATTCGGCCTATAATTCCAGAACCCGTTTAGGCTGTTTTTGGGGAAACTTGGCTCCCAAGTTAGGAGTTCATCTCTAAATAGGATTCTTATTCCTTGTGGGATTGGAGTCCGAATTTACCTTATTTTTAGTCTAGATTAAGATTAGTTAAAGTCCTCTTTAGGTTTTCTAATTAGGACTCTTTTTATTTCTTTATTTTATTATTATTTAGGAAGTAGTGTTTAGGGAGGAGAGCTTGTTCCCTCACCTATATAAGGAGGCCGCCGGCCACCTCTTGTACTCAGAACCCCCTTTTGATTAAATATATTTCAGAACTTATGTTCTTTTCCCTTCGAGTTAATGTGAGGAGCATTGCTTAAGGTTGACTTATCATCAAGAGCATCCATCTCTTGGTGTGGCGTCTTCGACTGGACACTTCTGGTTCCCGGCTGTTATATAGCCGACTGGTCAATGTACTTTTCCGCCCCGGTTCCCGACGTTTCTACCTCGTTGCACGGTGTCCAACTTGCGGTGGTTAGGGTCGTCTGCCCACAATTGCAGCGGTTCACATCAGTTGGTATCAGAGCACGGTTCAAACACAAGGACCACAATCTATCCCAGTCTCCAGGTTCACCTGGATTCATATCCTTTTATTGCTTTCTTAGAAAATAGCTTCGAAAATTCCCTTCTATTTCAATTCTTGTTTTAAGTTTCGAGTAGTAAGAAAAAGAAAAGAAAGCAAGGTCACCTTGCCACGTTATTTCCTTTCGTTGTAAGTTTATTTCTAAGAAGAGGGGATAGAAAATTGCTTCCGTTTGCTAGTACTAACCATGGCAGACGAGAGATTAGCTAAGATAGAAGCTTCGTTGGAAGAAGCTTCCCAAGTCCTACGACAGATACAAGCTACCATGATGGCAAGAGAAGCCCGTACGACCCGGCGTCCGGCCCCGGCGCCCTAGCGCCCAGCCTCGACGCTGCCCGACCGGGCCCCAGCGCCCAGCGCTCGGCCCCAGCCTCGGCGCTGCCCCAGGCCCTAGCGCCCCAGCGCTTGGCCTCAGCCTCGGCGCTGCCCCAGGTCCTAGTGCCCCAACGCTTGGCCCCAGCCTCCGCACTGCCCCAGGCCCCAGCGCCCTAACGCCCAGCACCCAGCACAGGCGCCCGAGCGCCCAGCGCCCAGCGCCCAGCACCGGCGCCCCAGCGCCTAGCCCCGGCGCCCAGCGCCCAGCACCGGCGTCCCAGCGCTCGAGTGCCCAATGAATCGTGTTCATGACTCATTCCATTATTCATGCTTGCCTAATGAATTGACAGTTATTCAATGATATATCTTGATTCTTTGATCACTCGGTTACTTAGTACCCCAACTTGTCAACTTAGGTGTGGGGTAAGAGTCTTGTCATCTAATGCTGGTCATCTTTGAGTTGTGTTTTACAGGGCTCCCAAGCGTTTTAAGACTACCAGTGCAGATAGGCCACAACGATCCTCAGCTCGCCAGAGCAAGACACCACCTTCCCGACGACCCGCACCAGCTGCACAAAAATCGACGGCTGTGGCCATCATTCCTGAGGATGCGCCTACCCCTGTGACTCCCATTTCCTCTATTCCTACACCTGCCAATGGGGCCGTCCACCCTTTCATCGCCGCCCTGGAGCCGCACCAGCTCGAGGTCTTTCAGAAGATCAAAGACATCCCTCCGGCTAAGGTGGCAGTTCTATCTCTTGACAGTCTCAAAGCGCACAATCCGGCTTGGCACTCGACAATTGACACCGCTCTTCATAAAGCCAGATTGCGAGTGCTGACCACTCATGGATCCCCATACCCGCTTGTCGCCCTCCAGGAGTTCTGGAGCTCATTTCGGGCGCCTCACCCCGAAGCCCTTTTGTGAGCAGAAATTTGTTTCCTTTCGCCTCAGTGGTGTTCTTCATGAGAAGTCCCTTCGCGAGTTCGGCCGCTTGCTAGATCCGCACGTCAATTTCGATAGCGCATTAGCTGGCTTCGAGGACACATACTCCATCACAAGTGCTCCTTACCCGGATGTGTGGAAATGGGCATGCTGCGAGGATGAAAGCTCACCTATCGTCAACCCCATGGTCGGTGACATCTTTCACCCTGTTCTTAAATTCTTGCATTATGTTTGGGTGCAATCTCTGTGTTTTTGCAGCAAGACGAGCCGCCACCACGTTTCTTTGGAGGAACTCGTATTATTCCATGCTTTAGAAGAGGATGACAACCTGCACCCCGGCT
Source organism: Linum lewisii (assembly GCA_034768395.1). Lineage (NCBI taxonomy): Eukaryota > Viridiplantae > Streptophyta > Magnoliopsida > Malpighiales > Linaceae > Linum > Linum lewisii. Next base: position 33,978,700 of record CM068300.1, on the reverse strand, counting down.
GGTGACTTGCACGATTCTTTCACAAGCGCACTTCCGCCAAGAAGCTTCCTACTGAGCTTCCGGGAGGCCCCTTCATTTCAATTCTGATCGACAACCTCCAGCTCGGTGACAAATAGGGCCCTGATATTCCTCGTATCCCGATTGAGCATATAGGCGCTGAACTTGCATTAGCACAGCATATCAACCTTTCCGAGACTATTGAGCATTGCACATCGCTCCCTCACCGCACGCACCAGTCAGTTGACCGGCCGCCGTCGCGAGCGCAAATCACCGCGGAGATGAATGAAAGGCTGGCGCGTATTGAGAAGTGGCAGCTAGACTACTCGGCTGGTTCGTTGCAATGGCAGAAGGACCGAGTAGCACATGAGGAGACTCAGAACGAGCGTTGGTCCACTCTACAGCAATTCATGGCCGACCAGTCAGCCAGACACCAGGACGAGCTTGCTTGGCGACAGCAGATGGAACAGCGTTTCGCCACAACCTCCATTCACCCACCACCTCCACCCCCTCCCGCGGAGCAGTGATCAGGTTGTTTCTACCCTTTTCCTTTTCTTTTCTTTCTTCTTTTCGGGTTTATACCCAATTTTGTTTTGTGTGGGTCCGGGGCACTTGTCCCGGTGTCCTTTTGATCTTTTTGTTGTTTGTGTTTTGTAGGATTTTGAGTAGCTCTGCTCCACTCCGGACTCTCCGTGTTCATCCACTACACCGCCATCCCCTTCCAGGTTCTTCGTATCTCTCTACTTTAGTTTGGTCCTGTGAGGACACAGAATAGTTTAAGTGTGGGGTAGGGTGTTAGATAACCATGCATGATCTTGATTGCCTATCCTCGTGTGCCTTGTGATTCCGGTCCAGTATCTCTAGCATAGAATTGCTCAATTCTTGACTTTTGATGTTAAATTGACTTCAATTTTTGAACAATGACGTCTAGACTGTTCCACTTAGAACCTGTAACCAACGTGTTGGAACTGATATTAAATGAGTCTAGGTCAGAAAAGATCATAAATCACTTCTGTAGTTGGAGCTGGAAATAATTGAATCAATCAACTTGTTAACAACAAAGCTCGATAACACCGTTCTAAGATGATAAATGCTAGCTTCTTCCATTTTTTCACTCCATATTTGATCACCTATGATTGTGGCTTGAGATTAGACGGAAATTCAATTCGAAATCTTGTGTAAAAAGTTATAACTAGCTAGGATGAAGTGGCTAAATGGTGAAATCAAGTGATTGAGTGAATCAAATCAATGCTAAGTTCTTTAAAGTGCTGAAAATAAAGCTAGGCGAGCCCGACACCTAAGTGAAGTGTTCAGGTTGAGCACTAGCAAAAGGCACGAATACTGTGAACTAGGCAGGTCCAACACCTAAGTGAAGTGTTTGGTATCGAGCACCAGTATGCAGTAAATAAATTAAAGAAAGTGTGAATCTTGAAAGAAATTGTTGTTTAAATCGGTCCTAGCTAGAACGTGTAACGTACAGATCTAGAAGCGGATGAAGTCGAGTCGATATCCACGTCATTTTTCCTACCTCCGCGTCCACATCATGGCTAGAGCTTAAAGTCGTTTTGATTAGAATTGGTGTTATCGTAGTCGGTTAATCATGATTAATTGTTTTGCTGAGAAACAATCTTTGTTAAAACCACTACTTGAAGTGTGCAGAAATCAGTGTGATCGAAACTTGTTTGGTTGATGTTCTTGCATGTGTAGGTCACTATTTCTACGTGGAACAGTCTAAACCAAATTGTTAGAATTGAATCTCAGTTAATCTCGTGTCATTTATGAATTTGAGTGTGGTTCTATCCAGTTTGCTTGAGGACAAGCAAAAGCTTAAGTGTGGGGTATTTTATGACACTTGATTTGACGTGATTATCAGCCTCATTTAAGCGACATTTCTTTGCTTAAGACATGGTTTTTAGGGTAGAATAATGAATATTCAATCGATTGCCCTATCTCGTGCCATTTGTGTTACCTTGGCCCATTTCGGGTCTATTTGATGGTTTTCTAGTGTTTTTATGTTAGCACAGGTTTTTGCCATCGAATACGGTAGCCAAGGACGTGTCTTAGACGTTGGAACCCCGAAGAATCACACATAAATCAACCGGAGTCATCACTCAAGTCAAAGAAAACGCCTGCCTCATTTACACAAGTATTTTCGGTGAAAATACCCCAGGGTTTTCACCGAAAATGTAAGAAGGAATCCACTGCCCCGAGTATGAAGATGTTTTCGCCGAAATTACTCTATTATTTTCGGGGAAAATACCAGTTGAAATCAGAAAATCTCGCGTTGATATAAATAGAGAACTCGGCAGCTAATATCATATCATCACTTTTACAACTGAACACACACACAAACGACGATAGAGAGAGAGAGATAGGGCGAGTAGACAGAGTTCGAAGAGCAGGAACGGATCGTGACGCCATCCATCCACCTCGGAGAGCCAGTGCTAGGAGTTGAAAATCCAGCAGATTGGAGCTGCCAGGAAACATCGAAATTAGGTTTTACAGTTATTCTCTGTCTCCCTACCTGAGATGTATTTCTTGTCTGTCTTCGATTCTTCTGTATTGAATATGAGTAGATAAACTCGTGTAGCTTAGATTAGATGAACCCTAAGTGACCCAGGGCTTTAAGCGGTCACGGATCGGTAGTGATTAGATTCGAAATTCATTCAGTTTCATCTTTCATGTTTGATTTGTTCTTCGTTTTCTGTGTTTCTTGTCTGGTTTGGCCACCTAGATTAGATTCTTGTTAAGATAAGGATAGAAGAGAACGCTCGACATACTTTAAAACACCAAATCGAACAATCAACCTTATAATTGGAGTGTGCCTTTCGTAGGAACCGATTAGGGTTGATCCATTGCTAGAGTAACTCATTAATCACTAGAATTTGCACCAGTTAAGTTAAGTCGTTGCGAGAGGCGACCATACCCGGGCGGCTAATTAATCATGGTAGCTAGATCGGATAGAGCGAACGTTCGCCAGTCTTAAACCTAAGGGTCAGGAGTTATGATGGTGTCTATGAAATGAATGAATTAGAATCGAAAATCGCTGGTCTGTGACTGCTGTTGCCTTGGTGATCTAAGGGGAATTCGAAGTCTAGGCTTGTCTGTCATCTTTCTAGTCAATTAATCAATCTTCAATCTTTCTTCGTTTTAATTTTCATTTCTTCTTATTTTTGCATTCTTAGTATAGAAGTCGTGGAACTCACACCACGCACAACTTGTGTTTAACCTTGAATTAAAACTGCCAACACCTTTGAGTAAGGAAGTAGAGGAAACCCTTGGAATACGATCTGCTATAGCCTTTTCTTAGCTTTAGTAGTTTATTTGGTTGAACCCGAACAACGACTTGAGGTTCACCAGAATGATTGATTGATGTTGATCTAAGGTTGTAGGATTGTAATTGGATGATTTGAGAGATTGGATTATCAAGTTATAACCATTTTGAGCTTGTTCTTCCTTGTTGACATTTTATCAAACACTTGGTGTGCATTGAGTTTTCTTTCATTTGAAGGTTGAAAGACCCTTGTGATTGCTAAACTAGTGTTATATGATTGACATGAGAGTGTCTTGCATCATTACCTTGTGCTAGATGATTGTTAGCATAGAATTCAAGTTCCAAGCATTTCATTGAGCTAGTTTAAAGCATTCCATTCCCTTTGTTCACATAGCGAGAGCATGGTGCATTTGGTCTAGGAATAGAGAGTCAATTGTGCGAGAGCTCGTTGATTCTACTTGAGTGAGATGCATGGTCATTAATTACACATTGTTGCTTGAGATTCAATTCAGCTTTCACGAACCTTGAGCTTGAAGAAACCCCTTGCTAGACTAAACTCCTTTCTCTCTTGTTTGATCCTCAATTTCATTTGTCTATTTTACTTTGCTTGTTTATGTTTTCAACTTGTTTTCTTTCAAACCAAATCTCAACTCAAAATGTATGGACCGTTCACGAATTCTGTGAGTATTAGCCTATGAGAGGGCCTTGTGGAATACGACCTTGATAAAATTCCTTATTAAGTTTTTGGCGCCGTTGCCGGGGACCTCTCATTCCTAAGAAAGTAATTACTAGTGAACCGATCTTTACACTTCCTTCCATTTTCCTTTTTGCTTCCTTGTTGCTTTTTGTTTACTTTGTTATCCCGCATCGTTGCAGGAGATTGGTGTTAGTGCATGAGGCGGATCATACGTCTCCAAGCACGACTCCAAGGCATCAAGGTCGTGTTTGAACCGCCAACTCGTTCTCCTCCTCACCTAGTTCATAGCACCACACGCAACAACATGTCTCACCACGAGGACGAGGATGACCAATCGGTACATTCGCATCACACTAATGAAGACGATCAATCGCAAAGAGGTGCGAGGCGCACATTAGCTGATTATGCTCGCCCAACCCTCGAAGGGGCAGCTTCGAGTATCGTGCGAAGACCGGTAAATGCAAGAAACTTTGAATTGAAGCCTAATATGATTCAGATGGTGCAGAACGGAGTGGTGTTCAACGATATAGATGGAGAGTGCCCATCTAGACACTTGAAGGACTTCCTAGAGATATGCGATACGGTGAAGAACGATCAAGTTCACCCGGATTGTGTGCGGCTCCGACTCTTCCCCTTCTCCCTCAAAGGTAGAGCCAAGTCTTGGTTGGAGAACCAACCTAGTCGACAATTCACTACATGGTAGGGACTAGCGGAAGCCTTCCTCGAGGAATTCTTTCCCCCTTATATGACGGATGCATTCCGAGATCGTATCAACCACTTCACACAACACAAGGGAGAGCTCTTCCATGAGACTTGGAATAGGTTCCAAGCCCTTCTTCGGGCTTGTCCTCATCACAACTTCACCGAATGGAGCTTGGCGGATATCTTTGCTAGGTCCCTTGATTTTGAGAATACAAGGATGATCAACCAAGCCGCCGGAGGTGATCTAAGGATGCTCACTCCCGAAGATGCTCTAGAACTCTTTGTGGAGATGGCCAATAAGACAAGGAGTTGGTCTCGACAACAACCTCCAAGGTCCAAGTATGGAAGTGACACTCACTACGACTCTAGAGCCATAAGTGTTGATGCACCAAAGGATTCGTCTATCTATGTTAAGAAGCCTAAGCTACCGGGGCATCGTGATGAAGATGACCCCATGATTGCTCTCCTCATGTCCAAGATTGATGCCATGGCCTCTCAAGTAAGCAATCTTGGTATGCCTAAGCCTCCCTCTAAGCCATCTAGAGTGGTTAATCCACCGGTTGCTATGGTGCTTTGTTGTGAGTGTTGTGGAGGACAAGGCCATGATGTTAGTGTTTGCCCTTCCGCTACTTCCGAGCCTAACCAAAGTGAAAGCATTGAGGAAGTAAGTTTTGTGCAAGGCCAGGGGAGTCAAGGTAGCGGCTATAACAAGGGCTACAACCAAGGAAATCAAGGAGGATATCAAGGTTATAGAGGGTATCAAGGCAACCAATGGTCTCAAGGAAGTAACCTAAACCAAGGTAGTCAATGGACTCAAAGTGGACATCCAAGTCAAGGTCCCCAAGGTCCTACCCCTCCAGGAATGTACAATCTTCGAGGTGATGGACCACCCGGTTTCAACAAACCTCCTCCGAACAAAGAAGGTGGATCTTCAATCTCCCAAGAAGACACCAATGCGGCATGCTTCAACTTATCATGAATCAACAAGCGTCAATTACCAATTTGAATACTCAATTGGGCCAAATATCTAAGGCACTCTCGGAGAGACCAAAGGGTAGCCTACCCTCCAACACCGAGGTCAACCCCAAGGCTTCCGAGGAGCTTATGACGGTAACATTGAGGAGTGGTAAGCAAATCCAAGACCCAACACCTAAAGCGGTAAGAACTCAAGATGATGACTATGTTTTGGTTGAAGACGTTGTTTCTGATGATGACACGGACAAGATGGAAGTACTAGACAATGGGGCCAAGGCTAATGAGGTTTCTAAAACTACCAATAAGGTTGGTTCTCAAAAGGCTACGACGAGTGCTGCTCCGGTCTCTCCTCCCGCACCGGTTGTGCCTCCGTACAAGCCTAAACCACCTTATCCTTCTCGCTTGAAGCCGGATTCCATGGAAAAGGACTTCAAAAGGTTTGTTGAGATTCTTGACAAGGTGCAATTCACAATGCCTTTTGGAGAAGCAATCACCAAGATGCCTCAATATGCAAAGTTCATGAAGGAGATCTTCACCAACAAACGCAAGCTAACGGATGTCACCTCAGCAAAGCTTAACGAACAATGCTCCGCCATTCTCTCTAAGCAACCACCGGAGAAGCTTAAGGATCCAGGTAGCTTTATGATGACACTCGATTTGACGTGATTATCAGCCTCATTTAAGCGACATTTCCTTGCTTCAAACGTGGTTTTAGGGGTAAAATAGCAAATATTCACTCAACTACCCTATTTCCTACCGATTTGGTTACTTTGGCCCTTTTTGGGTCTATTTGATGGTTTCTAGTATTTTTGCGTAAGCACGGGTTTTTGCCGTCAAATAAAGTAGCCATAGACGTGTCTAAGGCATAGGAACATCGAGGAACTGAACCGGAATCGATCAAAGGAGCAATCAAAGTCAAACCGAAAATCTGCCCATTCACACTTACACATTCGGCGAAAACAAGCTCACATCTTCGGCGAAAATAACAGTGTAAACCAACTGATGTCAAGAGAAGAACATCTTCGGTGAAAAGAGCCCAGGGTTTTGGTGAAGATGCAAAGGAATATCACTGGCGCCAACAGAAGGTATTTTCGGCGAAATTGATCAACTGCTCGGACCGAAGATAGAGTACAGGGAAATCAGCCGGCGGTGTTTTCAATTGCAAGAATATTTTCGGCGAAAATACTTCATTATTTTCGGCAAAAATCCCTTCCAAATCCGGCGCTGTATTGGAAACCCTAAAACGTACCTATTTAAAGAAGTAGCCGGCAGCCAAAGGAAGAGAGACATCAAACGGGATATATCATTATTCATATTTCACGAATCAGACTTTTGAGAGTCAGCCGACTCTAGGGTAGATAGATAGAGTTTAGAGAGTTCGAAGATCCATGGAGAGATTGTGACGCCATCCTTCCACCTCGGAGAACTCGGAGCTTAAAGTTGAAGATCCAGGAGATTGAAGCTTCGCGGGAGTCGTCAGAATTAGGTTTTTCAGTTCTTATCTGTTCTTCCTCTGTATGATGATCTTCATTGTTGCCTTTGATTCTCTTGTTTCTGATATGAGTAACTGAACTTGTAGAGCTTAGATTAGATGAACCCTAAGTGACCCAGGGCTTTAAAGCGGTCACAGATCGGCGGTAATTAGATTCGAAGTTCAATCAGTTTCTCTTTGCATGTTTGATTCGTTCTTCATTGTTCATGTTTCTTGTCTGGATTGATCCCCTAGATTAGATTCTTGTTAAGCTAAGGATAGAAGCGAACGCTCGCCTTACTTTAGAACATCGAATTGAACAATTAACCTTATAATTGGAGCGTGCCTTTCGTAGGAACCGGTTAGGGTTAATCCACTGCAAGAGTAACTCATTAATCACTAGTAATTACACCAGTTAATTAAGTCGTTGCGAGAGGCGACCGTACCCGGGCGGCTAGTTAATCTTGGTAGTTAGAATGGATAGAGAGAACGTTCGCCGGTCTTAAACCTAAGGGTAAGGAGTTATGGTGGTGTATAGAAACCGATTGAATTAGAATTGAAAACCGCTGATCTTGTGATTGCCGTTGCTCTGGTGATCTAAGGGGGATTCAAAATCTAAGTTCGCCTATCTTCCCGTTAGTCAATCTTTTTAATCTTTCTGTCTTTTGTTTTCCTTTGCTTAATAGATTAGAAGTCGTGGAACTCACACCACGCACAACGTGTTTTAACCTGAGTAATTTGCCAGCTTCTTCAAAGTAGTCGATTAGAAGAAACCTCGAGTTGAATACGATCTGCTATACGCTTTTTCTTAGCATTAGTAGTTTTTATTTGGTTGAATCCCGAACAACGACCGGGGCGTTCACCAAATTGGCGCCGTTGCCGGGGACTCTTCTAATTGTTTGAAAGAAGAGTTGGCAAATTATTCTTCTACCTTTCCGCCTTACCATTTATTTTCCTCCATATTTTCATGATTTACCTTTGTAGTGTTTTTGAGTTTTAATTATGCAGGATTACAGGTGGGATGACCAGTACCAAGAGTGGTATGTCGATGAAGCACCGTATATTGAGGATAATCAAGAGATGTATATACTAGCTCATCAGCATCGACAACAGACGACGAGAATAGAATCCTTCTTGGAGAGTATCTCTACAGAGCTACAAGCTCACAGAGAGATAAACTCACAGGTTCATCAAATCGACAACAGACGGCAAGAGTAGAATCCGCCTTGGATGATCTCATTTCAAAGCTGCAAGCTCGTAACGTAGTGGATGTCGAGCTCGAGCAACCAAATCCACTAATGGAAGAAGATGCTCAAGAGCTGTATGAAGATGAACATGACAATCTCACCAATGACTATTGCGAGCTAGAAGCATCTGATGAAGAATCCTTGGTGGTGGTGGTTGATGAAGACAAAGAGCCAATCCATCTTAAAGTTGAAGCCGAAGAGGAGCACGAAGAAATCGAGGAGATATCCTCAATCGAGCTTCCGCCAAGCCAACCTATAGATCAAGCCAGAGACGAGCACGTGGGGATCGAAGACGTCAAGGATTTGGAAGTATACACACTCGATCCCGAGAGACATCTGGATGATCATCAGGTAGAGAAGATGGAGCTCATTGATCATGCCGCGCCGTACTACCTCTTTCCTCTTCCAGAAGGAGAATTCAAGAAGAACTGGTCATCCAACCAGAACCACGATCTGCTGGAACACTACCGGTTACATCACCCTGCTGGAGTGCTACATGGCACTCAACCGCACACCTTGAAAAAGATGATTGACTTCAAGGAACTTCTGAGTTGGGGTCCCTAACAGGTACCGTCCAGCTCAAGGACGTTAAAAGAGAGCGCTTCGTAGGAGGCAACCCACGGCTGGGGTCCATTTTTGAATTTTTGAGTCAGTCTTTTCGTCGTTCGAGTCAGGTTCGGGGGAGCCAAAGTGTCAGTTTGTCTGATTTATTATTTTTCGTGTAGAATCTGTGTGTCATAGAGTCAGTTGCAAGTTGATTGAGGTCGTTCCGATTTTTGTGGATTTAACTGTGATTTTCTGAAGTTGGCCGGATTTGAGAAAATATTTTAAACCCGAACAGTTCAAAATTTTCGGCGAAATCACCCTACCATTTTCGACGAAATCACCTTTTGGATTTTCAACTGAGTCTCCCTGTTTCATATTTTCGGTCCGAAGTATATAATGTTTTCGCCGAAATTGATTTTGAAAACCAAGCAGTGATTTGAACTAAAGTTTTCGGCGAAACCATATGGTTATTTTCGGCGAAAACGCCTTCGAAAATCCGGCAGTGCATTTGAACTAAAATTTTCGGCGAAACCACCCTTTTAATTTCGCCGAAAATAATTTTGAAAATCACCCAACTATTCCTTTAAAATCCGGATTCACCCTCTCTCTTCCTTCTTTCAGTTTCTCATTCAATCGTCAAAATATTTTTAAAATTTCCCTTAACCTTCTTTGTTCGACTTTTATTCTGTGTGGATCCGGGACACTTGTCCCGGTATCCTTTTGATCTTTTTGTTGTTTTTGTTTTGTAGGATCTTGAGTAGCTACTCCGCTCTGCTCCGGGCTATCCGTGTTCATCCACTACACCGACCATCACCATCCAGGTTCTTCGTATCTCTCTACTCTAGTTTAGTCCTGTGAGGACACAGAACCGTTTAAGTGTGGGGTAGGAGTCTAGGATTACGCATGATCTTGCTTGCTATCTGTGATTCTATGGTTCAATTTTAAAAATTTCTCTTGCATAGGATTGCTCAATTCTTGACTTTTGATGTTAAATTGACTTCAATTTTGAACAATGACGTCTAGACTGTTCCACTTAGAACCTGTAACCGACGTGTTGGAACTGATATTAAACGAGTCTAGGTCAGAACAGATCATAAATCATTTCAGTAGTTGAAACTTGAATTAATTGAATTGATTGGGTTATTAATAACAAAGCTCGATAACACTGTTCTAAGATGATAAATGCTAGCTTCTTCCATGTTTTTCACTCCATATTTGATCACCTGTTATTGTGGCTTGAGATTAGATGGAAATCCAATTCGAAATCTCGTGTAAAAAGTTATAACTAGCTAGGATCAAGTGGCTAAATTGTTAAATCAAGTAATAAAGTTGTGCAAATCAATGCTACGTTCTTTAAAGTGCTGAAAATAAAGCTAGGCAAGCCCGACACCTAAGTGAAGTGTTCGGGTTGAGCACTAGCATAAGCACAAATACTGTGAGCTAGGCAGGTCCAACACCTAAGTGAAGTGTTTGGTATCGAGCACTAGTATGCAGTAAATAAATTGAACGAAGAAGTTGAAACTTGAAATAAATTGTGGTTTAAATTAGTCCTAGCTAGAACATGTAATGTACAGATCTAGAAACGGATGAAGTCGAGTCGATAGCCACGTCACTTTTCCTACCTCCGCGTCACATCATGGCTAGAGCTTAGAGTCTTTTTTATTAGAATTGGTGTTATCGTAGTCGGTTAATTATTATTAATTGTTTTGCCAAGAAACGAGCTTTGTTAAAACCACTACTTGAAGTGTGCAGAAATTAGTGAGATCGAAAACTTGTTTGGTTGATGTTCTTGCATGTGTAGGTCACTTTTTCTACGTGGAACAGTCTAAACCAAATTGTTAGAATTGAATCTCGGTTTAATCTCGTGTCATTTGTGAATTTGAGTGTGTTCTAGTTCAGTTTGCTTGAGGATAAGCAAAAGCTTAAGTGTGGGGTATTTGATGCACTCGATTTGACGTGATTATCAGCCTCATTTAAGCGACATTTCCTTGCTTGAAACGTGGTTTTAGGGGTAAAATAGCGAATATTCACTCAACTACCCTATTTCCTACCGATTTGGTTATTTTGGCCCTTTTTGGGTCTATTTGATGGTTTTCTAGTGTTTTTGCGTAAGCACAGGTTTTTGCCGTCAAATAAAGTAGCCATGGACGTGTCTAAGGCATAGGAACATCGAGGAACTGAACCGGAATCGATCAAAGGAGCCAATCAATGTCAAACCGAAAATCTGCCCATTCACACTTACACATTCGGCGAAAACAAGCTCACATCTTCGGCGAAAATAACAGTGTAAACCAACTGATGTCAAGAGAAGAACATCTTCGGCGAAAAGAGCCCAGGGTTTTCGGCGAAGATGCAAGGGAAAATCACTGGCGCCAACAGAAGGTATTTTCGGCGACATTGATCAACTGCTCGGACCGAAGATAGAGTACAGAGAAATCAGCCGGCGGTGTTTTCAATTGCAAGAATATTTTTGGCGAAAATACTTCATTATTTTTGGCGAAAATCCCTTCCAAATCCGGCGCTGTATTGGAAACCCTAAAACGTACCTATTTAAAGAAGCAGCCGGCAGCCAAAGGAAGAGAGACATCAAACGGGATATATCATTATTCATATTTCACGAATCAGACTTTTGAGAGTCAGCCGACTCTAGGGTCGATAGATAGAGTTTAGAGAGTTTGAAGATCCGTGGAGAGATCGTGACGCCATCCTTCCACCTCGGAGAACTCGGAGCTTAAAGTTGAAGATCCAGGAGATTGAAGCTTCGCAGGAGTCGTCAAAATTAGGTTTTTCAGTTCTTATCTGTTCTTCCTCTGTATGATGATCTTCATTGTTGCCTTTGATTCTCTTGTTTCTGATATGAGTAACTGAACTTGTAGAGCTTAGATTAGATGAACCCTAAGTGACCCAGGGCTTTAAAGCGGTCACGGATCGGCGGTAATTAGATTCGAAGTTCAATCAGTTTCTCTTTGCATGTTTGATTCATTCTTCATTGTTCATGTTTCTTGTCTGGACTGATCCCCTAGATTAGATTCTTGTTAAGCTAAGGATAGAAGCGAACGCTCGCCTTACTTTAGAACATCGAATTGAACAATTAACCTTATAATTGGAGCGTGCCTTTCGTAGGAACCGGTTAGGGTTAATCCACTGCAAGAGTAACTCATTAATCACTAGTAATTACACCAGTTAATTAAGTCGTTGCGAGAGGCGACCGTACCCGGGCGGCTAGTTAATCTTGGTAGTAAGAACGGATAGAGCGAACGTTCGCCGGTCTTAAACTTAAGGGTAAGGAGTTATGGTGGTGTATAGAAACCGATTGAATTAGAATTGAAAATCGCTGATCTTGTGATTGTCGTTGCTCTGGTGATCTAAGGGGGATTCGAAATCTAAGTTCGTCTATCTTCCCGTTAGTCAATCTTTTTAATCTTTCTGTCTTTTGTTTTCCTTTTCTTAATAGATTAGAAGTAGTGGAACTCACACCACGCACAACGTGTTTTAACCTGAGTAATTTGCCAGCTTCTTCAAAGTAGTCGATTAGAAGAAACCTCGAGTTGAATACGATCTGCTATACGCTTTTTCTTAGCATTAGTAGTTTTTATTTGGTTGAATCCCGAACAACGACCGGGGCGTTCACCACTTTACTATTCCTTGCACTATTGGTGAGCATGCAATTAGTAGAGGTTTAGCCAATTTGGGTGCTAGTATCAATGTTATGCCATATTGCATGTTTCAGAAGCTAGGCCTAGGGAAATTAAAACCAACCCTCATGAATGTTCAATTAACGGATAAGTCCATGAAATCCCCTCGTGGTATTGTTGAGGACGTGTTGGTTAAGGTTGGTGCTTTCGAATTTCTTGTGGATTTTGTTATCCTACATGCTATGGGTGGTGCCGATGTGCCTTTGATTTTAGGACGACCTTTCTTAGCAACTTCTCGTGCTTTAATTGATGTTTATGGTGGTAAACTTACCCTTAGGGTCGACAATTAATGCATGATCTTTGACCGCTCAAATGGTATGGAGTTTACCTTGTCTTATGCTAGTCACCATGACCCTAAGAATCCGCATGAGCTTACTTCGGCTACTAATAGCACTAACCTTGCCCGACATAGTCTTGCGGAGTTGTTTGCTATTAGTGATGTGCAGGAAAAGACGGATGAAGTGAAGGAGTCTCCACCGTTCGTGCTCCCGAAGACACCACCTAAGGCTAAGAAGAAAGGTGTAATGAAGTCACCTGAGAAGGGCAAGGAAGCTGCACCAATGGGTGAGACTAGCAAGACTAAGAAGCCACCCGATGAAAGGCTCAACTCCAAGTGGTTTGGTCCCTTCTCCATTGCTCTCACCTCTCCATCCGGAAAATCCATGCTCATTCCACCCAAAGTCGGTAAGGTACAATTCAAGTTTTGTGTGCCATGCGAAGGTAATGACATCGACTTCAAGGAGGTAATGAGATGGGATGGTTTTACTTAGCTTACTCTTTGAGCTATCGTCTAGCTAGAGATGTTAAAGAAGCGCTTCATGGGAGGCACCCCATGCTATCCTTACTTTTTCGCTTTTATGTTTTTGTATTGTTTTAGTTCGTTGAATAAGATGTTGGCAAGCACTTAGGCGGATCACTCTTAACAATGAGCGCTATGGGACTCTTCCACTACTTTGGCTTCCTCAGCTTTTCTCTACCAATGCGGTAACTTCGTTCCACCCTACTCTCTCTCTCTAGATCATTGAGGACAATGCTCATGTTAGTCGTAGGGGAGTTAGAGGTTTGGTGTGATTATTTGTTGGTAGAAGTCTAATGTGTTGTTTGGTTGAGTTGTTTGATCTTAATTGAATGTTGATTCCCTCTACTGTAGAATCATTCGGTTCTTGACTTTTGGTGTTTAATTGACTTCAAGCTTTCACAATGACGTTGTTTAGACTGTTCCACTTAGAACCTATAACCAGCATGTTAGCACTAATATCAAATGAGTCTAGGCCAGAACAGAGATTTTTATCACTCTTGTATGTTGGTTGATTGGTTTGATACGTTTTTTTATATCACTCGATAACACCGGTCTAGGATGATGAAGGCAATCAGATTTTCTTCTTTTTTTCCATGATTTTCTCCATGCTTTTTAAAGTTTTTGTTCCCTCGTGATTGTGGCTTGAGATTAGACGGAATCCAATTCGAAATCTGTGTTGAAGTTGTAAGGGGCTAAGGATCAAGTGGCTAATGTCAAAAGAAAAGGTTCAAAAGAAATGAGAAGAAAAGCTAAGCTAGGCAAGCTCGGCACCTAAGTGAAGTGTCGGGTTGAGCACTAGCAAAGGTAAAAGCTGTGAGCTAGGCAGGTTCAACACCTAAGTGAAGTGTTGGATCGAGCACTAGTATGCAGTAAGAAAAAAAAGAGAAAAAAAAAGAAAGAAGAAAAAAAAAGAAGAAGAAAAGAGAAAGAAAAGAAAAAAAGAGTTCTCAAAATGTAGCCCTTGATCCTAGCCCGAGTTTGTAAAGTGTGGATCTAGAAGCGGATGAAGTCGAGTCGATAGCTACGTCATGATCACTCACCACTTACAATCCATTTCCCGATTTCAAGTCCTTTTGATTAGAATTGGTGTTGTCGTGGTCGGTTTTGCTGTGTCCCAATCAACCGTTACTTGAAGTGTGCAGAAAATAGTGAGGTCTAGACTTGTTTGGTTGACGTTCTTGCATGTGTAGGTTTAGTTTGCTCGTGGAACAGTTTTAAGCCGAATTGTTGTTGTTTGAATCTCAATGGACCGATCTTGTCATTTATGAACTTGGATGTTTTCTAATTCATTTGCTTGAGGACAAGCAAAGCTTAGTCGTAGGGGAATTTGATGTGACTTTATTTGGTGTATTTTTAGCTTATCATTGACCTATGAAACGCCCGTGTTTGATCCTTAAATGCCATGCTTAATATGCTTTTATCGAAGTTTTGTGCTAAGTGCTATTCTGTTGCCCGGTTGCCACTTTGAGGCCAATTCCATGTCTATTGGAGGTGTTTTCTTTGTATTTTCAGGTCTTGACATTGTATTACTGGTGACAAGGACCACGTAGGATCAAACAGGAAGTCAATCGGAGCTAGGACGGAGGAGATATGGACGTTGCAAAATCGAAGAAAATACGACTTTCAGCTGAAGACATTTTCGGTGAAAATATCATAGGATTTTCGCCGAAGAAGAAGTTTTCGGCGAGATTTTCAAGTCCTCGGTCTGAAAACTCGAAGCAGACAGAAGGCCTTCGATCATTGAGGATATTTTCGGCGAAAACATTCAAAGTTTTCACCAAAAACTTTAAAAGAAATGCTCAGTCGTTCGGTGTTCTCAAGGACGTTTTCGACGAAAATGTTACACCATTTTCGCCGAAAATTCAAGGCTATTCCGGCGTGCTATTTAAGGAAGGCAGCGGACGAAAATAGGGGTATCAAATTCATTCTAATCTCAACACCATCGCCGACTCCTCTCTCTCTCTCAATTGTTCATCATCAACTCCATCATCTCCTCTCCCTCAACCACACACCATCCTCCCTCAATTGTTGATCAACTTAAAGATCTAAGTGAAGCCTTCCACCCTTGGATTGGAGCTTGAAGAGCCAAGTGAGAAGATCCTCCATGGAAGCAAGGATGGTCTCCTCTCCTCAATTTCAGGTTTCTTCCATGGTTAAGCTAGGCTAAGCTTAGGTTTAGTTTAGTGAAGGATGGATCAAGCTAGGATAGGTGATTGATTGTATGGATTGAGTTTCTCATAGCCATTTGTGTAAGATGATGATCCTAGACCTTGTGCTTTGTAGCCATTATAGCTTGTGTTGTTCTTTTGGTTTTGTTATGTCTTTCAATTCATGAGAATGATTGATTGATGTTGATCAAAGGTTGTAGGATTGTAATTGGATGATTTGAGAGATTGGATTATCAAGTTATAACCATTTTGAGCTTGTTCTTCCTTGTTGACATTTTATCAAACACTTGGTGTGCATTGAGTTTTCTTTCATTTGAAGGTTGAAAGACCCTTGTGATTGCTAGACTAGTGTTATATGATTGACATGAGAGTGTCTTGCATCATTACCTTGTGCTAGATGATTGTTAGCATAGAATTCAAGTTCCAAGCATTTCATTGAGCTAGTTTAAAGCATTCCATTCCCTTTGTTCACATAGCGAGAGCATGGTGCATTTGGTCTAGGAATAGAGAGTCAATTGTGCGAGAGCTCGTTGATTCTACTTGAGTGAGATGCATGGTCATTAATTACACATTGTTGCTTGAGATTCAATTCAACTTTCATGAACCTTGAGCTTGAAGAAACCCCTTGCTAGACTAAACTCCTTTCTCTCTTGTTTGATCCTCAATTTCATTTGTCTATTTTACTTTGCTTGTTTATGTTTTCAACTTGTTTTCTTTCAAACCAAATCTCAACTCAAAATGTATGGACCGTTCACGAATTCTGTGAGTACTAGCCTATGAGAGGGCCTTGTGGAATACGACCTTGATAAAATTCCTTATTAATCATCTAAGCGATTTTCGAGAGACTTTCAACACACTGCAGGATTACTCGATCAGGCTGAATCCTTTAAAATGTGTGTTTGGAGCGACATCAGTAAAATTTCTGGGATACCTTATAACCAGACGAGGAATAAAAGCCAACCCTGCGCAGATCGCGGCGATCACTGCCATGGCACCACCAAAGACCGTGAAAGAAGTACAAGTTTTATCTAGAAGACTGACGGCGATCAACCGTTTCATCCCCAGGATTGCCGATCGCTGTGCTCTGTTTTTTGCAACTTTAAAGAATGCATCAAAGTTTGCTTGGAATGACAAATGTAACAAAGCTTTTGAAGAGCCGAAGCAGTTTTTAATTACTCCCCTTGTACTTGCATCTCCAAAGTTAAATGAAGATCTATTTGTCTATATCGCAATCTCTCCAAAAGCAGTTAGCGCAGTCTTGGTTCGAAGAGAAGATAAAAGTGAACACCCTGTTTTTTACACAAGTAAGACTTTAATCGACGCAGAAACAAGATATCCGGCGATAGGAAAAATGGCATACGCTGTGGTTTGCGCGGCCAGGAAGCTGCGACCATACTTTCAAGCACATACAATACATGTGCTCACCAATCTACCAAACAAAAATGCGCTAAGGTCCATTAGCGTAGCAGGGCAATTGGCTAAATGGGCAATCGAGTTAAGCGAATATGACATAAGATACCAGCCAAGAACGGCGATCAAAGCCCAAGTCCTAGCGGATTTCGTTGTGGAAGGGGCGGTACAAGAGGATGTTGAGGAAGGCGAAGAGTGGATGCTGTTACAGATGGCGCCTCGAGCAAAGGAGGGTCCGGCGCTGGAATAGTTCTAAAGTCGCCAGGGTGGGTCCTCCACGAGGTAACACTGTGATTCGCAACTAACAGAACAAATAACGCGGCAGAATACGGAGCCTTAGAAGCAGGGCTGCGAATCACCAAGGGTATGGGAGTTACTAATATCAGAATTTTTTCAAATTCTGCAATAGTAGTCAACCACGTAAATGGAAGCTTTGAAGTAAAGGAAGAATCGCTTCTCCCTTATTTCGATGAGGTGAAGCTACTCGTGTCTGAGTTCAAAAAGATTACTATAGCAAAAATTGCCAGAGAAGAGAATTGCTATGCGGATGCACTTTCAAAATTAGCAACAGCGACAGACTTCGATGAGGGGCGAATGGTCACAGTAGAAAAAGAGACGAGGACGAAGCAATGCTTCCAAATTGCCAAAGAAAGTGGGAAAAGCGACTGGCGAACACCCATTATCCAATTTCTAGACGATGAAATAGTGCCAAGTGACCCTCTCAAAGCAACAAAGTTGCGAAGGAAAGCGGGAAGATGCACCAAAATCGGGGGCGAATTGTACCAAAAGTCTGCAATGGGCCCATATCTAAGGTGTTTAGGGGAAGAAGATGCAGCATGGGCCCTGGATGAGGTACATTCGGGTGTGTGTGGCACCCATTTGGGAACAAGGAGTCTAAAAAGGAACTTAATCTACCAGGGCTTCTATTGGCCCACGATGAGAAAAGAGGCAGGCGAGTTAGTAAAGAAGTGCCATAAGTGCCAAGAATTCGCAAATTGCCACAAACTACTAGCAACAACACTTCAAGCAAATGTCAGCCCATGGCCATTCGCAAGATGGGGAATGGACATCCTAGGCCCATTTCCAGAAGCCTCAGGAAAAAGGAAATTCCTCATCGTGGTAGTCGACTACTTTACTAAGTGGGTTGAAGCAGAGGCAGTTGCGAGCATCACCGCTAAGAAAATACAAAAACTCACGTTCAATACTATCGTCGCTAGGTTCGAAATACCAAAAGTATCATCTGCGATCATGTCACTCAGATTGACTCACAGGTCTTCAAGGAGTTTTGTGACGACCTAAAGATAAATTTGAGATTCGCCTCGGTTGCTTATCCACAGGCCAATGGACAAGCGGAGGCAGCCAACAAGCTCATCTTACAGGGATTGAAGAAGAGGGTGGATGGATGCAAAGGTGTGTGGGTGGAAGAGCTTGACCACGTACTATAGGCCCACCGAACGGCTTACAAAACGGCGACAGGCGAAACACCTTATACATTGACATATGGAACCGAGGCGGTCCTCCCAGTAGAAATTTCAATCCCATCCATACGAATCCAGGAGTACAGAGACGAAGTAAATGAACAAGAACTAATGCTCAGTGTGGATATGATTGAAGAAAGAAGGGAAAGGGCACAAATGCGCTTAATCGCGGAGAAAGAACAGCTGGCTAGGCGATACAATTTGAAACTCCGACCGCATCACATCAAGCTCAACGATTTAGTGCTGCGAAAAATTTTTAGGTTGGCGGTCGGGGAGCTGATGAGCTGTAGGACAGTGATCAAATACTACCAAGCTAGAAAGCTAAGCAGATCGTATTCCACAGGGTTTCTTCTAATCGACTACTCAAAGAAGCTGGCAATTTATCCAAGTTTAAAACACGTTGTGCGTGGTGTGAGTTCCACGACTTCTAGACTAAGATGCAGGAAAATTAAATTGAAATTAAAAGACAAAATGATTGGTTGGTTCAGATAGACGACAGACAAGCTTAGATTTCGAATCCCCCTTAGATCACCAAGGCAACAGCAATCAACAGATCAGCGGATTTCAATTCTCGTTCAATCAATTTCTATACACCACCATAACTCCTGACCCTTAGGTTTAAGACCGGCGAACGTTCGCTCTATCCGTTCTAACTACCAAGATTAATTAGTCGCCCGGGTACGGTCGCCTCTCGCAACGACTTAACTTAACTGGTGCAATTACTAATGATTTATGAGTTACTCTTGCAGTGGATTAACCCTAATTGGTTCCTACGAAAGGCACACTCCAATTATAAGGTTAACTGGTTGAATTGATGTTCTAAAGTGAGGCGAGTGTTCGCTTCTATCCTCGGCTTAACAAGAATCTAAGCTAGGTGATCAGGAAAGACAAGTTTTAATGTTTAAAGCAGAGAAGCTGTCTGGCGACAAACCCTAATTCAACACAAACCTAATCTAGGCGATCAATCAGAAAAGAAACATAAACAATCAAGAACAAAACAACCATGCAAAGAGAAACTGATTGAACTTTGAATCTAATCACCGCCGATCTGTGACCGCTTTAAAGCCCTGGGTCACTTAGGGTTCATCTAATCTAAGCTCTACGAGTTTAGCTACTCATATTAGGAACAAGAGAATCGAAAACAAACAAAGAATACATCTCAGGTAGGAAGAACAGAGAAGAACTGTAAAACCTAATTTGACGAACCCGTGAAGCTTCAATATCTGGTAATCTTCAATCCAAGCTCTGAGTCTCCAAGGTGAAGGGATGGCGTCACGATCTCTCCACGATTCTTTGAACTCTCTAAACTCTCTCTCAAACTTCTAGGTCTGGAAATTATGATTGATATTATCAGGTATATCCCTTTTGGGCCGCCGGTTAAGTATTTATACTTAACACTAATTCCGCCGGATTTTGCCTGACATTTTCGGCGAAAATAGTAAGGAATTTTTGCCGAAAATTCCTTCACAAAAGGGGATGACCGCCGGCTGTTTCTTCTGTGGTTTTCGGTTCAACAGTTTTTGGCGAAAACTTAGTGTTTTCACCGAAAACATCCTTCAGTTGACATCAGTGGATTTGTGCTTGCATTTTCGCCGAAAATACTAAGGGATTTTCGGCGAAAACTCCTTTGTAAACCGGGGCAGGAATTTGTTTGACTTGGTTGGCTCCTTGGATCGATTTCGGTGCGATTCCTCGATGTTCCAACGCCTTAGACACGTCCTTGGCTACTTATTTGACGGCAAAAACCTATGCTATCATACAAACACTAGAAAACCATCAAATAGACCCGAAACGGGCCAAAGTAACACAAATGGCACGAGATAGGGCAACTGATTGAATATTCATTATTCTACCCTAAAAACCATGTCTTAAGCAAGGAAATGTTGCTTAAATGAGGCTGATAATCACGTCAAATCGAGTGTCATCAAAATACCCCACACTTAAGCTTTTGCTTGTCCTCAAGCAAACTGAATAGAAACGCTCATGTTCACAAATGATCGATTAAATTGGAGTTCAATCAAACACAATGAATTATTAGACAGATAGATCCTAGAACAAGAAACCTAACATGCATACTGATCAGCCAAACTACCTGGTCTCACTAATAAACTGCACACGACAAGTAGTAGCAACCAATTATGCACGAATTTGTCCTGACCGACCAGACTCCTCACACAGGAAATATTTAGTACAATGGAAACTCTCACTCTCTATGTTTAGGGACGTGTTTCTGCTCTCAATCATTTTCTGTTACTGAATTTTGTCATAAGTTTGCAATTCAACCACATCTCCACCACTGTGACAACACGAGTAACCAGTCAAGAAGGACTTCCCTGCTAGGACTGTAACGAATTCTACACTACTTGGGTTTATGATGCGATGGATGATGGGAATGTATAATGATGGCTTTGTGCGGTGTAGCTTTCGACTAACTTCCCTCGAATCTAATCTACGGCTTCCTACCGTCTAACCAGACACGGGTGGAATAATGAACGCTCGTCCTATGATACCCTCAAGCAACCTAGCACTTTTATTATTTTTCTTTACACAATTTTTTTCTGACTTTTCTTTTGACTTCGTTCTTCCATTTGTAGGGAGAAGAACGTTTTATTGAACTAAAAACTTGAAACCTTTTTGGCTTTTCTCATTTTTCTTTTTTTCATTTTTTTCGAAACTTGCTTCTTTTCTTCTTTTTTCTATTTTTTTTCTTTGTGCCCATTCTTTCTTTTAGTTGCTAGAGGGGTTTACACGTTTGGACATAATAGCTATGACCACCTGTTTAATGGCTATAGGCAGGTTACCACAAATTGACTTCCGGTAGGTCAATCTAGAACTACAACCACAGGGGATCAACGGGGAATGAAAGAATGGGGGATGGCTGTAATGTATATCGAACCGAAAGAACAGGCCAAGCTCAAGGGTTTAAACCTAATGGATTTAACGTTGGGTAGGCTATCTGGCTTAGTAGCTGAATCTAGGTGCCCCTATCATTCTAGAACTCGTGTTATCGTGTGGTCTCGAGTAGGTCTCATGCAAATTCTAACTCATTCAAGCAAACAGAAAATCACTCAAAAAGAATTGAAATTGCAAGTTACGTGCAATGGATCAAAAGCTCACATTTGGTTTGCTAGTCGGATTCGGTCATTTTCATGCAATCAAGGCGACAAACTATAAGTGTGATTTTCAAAAATCTGTTCTGACCAGGCAATTTAGCATCAAAATATACACGTTGGTTTTCAGGTTCTAGGTTAAGCAGTCTAAGCATCATTATGACAGATTGAACAACAACTTAACATAAGAAATCAAGAACCGAGCAATTCTAATGCTAGAGAAACTGGAAAGGCACCGAGAAACACACAACACACAATTAAGGGCAATCAAGTTCATGCAAGGTTCTCTAGCATCCTACCCCACACTTAAATCGTTCTGTGTCCTCACAGGACTAAACTAGAGTAGAGATATACGAAGAACCTGGAATGAGATGGTCGGTGTAGGGGATGAGCACGGAGAGCCCGTAGCGGAGCGGAGTAGCTACTCGAGTTCCTACAAAACAAAAACAACAAAAAGATCAAAAGGAAACCGGGACAAGTGTCCCGGATCCACACAGAATAAAATTCGTAATGAAGAAGGTTAGTGGAATTTTTGAAAATATTTCGACTCTTTTTTTTTTCAAATTCACGGCACGACACTCCTAGAGCAATCTAGAAGATCTAAGCTCAAGCAGTTCAGAAAAAATCACACCGAAACAGCAGGCACGCAAAATGAGGTAGATAGAATTTAAACTCGTCGAAATTCAAAAATCAACATGTCAAAAGATTCGAAATTGAAAACCCAACAACTAACCTTTAAGACACGACTCAAGAAAATGGACGGAAAGTGACGAAGTTGGCCAAAAACGTGAAAAACTTGTTTCGGGGATAACCGGAGCTACAGAGCTCTGATTTGAACGATCAAGTATGCGTTGGAATCGGACCGAAAAAAGGAAGCTGATTTTCAAAACAGACACAAGTTTTCGGCAAAAACTTAAGAAGTTTTTCGCCGAAAACATCTTTGAAAATCGGCAAAAATAATGCAGACGATCACTGTTTGAAAATTGTGAAATGTTTTTGGCGAGAACTTTTAATTCTCGCCGAAAACCTATTTAAAACGTTTTTTCTTCTTTTTTTTTTCAAAACCCAACCGAAAAATCAAAACGAAAGGAAATTAAACTGACACTTTGGCTCCCCGGAACCTGATTCGAACGACGAAAAAAGACTGACTCAAAAATTCAAAAACGGACTCCAGCCGTGGGTTGCCTCCCACGAAGCGCTCTTGCTTAACGTCCTTGAGCCGGAAGATACCTGGTCGGTGATCAAGAGACATCCCAACTCTTGATTTCTCTTAGGCCCGAGTCGGAGTTCATGAAATATGGCCTTAGGGATCCTCCGGCAAGTGTGAACTTCTTCCCGTTTGCATGAATTAACTTGGTTCGTTCTTCGGGAAGATGACCAGAGATTTCAAATGGCCCGAACAGTTCTTTCGAAGGAGCGTCCTTCAGAGGATCACTCTTCTCTGGTGGCTCGGTAGACGGGGCTGAGTAATCGGCTTCCAAACCGCCTTCGTCTTCTCTTTATTCTCCCTCTTTATCTCGCCAGGATCTTTAACTTTTGGCGATTCATGAGGAGATACCGTCGGATCCTCCTTCTTTCTCGGCTTTTGTGCCGGCAGCTCATTCTTCATATTAGGGACCTGTCCACCACCTGGCAAGCAAATTTCTGAAGAAACTCTAGCTTTTTCATTAGTAACGGAGTTGACCGAAGCCAACTCCACAGCTTCAACAGATAAGCAATGCATCTCTTCTTTGACTGGGACTTACATACCGTCCTTGAGGCGGAATGTCATGGTGTCCTTGCCGACCCTTAATGTCAACGAGCCATTCGGGACATTAATGGCAATGCCGGCTATCGCCATAAACGGTTGGCCTAGGAGAAGAGTGACATCTTCCTCTCGAGTATCCATGACAACAAAGTCAGTCAGAATAGTAAAAGGACCACATCGGACAACCACGTTTTCTATTATTCCCCTAGGTAGTTTAACAGATCTGTCGGCAAACACTAAATGCATGCTAATTGGTTTCAACTCTCCTAGGTTCAATTTCTCAAACAGGCAAGTAGGCATAACATTAATAGAAGCACCTAGATCAATTACACTACTTTCAATCTTCACATCATTAATAGTGCAAGGCAAAGTAAAAGAACCGGGATCTCGACACTTAGCTGGGGGTGGTATGGGTGTCGCCTGGCCCTGGATGGCGGAGCATTCTTCCTCGAGGGAGACGGAAGACAACTCTTCCTTCTTCTTGTTCTTCGCAGGATCCTTTGCGATTTTGTCAGCCTCCGATATCACCTGGATAGCATCAGTAACTGGAGTCTTGATATCTGTATTCTTCAAGTAGCCATACCACTTTCTGTACCGGGTATCATGATCTTTCTCCTTTGATTGCGCGGCCTTAGGAAATAGAATCCGAGGTTGATATGGAGGGAGAGGTGGCGCAGGTGATGTCTTTGTCAGGGAAGGCGGGGTAGTCACCTCCTCTTCTTTTTCTCTATCCTCCCCCTCGATCTCTGGCTTGTCAATGGCTATAGCTTCAGGGATTATGGCTGGTTCAGGAGCTACAGTATCAACTGATTGCTTGTCGCTTCTTGTGGAGACGGCCTTGGCGTGCCCCCTCCTAATGGTAGAGTCGACTTGAACCGATGATTGATTAAGGAGGGGGCTACTAGTTAGCAAGCTAAACATGTTATTAATCATGCTCTCCATTCG
The DNA here is from genome assembly GCA_034768395.1 of Linum lewisii. Classification (NCBI taxonomy): domain Eukaryota; kingdom Viridiplantae; phylum Streptophyta; class Magnoliopsida; order Malpighiales; family Linaceae; genus Linum; species Linum lewisii. The sequence continues at coordinate 33,954,439 of CM068300.1, read as the reverse complement.
TCGACCTCGAGCTTCATGTTCTTGATTTATGACGGCTTGAAGCTTGAATTTCTCCTCATAGTTATCGAGCCTTGCCATGATCAGGTCGAGCTTCTTGTCTACCTCGATATCCCTTGTGTTCCCTGATGTAGATCTCTGAGGTTGATCTTGATAACTATCGCTCAAGTACTGATTCTGACTCTGGTTGAATCCGAAGTTGTAAGGAGGACGGTCTTGGAAGCTTCCTTGTTGTTGAGGAGGTTGTCTGAACTGACGATAATCAGGGTAGCCTCTTTGATTGTTGGTGAAGCCTTGGTCAATAAAGTTCACTTCCTCTGAAGACCAGTTACCAAAAATCTTCTTCATTTCTTTCTGCACTTCAATCTTGATCTGATCTTCACGGCTTGGTCAGCTCTTAGCTGCTCCAAACTGTCTCTCCCAGCTTCTCGACTTAGATGCGCAGTTTGCAAAGTGAAGAAGAGCAGCTTCCGGTGTGAGTGCGGTGTAATCTCCATCAGCTAAGGAGTTACCCATTCAGATGACTCTTCGTTCATACCCCAAGCAAATATCTCGGCTAGCTTCCTCTAAGTGAAGCCATGAGGGCAGCTATGGAGGAGTTCCTGGAATTCATTCCAAGCGTCGTATAAGCTCATTCCTTCTTTCTGTCTAAACCTTGAGATGCTGTTTCTGTAAGCATTTGTTTTGGAAGGAGGGAAGTATTCCTCTATGAATTCTTGAGCAAGATCCTCCCAGTTGGTGTAGTGACCGGGTGGCTTGCTAAGGAGCCATCTCTTTGCGGCGCCTCGAAGTGAGAATGGGAAGACTCACAAGCACAAGGTATCCTTATCGAGACTCCGACTCTTAAATGTCTCGCAAAAAGCAAGGAAATCCGCCAAGTGTGTGCATGGATTATCATGAGGCTTTCCTTCAAACTGTAGATCCTTAGAGATCATTTCCAAGAAGGCGGTCTTGATCTCATAAGCAGGACCATCTTCATCGCGCGGCACGAAGATGGAAGACCGAATACTAGCAGCACTTGGCTTATTGTAATCCGCAAGACTCTTTTGAGCAGCCATTGCGGTAGGGAAGATGGAACGGAAGTGATTTGATTCTGTACCTGCTATGATCTGCAAGGGACAAAAACAAGCACAACCGGTGTAAAATCGAAGTGTGACGGGAAATGAAAGATGGAAAGTAGAAGAATAAAATGCCAACTCTTCTTTCAAAAAATATAGAAGAGTCCCCGGCAACGGCGCCAATTTGATGAGCTGCAGGACAGTGATCAAATACTACCAAGCTGGAAAGCTAAGCAGATCGTATTCCACAGGGTTTCTTCTAATCGACTACTCAAAAAAGCTGGCAATTTTTCCAAGTTTAAAACACGTTGTGCGTGGTGTGAGTTCCACGACTTCTAGACTAAGATGTAGGAAAATTAAAATGAAATTAAAAGACAGAATGATTGGTTGGTTCAGAGAGACGACATACAAGCTTAGATTTCGAATCCCCCTTAGATCACCAAGGCAACAGCAATCAACACATCAACGGATTTCAATTCTCGTTCAATCAATTTCTATACACCACCATAACTCCTGACCCTTAGGTTTAAGACCGGCGAACGTTCGCTCTATCCGTTCTAACTACCAAGATTAATTAGTCGCCCGGGTACGGTCGCCTCTCGCAATGACTTAACTTAACTGGTGCAATTACTAATGATTTATGAGTTACTCTTGCAGTGGATTAACCCTAATCGGTTCCTACGAAAGGCACACTCCAATTATAAGGTTAACTGGTTGAATTGATGTTCTAAAGTGAGGCGAGCGTTCGCTTCTATCCTCGGCTTAACAAGAATCTAAGCTAGGTGATCAGGAAAGACAAGTTTTAATGTTTAAAGCAGAGAAGCTGTCTGGCGACAAACCCTAATTCAACACAAACCTAATCTGGGTGATCAATCAGAAAAGAAACATAAACATTCAAGAACAAAACAACCATGCAAAGAGAAACTGATTGAACTTTGAATCTAATCACCGCCGATCAGTGACCGCTTTAAAGCCTTGGGTCACTTAGGGTTCATCTAATCTAAGCTTTACGAGTTTAGCTACTCATATTAGGAACAAGAGAATCAAAAACAAACAAAGAATACATCTCAGGTAGGAAGAACAGAGAAGAACTGTAAAACCTAATTTGACGAATCCGTGAAGCTTCAATCTCCAGTAATCTTCAATCCAAGCTCCGAGTCTCCGAGGTGAAGGGATGGCGTCACGATCTCTCCACGATTCTTTGAACTCTCCAAACTCTCTCTCGAACTTCTAGGTCTGGAAATTATGATTGATATTATCAGGTATATCCCTTTTGGGCCGCCGGTTAAGTATTTATACTTAACTCTAATTCCGCCGGATTTTGCCTGACATTTTCGGCGAAAATAGTTAGGAATTTTCGCCGAAAATTCCTTCACGAAAGGGGATGACCGCCGGCTGTTTCTTCTGTGGTTTTCGGTTCAACAGTTTTCGGCGAAAACTTAGTGTTTTCGTCGAAAACATCCTTCAGTTGACATCAGTGGATTTGTGCTTGCATTTTCGCCGAAAATACTAAGGGATTTTTGGCGAAAACTCCTTTGTAAATCGGGGCAGGAATTTGTTTGACTTGGTTGGCTCCTTGGATCGATTCCGGTGCGATTCCTCGATGTTCCAACGCCTTAGACACGTCCTTGGCTACTTATTTGATGGCAAAAACCTGTGCTATCATAAAAACACTAGAAAACCATCAAATAGACCCGAAACGGGCCAAAGTAACACAAATGGCACGAGATAGGGCAATTGATTGAATATTCGTTATTCTACCCTAAAAACCATGTCTTAAGCAAGGAAATGTCGCTTAAATGAGGCTGATAATCACGTCAAATCGAGTGTCATCAGCAGCTAAACTTAATCCTGGTTGGGTAGGCACGTATAGAGTGCGGCGGGTAGTTGGGGCCAATACCTTCAAGCTGGCAGAGTTGGACGGAACAAAAATTCCCAAAACATGGAACTCCATGCATCTTAGGCGATATTATGATGAAAATGGCCCTGTAAGCAATACGAGTCCTAATGAAATGACCAAGTGTCAAAATGTCCTTTCTCGTCCCAACAACGCTTCACACATTAAAAATCACCATTTAAGACCTAAGGGCGTTGAAATCGTTAAGTAAGACCTACGGGCATTAAAAATCGCCATGTAAGACCTAAGGGCATTGAAATTTTTAAGTAAGACCTACGGGCATTAAAAATTGCCATGTAAGACCTAAGGGCATTGAAATCATTAAGTAAGACCTACGGGCATTAAAATCGCCATGTAAGACCTAAGGGCATTGAAATCGTTAAGTAAGACCTACGGGCAGTAAAAATCGCCATATAAGACCTAAGGGCGTTCAAATCGTTAAGTAAGACCTATGGGCGTTAAAAATCACCATGTAAAACTTAAGGGCATTGAAATTGTTAAGTAAGACCTACAGGCATTAAAAATCACCATGTATGACCTAAGGGCGTTGAAATCGTTAAATAAGACCTACGGGCATTAAAAATCGCCATGTAAGACCTAAGGGCATTGAAATCATTAAGTAAGACCTACGGGCATTAAAAATCTCCATGTAAGACCTAAGGGCGTTGAAATCGTTAAGTAAGACCTACGAGCATTAAAAATCGCCATGAAAGACCTAAGGGTATTGAAATCGCTATTAAGACCTACGGGCATTAAAAATTGCCAAGCAAGACATAAGGGCAACACGAGATTCAAGAGTGCCATATAGGGCCTGATGACATAAGAACCAATAAAAATTCAAATCCTGGATAACATCAGTAACGATGAAATATAGCAATGAGATGATAGGAATTGGGATGTTTGTCAAGCAGAAAAAGCAAAAACGAAAAACATAAGGTCAAGGGGCAGTTTCTTTATCCATGCCACCGGAGCCTTTGCCGCCAGATTTGGAAAGATCAGAAGAAGGGTTGAGGCCTTTGTCACTGGAGAATGGGACGGATTCAGGAGGTGGCGGCTGAACCTCCGAGCCATCGGGATTCAGGTCAGGTAGACCGCGGCTTTGACGGGTAGCTGCCACATATTCAGCATCCGCTGCAATTACTTCGCGCTCCATGTGATCAGCGTCCCGGAAGGCAATCTCCTCTTCAGAGTCAACCGGGTCGGGAACCCCAAGACTATGGCGATTGAGACCTCTGAGAATAGCCCGAACAATCGTCCAACCAGGCCAGCTTTTGTGGGGGAAGAGGTGGTAAAACTCATTACGGCAGCTGCACATTACTACGCGCATGCTCTCGGCAAGAGAATGGGTATAGTATGCCATGGCTTTGTCATATTGAGCTTTGGCGGCAGAAAGTTCGCGATCTGTCGCTGATTGAGCCGCCAGAGACTCGTTGAGCAGCTCTTTGGCATTATCCCTTTCGGTGACAATCTCTTCCACACTGGCGACCTTCGACCGAGCTTCCTCCAATTCAGCTTCAATACCGGTAAGGCGCTCCTTAGCAGCCTGCAGTTCCTCCTGAAGACCCTCCATTTGGGCGACTCGCTCAGTCACTTCGTCCAGGCTCTTCTTCAGAGAGTCAGTGGCGACAGTCGATGCATCCGCTCAACGCAATACAAAAAATAAAAAGAGGAAAGCACACAACAGGCTGAGACCGGGCGGCAGGAGCATAACGATAAAGCTAGGAAGAGTCAAATGGAGAGAACATACCTTTTCATCATTATGATAGCGAGTAAGGTCCATACGCAACGAGCGAAAGTTCTCCACTTCCTCCTTCAGCTTCTGATTCTCCTCTTGCATGTGTTTGCGTGTAAAGGACAAATCGTCGTGCTCAACAATGGCCTAAATAGCAGAAACGAAATATAAAAAAAGAGAGACACACAAAATGGTAATATTAAAACAAAGAGGGGAAAAAGGGCAGAGGGCAATGCTCAACGATACCTGAAGGAGTCGAATAGAGGTCCCCCCATGCAGATCCGCGATCTTTGAACCCTCTCCAGGCGCGTTCACCCCCTCGTAAATACCACGAGAAAACTCTTCCGTTATATCACTCGCCATCCGAGGTGATATGTGGGAAGCCACTTGATGAACGACAGCGAAATAAGGTAGGTGGAAGCGCCCTTCATCTTCTCGACTAGCAGGGGTAGGGCGATCAAAGATGACGTTGGCCCCTCCGTCCAGGAAGCTCGGTGAGGGTGGTCTAGAGGAGTCGCGAGGTGGCTCTGTAGGGCGAGGGTCGAGCTCTCCGCTTCGTTAACAGCCAAGTTTGAAGGAGAAGGAACAGGCTCGGAAGAAAGATAGGAGTATTAATACGTGATGGGATCCACATCCCCCTGAGCAGATTGGTTGGCGAACTCCCGTATGGACAGATCATCATCGGCCTTAGGCGATTGACGCTGCGATCGACGGATTAGAGGTTCGCTCTCCTCGTCTTCAACATCCACAGCAAGTCGATGGGAGGGCAGCTGGTGACTAGAAGACTCGCCCGTCTTCTTTTTCGGCTTAGAAGCCCGGCCTTCTTCTTTTTTGGAGAAGTAAGGCCCCATTCTGCTTCAGATCCCTTCTTCTTTTTTTGAGTAAGCAGGGCCCCCTTCTGCTTCAGTCGCCTTTCTCTTTCCTTTGGCCTTCTCGACAGGAGGTTGGCCGACAGGAGGTTGGCCGGCAGAAGTAGGAGCACGAGGAAGCTCCAGGTGAGTCTCACCAACGGGCCCTCGCGTAGTAGTGCTGAGGAGGCACCCGGAGAGACTTACGGATCCTGGGAAAAACAAATCGCAAGTCAAAATAAAAAAAAATAACAAAAAGATATATATATATGAATAAACATATGGCATTGGCAGTTCAGTTGTACAAGTATAGCGACCCAGTCTGAAGGAAGGCGCAAGGTTACTCCTTTAACAAAAAGAGGGGAAGCCAATGTTCCTAGAACTCAAGAATACCTCCGCGAATCCCTGCCTGAGCGTTTCTCAAGCCGGCCATGGTAGACAGATGGTGGCGCTGAAGACGAACTAAATGCCGTGAAAGAACTTCTGCTGGAGTAGGGTCAAGATCAGTATTAAAGCGACTTAAGTCGCCTGTAGACCATGTAGAGGGGAGTAGAGAGGTCCATTGGTGATCCGAAGCGCTTGGGCAAAAATAGAAAAAAGAATGATACCAGGTGGGGTGAGGTTTAGGAGAAGAATAGGTCCCCTTCTCGGACAAGTCTGACCGGCGACAAAAGCTTATGCCATTTGAAGTAACTTTGGCGTAGTGGATCAGCTGAAACAAACGAAGGGTAGGGGCGATAGCTTTGGCCTCACAAGTGCACTCGAAAGCAGAAGTCGTGGCCCAACACCAGACATTAAAAGCACCGATGGAGGCACCAAAGCACGCTAACAAATCAGATACAAACGGAGACGGTGGAAGTCGAAGTCCATTGGTGAAAGCCTTAGTCCAAATGTCGTGCCATCCGGGAGGGCAATTACCATTGGTAGAGAGCCGAGAGGCCACGGCGAACTTCCAGGTGGGTGGCAACAAGGTGAAAGGAAGAACACGGGCGATTTTCTCAGCGGTTCCCGAGGGAAAATACCCAGGGCCAATTACCCGGCGCTCGTCACAAGGAGCCCCCTGCCACATCGATCGCCAGTTGCCAATAGTGTAAGATCCAGTGACCTTACTCGTCTCATGGTTAATTTCAACGCCGTGGCGAGCACTTTCAAACCCGACCTGATGAGGGCCCCAGAAAGGAAGGGCGGGAGAGTCATCAAGGTATTCCTCCATAATGTCTGAGTCTGGATAGAGGAAGTCTCGGTTGGGAGTGGAGGATGTGAAGGTGCTCGCTCAAGGAAGAATGGGTAGTAGAAGAAGAAGAGGAAGGGTCAGTGCCTAAAAGGTAGGAGTGGCTTTGATTTTGGCTATCGTCGTCGGAACTCATATTTGGGGCAAGAAAAGTAAAGAGGAAGGCTACAGCAAGGAAAGAGGTTTACAGCAAAAGTGAGGGAGAAAAGAAGGATCACGTACCGAGAGGACGACGAGGAGCTCTAGACATCAGAGGATGAATAAGGGAAGGTTGATGTGAACCGCTGCAATCGTGGGCAGACGACCCTTGCACACCGCAAGTTGATGATCGTGCAACGAGGTAGAAACCATCTGGAATCGGGATGGAGAGGACTTTGACCCGCTAGCTATAGAGAGCTAGGAACCAGAAGTATCAAGTCGATGACACCACTTCAGAAGATGGATGCTTCTAACGATAAGTCGAACCTTAAGCAATGCAACAACGAGCAAAGACTTGAAGGGAAGAGAACATATGTTCTAACATAAGTTTATTGATTTCAAAAGTTGTGTTTTACAAGGGTGGCCGGTGGCCTCCTTATATAGGTGAGGGAACAAGCTCTCCTCCCTAAAGACTACTTCTCAAATAAGAATAAAATAAAGACTCCTAATCCTAATTAGGGTCCTAACACGCCTAAACAATCTGACTAAAAAGGAATAAAACATAAAATAATAACTGAAGTCTTTAATGTTGAATAAAAGACCTAATTAGGTCAAAAACCCTAATCCGGCGGTGATCGGAGGCTTTGGGCCGGTTGGGCTTCGGTGGCATGGGCCGGTTGAGCTTCGGTGGCTGCCCGACGGGCTTGCTCGCTCGGGCTCCGGCTGGTCTAGGCCTTGGCCCGAGGCTTTAGTGTCCTGTCTCGGGCCCTGCTTCGGGTGTGTCCTGATGTCTTCTTGAATCTCCAAGAGGGTGTAGCCATCCTTGACGAATCGATCGGCATCCTCTTCATGCCCTTCTTTACTCCAGGACTCTATGTAGGCATTAAGTTTCTCTCGGAAGGCCTTGGTCTGGCTTCGGGTAAATGGAGGCTCAGGTCAGGTCCAGGGTTTGTTGGGCTCATCATCCCCCTCTTCTTGTGGAGGATTCATCCTCGAATCTTGTCCTACATATTCATCATCGTAATAAGGGGTTAGGTCAGCCACATTGAAAGTTGCACTTACCCCGTAGGAGTTTGGTAGGTCAAGGACGTAGGCGTTGTTGTTAATCCTCTGGAGGACTGTGTAAGGCCCGTCTCCCCTGGGTAGTAGTTTGGACTTCCTCTGCTCTGGAAACCTATCCTTCATGAAGTGTATCCACACCTGGTCTCCGGCTTCAAAAATATTCTCCTTTCTTCCTCGGTTGGCAGTGCGGAGGTACTGAGCAGTCCTTCGTTCAATATTGGCCTTGGCCTTCTCATGGAGCTGTTTAACATAAGCTGCCTTCCCTTGGCCACCTGCATCTAAAAATTCATGGACAGGAAGTGGAGATAAATCCAGCGGGTTAGTGGATTAAAATCATAAACAAGTTCAAACGGGGAGTATTGGGTAGCTGAATGCACAACTCGATTATAAGCAAATTCTACATGTGGTAGACATTCCTCCCAAGTCCGAATGTTACTCTTAATGACTGCCCTCAGCATTTGAGCTAAGGATCAGTTTACAACTTCAGTCTGCCCATCAGTTTGGGGGTGGCATGTGGTGGAGAACATTAGTCGGGTGCCAAGCTTAGCCCATAAAGTCTTCCAAAAGTAGCTTAGGAACTTTCAATCCCTATCGGAGACTATAGTCTTCGGAACTCCATGCATCCTAACTACCTCCCTAAAGAATAGGTCAACAATTTGAGAGGCGTCATCAGTTTTATGGCAAGCAATGAAGTGAGCCATTTTGGAGAACCTGTCAACAACCACAAATATGGAGTCCTTCCCCTTTCGGGTTCTAGGCAGTCCTAGGACAAAGTCCATAGACAAGTCTACCCAAAGATGCTCAGGTATGGGCAAGGGGGTGTACAATCCATGGGGCCGGAGTTTAGATTTAGCTCTTTGGCACTTGGAGCATTGAGATATGATCTTCTCGGCATCGTGTCTCATCTTGGGCCAGTAAAAGTGTTCTTTGAGGGTGGCCACTGTTTTAGCTACACCAAAGTGTCCCATTGGTGAACCTAAGATCGTTGTTCGGGCTCAACCAAATAACTACTAATGCTAAGGAAAAGCTATAGCAGATCGTATTCCGAGGGTCTCTTATGATTGGTTACTTCAGAACTAGCAAAATACTCGAAGGTAAACACGTTGTGCGTGGTGTGAGTTCCACGACTTCTACTTCTAAGAAGCAGAAAAATTACAACAAATTAAACTAAAGCAGATTGGGAATTAGGGTTTGAAAACAAGAATGACAGAACGAACTTAGACATTGAATCCCCCTTCGTTCCCCAGAGCATTGGCAATCAACAGATCAGCGGATTTTGATTCTCATTCAATCAATTACTAAGACACCACCATAACTCCTTACCCTTAGGTTTAAGACCGGCAAACGTTCGCTCTATCCGTTCTAACTACCAAGATTAACTAGCCGCCCGGGTACGGTCGCCTCTCGCAACGACTTAATTAATTGGTGTGATTACTAATGATTTGTGAGTTACTCTTGCAGTGAATTAACCCTAACCGGTTCCTACGAAAGGCACGCTCCAATTATAAGGTTAATTGTTCAATTCGATGTTCTAAAGTAAGGCGAGCGTTCGCTTCTATCCTTAGCTTAACCAGAATCTAATCTAGGTGATCAATCCAGACAAGAAAAATGAACAATGAAGAACGAATCAAACATGAATGAGAAACTGATTAAATTTTGAATCTAATCACCGCCGATCCGTGACCGCTTTAAAGCCCTGGGTAACTTAGGGTTCATCTAGTCTAAGCTCTAAAGAGTTTAGCTACTCATGATCATTACAAAAGAAACAAAGACAAAGAAAGAGTTCATCATTCAAAGGAAGAACAGAAAAGAATCTGAAAAACCTAATTCAGACGACTCTGGCAGACTTCGATCTTCGGTAGATAACACTCCTAGCTCCGATTCGTCGAGGTGGAAGGGATGGCGTCAGATCTCTATCCGGCTCTTCGAACTCCAACTCTTCGCTCCAGACTTGAGAGAATTCTGATCTCGAAAAGTTGTATTATGATTATTTATGATTGTCCCCCTTGTTTGGGCCGCCGGGTTAAGTATTTATACTTAACCCTAATCAGCCGGATTTTTCTTATTATTTTCACCGAAATTCTTAAGGAATTTTCGGCGAAAATTCCTTTGTGAATGGGAGTGCTTTCTCTGCCTCTTATTTTCGGTCCGAAGAATACAATGTTTTCGCCGAAATCATTCTTCACTTGGCGTCAGTTGATTTGCACTATTGTTTTCGCCGAAGATGTAAGCTTATTTTCGCCGAAAGTGTAAGTGTGAATGGGCAGACTTTCGGTTTGACTTGATCGGCTCCTTGGATCGATTCCGGTTTGATTCCTCGAGGTTCCAATGTCTTAGACACGTCCATGGCTACTCTGTTTGACGGCAAAAACTTGTGCTAACATAAAAACACTAGAAAACCATCAAATAGACCCGAAACAGGCCAAGGTAACACAAATGGCACGAGATAGGGCAATCGATTGAATATTCGTTATTCTACCCTATAAACCATGTCTTAAGAAAAGAAATGTCGCTTAAATGAGGCTGATAATCACGTCAAATCGAGTGTCATCACCCATGAGACCTCCACCGTGGGCCTCTAGGGTTAGGACAGTCCTACGAGAATGGTTAGGGAGACACAGTTTTGATCCTTTAAATAAGTAACCATCTCGTTGGTAGAACTTACCAAACCCTCCTTGTTGGCAAGCTTCAAAGATACTCTTAAAATCAGGGTCAGTGGCATATAGGTCTTTGATGTATTCAAAGCCAATGAATTTAGTAGAAAGGACTGAGATTAAAGTGTACCTTCGGGAAAGGGCATCAGCCACGATGTTCTCCTTACCTTGCTTGTAGTGAATGATGTAAGGAAATGATTCTATGAATTCTACCACCGAGCATGCCGCTTGTTGAGCTTGTGCTGAGCCTTGAGGTACTTGAGTGATTCATGATCTGTGTGGATGATGAACTCTTTAGGCCATAGGTAGTGTTGCCAAGTCTTCAAAGCTCTTACCAGGGCATACACTCTTTGTCATAGGTCGGGTAGTTGAGAGTGGCACCACAGAGCTTTTCACTGAAGTAGGCGATGGGCCTCTTCTCTTGCATGAGGACAGCTCTTATCCCTACTCCGGAGGAATCACACTCGATCTCAAATGGTTGGTGAAGTCGGGCAACATGAGTAAAGGGGCCTCGGTAAGCCTCCTTTTGAGGGCTTCAAAGGCCTCTTGTTGCGGGGCTCCCCATTGAAAAGGGACATCCTTCTTTAGCATGGCTGTGAGAGGGGCAGCAACGGTGCTGAAGTCCCTTACAAATCTTCGATAGAAGCTAGCTAACCCATGGAAGCTCCTAACATCAGTGATGTTTTGAGGCGTGGGCCAGGATTTGATGGCTTCTATCTTGTCTTCATCAACCCTTATAACTGCAGAGCTAACAACAAAGCCAAGAAAAACGAGGTGATCTGTGCAAAAGGTGCACTTGCTCATGTTGGCATAGAGGTGCTCCTTTCTCAAGGTTTCTAAGATAGCCTTTAGATGCTCTAAGTGATCTCCTAAGTTTTTGGAGTAAATAAGAATATCATCAAAGTAGACCACTACAAATTTCCCTATGTAAGCTCGAAGAACTTGCTTCATTAATCTCATGAAGGTACTAGGTGCATTGGTTAGGCCGAATGGCATGACCATCCACTCATATAATCCTAGTTTAGTTTTGAAGGCAGTTTTCCACTCATCACCTTCCTTCATTCGGATTTGATGGTAGCCAGATTTAAGGTCAATTTTGGAGAAGATGGTGGCACCATGTAGTTCATCCAGCATGTCATCTAACCTAGGAATAGGATGGTGATACTTAACTGTTATGTTGTTGATAGCTCGGCAGTCAACACACATCCTCCATGTGCGTTCCTTTTTGGGGACTAGGATGACTGGGACAGCACAAGGACTCATGCTCTCTCGGACATATCCCTTGTCCATCAATTCCTCCACTTGTGCTTGGATCTCCTTGGTTTCTTCTGGATTGGTACGATAGGCTGGCTTGTTTGGCAAGGCAGCTCCGGGCACCAAGTCGATCTGATGCTCAATGCCTCTTAGTGGGGGCAGTCCACTAGGAATTTCTTCGGTAAAGACATCTTTAAACTCCTGTAAAAGTGAAATAACAACACTAGGCAGAGAAGTATTAGGGTTAGAAATCAAACACTCCTTGTAGCGGATGATCACAAGGGGCTTCTTAGAAACTAGCGATTGTTTGATCTCATTCGGGGTGGCTAACAGGTTTTCTCTCCTATCAAGCTCACTTTTTTGAGCTCTGGGACCTTTAAGGTCTTATAATTCTGTTTTTACACTTATAGGGTCTCTCGTTTGTTCTCTCTTTTCTCTGTTCTTGAGCTCTCTCTCTTTCTTTTCTTTGATGGCCTTTCGATCTATTTGGTCTTGGAGAATCTCAGTAGGTGACATTGGCCTCAGAGTGTACTTAGTATCCCCATGAATGAGGCTGTATCTGTTGGTTCTTCCATCATGTGTGGAGTACCTGTCGAATTGCCAAGGTCTTCCTACAAGATGTGGGCAGCTTCCATAGGAACCACATCACATAAAATGTTATCTTTGTACCTTCCAATGTAGAAGGGAACATGCGCTTGTCCGGTGACCCTTAATTCCCAACAATTACTAAGCGAATGAAGTTTGTAGGGTTTTGGGTGTTTCTGGGTTGGGAGACCAAGTCCCTCAACCAACTCGTGACTTACATCATTGGTACAGCTTCCTCCATCAATCACCATATTACAAATCTTATTTTGAATCACGCACCTGGTGTGAAAGAGGTTATCTCGTTGCTCCCATCCTTCCTCCACAATTTGTGCATTGAGAATTCGTCGAGAAATGGCAGAGAGTCGGCGGGCCGACTTTGGGGGTCGGGGTGCACTGGGGTTGTTCACGGGTGGGGGCCGAGGCCTAAGCCGTCTGGGGTTCAGGGCTTGAGTGACGGCTCGGGTCATGGACCGGTGAGCACTCCGGTCTGGGCAAGTACTCGAGATGCTCCAGGGTCAGGTGGCGTCGGGTCGGGGGTGGACTGGGCGGCGCCGGGGATACGGGGCTCGTCGGGTGCGCCGGGGTTGGGCGGAGTCGGTCAGGACGGCGCCGGGGTCATGAGTCTCGTCGGGTGCGCCGGGGACGGGTGGCGTCGGGTCGGAGTCGGGCAGAACGGCGTCGGGGTCAGACGGTCCATCGGGTGGCATCGCGGCTGGGTGCTCAGGCGTCGGGGTTGGGTGCCTGGGCGCCGGGGATGGTCGGGCAGCATCGGGGCTGGGTGCTGGGACACCGGGGCTGGTCAGGCAGCGCCGATTGGGGTCGGGGCCGAGCGCTGGAGCGCCGGAGCCGGGCACCGGGTTGTGCCAGCTTCTTCCTCCAATCGAGCTAAGGTGGCTTGCACCAGTTGCAGGAGTCGGGAAGCATCTCCCAATGCAGCTTCTAACTTGGCAAGCCTCCAATCTACCATGGTTAGTCGGAACAAGTATTTTGCCTCACAAATCTCTCAAAAATTCTCCTCACTCACTCTTGAATTTTCCCCTCGTGTTTTAAAATATAACGGATGCACTCAAATAAAAGTAGAACATAAACAATTCAGCTTCAAGCAGTTGCAAGTTTCTTCAAAGCTTTGAGGATAGACTTACCAGCGTGTGGGTGCCGGGACTTGAATTTCTAGGGTTTCCCTTGTACCTAGGCTTGGTGAGCTCTCCGTCTTGTCCTCGGGATTCTTCCTCGGCAGGGGTGATCCTGGTGTTGGGGTCGGACAATGAAAGCCTATCTTCTATCCCCTCTTCTTAGGGTTGATCTTACTATTTCGGCAAGGGTGGCCTCTTTTAGTTAGGTCTTTATATTTTCTTTTGACCTCTTTTCTTTTCTTTTTCTTGAACTCGGCTTAGGGTTTTGTCGATGGTATGATGGCCACCAATTTTTCTTTGCCTTACAACTCGAAAAGAACTGAATACAGGAATTGAAACAATAGGGATTTTTCGAATCTATTTTCTAAAAAGCAGTAAAGGATATGAATCCAGGTAAACCTGGAGACTGGGATAGATTGTGGTCCTTGAGCTTGAACCGTGCTCTGATACCAACTGATGTGAACCGCTGCAACCGTGGGCAGACGACCCTTGAACACCGCAAGTTGATGATCGTGCAACGAGGTACAAACCGTCGGGAACCGGGATGGAGAGGACTTTGACCCGCTAGCTATAGAGAGCTAGGAACCAGAAGTATCAAGTCGATGACGCCACTTCAGAAGATGGATGCTTCTGACGATAAGTCGAACCTTAAGCAATGCAACAACGAGCAAAGGCTTGAAGGAAAGAGAACATATGTTCTAACAGAAGTTTATTGATTTCAAAAGTTGTGTTTTACAAGGGTGGCCGGCGGCCTCCTTATATAGGTGAGGGAACAAGCTCTCCTCCCTAAAGACTACTTCTCAAATAAGAATAAAATAAAGACTCCTAATCCTAATTAGGGTCCTAACACGCCTAAACAATCCGACTAAAAAGGAATAAAACATAAAATAATAACTGAAGTCTTTAATGTTGAATAAAAGACCTAATTAGGTCAAAAACCCTAATCTGGCGGTGATCGGCGGCTTTGGGCCGGTTGGGCTTCGGTGGCGTGGGCTGGTTGAGCTTCAGTGGCGGCCCGACGGGCTTGCTCGCTCAGGCTCCGGCTGGTCTAGGCCTTGACCCGAGGCTTTAGTGTCCTGTCTCGGGCACTGCTTCGGGTGTGTCCTGATGTCTTCTTGAATCTCCAAGAGGGTGTAGCCTTCTTTGACGAATCTATCGGCATCCTCTTCATGCCCTTCTTTACTCCAGGACTCTATGTAGGCATTAAATTTCTCTCGGAAGGCCTTGGTCTGGCTTCGGGTAAATGGAGGCTCAGGTCGGGTCCAGGGTTTGTTGGGGTCATCAAAGGTGGAAGTCGGTTTTCCAGTCGACGGAGGAAAAAGATGAAACAGTAGAAACGGAGGAGTGCAGGAGTAATGGGGGCGTAAAAATAGGAGAAAAGGAAGAGAAGGGTTTATAAAGGCAGCATATTAGGGGGAAACGGAACCGTCGCAGTGATTGATTGGGGAGCACGCGCGGCCGATGGGATGTGCTAGCAACCCTAGGCAATGATGATTCTTAGGAAGTTACCAAAGTGCCCCGATTTCCCCAGCTTCTCCAACAAGATAGAGGGTAAAAGACCGCGATACCCCGGGAGATGAAGAGACACACGTGCGAAGAGAAAATCGGCACGGATAACAACAATAGTAAGAGATCGGAACCGACATTTGTCACGCAGACAAGGCGACTCATTTACGGTTGAAAAGCAAAGAAGTCACAAAGCGACAAGAGGCAAGCGATCAGAAGTCCTCACCCAAGCGAAACTTGGCTAAGGGCTTGGGGGCAATTGATAGACCCTTCTACGGCAATCACGAGCTAGACGTCCAGATTAGACGTAAGCCCTCACCCAAGCGAAGCTCGGCTAAGGGCTTGGGGCAAGTGATGGGCTCAGCCCTATGGCGATTTCTAGGCCCAGCAGCGGCCCACACATTTGTGGTCGCCATCAGCAAGGTGGTCCGAAGGCTGGACTTGGGCGACAGCCAGCAAAATAAACCAAGGACGACCCTAAGAAATAGAAGGCCCAAGGCGACGGCCCAACATAGCAGCCTCTAGGGTTTCGGAGGAACACAGACACGTGTCAACATCCAGTGGAGACTACAACGAACGACCAGGATTCAACCTTGGCGACCAAGACAAGGGTACTATAAATACCCTGTACATTCCACAGGACCAGGGGACAACACTTTTACCCGGCGAACAAACGCTTCGCGGTACGATAGTCGCCCTCCTTTCCATTCCTTCCCTTAAACTAATCGCCTTACTTCCCTTGAACTAACTGTCGCACTACTACTTACGAGGTACATCATCTTTGGAGGACCAAGCACTTGAGCTTCCGTTATTGGGCCAGGCGACAAGGCTGGAACAGATCCTAACTAAGCTTATGAATGTAAGATTTTCTTTCTTATATGAAATTCATAATTTAGAGTTTACGTGTATTTTTTTATCATATGAATAATGAAATAAAGAACACTAACATTAAAGTGTTATAAATTATGGATAAGAGAGGCAAATTTTCCTAATAAAAATGTTATTTTCCTTACTCAAATAATTATCTTTTCTCTAAACGAAATTCAAAACTGTATATTTCCCAAGTTGCTGGCCACCAACTAGCTGGCGAAAAGCTAGTTTATAAATAAAAGTATATTTTCGTAAAATAAAATATGATAATTGAATGGAAAACCAATGATAATGGCTAAATAAGTTATTAAACTAAGATGGACTAATATGCTAATTTAGCGAAAACTTTCATGAATATGTCAAATCTAGCCACTAGTATTGGAAATTCTGAATTAGCCAATTGAGTGATTCTCGTTAAATTTTCCATCCAAACTAACGAAGATAGAACTTCATATTTAATGTGTCAACTTATGTGAAAAACACTTCACATGTTACCATTCTATTACCACATAAATAATAAAAATTTAATATGCAAATTAAAATTAAAATAAATACATTTGTCAGCACCACCACCGCCGCCACTTGATCTCCTCCCATCCTCCTTCCTTCGTTGAAGCCTCCCTATATTCTCGTTATCTCCCAAGCGTAGGCCCCCTCTACTGATAGACTCGCTTCAAGTTCCCATTGTACGATCCATTCGATTTCAGCTCAGATCTACAAAAGGGAGAGAGAAAGAAAAGCTCCAGGAGAAAATCGTTCCTAGGACTGTATTGTCGGCAGAGGATTCCGATATATTTTCCACCGTCGTCGTCAAGGACGAGGGCGACATCAGAATCAACCAGAACGACGAACTAGTAATCCAAGACAGGCTCGGGTCAACCGAAGTCGTACTTAGCAGCGGAGAGATCCCAGTTAATTTCAAACCTGTCGTCGATGGATTTACTGCCTTTCTTCTTGTGGAAGAGGTCGTGGTGGGTCTAGGTGAGGGAGAGGAAGATGGGTTTTTTTTTATTAAAGATAAAGATGGGTTTCTTGTGAGAGTGGATTTTATAGAGGGAAGAGACGGAAGTCTGTACGAAAGGGATTGAAACGGCCTCGGCGGTGGAGTTGGGGCGGTGGAGGAGGACCAGGAAAAAGAATAATTGAGGGGTGGTGGTAGCAGGAGAAGGAGTAACTGTGGGGTGATGGTGCGAAGGGAAAGAAGTGACGTTAATGGCGGTGTTGTTGAAATGGGAGACTAAATCTCTCATTGTGAATTGGGTTTCCGATACATTGATATTTGAGATGGAGGAGATGAAGATTGAGATGAAATTGTGGAGGATGAGGTTTTTAATTATTGGTTTTGGGGCAACATCGGTGAGGGTAGTTTCGTTACATTTGTTTGACTAGTTAAATGAGTGCAACATTAGCTCCGTGAGCATAGTCACTAATGGTATTAATTTTTTAGAGTTTGTTGTTAGATTTGTCATCACTTTAAAAAATTTGGCTGATCTATAATGTTTGACATATTCATGAAAGATTTGGCTAGATTTGTGTATTATTAAATCAGAAAACAGTAAACCACGCCCATACACACAGTAATTTGGAAATAAAAGACTCACACAGAACAAAAACAGAACATACACACTACAACCTCCTGATTGAATCAGGATGACACCAAATGAAACATCACGTACAGATTTCGTTCAAACACAGACAAAGCTCCCCCTCAGTTATCCTGAATCTGAATAACTTTCCTTACAGGTTTTTTAATTTCCCTCTTAGGCACAAATACCACCAGCACTCCATCCTCCACAGAAGCCTTGACCTCACTCGTACTCATAATGGCATTCTCCGGCAGCTGGAATCGACGGAGGAACTTGCCCCTGCAACGTTCAACCCTATGCCATTTGTCATTGTCAATGTCATCATCAGAAGCAGGCTGAGTAGGCCTTTCTCCGCTGATCTGCAAAACTGTTCCACCATCCACCAATTCAACCTTGACATCTTGGTTGGTCAACCCGGGAATGTCTGATGTGAAGACGTGAGCCTCCGAGGTTTCTTTCCAGTCAGTCGGAGTGCTCAGTACTGGGCATCTATTTACCATCGAAAGGAATGGGTCCAACAACATTTTATTAACTCTTTGGAAAAATATGAAAGATTAATATGTGGGAATATTACTTGTATTGAGGATCGGCGTGTGTGTGTATATATATAAAGGTGAGGATTGAAGTGTGGTACGTCAAGAGAGAGTGGTCTTGAACTTTCTTCTGTCTTCTTTAGCCATATCAATTCTTGAAGCTTCTTGGTTATTCTTCATATATGGGGTTGAGTTTTGGCAGCTGGAATGTCATGCAATGGATGTTTCTACGACCTTCTTGTAGGGTTAGTAGGAATGTCATATGCACTAAAACTTTTTATAATTTTTATGCTATTCATTCACTAGTAAATAGTTTCCTTTACTTTCTCGTTGGAAATAGATCGATTAGATATTTCTCTTCTCTTCAATCTTCTCCTTCTTATTTTCAATATCATAGGGGTTGTTTGGTTGCAGTGATATTGATATTGATAACTGCAGATATCATGATATTCAGGATATCATCGTTTTTTCTGTCCTGAATATCATGATATTTGGGACCAAAAGTGATATCAATATCACTCAACAGATATTCATGTGGAGAGGTGATTATCTTCAAGTGATATTGATATCACAGTTTTTGGACAATTATATCCTCACTCAACCTTCACAATTATAAGTCATCAGTCCCATTACCCCAATTTATTTTTTCTCATTTTATATTGTCTCGTGTTTATGTATTTTTATATTTATTAATTAAGATAAATAATTATAATTTAATTTTTAATTACTTAATTAGAATTTTTTAGATAGAATTAGAATTCATCATGAAAATTATTTTAACTTTTTTTTTGCTAGAAGAGGGAGATGTGTTAGCGGTAAATATAATACTAATTATTTTCTTAATGAATGAGCATTTATTATTTTAAAAGTATAATTAACTCAAGTAATTAATTTATATAATACATTCATGAATTAAAAAATAGAGATTATAAATTTTAATTTATAAACACACATGCTTTTTAATTAAATGTTATGACTACTTTTTACTTTGTTCAAGCAAATGAGGGTATTTTGGTACATTCATCCATGCACTCATAATTCACCACTCATTTAAATATCACTATCCCAAACAGTGATATAAAAGAGTCACTTTTACCAATATCAATATACTAACATATCAATATATCTCACATATCATGATATGTGAATATCATCCAACCAAACGACCCCATAGTCATATTAAGTTGAAATTCCTCAACCTTTTATGATAGGTGCTTCCAGTTTAGAGTGGAGCTACTATCTTCTTATTTCAGGTTCTTTTCTATTTATTTTTCTTTCTCATCTCAATTGTTTTCATGATAGATGTCGTTGAATTGGTGTTATATATATATATATATGGAAACGACTACAGTGCTCCCGGAGCACCAGATGCTCCCCTCTGTTTGAACCATTGAAGGAGAATCTCATTCGTTCATTTTGGAAGATCTAATCTGAGCCATCCATACATAAATTAATTTTATAAATTAAATAAATAGTAATTAAAATAACTAAAAGGTCACTCAACATATTTCATATAAATAAATAATCATAACTCTTTATTTTTATGTTCAAACTAGTTTTATCTACGCCAAATTAAATTATGATCATCCTAAGAACAACAAATACATATTAAGTACAATTACTAATATGAGGACTCCTCAGGTGTCATAAGGACACTAATCTACCCTTTTAATTTATATAATAGAGATCCAATGATTAATATGAAATGGGTATTAGGGTACTAGTACGATTTTTTTTAGTTCTCATTTTGGTTCCATTTTAAATTAATTATCTCATTTTCCCCTTATGTCCATACCTGGTTCCCCGCAGTTAGATTATGATCATCATCCAACGGCTGTAAACGGTGTCCTCATATAAGGACTCTTAAAGGGTGGGTTGGTTACCTAAATAGTCACTGAACTTTGGCCAAATAACCCGAAATCACTGAACAAAAAAAATTGCTATTGACATTACCAAACTTTGACCCATTATCCAAATGGTCACTGTTAGCTACGGACATCCATTATTCCGTCCATCCACTGATGTGGACTCGCCAACTCATCTGCCACCTCATTTATTTATGCCACGTCATTTTAAATCCCCCACCCAAGATCATCCTATCCAAACCAATTAATCTCACCCAACTTCTTATCCAAATCGGTCCTTTCTTCTTCCTCCTCCTTCCTCCTCCATGGAACCTACCCATCATCCTTTTCCCCACCACGGATCCTACCCATCAGATCTGGAAAAAAAGCTCAATCTCAATCATCAATCACCTCAGATCTTAATTAAATCTCCATCACCCTTCTTCCTATCGCAGTTCGCACTGCAACTTGGAGAACTCTGCCAAACAACAACATCAACAACACGGTAAACCGATCGGACCAACTAACAACAACATAGATCGAGTGATGGATTAGATAGAGAAAGAAGAATCAGCCGGCGGCGAGCGGAGCGACCATGTCTCTTTCATCGATGCAGTTCTGACTCTCATCTTTTTCCCCCGTCACCCATCACAGCTCCTCCTCTAGAAAACCCCTGCCGATTTGATTTACATTCTCCGATTTAAAAATCCATTTTTTATTTCGTCTCGAATGTTCCACTTCCACACACCATTTTGTTCATTATCCAATACACCTGCCTTCTGAAATCAACTTATTAAACTTGTTAGGTGATTGAGTAGGCAAGCTTTTGTTTGTGTGTGTGTGGTAGACAAAGGAGGATGGCATAAGGAAATACATAATGGAGAGAGTTCCATTCTTGGAGGAGAAAGTGAGGACGATTAGAGAAAGTGGGGAGCTGCTGTCTTTCGACATTGAATGGCTCCAGAAATCTGAAGACAACTAAGATCTGAGATGATTGATGATTGAGATTGAGTTTTTTTCCAGATCTGATGGGTAGGATCCTTGGTGAAGGAAGGATGATGCGTAGGTTCCATGGAGGAGGAAGGAGGAGGAAGAAGAAGGGACCGGTTTGGGTGAGGAGTTGGGTGGGATTAATTGGTTTGGGTAGGATGATCTTAGGTGGGGGATTTAATCTGACATGGCATAAATAAATGAGGTGGCGGATGAGTTGGTGAGTCCACATCAGCGGATGGACGGAATAATGAATGTACGTAGCTAACAGTGACCATTTGGATAATGGGTCAAAGTTTGGTAATGTCAATAGCAATTTTTTTTGTTCAGTGACTTTGGGGTTATTTGGCCAAAGTTCAGTGACTATTTAGGTAACCAACCCCTTAAAGGATCCTCACAATAGTATATCCCTACATATATGCAGTGGCGGAGCCACATGTCAGCTACCCACTTGGGAAAAAATCCAATTAAATACCAAGCATGCCTTCTCCAGGAATTGAACACGCGACCTCCAGTGTGAGAGACAGTGCATTCAACCATCAAACCACACAAGCTATACTTATTATATAATATACGTGTATGTACTTAAAACAAAATAGAATAAGAAAACAGAAACATTAAAACGTTCCCAGAGTCTCTCCAACTGCAAGTTTGCAACCCAGCCCTAATTATCTTTCTTCGAAAATACTTTCTGTCCGGCGACGACTCCTTCAAGCCTCAAACTAGAGGCTCCATTCTCCAACTCTCTCTTCTCCATCGACCCTTCCTTCTTCAACCTCCAATACTCCATCATCGCTCTTTCTTCTCCAACCGAATCTTACTTCTTCAACTATTCCAGGCTGCTGCAAACTCCAGCCCAAAGGCGAAATTTGAATCCCTAATCTCCAAGACTCCAAGTTCTAAGCTTCTAGCCAATTAGTTAAACCCTAAAGGTAATTTCAATTCTAACTAATAGATTCATGCTTTCAATTTCATGATGAAAGTAGTTTGAATTGTGTTCATGTTTAATTGAAATTGAATTATCAGTTATGAAGAGGTATTATTCAGCAATAAGAAGTTCAACTTTAGATTTACCAATTGCTCAAGAAGTCGAATCGCAATCTAGTGCCAGTGAACAATGCGTAAGCGGCCATCCTCCATCCCCGACGATGATATCTCAACCAAGTCCTACTTTGATGAATCAACATAAACAACAATGTGAGTCTTCTTTACCACCTAAAGGTGATGTGGATGTGAATTTGTTAAAAGCTGATCCAGGGTTAAGAAAGAAAATATCAAGTTTTCATCCAAATGTACAAGATGAGGTTCGAAGACTTTATATACAAAGGGGTCCTTGTCAACCTAAATGTCATTCTTTTCCGTTTAGAGAAATTGGTGGAAAGAAACGAAGATTTATTGCTTCTTGGTTTGATGATTATTGTGTGATTGTTTAATAGCGTTCATCGAGAAAGACGTACTAGATACTTTAAGCAATGAATATATTTTAGAGTACTTCCAAAATATGAAAACACGACGTGGATCGCTATAATAAATAATAATAGCTTATTTTTCATATTTTTTTTATATTTATTTTTTATTTGCCTCCTTAGTTTTCTAACGGGACCCCACTTAGATCAATTCCTGGCTCCGCCAATGTATCTATGATATATATTTTTGGTGAAGATGTTATATATATATATTATCTTTGAGCATGTTTGTAGTGATAAAAAATATTTCAAAGGACACCTGGTTGTAATAGCGTGGTCCTCTAACTTCGTTTTGTAATAGAGCACTCATCTATGTTTAAACAAGGTAACTGATCAATTATTTGATGACAATTTTGGCCAAATTGACAACTAATAAGCATGCAACATCATCCAACATAATATCTTTTAATCTCCCTGATAAACTCGGTTGAACCCTCAAGATAAATTGATCAAACTCAAAAATCAAACCAAACCAACACCTATAAAAATGGTTGACCGACCGAAATATAGATGGATGCTCGTTACAAAACGAAGTTAGGTGACCACGCAGTTACAACCCCCAAAATTGGGATTTACTACCATTAGGACACCCCTTAGAACCATAGGATTACAGAGTAGATCTATTGGTCTAAATTAAAATGGACAAAATAGTCCTTTGGTAATAGTATATATAGTAAATCATATTAGGGTTTCACCACAAACCCTAATTCTCTTTACAATAAATCATATGATGTTTTCCATTAAGGATTAATATGATGTTTCCATTTTCAAGTTTTGGAACAGATATTTGAGATTGATTTGGTTTGGGTTGTGTTCCAATTTCAGGAGAAGTTCTTCATCTTTGTCTTGTTCTTGTTAGTTAACAATGTTCTAATTTCCCTAATGGATTAATATGATGTTTTGAAATAATAGAAGTTCCGAAACAATAAAAGAGGAATTGTTCTGACATAATAAAAGAGGAATTGTTCCAAAACAATTTCCACAAAAAGTGTCATCGTAATCTCCATAAAATCGCAGCGGTAAATTGACGACTAGTAAACAATTTTCAAAATAAAAAGGGGGAGTAAAGTTTTTGGGAAGAAATCGTAGGATCTTGCTAAATTAAATATTAGGGAAATTGATTACCAAATAAAGATTAATATTTCTGAATAAATATTAGGAAAAATGAAGAAAAAATATAAATTGTGATTATCCAAAAAAACAGAATTAATTAGTTACTAAAAATGTGTAATCTTAAAAAAAATGGAGCAGAAAATCAAAATAAATAAATTAATTTCACTTAAAGAATCTGCATCATAACTGAAACTCCAAAATTAATGTAATAATTATTATTATGGGAAAAAAAATAGAATTAAAAATCTGCAATATCTGAAACAATGAAATTACCCTTATATCCATTTAATATGACCTTAAGATCTATAAGATTCAATCCTATGGCTCTAAGAGGTTTCCTCATATGAGGACGCTAAGGGGTGTCCTAATGGTAGGAATTTCCCCCAAACTTAGGTGAGCTCCAATGTTTTTGACTCGATAAAATATTATTTGTTTGAATAAAATAAATTTACTTAACTTTTTAGAATAATGATTAATTACACGGTTCACGCCTCTCCACAAACATTTAAACGTGGGTATTTGATGTCTTTTCATGGATATGGCTACTAATATTGTTATCCCTATGAAGCAACTGAGTTTCAAAACAAAAAAAAACAACTATGGTTACTGAGAAGAAAATGCAAAGGAAATATGAAAATTTGTTGGTGTAAATTTGTGGACATTTATCTCAATCGAATACCTCTCATATCTATAGGAAAACATGAGTGGTAACAGCCGTGGAGGAAGTTACTGTCATGGTGGTTACTTCTCATCTATTTAATGTGACTATCATCGTGGTGGTGGTGGTTTCCTCTCTTCAACTGCATGGTCAGTTCATTCGTCGATGTACCTTAGTGATGTTGGTGGCAAAAATATGTCCTCCTGAAATTGGGTTTTCTTGACAGTGGAATGTTAGAGAGGACTTTTCTTGGAGCTCTCCTTGTGAGGTATGTTACATTAGTATTGTATGACCTTGACATGAAGGAGGTCCTTTGATGGGATTGCTTTCAAACTGATGACTCCCCCCCCCTGCGCGCGCGCGTTGGTAATGATAAGTCCATAGTATGAAGTCAACTTGACAAGGTCATCGTGATGGAGTCATCATGACTACGTTAACGGACGTGATGTTTGTACCGTCAGTAAGGTTCTGACATGACTATGTCGCCATGATTATGTCATTAGGATGAAATCGACCATTGGGTTTTCTTCATGTTGAGGAAGTCGAGATAAAGGTGTTGTCAAATTGATGTCATGATGATATTGTAGGTTTAAGTTGACATAAGGGTTGGGATCACAATGAGGTGGACCTTAGAGCTTTTGTCATGATAAGGAGGTTGAGATGATGGTATCGTCAGTAGGGTTTAGTATGAAAACCTCACAGTAAGGAGTCGACCCTAGGGTTTTGTCAACACACGCGAGGGAATCAACCATAGGGTTTCATCGGGATGATACTTCGACAGTATTTAATATAACGACAAGGTCGACATGAGGGTGTCACCATGATGATACTATTGGTAA
This sequence comes from Linum lewisii, assembly GCA_034768395.1. Taxonomy (NCBI): domain Eukaryota; kingdom Viridiplantae; phylum Streptophyta; class Magnoliopsida; order Malpighiales; family Linaceae; genus Linum; species Linum lewisii. The sequence continues at coordinate 33,929,445 of CM068300.1, read as the reverse complement.
GATTTGCATGACAAAGTCGACATTGCTATCCTAACCACGGAACCACCTCAAGACATATTTGGCCAAAATAGTAAATTCATGGCCTCATTCTAACTTTTTAAATTAACAAGATAATTATGGATTAATAAGGCTATACATATCCCAATAACTATCATTGTGATATTCTAGTCGTCATCTTGTAGAGGTCATAAATTGCTATAGTCGATCTATGTTTATTATTACATATGGATGAAAAGATAATAACAACGACTTAGTCTTGCTTCAATCAGAGTTCTAAGAAAGAAGTTATGACTGAAATGCTAAACTAGATAGAATTGATATGAAGTAGTCTCTTTGCCAACAAGATATCAGGGACCGTGTATTGAGAGTATCATCGATATTAGAGATACTTTGGGTTTTGGTGATAGGAGTATTGTGGTTATTGGTATGAGGAGTACCATTGATGTGATCAAAGGCTACAGAAGATGGGATCCAACACCCTTTGTTACTTATGGGGTCAAAATAATATCTTGGTGTGGTTTGCCTCCTTTTTTTCAAGGTGATTTCAAAAGTTGGGATAGTTATCTTTCAAGGATTCTGAATTGCAGGGTACCTCCATTCACATCAAAACCACGTTTTTAAAATAGAGAGCCACTACTTATCATTTACGGAGAGAGAGACGTGAATGTGCCCATGATAATAGAAATATTTCCTCGGATGAACTGACATAAATCATTTTTATGGAGATTTAGTCTCTTAAGGGTTCAGAAGGTATATATCAAGAGTTGTTAATAGTTAATAGAGTTTTTTTGCGTTTGTTTTTTATGATGGTAATTAAACGCTTCTATTTTCTTTTGAGAAAATTGTTCATTTTGTTGGTATTTGATGTGTGAATGAAAGAATAAGTTAAGTGGTGTTGAATATCATATTGCTAATTGATGGAAAACTAGAGGTAGATATAAGAAATCAAGCCCACTAAGGTTGGTAAAAGGCTTGAGATGGTGATGGGCTCTCGTGCCATCGTCGTCGCCTTGCCTTGCCTTGGCCTCGGATTTGGATTCGGTCCCGAAAAGACCGGCGAACTGCCCAACTGCCTCCTGAATAGTTGTGTCTTTCCAAAAGGCACCCCTTCATTTACTATAAATAGCATATCAGTCACTGCACTTTCTCCTACAGATTTTTCCCCTCTCTAAACTTATTCTCTGCACGAAAAAGCTCTCTGCATTCATTCTCTCAAAGTTATCGAGTCGTGTGATTGCGCCGTCCATTGAGTTCGCCGATCACTCACTACAATAAAACATGGGATTAGTCATAGTTTTTTTTGCCTTTAGTCACGGTTTTTACCGTGACAAAAAAAATTCAAAACCGTGACTAAATCGATCATTTTTTGTCAAGGTTTGAATAGGAACCGTGACTAAATTTTTTTTATCACAGTTTCTAAAGGAACGGTGACAAAAATCCTAGTGACCAAATTGCGAGCTCAAACTTTTTAGTGACTGAATTTATAATTTTCGTGAATTATTGTATCAAACCCCCAACTCATTCCATTATGCAGTTTAATCCATAAACTTATAAGGTTAACAAAAGTTCCCAATTTTATTATTTCCGTTATACAAATCAGTCACTACATTTTTCTAGTTATGCAACTTGGTCCAAAAAATTTATGAGTTAACAAATCAGTCTGTCTTCTCCGGTGACCTTTTCGTCGCCGGTGAGCCTCGACTTCCACCGGAGCTAACCTTCCTCTTCTCCTTCCTTCTTCTTCCTTACTACTTAACCACTTAAGATTCCTCGCTGGCTGGTACCTCCTCCTTGCTCACAGTCGCCAGATGCTCCTTACTCCTCCGCCGTCGCATCTCGTGTATCGGTGCTTAAATCGCGGCGGGAAGGGAAACAAAGTCTGAGGTAGTGAGAAGGAGAGAGGACAGTCTCTGGTTTCAGATCTAGTTTCAGGGCTCGACGGCGGATGGGAAATCGAGTGGGAGGCAGAGATCGAGCGACGACGGCAGCGAAGGGTTGAGGAAGCAACCGGGGAGGAACTGAGAAGAAAGGGAGACAAGCCCATCTCGCAATTTCTTTTTTTGGAACTAAGAAAGAAACCATCGGCGGCGAAGGGCTTGCCGGCGGAGGGCTTGCCAGTGGAGTGCTCCGGTGGTGATTATGGTTTCAGAGATGAAGAAGGTTGGAGGATGGGAAGTGGGAAGAAGAAAGAAGAAGAAGATGTTTGACTGTGGGAAGAAGAAAGAAGAATTAAAGGGATTGGAAGAGGAGGAAACACACGGATTGCCAACGTGGCAATCCGTGTTTGTTTGGTGAAAATATTAGTCACGGTTTCATAGAAACCGTGACTAAATTAGTCACGGTTTCTTAAGAACCGTGACCAATTTAGTCACAGTTTCTAAAAAACCGTGACAAATTAGTCACGGTTCCTTAAAAATCGTTACAAATTTGTCACGGTTCTTAGGAAACCGTGACTAATTTAGTCACGGTTTATATGAAACCGTGACTAATTTTTCACGGTTTTTTAGGAACCGTGACTAATTTGTCACGGTTTTTTAGGAACTGTGACTAATTTGTCACGGTTTTCAAGGAACCGTGACTAGAAAACCGTGACAAATAAGGCTTTTTCTTGTAGTGATCTGCGTTTGCATCACCACTACGCATGTGAGTATCCGTTTTATCCTGGAAGAATTGATTCCGTTAACTTTGGGTGACGTAGAGGGGAATAACAATTCTTAAGGACAGATCGTGAAGTCGATCGACTCGGATTTGTTCTTCTGTTTATGCATGCTTGTTGTTGATCTTGTTTTACAGTTTACAGTACTAATACATTTGACGTATGAGAATACCTAAGTCGTTCATCAAATGAAAAGGTTGAAGGAGGATGAAGAAAGAATTGAAAAATTGTGTTATGTGGCAGAGTATAGGCTGAAGAAGAATGAAGATGGTCGAAATAAGGGGTTGGGGTTTTGTTCCAACGATTTTTGTTCCAATCTGTTGTGCAGACTAGGGGTTGGCATTTTTTGCTCAAAATAAGAGTAATATAGATATTTTATTAGGTGCTTGTTTTCAATTGTATAAGGTCATTTGGACGAGAAAACTAGGAATTCTTTTGGAAGAATTGCCAATTTTCTTAGTAATCAAATTCTAGTGAAATTGTCGGTTCTTCCAATAAACCAATTTCTTGCGAGAAAGACCCCTTATGCACAATATTCCAAAGCATTTATAATTTCCTCAAACAAACGATACCAATGGATCAGCACTGAATCCAACCGTTCCACCTCAATATCCTAATCCACCGCCTCACTCTGCCCATGTAAGAAAAATCCTCTGTGATGGATCTTTCTCGCCGAGTTCCTCTCTGGTGGGTTATGGGGTCATTATTAAGGACTCCCATGGAAGGATTATTGATGGTTATTCGGGCACACTTGTTTGTTCATCCCCCATTGTAGCTGAAGCTAAATCCCTTCTTATAGCCATCGATCATGCCGCCACCTCGGGATTACCTACATTAGTCAAATCTGATTGCCTCAACTTGGTTGACGCCCTGAGGAGAAAATCGGCGGTTTGGCCGTAGCAATGCTCAGCCTGGCTTCAGCTCATGACAGATAGGTTGAAGAGTAACCCTCAAATCCGAGTTTCTTTCACGCCGAGGTCTCAGAACCTCCTAGCAGACCGAGTAGCAAAATTTGCTGCAACTGGGTCTGTTTCTGGTGGTAGAAACTTTTGTGTTTGAACACAATAAATGCGCTTGACTTCTTAGAACAATGATTAATTACGCAGTTCACACCTCTCCAAACAAAGTTCGAACAAGGGTGTTTGATGTTTTTTATGGCTATGTCTACTGCTACCACTACTGCTACTCCTATGGAGGTTCTGAGAGAGCTCCAAAAGAAAAGACGGCTATGGCTACTGAAACTAAACTTGCAGAGAAAAGTAGAAATTTGGGCAGAGTGTCTGCTTGTGTGATTGCGCGGGGCTATCTCTGTCGAATACCTCTCATATTTATTGACAAATGTGAGTGGTAACTGCAGATGGAAGTAGTAACTGCCATGGAGGTTACTTCCTCTCTCTTGAACGTGGCTATCATCGTGGTGGTGGCGGTTTCTTCTCTTCAACTGCTTTGGAGGAGTAGTGACGTTGGTGGAAGAAGCTTGTATTTTTGGGATAGGGTTTGATATGATCACATCATCCCTTAGGGTTTCAATCTTGATGAGGAGATGACACCGTCTCTTGAAGTTGGCCTTAGGGTTCCCTTCTTAATGAGGAGGTTATCCTCCTTGCTTCCCTCCTTCTCTCTTGACGAGGAAATAGACATGATGATGGCTTCCTCCTTGCTTCCCTCCTTCACTCTTGACGAGGAAATAGACATGATGATGGCTTCCTCCTTGCTTCCCTCCTTCACTCTTGACAAGGAGGTCGACATAATGATGGCTTCCCTTCGATGGATCGACATGAGATCCTGACTTCGATAGGTTGACATGAAGTCTTCACTTCGATGGATGGACATGAGATCCTCACTTCGATGGATCGACATGAGATCTTGACTTCGATAGATCAACATGAGATCTTGACTTCAATGGAGTCGGCCTTATGGTTTCCATCTTGATGAGATGGCTTCCCTCCTTAGGGTTTCCATCTTGACGAGGAGGTCGTCATCATGACATCATCATCATGGAGTCGGCCTTATGGTTTCCAACTTGATGAGATGGCTTCCCTCCTTAGGGTTTCCATCTTGATGAGGAGGTCGTCATCATGACATCATCATCATGGAGTCGTCCTTAGGTTTTCATCTTGATGAGATGGCTTCCTTTCTTAGGGTTTTCCATCTTGATGAGGAGGTCGTCATCATGACATCATCATCATGGAGTCGTCCTTAGGTTTCCATCTGGATGAGATGGCTTCCCTCCTTAGAGTTTCCATCTTGATGAGAAGGTCGTCATCATGACATCATCATCATGGAGTCGGCCTTATGGTTTCCAACTTGATGAGATGGCTTCCCTCCTTAGGGTTTCCATCTTGATGAGATGACTTCCCTCCTTAGGGTTTCCATCTTGATGAGATGGCTTCCCTCCTTAGGGTTTCCATCTTGATGAGATGGCTTCCCTCCTTCCCTCTTGAAGGATCGACATGAGATCCTGACTTCAATGGATCGACTTACTTCAATGGGATCGATGCCCTCCTCCTTGATGAGGAGGGTCCGTGAGGATAAAATAGTAAATACATGGCTTCACTTAATCAATTTAAGTTAATAGAATGATTAAAGCTTAATAAAGCCATTCAATCCTCCACAAACAAGCAATGTGGTATTTTTGGTCGTCATATTGCAAAGGCCATATATCACTGGTCCAGTGGAACTGGGTTGTCATCTATATATGGATGGAAAGATAATTTCGTTATCTTTCCATCGCCACCAATTTCGCATCAATCGGAGTTCGTATGAAGAAGTTATGGCCAAAATACTAATCTGGACAGAATTATCACGAAAAATAGGCCAAAAGATGACATCATGGCCCAATTTTTGTTATTTAATTACTAAGGCAATTAATGGCCTAATAAATCCATTTAATTCCTTAATTTCTTCAATGTGGTATTGGCTCAAATATTTTTTGGTGTAAACAAATGCTCCCCAGCAACTTTGTACACAAGAATTGTGTATTAAGTTGTTGATACCAAGTTAATGGAGGTGTTTTTTTTTTACCCTCATTACTTGATACATCATGCCATTCTTTAAGAAATAGAATATAAAGTTCCTTCATGACCCATTCATTAGGACCAGTCCCCACGCCAATACCATCATAAGTGAGGTATGGCATGGTGCATCACCTTTGGTTTCAAAATTGAAACCCTTTAACGTCCCACAAAGAGGGACGTAAGGCTTCAGATACTTTCCATTGATAAGACGTTCATGTAACACCCCATCGAGGTCCTTCAATAGATATGCTCCGTTGGGTCGAGTAGCATGGATGATAAAAGGCCCTCGCCAGTTTGGTGACCATTTACCAAACTTAGGATCCTTATCACCAATAGGCAAATGAACTTTCCAGACTAACTCTCCCTCTTCAAATGACTTATGTTTGACTTTCTTGTTGTAGGCACGAGCAACCCTTTCTTTTTGTACCCGTATGTTGTCCAACGCCTTGAGTTGTACTTCATCCAAGTCAGATAGCTCCAACATCATAGACTCATAGTATTCTGAGGGAGTCATCTCATGTTGGCGTAGATACCGTAATGACTTCACAGTCACTTCAACTGGTAGGAATGCCTCATGGCCATATGTTAAAGTAAAGGGTGTCACCTTGGTGCTACTTCGTGGTGACATCCTGTATGCCCATAAGGCTTCTGATAACAACATATGTCATTCCCTTGGATTGTCTTCGATCATTTTAGACAATATTCCTTTCACCACCTTGTTAGAAGCCTCAGCTTGTCCATTGGCCTGAGCATAGTATGGCGTGGAATGAATAATCTTGATTCCTAATTCTTTGGCAAATTCCATCACTTGCTCCCCCGTGAACACGGTCCCTTGATCCGCTGTTATAGTAGCATGAAGACCAAACCTATGGACCATGTTTTCCTTAATGAAAGTAATCACTTCCCCTTGATTTACCACTTTCATTGGCTTAGCTTCCACCCACTTGGTGAAGTAGTCTGTCGCTAGAATAACAAAAGTGTGTTGTTTAGAGGATGGGGGGTAGATCTTCCCTATCAAGTCCATTGCCCACCCAAAGAAAGGGCGAGGCTTGATGATGGACTTTAGGTCGACAGCAGGAGCTCTTTGCACTGGACCATGGCGTTGGCAGGCTTCACAACCTTTGGCATATGATGCACAATCTTCTCCAATGGTAGGCCAATAGTTGCCATACCTATGAAGTGTCCACCTCATTGAAGGGCCAGCTTGATGGGCTCCGCATATTCCTTCATGAACTTCAGCCATGGCTTGTAGAGCCTCCTTGCCCCCCAAACATTTCAATAGTAAACCATCTGCCCTCCTCTTGAATAAGGTCTCGTCTATCACTACATAATTTCTTGCTTTGAATTTGGTAGTATGGCCAGTTTCCCCATTTGGGTTCTTTAGATATGTTAGCAATGGGACTCGCCAATCATTAGTATCCTCCTCAATCATGTATACCTCTGCTACTTGTTCTAAACGATCTCGTAATGGAAGGAGGGATTTCACAAAGATTTGTCCTCCTCCCTCATGCAAAAACTCTCTAAAACCAGAAGCCAACTGTGCCAAGTAGTTAGCTTTTCCATTGTCTTGGCAAGGAATAAACTTAATTGACACGTTATTAAAGTGGGAGATTAGATCTTGGACATGCTTGAGGTATGTCTCTAACACATAGTTGACACATCGGAAGTCACCAAGTACTTGGTGGACTACTAATTGTGAATCTCCTTTGATATCTACGTTCTTTGCCTTTAATTCAACAAGGATCTCCATGCCAACCACAAAAGCCTCATATTCATCTTGGTTGTTGGTACAAGGGAAGTCAAGGGTGAAGGAAAAGTGCATGGAGTGACCCACTGGCGAAGTTAGTACCACTCCAGCTCCTGGCCCAGAACGTGTCTTTGAACCATCAAAGAACAAAGACCAAGGAACTTCTCCTATCATCCCAATCTCTACTGCTTCACCTGGCACGTCCACACATGGGTGGTCTGCCAAGAAATCAGCAAGAGCTTGCCCTTTAACGGCTTTTTGTGGAACATATTGTAAATTAAATTCAGATAGGGCAAGTGTCCATTTGCCAATCCTCCCATGGATGATTGGCCGTGATAACATATATTTGATAAGGTCAGTCTTACAAATGAGTTGTACTTGAACAGGCATCAAGTAATACCTTAGCTTCATACAAGCGAAGAACAAAGCTAGACATAACCTTTCTATGGGAGAGTACTTCCTCTCCGCTTCATTTAAAAGCCTACTTAAATAATACACGGCTTGTTCATTTCCAAAGTCATTATCCTGGGCTAACAAACATGCTACTGACGTGTTAGTGGATGAGAGATACAACTTCAGAGGTTGATGTGGGATGGGTGAGTTGAGTACTGGCGGGTTCGCCAAATACCTCTTGATGTCATCAAAAGCTTGTTGGTGCTCTTCGCACCATGCAAACTCTTCTTCCTTCCTCAACTTCAACAAAGATGAGAACACTTGGGTTCGGCCAGCACAGTTTGAGATGAAGTGCTGAATATAGTTGACTTGGCCAAGGAACCTCTATAACTCTTTCTTATCACGAGGTGGCATGGCCTCGATGATGGCATTGGTCTTGTTTTTGTCGACCTCAATGCCACGTTGGTTTACAAGGAAACCAAGGAAGTTGCCTGTACTCACCCCAAAAGCATATTTAAGAGGATTTAATTTCAAACCATGACTTCTCATGCGTAGGAAAGCCATACATAAATTATCAAGGTGGCAACGCCTTACCTTTGACTTGACAACTATGTCGTCTACGTATACCTCCACAAATTCACCAAGCAAGTCATGAAAGATGGTGTTCATAGCTCGTTGATAGGTCGCCCCAGCATTCTTCAAACCAAAGGGCATGACCACCCATTCATAGCATCCAATGGCACCTGGACAACGAAAAGCTGTCTTGTGGATATCCTCATCGGCTATGTAAATCTGATTATAGCCCGAATAACAATCCATGAAAGAGAAGACTTCATGCCTAGTAACTGCATCAAGCAACATGTCAGCAACTGGCATGGGATACTCATCCTTAGGAGTGGCTGTATTTAAATTTCTAAAATCTACACAAACACGAAGCTTTCCATTTTTCTTCCTAACTGGCACCACATTAGACAACCACTCTACATAACTAGCCGTTCTTATAAATTTAGCCTTTAACAGGCGTTCAATTTCCTTCTTTATCTCAGGCAATACCTCATACGCAAAACGCCTAGGAGGTTGTTTGAAGGGCTTAAATCCCGATTTAATTGGCAGCCTATGTTCTACCAATTTCCTATCTAAGCCTGGCATCTCATGATAATCCCATGCAAAACAATCCTTAAACTCATTTAGTAGATTGATAAGATCATACCTGTCAGCCACAGGCATGGTGGCACTGATGAAGGTAGGACGTTGATCGTCCTCAGTGCCAAGGTTGATCTCCTCTAAAACATCACATGCGGCAATGTGTTTGCCGTCATCTTCATTAAATCCTATCTCTTCGCCTTGTCCAAGCAAATCATCATCTGGAACACAATCAGCCATCAACACAGGCTCATCACATACTAGCTTCTGCTCACATTGGTAGATGGCCAACCTTTCTCTCAAGGCCGTGACTTCGGCCTCCCTCGCCACCTTGTCTTGAGGTGGTCTATTCATCATCAACAACTTTGGTGGCGTCTGATAAGGAATTTATCAAGGTCGTATTCCTCGAGGTCCTCTCATAGGCTAATACTCACAAAATTCGTGAACGGTCTAAACATTTGAATTGAGACTTGGTTTTGAAAGAGAACAACTTAAAAAGCATAAACAAGCAAAGTAAAATTGACAAGAGAAATTGAGGATCAAACAAGAGAGAAAGGAGTTTAGTCTAGCAAGGGGTTTCTTCAAGGTCAAGGTTCATGAAAGCTGGATTGAAACTCAAGCAACGATGTGTAATTAATGACCATGCATCTCACTCAAGTAGAATCAACGAACTCTCGCACAATTGACTCTCTATTCCTAGACCAAATGCACCATGCTCTCGCTATGTGAACAAAAGGAATGGAATGCTTTAAACTAGCTCAATGAAATGCTTGGAACTTGAATTCTATGTCAACAATCATCTAGCACAAGGTAAATGATGCAAGACACTCTCATGTCAATCATATAACACTAGTCTAGCAATCACAAGGGTCTTTCAACCTTCAAATGAAAGAAAACTCAATGCACACCAAGTGTTTGATAAAATGTCAACAAGGAAGAACAAGCTCAAAATGGTTGTAACTTGATAATCCAATCTCTCAAATCATCCAATTACAATCCTACAACCTTAGATCAACATCAATCAATCATTCTCATGTATTGAAAGACATAACAATACCAAAAGAACAAGTCAAGCTCTAATGGCTACAAAGCACAAGGTCTAGGATCATCTTCTTACACAAATGGCTATAAGAAACTCAATCCATACAATCAATCACCTATCCTAGCTTGATCCACCCCCCACTAAACTAAACCTAAGCTTAGCCTAGCTTAACCATGGAAGAAACCTGAAATTGAGTAGAGGAGACCATCCTTGCTTCCATGCAGGATCTTCCCACTTGGCTCTTCAAGCTCCAATCCAAGGGTGGAAGGCTTCACTTAGATCTTCAAGTTGATCAACAATTGAGGGTGGATGATGTTGGTTGAGAGGATGGTGATGGAGTTTGGCAATTGAGAGAAAAGGAGTGTCGGCGATGGTGTGTAGTAATAGAATGAATGAATGCCCCAATTTTCGCCGCCTTCTTTCCTTATATAGTCGCTGGAAAATACCTGATATTTTCGGCGAAAATTTGCAGTATTTTCGCCGAAATTCTCCTTGAAAACTCACGACCAGTGGTGCATTCCTTCTAAAGTTTTCGGCAAAAACGTTGAATGTTTTCGCCGAAAATTTCTTCAATGATCGAAGGTCCGCCGTCTGCTTAGAGTTTTCAGTCCGAGAACTTAGAATTCTCGGCCGAAATCTTTTTATTCGGTGAAAATCCTACGATATTTTCGCCGAAAATGTCTTCAGCTGAAAGTCGTATTTTCTCCAATCTTGCATCGTCCGTATCTCCTCCGTCCTAGCTCTGATTGACCTCCCGTTTGATCCCACGTGCTCCTTGTCACCAGTACTTCAATGCAAAGACCTGAAAATACAAAGAAAACACCTCCAATAGACATGGAATTGGCCTCAAAGTGGCAATCGGGCAACAAAAGGACACTTTGCATAAAACATCCATAAAAGCATATAAAACATAGCAAAATGAGGTCAAACATGGGAGATCCCTAAGCTAATCAAGGACTTAAAATGCACTAAATATAATCACATCAGCGTCAGGTGGACCATCCAAAGAGAACATGGATGGTCTCACTATCTCTGTCAACGGATCAATGCATGCCTTGCTCAAAACCTTGGCACTCGAGATGACCACCGTACATGGTCCTCCATCCATACCTCTAACTTCCAATGGGCCAAAATCACCATGGTATAGAGGGGCTTCAGCACAGTTGGCTCCTACTGCAAATGGCATTGTGTCAGCTTGAATGACCTCAACCATTCCTCCTTGTTCCACAACATCATGCATTGATGTAATGATGATGGAACACATTTACTTGCATGGATCCAGTCTCTCCCCAATAGGGCATTGTAACTGACGACACCATCCACAACGAAGAAGGCACTCATCTTCTCCTGGCTTCCAACTCCTACTACCACTGGCAAAATCCCTTTCGCCGAAGTGGATCCTCCATTGAAGCTGGTGATGAACACCTCAGTAGGAATCAAGTCACCTGTATTCTTACCAAGCTTTTTCAACATCCTTGTTGGCATCACGTTCACAGCTGCGCCATTGTCAACCAAGACCCTTGACACTAGCACTTCATTCAATCTTGCCTTAATATAGAGGGGCCTTAGATGCCTTAACATGTTTGGCTCTGGCTCCTTGAATACCACAAGGTGGTTAGGTACGTCACTTAACTCCTCTTCCATTATACCCTTCCCTTTTGAAGCCATCACTAACATGACAACCTCCTCATTGGGCAAGCTATCCTCCTTAGTCAATGAACTCTCAGGTTCATCGAATTCTGGGCCCCATGTAAGGTTTTCCACTGGAAGAGATGTTGTCTCCTCTGGTCCTTGGTACAACACATAGAAAGGATAACGCCCTCCATCTTCACCAAGCAAACCCACATGCTTGTGGCCTGATTCATATAGCTCCTTCAACAATCGTTGTGAACTTTTGTATTGCCTCTTGGCCTCTGTGGCCAAATCGACCCTACACCCCAACCGAACCATCTTTACACTCCATGGCTCGTCATCCATATCGAGGTGATTGAACTCCTCGACTAAATGTGCTACAGATTGATCCTTCGTCACTTCTTCATTGACTTCTCCACTTTCCACATGTACATGTTGATCTTCCTTTTTCGATTGGAAAATCCTTGGGAGTATGTAGTTAGTAGCCACTGTGGGTGGCAAGCTTCCAAACTTGATAGTTATAGGAGGGCCTTGGTCATCACCATCATCCTCCTTATCCTTCCTCTCAAACCTAGGGTTTGGATGATCCACATCGATCATCACATCATCAAAGTCGTCATCAATGTCAACATCATACCCTGCGTCATACAATCCAAGTCCATCATCTGTCTGAAGGTTATCTTCCACCTTCTCATTCACCTCTTCAACCCTTGGGGCTTGGACACGCTTGCCCTTTCCCAACACAGTGACTTTGAGACCAGAGGACATGGAGTTGTCCACCTTGATATCAGCTTGAAGGGCATCCTCTGCTCTGGGCTGTTGCATCCTTCCAATCTCATGGTGGACCATCTCATGTTGGCCTCTATGACTTTGAGCATTCTTGCGAAGGAACCTTCTCTTTTGAGTCCTCGTCAAGGCAGCCAATGCTACTGGTTGTTGACGTCGGATATCATAGGTATGCCAACCACCATGTGGCACGTCAGGAATTTGAAAAGTCCTTTTCATGGGATGGCCAGGAGCCAACCATTGCCTTGGCTGCCATCCGACTGGTTGTCGCACTCCCTCCACCATTCTCTGATATGGTGGATACCTTGGTCTATTGGGAGGAGGGCCAAGCCTATGATGAGCGGGCTTGCTTGGCTTCACCTCATCGAAGTTGAGACTCCTTGATGTGAACCGAGCCACCAAGGCCGGCGCGGTCACAACACCACGGGCACCCGGCCAGGAAACCTCCACGAGAGCGCCGGACAAGGAGAATTTAATGCCCGTTCAGCCTAGAGACTTGAGGCCGAGCGAGGACTACACCGGCCCCAGACCTACACCGGCACCACCTCCGGAGCCTTGGAGAGACAAAGCTCCAAGTTCAGGCCCCAGGCCAAGCCTAGGGCCAAGTCCAGCCCCGAGCCCCGAATAAAGGCCTAGCACCTAAACTAGGCCCCATGCTAAATGCCACGAGCTCTAGACCGACACCAGCCCCTAAAGACACCCCTAAGGTAATCTTGGAAGAAGGCTCGGAGCAGAACTCAAAAGGCCTGGACAGAATTGAAGAAGGCCGAGAGCTAAGCCCGACACCCAAGCCGAGCCCGTGCCCGAATGCCACAGAGAAGCACTTTTGGCCCAGCCAACAATTGGCCCGTGCCTTTTGGGAAATTCCAACTGTCCTGGATAGCTTGAATCCCCAGGAACACTCTCCAACAAACGGAGCTCAATTTGGAGGAGAATTGAAGGAGATACAGTTGGATGAAGTCAAGGTGAAGCATGGGAGGAGCATCAAGGAGAGGAGCCCGGATGCTGATCCAAGGCTGCACATGATAGGAGCTGTGATCAGGCCACCACCTGAGCCTGATCCAAGGAAGGATGCTTGACCATGGTGAACACGGGAAATGAAGAGAAGATGCCAAAATACATCCGAACACGGAATCCTAATCAAGCTAGGATTTCCCGGTTTTGGACAGATTTCTAGTCTGACAAGGATTGACGAATATGGGCTACTTGGAGGCAGAATTTGGACTGATGTCCAACATGAAAGTTGAAGCCCATGAAGTCTACTAGTGATCTGCCAAAGGGCTTAATTTTCCGAATTTATTTGCTATTTATTTGGCTGAATCTTCCAGAACCCGTTTAGGCTGTTTTTGGGGAAACTTGGCTCCCAAGTTAGGAGTTCTTGTCTAAGTAGGATTCTTTTCCTTGTAGGAATAGAGTTCCGAATTTCAGTCCTTTTTAGGACTCCTTTTTGTATTCTTTATTAGTTTTATTAGCTATTTCGTAGGAGGAAAAGGAGAGCATGTTCTCCCTTCCTCACCTATAAATAGAGGCGTCTAGCCTCATTGTAAAGAACAACTTTGAAAGAAATAAACACTCAAAACTTCGGTTTTTCTCTTAGCATGGAATTGCTAATCTCTGTTCGACCATCATGGAATTGATCGTCGTCTAGATCGGTTTATCATCAAAGGCATTCATCCTTTGTTTGTGGCACCGAATTCGACTGAATACCTTGGGGTTCCTAAGTCTATACTTAGTGGATTTCAAGTATTCCCCGCGGTTTCAAAAGTTAGGATTCGTGAAGCTGGTAATATAGTTTTGGGTGTTGAGTCGATCCCTTCATTGAGGAGCGGTTCGCATCAGCTGGTATCAGAGCGCGGTTCAACTCTTGGACCAACAACCTATCCCAGTTTCCAGGTTCATTCTTGGATTCATATCCTTTACTTTTTGTTCTTAGAAAATTGTTTAGAAAATTTTCATCTATTTTAGTTCTTCTATTCGAGTCTTTCAATTGTAAGGCAAGAAAATATTGGTGGCCGATCAAGCTATCAAAGAAAATACACAAAAGAAGAGTAGAAAAAAAAAAAAACAAAAAAAAAGCAAGGCCACCCTTGCCAAGTTCTTATTTTTCGTTGTAATAGTTGTTACCTAGTTGGATTAGAACTTGATTCTTTTATCCTTTTCCTAGTTGGTTTAGGATTTTAGTCTACATATTCTTTTCCTAGTAGATCTAGGGTTTGTCTTGTAGAAGGGTTGCTTCTTGTACTAATCATGGCAGATGAGAGGTTCAATGCTCTTGATGCCCGATTGACCGCCATGGCTGAAAGCATGGCCCGAATCGCCGAGCAGATTGGAGCCGCGAATGGAGATGGCCCCCGGCGGCCAAGAAGGAATATCAATGTACCCAAATTTGCTGGCAAAGCAAATCCTGATGAGTACATTGATTGGGAGAGGAGCATGGAGGACTTCTTTGAGTGCCATTATTATTCCGAATGGAAAAAGGTAAACCTAGCCACAACTGAGTTTACTGACTATGCTGCTTTATGGTGGGCTCAACTCAGGAAGCAAATCAGGAGAGAAGAAGAGGATCCCATCCTTAGTTGGAGAGATCTTAAGAAAAAGATGAGAAAAAAATTTAGGCCCAGCGCCTGCCCCGGCCCTGCACCCAGCACTGCCCCGGCACAGCGCCCAGCACTGCCCCAGCCCAGCACCCATCACTGCCCCGGCCCAGCATCGGCCCTGCCCCGGCACAGCGCCCAGTCTGCCCGGGACCAGCATCAGCCCTGCCCCGGACCAGCATCAGGCCTGCCCCGGACCAGCATCAGGCTTGCCCCGGACCAGCATCAGCCCTGCCCCGAGCCAGCACCAGGCCAGCACTCGGCGCAGCGCCTGCCCAGCACCAGTGCCAGCACAAGGGCCAGCCCCAGCACCAGCGCCAGCCCTGGCCCCAGTACCGGCCCAGCGCCCAGCACCAGCACCAGCACCAGCACCAGCACTAGCGCCAGTACCAGCCCAGCGCCCAGCGCTAGCACCAGTACCAGCACCGGCGCCCCAGCGCCCAGCACCCGAGCGCCCAGCACCAGCGCCCCAGTGCCTAGTGATGCGAACCGCTCCTCAATGAAGGGATCGACTCAACACCCAAAACTATATTACCAGCTTCACGAATCCTAACCTTTGAAACCGCGGGGAATACTTGAAATCCACTAAGTATAGACTTAGGAACCCCAAGGTATTCAGTCGAATTGGTGCCACAAACAAAGGGTGATAACCTTTGATGATAAACCAAACCTTAAGCTAAGCAACAACGAGCAAAGACTTGAAGGAAAAAGAACAAAGTTCTGAAATTTCAATTTATGACTTAACGTGTCTTACAATGATGGCCGAGGCCTCTATTTATAGCACAAGGGTGGCCTAAGCCGTCTCCAACTCTAATAAGGTAAGACTAAAATAATCCTAAAAGATAGGCCGAAGAAAATATTAAAATACACAAAGTTGTCCGAGATTGAAATTCTAAAACCGGCAAAAATTGCACAAAACCCTAATCCGGGCGGATTAGGGCACGCCGGGTGTCCGTGTCCGATCGGGCTTAGGAAAACCCTCCGGGCGCGGGCTGGACTCCGGACGCGGCTAGGAAGAGTGCCCGGAACCCGCGCGGTGGCATTTCTGTAATTACCCGGGTTCCGGGTGACCGGGCGGTCGGGTGGCGTCCTTCGGTGCTGGTGACCGGCTCGGCATCAAGTGCTCCGGACCCGATGCTAGGGTTTCGGTGATGCCGGGCGGTTCTGGCTTCCTGCTGGCCATTTCCTCGGAAAGTGAGGTTCCTCCCAAGTCTTTTGACCTCCTGAGTCTTCTGGCTTCAACTTGTCCGCCAGGTTCTGAGTGTGGAGCAGGGTTAGCCGAGGCAGGGGCTGGTTGGCCGTATCCGCCGGGGCCCGGGCAGTGTCCCTTGGGCATTTGTCTTCCTCATGGGATTTCTGTCGGTCATCAAGGGTCAGCACGGTGCATCCTTCTCTGATGAACCTCTGATCCAGTTCTTCATGCTTGGCCCGACTCCAATCTCCTATATAGGCGGTGACCTTTGTCTTGAAGGTTTTGACTTGGCTCCGGGTAAAGGGCAGGTCTGGTCGGGTCCAGGGCACCGGGGGTTCATCATTCCCCTCTTCTTGAGAAGGATTCGTCCTCGAATCTGCCTCTACAAAATCATCATCATAGAAAGGAGTTAAGTCAGCGACATTAAAAGTAGCGCTCACACCATAGGTGTTAGGCAAATCCAAAACATAAGCATTGTTGTTTATCCTTTCAAGGACAGTGTAGGGTCCATCTCCTCTTGGTAGCAGCTTGGATCTTCTTTGTTCAGGAAATCTATCCTTTCTGAAGTGAACCCACACTTGGTCGCCGGGTTGGAAGATTTTCTCCTTTCTCCCTCGGTTGGCATTTCTTAGGTATTGGGCCGTTCTCCTTTCAATGTTGGCTTTGGCTTTCTCATGAAGCTTCCGAACATATTCAGCCTTGGTGTGTCCATCTGCATCCAAAAACTCATGTATAGGCAATGGAGATAAATCCAAGGGGGTTAGAGGGTTAAAACCATAGACCAATTCAAAGGGGGAGTATTGGGTGGCGGAGTGGACCGATCGGTTGTAGGCAAACTCTACATGGGGTAAACAGTCCTCCCAAGTCCTAAGGTTGGACTTAATGATGGCTCTAAGCATTTGGGAAAGAGACCGGTTGACAACCTCGGTTTGGCCATCTGTTTGAGGGTGGCAGGTTGTGGAAAACATAAGTTTGGTTCCTAGTTTAGCCCACAAAGTTTTCCAAAAGTAGCTTAGGAATTTTGAGTCTCGGTCAGAAACTATGGTCTTAGGAACGCCGTGGAGTCTAACTATCTCTCCAAAGAATAAGTCAGCTATGTGGGATGCATCATCAACCTTATGGCATGCAATGAAATGAGCCATTTTTGAAAACCTATCTACCACCACAAAAATGGAATCTTTGCCTTTCCTAGACTTAGGCAACCCTAGAACAAAATCCATAGATATGTCTACCCAAGGGTGTTCGGGAATAGGCAAAGGAGTGTATAAACCAAAGGGTTGAAGGTGGGACTTAGCTCGTTGGCATTTGGCACATTGGCTGATGATCTTCTCTACTTCTTTCCGCATCCTAGGCCAGTAGAAGTGCTCTTTAAGGCAAGCTAGGGTTTTGGCAAATCCAAAGTGACCCATGAGACCTCCTCCATGTGCTTCTCTTATGACTAGGGTTCGGCTTGAATGGCTCGGGTAGCAAAGCTTAGGTCCTTTGAACAGGTACCCATTCTGCCTATAGTAATCCTCAAACCCTACATGTGAACAAGACTCAAAAATGTCTTTAAAGTCGGGGTCAGTCACATACAAATCTTTGATATGCTCAAAACCAAGGAACTTAGAACTTAAAGTAGTGATTAGAGCATACCTCCGAGAAAGGGCATCGGCTACCACATTCTCCTTACCTTGCTTGTAGTGGATGATGTAAGGAAAAGATTCAATGAACTCCACCCACCTTGCATGTCTTTTGTTCAATTTGTGTTGAGCCTTTAGGTATTTGAGAGATTCATGATCGGTGCGGATTATGAACTCCTTGGGCCACAAATAATGTTGCCAAGTCTTCAAGGCTCGGACTAGGGCATACAATTCTTGGTCGTAGGTGGGGTAATTGAGGGTGGCACCACTCAATTTTTCACTGAAATAGGCGATAGGTCTTCCTTCTTGCATCAACACGGCTCCAATCCCTACTCCTGAAGCATCACACTCGATTTCAAAAGGTTTTGAGAAATCGGGTAGCTTAAGTAAGGGGGCCTCGGTGAGTTTCTTCTTGAGGTTTTCAAAGGCTGCCTCTTGAGGTGCTCCCCAATGGAAAGGAACATTCTTTTTTATGACAGCCGTGAGAGGGGCAGCTAGGGTGCTAAAGTCCCTCACAAACCTTCTATAAAAGCTTGCAAGCCCATGGAAGCTTCGGACATCAGTGATGTTCTTTGGGGTTGGCCATGACTTGATTGCTTCAATCTTATCCTCATCAACTCTAATTCCTGTAGAGCTAACAACAAAACCAAGAAACACAAGATGATCGGTGCAAAAAGTGCACTTCTCCATATTTGCATATAGTTGTTCATGTCTTAGGGTTTCGAGGACAGATTTCAAGTGACCTAGGTGATCTTCTAGGGTTTTTGAGTAGATTAGGATGTCATCAAAATAAACTACTACAAATTTCCCTATGAAAGGCCTAAGGACTTGATTCATTAGCCTCATGAAGGTACTAGGTGCATTGGTTAATCCAAAAGGCATAACCATCCACTCATACAATCCTAGTTTAGTTTTAAAGGCAGTTTTCCATTCATCACCTTCCTTCATTCGGATTTGGTGATAGCCTGATCTTAAATCTATTTTAGAAAAGATTGTTGAACCATGCAATTCATCAAGCATATCATCTAACCTAGGGATGGGGTGTCGGTACTTAACTGTGATGTTATTGATGGCTCGGCAGTCGACACACATCCTCCAAGTTCCTTCCTTTTTAGGCACAAGGATGACGGGAACAGCACATGGGCTCATGCTCTCCCTTACATATCCCTTGTCCATCAAGTCTTCAATTTGTTGTTGGATTTCTTTTGTTTCCTCTGGATTGGTCCGATAGGCAGCTTTGTTCGGGAGTGCTGCTCCCGGTACAAGGTCGATTTGATGCTCAATGCCTCGGATTGGGGGTAATCCACTAGGGATGTCTTTGGGAAAAACATCTTTGAAATCCTGCAAAAGTGAAGACACAACACTAGGGAGAGAGGTGTTAGGGTTAGAGATCAAACATTCTTTGTAAAGAATGACCACGAGGGATTTCCTAGATACTAGGGTTTGTTTGATCTCACTAGGTTTAGCTAACAGGTTTTCTCTCCGCTCATCCTCTCTTTTTTGAGCTCTTTGATCCTTAGGATTATGAAATTCTGTTTTTGATCTTGATTCTGTTTTTGCACCTTTTTCTTTTGAGGGTTCACTCTTTTCTTCTCTCATCTCTTTTTTCTTGAGCTCTTTCTCTTTTTTCTCTCGGCTCACCTTTCTCTCTATTTGATCCTTGAGTATCTCGGTAGGTGACAGTGGCTTCAGCTTGAATGTGGTGTCTCCATGTAGAAGTTGATACTTGTTGGTCCTCCCATCATGTTGTGAATACCTGTCAAATTGCCACGGTCTTCCAAGTAAGACATGGGCAGCTTCCATGGGTACTACGTCACAGAGCACCACGTCCTTGTATCTTCCAATGCTCAAAGGGATGTGTGCTTGTTTATTGACCTTCAACTCTCCAGTATTGCTTAGCCAATGCAGTCGATAGGGCTTAGGATGTGGGTGAGTAGCAATTCCCAAACCCTTGACAAGTTCCCAACTCACTGCATTTGTACAACTTCCACCGTCAATGACCAAATTGCAAACTTTATTTAAAATCACACACCTGGTATGGAACAGGTTGTCCCTTTGTTCCCAACCATCTTCTTTAGGTTGTGCACTAAGGATCCGCCGGGAGACGGCTGAAAATTGAACCCGGGGGCGGGTGGCCGTCGGATTCATGACCGTCGGGGGCGCCGGGTGGCCGTCGGGGCCGGCGCTCGGCTTCAGGTCGTCAAAGTTCCCTCCGGCTTTCTTCTGGTCAAGATTGGCCGAAGGAATGTTCAAAAGACCCGGGGCGGACCGGCTGACATCATCCGGCGCGGACAGGATGTCCGGAGCAGTCGTGATACTAGGCCGGGGCAGGGCCGGTGCCAGGCCGGGGCGAGTACTGGGGCCTGTGCCAGGGCAGCGCGGGGTGCAGGGCCGGGGCAGTGCTGGGCGCTGGGCCGGGGCAGTGCTGGGCGCTGTGCTGGGGCAGTGCTGGGCGCTGGGCCGGGGCAGTGCCGGGCGCTGGGCTGGGGCAGTGCTGGGGCAGTACTGGGGCAGTGCTGGGCGCGGGGCCGGGGCAGTGCCGGGCGCTGTGCTGGGGCGGTGCCGGGGTAATCACTCGACTGCTGAAGGCTGAAAATTTTTCCAAGCCTTCTACCTCAACTTCTTCTCCTTCACTCGACTCTCCCTCCAATTCTTCAACAATTGGTTCCTCCTCGTCGTCTGTCACGACTTCTCCCTCTCTAAGCACCATGGTTCGGGTGTTAGGGCATTCCCTTGCCATGTGACCCCTACCTTGACATTTAAAACACACAATGGCACTTGGCCGAGCGTTAGTAGTAGGGATTTTTGAACCAAGATTAGGGTTTACCCGTGGTGCCGACCCTTGGTTAGGGTTTGGTCGCGATCCGGCGCTCCGGTTAGGGTTTGGCCGGTATGGGGTGTGGCCGGCGCTTCGGTCTCCTCTCACCGGGGCACTGATCGGTGGCGGCGGGGTAGTCCTTCTTCCAAGGCCGTTCTTCAGCTCCTTCTCAACCCTAGTAGCCACGTTGATCAAGTCATCATAGTCAGCAAAGTTGAGAATGTTGACTTGATGTAGAATCTCTCTTTGCAACCCTCCGGTGAAACGGGCTATCTTGGCATCTTCATCCTCACTCAGATCAAGCCGTGCAACCAGGATCTCCATCTCCTTGTTGTATTCCTCAACCGTCATGCTCCCTTGCTTCAAGGATCGAAGCTTGGTGTGCAAGTCTCGGTTGTAGCTACTCAGTACAAACTTCCTCCTCATCTTTCTTTTAAGACTCCGCCAAGTAAGGACGGGGTCCTCTTCTTCTTTCCTGATCAGATTCCTGAGTTGGGACCACCACAGGGCAGCATAGTCAGTAAACTCTAGTGTGGCTAGGGTTACCTTTTTCCTCTCGGAATAGTTGTGGCATTCAAAGAAATCCTCCATGGCTCTCTCCCAATCAATGTAGTCGTCGGGATTGGTTTTGCCAGTGAATTTAGGCACACTGAGCTTCAGGCTGCTCACATCATCATCTTCTTCCTGCTCATTCCTCCTTGGCCGCCGGGGGCCATCTCCATTCGTGGCTCCGAACTGCTCGGCGATTCGGGCCATGTTTTCAGCCATGGCGGTCAACCGGGCATCAAAAGCGTTGAATCTCTCATCTGCCATGGTTAATCACGAACAATAGGCCTCACAAAATCTCTCAATTGAACCTCACACACTCTTGTTCTTACCACTCGTGTATGAATCTTTTTTTTTTTTTTTAACAAGTCACTCAAATTAGGGTTTTCTTTGAAATTTTCAAAACAAAGTCAATCTCAATTCAAGTAGTTGCAAGTTTCTTCGAAGCTATGCAGTCTAAGTCTACCAATGACACTAACAAGACCTTATACCTAGGGTTTCGGATTTCTAGGGGCCAGAATCTTGAGTTAGGGCGTGGGATGACAAGACATACAAATTTGGGTGTTCTACCAAGAGAGCTAGTAGTGCGGAATCTAGTAGCTAACTTATGAAAAACCCCTCTTCTTGAACTTAGTCTACTACCTTGATTGTGAACGTGGCCTTGCTTTTTAGCTAGGTCAATTTTTTCTAGACCTTTGATTTTTCTTTTCTTTTTCTTTTTCTTTTTCTTTTCTTTGATCGGCCACAGCTTTTTCTCACAACAAAAACTTAAAGAAAGGTAGAAGAATAGAACAAACACAATGCTCGATTTTTTTAGGGTTTTTCTGAAACTGAAAACAACAAAAACTAAAGGATATGAATTCAAGTAAAAGAACCTGAAAACTGGGATAGATTGTTGGTCCAAGAGTTGAACCGCGCTCTGATACCAGCTGATGCGAACCGCTCCTCAATGAAGGGATCGACTCAACACCCAAAACTATATTACCAGCTTCACGAATCCTAACCTTTGAAACCGCGGGGAATACTTGAAATCCACTAAGTATAGACTTAGGAACCCCAAGGTATTCAGTCGAATTGGTGCCACAAACAAAGGGTGATAACCTTTGATGATAAACCAAACCTTAAGCTAAGCAACAACGAGCAAAGACTTGAAGGAAAAAGAACAAAGTTCTGAAATTTCAATTTATGACTTAACGTGTCTTACAATGATGGCCGAGGCCTCTATTTATAGCACAAGGGTGGCCTAAGCCGTCTCCAACTCTAATAAGGTAAGACTAAAAATAATCCTAAAAGATAGGCCGAAGAAAATATTAAAATACACAAAGTTGTCCGAGATTGAAATTCTAAAACCGGCAAAAATTGCACAAAACCCTAATCCGGGCGGATTAGGGCACGCCGGGTGTCCGTGTCCGATCGGGCTTAGGAAAACCCTCCGGGCGCGGGCTGGACTCCGGACGCGGCTAGGAAGAGTGCCCGGAACCCGCGCGGTGGCATTTCTGTAATTACCGCGGGTTCCGGGTGACCGGGCGGTCGGGTGGCGTCCTTCGGTGCTGGTGACCGGCTCGGCATCAAGTGCTCCGGACCCGATGCTAGGGTTTCGGTGATGCCGGGCGGTTCTGGCTTCCTGCTGGCCATTTCCTCGGACAAGTGAGGTTCCTCCCAAGTCTTTTGACCTCCTGAGTCTTCTGGCTTCAACTTGTCCGCCAGGTTCTGAGTGTGGAGCAGGGGCTGGTTGGCCGTATCCGCCGGGGCCCGGGCAGTGTCCCTTGGGCATTTGTCTTCCTCATAGGATTTCTGTCGGTCATCAAGGGTCAGCACGGTGCATCCTTCTCTGATGAACCTCTGATCCAGTTCTTCATGCTTGGCCCGACTCCAATCTCCTATATAGGCGGTGACCTTTGTCTTGAAGGTTTTGACTTGGCTCCGGGTAAAGGGCAGGTCTGGTCGGGTCCAGGGCACCGGGGGTTCATCACCTAGCCCCGGCGCCCCAGCGCCCGCCCCCGGCGCCCGACCAGCCACCGACGCCCGACCGGCGCCCAGCGCCCGAGCAGCCACCAGCGCCCGACCGGCGCCCAGCGCCCGAGCAGCCCCCGGCGCCCGACCAGTCCCCGGTGCCCAACCAGCCACCAGCGCCCGACCAGCACCCGGCGCCCGAGTCCGAAGCCCCCGTACCAGCCCCGATACGGCCCGAGCACCCCTGGAGCGCCAATAAAGCACCAGGTCAAGTCCTACACTCCCCTGTGGTAAATTTTATTATTTCTAATGGTGCACCAGGTATGGATTCGAGGACGAATCCTTTTCAAGAAGAGGGGGATGATGTGAACCGAGCCACCAAGGCCGGCGCGGTCACAACACCACGGGCACCCGGCCAGGAAACCTCCACGAGAGCGCCGGACAAGGAGAATTTAATGCCCGTTCAGCCTAGAGACTTGAGGCCGAGCGAGGACTACACCGGCCCCAGACCTACACCGGCACCACCTCCGGAGCCTTGGAGAGACAAAGCTCCAAGTTCAGGCCCCAGGCCAAGCCTAGGGCCAAGTCCAGCCCCAAGCCCCGATCAAGGCCGAGTACCTAAGCTAGGCCCCATGCCAAATGCCACGAGCTCTAGACCGACACCAGCCCCTAAAGACATCCCTAAGGTACCATGGGAAGAAGGCTCGAAGCAGAACTCAAAAGGCCTGGACAGAACTGAAGAAGGCCGAGAGCTAAACCCGACACCCGAGCCGAGCCCGTGCCCGGATGCCACAGAGAAGCACTTTTGGCCGAGCCTACAATTGGCCCGTGCCTTTTGGGAAATTCCAACTGTTCTGGATAGCTTGAATCCCCAGGAACACTCTCCAACAAACGGAGCTCAATTTGGAGGAGAATTGAAGGAGATACAGTTTGATGAAGTCAGGATGAAGCATGGATGGAGCACCAAAGAGTACCCCTCGGATGCTGACCCGAGGAAGCCTATGCAAGGAGCTGTGATCAGGCCATCACCTGAGCCTGATCCAAGGAGGTATGGAGTAACATTCAAGATACGGGAAATGGAGAGAAGAAGCCAAGTGCATCCAAACAAGGAATCCTAATCAAGCTAGGATTTCCCGGTTTTGGACAGATTCCTAGTCTGACAAAGAATGACGAATTTGGGCTACCTGGAGATAGAATTTGGGTTGAATCCCAACATGAAAGTTGTAGCCCATGGAGTCTACTACGGATCTGCAAAAGATCAGAATTTTAGGAATTTGTTTGGTATTTATTCGGCCCATAATTCCAGAACCCGTTTAGCTGTTTTTTAGGAATTTCCAGTTTTTCCCTTTTAGTGTTTTTGTTTAGGAATGACTCTTTTCCTTGGTGAACAAGGCTACGAGTTTCAGTCCTTATTGTTGTATTCTTTATTAGTTTTATTAGCTATTTTGTAGGAGGAAAAGGAGAGCCTGTTCTCCCTTCCTCACCTATAAATAGAGGCGTCTAGCCTCATTGTAAAGGACAACTTTGAAAGAAATAAACACTCAAAACTTCGGTTTTTCTCTTAGCATGGAATTGCTAATCTCTGTTCGACCATCATGGAATTGATCGTCGTCTAGACCGGTTTATCATCAAAGGCATTCATCCTTTGTTTGTGGCACCGAATTCGACTGAATACCTTGGGGTTCCTAAGTCTATACTTAGTGGATTTCAAGTATTCCCCGCGGTTTCAAAGGTTAGGATTCGTGAAGCTGGTAATATAGTTTTGGGTGTTGAGTCGATCCCTTCATTGAGGAGCGGTTCGCATCAGGTTCGCATCACTCCTCTTGCACTGGACACACAACTTCTCCTCATCTTGCCTACCAAGTGAGGCAGGAGTGGATTGCACGTTTGAAGATGAACTGCCCTCTTGAGGTGGCGTCGTGTCCAACACCAACTTGAACCGGGGCAACTCAATCTTGGAGAAATCAGGGTTAACCATGTTCACGCTAACAGTGGTGGGGAAAGGATCTGTATCCACCAACATGGCATCTTTCCTTGCCTCAGGAAACTTGATGCGTCCCTTCTCAATGGCATCCTGTAAAATATTTCGAAAAACCACGCATGAATCAGTAGAGTGAGACATGCTATTATGCCACTTACAATATCGTCTTCCTTTCAACTTATCAGGCGATGGGAGGTTATGCCCCCCCTGAGAGCTTGACTTGACCATCCTTATAAAGTTGGTCAAATATCAAGTCTGCCTTCGTCACATCGAATGAATACTTCCTTGGTTGGATGGGAGCACGATTAGGTCTCCCCTCTTGTGGCCCAACATCAACTTTAGACAATGAACTACACACATAGGGTTTCCCTGGCACTATCTCTGCCAAGTCGACCTCAACCTCACCAACCCCACCATCGATGTGGTGGATGGCATAATCAAAATTTGGGAGGTATTGCCCCCTTGAGGCACTCCTCCTACTCTCTTCCTCATGGAGGAGAGATTCATACCTAACAGCACATGACATGAGTTGGAACAAGTCAGAGAACTCTCGATCTTGGAATTTCTTCCTAAGTTCGAAGTTCAATCCTCCTTGAGCCAGCTTGACAAACTCTCTTTCTGTTAGGTTAACAAAGCAACGATTTCGAGCGTTCTTGAAACTAGTGAAGAAACTCTCAACTGACTCTCGTGGCTGCTGGCGCATACGTGCCAAGTCTGCCATGGAAACCTCTGGCTCAGATCTATAGAATTGGGCATGGAAGATCTGCTTCATCTGTTGCCAACTCTGTATGGAGTTGGAAGGCAAGTTGACGTACCAAGCGAAGGCTGGTCCTGTCAACGAGTTTCCAAACAACCTAAGTTTGACGAAGTCACCTACGTCACCACATTGGACAGTGAATCGTCCAACATGCTCCACGGTAGACTGATCTCCGGTCCCCGTGAATGTGGTAAACTCGGGTACCCTAAAACCTCTAGGAAAGGGATGGTGTCTATCCACCCACTCTGGATAAGGCTTCCGATACACAGGCGGCATGGTTGGCCTCCCTCCAAGGCCAAGATGCTCATTGAGCAACTGTGCCACCTGTTCCCTTAAATTATTATTATCATGTACCCCTGGTGGTTGCCCCCGGGTGGTGGCATGAATCCTGTTGGATCCATTCCATGTCTATTGACTTGGGGTGGTATTGGTGGTGGTGGATACGCACGTGGGGATACCTCCACATTAGGACGTGGTGGTACTTGATCCATATTGAATGGACGGTCAGGGGCCACATATGGCCTAGCCTCTGGGATATGTTGTCGAGCAAAACCTATGGTAGGCATTTGCTCAACATGGGTGTTGGATGTGGTGGCAAGATTTTCGCCATTCCCATGTTGATGGGAAGGTGGTTGACTTGCCACTGGAGGTGAGAGGTTATCCTGCCATGGTTGGCCATTCCGACCACTAGCAGGATGAGGACTTACATTCCCAACGCCATTGCTCATCGATCCTAGACCATCGGGTGGTAAGGCTCTAGACTGAACTAAAGGCGTCGTTCAAATTTTCCTGAACTCCTGAAAATCAGTTTGATTTTTGTTAACCACATCAAATACTTGAATTAAACGTCTTTCAACATGAGAACTTAAAGACTCAATTTGAGAATTCACCTGGCGGGCATTCCCTTCCATTGAAGCCTCCATGAGTTGGCGGTGCTCCACCATTGTCTGGCGGAGTGACATGATTGCCTCGCCTAGATCAGCACTTGGCGCCACAGGCTGTGGCCTAGCCTCCTTGTCACCGCCATGAATTCTGGCAACATCTTCAACTGTCTGGCCATGTTCAATGTTGGCCACTTACTCTTCCACAGATCCGGATGGAAGGTCACCTTCTGGGTTCTTACGCCTTGGAGCCATGATATCAAACACAATGTCCCACCGAGCGTGCCAATTTGTTTCTGGTGGTAGAAACTTTTGTGTTTGAACACAATAAATGCGCTTGACTTCTTAGAACAAGGATTAATTACACAGTTAACACCTCTCCAAACAAAGTTCGAACAAGGGTGTTTGATGTTATTTATGGCTATGTCTACTACTACCACTACTGCTACTCCTATGGAGGTTCTGAGAGAGCTCCAAAAGAAAAGACGGCTATGGCTACTGAAACTAAACTTGCAGAGAAAAGTAGAAATTTGGGCAGAGTGTCTGCTTGTGTGATTGCGCGGGGCTATCTCTGTCGAATACCTCTCATATTTATAGACAAATGTGAGTGGTAACTGCAGATGGAAGTAGTAACTGCCATGGAGGTTACTTCCTCTCTCTTGAACGTGGCATCATCGTGGTGGTGGCGGTTTATTCTCTTCAACTGCTTTGGAGGAGTAGTGACGTTGGTGGAAGAAGCTTGTATTTTTGGGATAGGGTTTGATATGATCACATCATTCCTTAGGGTTTCAATCTTGATGAGGAGATGACACCATCTCTTGAAGTTGGCCTTAGGGTTCCCTTCTTGATGAGGAGGCTATCCTCCTTGCTTCCCTCCTTCTCTCTTGACGAGGAAATAGACATGATGATGGCTTCCTCCTTGCTTCCCTCCTTCACTCTTGACGAGGAAATAGACATGATGATGGCTTCCTCCTTGCTTCCCTCCTTCACTCTTGACGAGGAGGTCGACATAATGATGGCTTCCCTTCGATGGATCGACATGAGATCCTGACTTCGATAGGTTGACATGAAGTCTTCACTTCGATGGATGGACATGAGATCCTCACTTCGATGGATCGACATGAGAACTTGACTTCGATGGATCAACATGAGATCTTGACTTCAATGGAGTCAGCCTTATGGTTTCCATCATGATGAGATGGCTTCCCTCCTTAGGGTTTTCATCTTGAGGAGGAGGTCGTCATCATGACATCATCATCATGGAGTCGGCCTTATGGTTTCCAACTTGATGAGATGGCTTCCCTCCTTAGGGTTTCCATCTTGATGAGGAGGTCGTCATCATGACATCATCATCATGGAGTCGTCCTTAGGTTTTCATCTTGATGAGATGGCTTCCTTTCTTAGGGTTTCCATCTTGATGAGGAGGTCGTCATCATGACATCATCATCATGGAGTCGTCCATAGGTTTCCATCTTGATGAGATGGCTTCCCTCCTTAGGGTTTCCATCTTGATGAGAAGGTCGTCATCATGAGATCATCATCATGGAGTCGGCCTTATGGTTTCCAACTTGATGAGATGGCTTCCCTTCTTAGGGTTTCCATCTTGATGAGATGACTTCCCTCCTTAGGGTTTCCATCTTGATGAGATGGCTTCCCTCCTTAGGGTTTCCATCTTGATGAGGAGGTCATCATCATGACATCGTCATCATGGAGTCGGCCTTAGGGTTTCCATCTTGATGAGATGGCTTCCCTCCTTAGGGTTTCCATCTTGATGAGATGGCTTCCCTCCTTCCCTCTTGATGGATCGACATGAGATCCTGACTTCAATGGATCGACTTACTTCAATGGGATCGATGCCCTCCTCCTTGATGAGGAGGGTCCGTGAGGATAAAATAGTAAATACAAGGCTTCACTTAATCAATTTATGTTAATAGAATGATTAAAGCTTAATAAAGCCATTCAATCCTCCACAAACAAGCAATGTGGTATTTTTGGTCGTCATATTGCAAAGGCCATATCTCGCTGGTCCGGTGGAACTGGGTTGTCATCTATATATGGATGGAAAGATAATTTTGTTATCTTTCCATTGCCACCAATCGGAGTTCGTATGAAGAAGTTATGGCCAAAATACTAATCTGGACAGAATTATCACGAAAAATAGGCCAAAAGATGACGTCATGGCCCAATTTTTGTTATTTAATTACTAAGGCAATTAATGGCCTAATAAATCTATTTAATTCCTTAATTTCTTCAATGTGGTATTGGCTCAAATATTTTTTGGTGTAAACAGGGTCTCTGTCAGGGGACTGAGCCTCCATCTCTTCTGTTCTTAACCTTATCTTGTAATCGTTTCCCCTTCATGGATGAATATAATGAGATTTATTGTCAATAAAAAAACGATACCTAATTCTAAGCAAATGCAAAATATGAATTCATCACCCAAGGTTTCATTTCAAAAGCTTTTGTTGCTAATCTATGTCCCGATCTTGAATTGTTTTCCTCTCAGAGCAACTAAAATAAATAGTACTATTAGTACTCATCTAACTCTTGTACAATATTCTGCTTCAAAAGATAATGCCTTGTACTTTCTGTACATGAAGAATACTGTTGCACTATGATGATAAATACATGTATCTATCTACCGATGCTTGGCAGCTCTGGCTCGTGACCTCATTTAAATAGGATGGCAAAATTAAATGGACATTGTTCAACAAGAATGGCAAACACAACAAGGTAA
This sequence comes from Linum lewisii, assembly GCA_034768395.1. NCBI lineage: Eukaryota > Viridiplantae > Streptophyta > Magnoliopsida > Malpighiales > Linaceae > Linum > Linum lewisii. Next base: position 33,899,948 of record CM068300.1, on the reverse strand, counting down.
CCTCGACTTAGCCAATGTATGATTGTTGAGTAATTAATCAAAGTGTGTTCTCAGTTAACAGTACAAGCAGGGAAAAAATACCAGGGCTTGCTCATCAATTGTACCTTTAGCTAACTCCATATATAAAAGAAAAAAAAGCCTTTGTAGCCTGATTGATTTACTACATCTTGTTGATGGCCGAACCATGAAACATCAAGTAGTAGCTGGGTTGGTTGGTTTTATTCTGCAAATCAATTTGGATCTCTTGACTCTTTATTTACGGCTTCAATTGGGGGAGCTAGCTGCAATGCAATACTTGACCCCCCCCCCCCCCCCCCCGATCTTTTGCTTTGCTTCTTCATCCTCTCTATTTCGTCACCAAAGGAAAAAAAAATTGGGTAGCAGTATTTGGGGATGATATTGCACAAACAACCCAGATGCTGGATTCTTCATTATTGCAACTCAGATGCTCAATTCTTCATTCCCCAATCCTCTTCACGAACCTCCCCTGTCAAAAATTTCAGAACAAAGAAACCTTGAGACTTACTGAGCCAATGTTCTCTTTTGCAATAGTCACGGATCATTTGTGTTTGTTGCCAACCTAGCTACTCACACAAGGGGTGGAAATTGGTTGGGTCAGCTTACCTTTAAACGGGGACGCTTTTCGGCATTGAGCTTCCGGACTTGATAACGAATCCGTTTGGAGAAGAGTCTGTTCTGTCTCTTCTCCTTGTACCTTAAAACGCTAGCTTCTCTCTGTTTCCAGCAGTATCCTTCTTTGACGTTACTGTTACTTCCTCCTTCCCCTGTTCCTTCTCCTTCCATTTCCGGCACTCTCCATATATTCCCACTTTCATCTTCCGTTACACCCTGTACATGAATGAATTAGTCCTGATCACTTAGAAGACCCAATTTAGTTACTCTCAATCCCATTCCTTCCATATGAATTACTGACAACTCTCAATTTTTAACATTATAAAAATGAATCTTTCCAGGTTGGGGTGTCTTAACCCCACCTGCCTCCTAAATGCTCCAACTTGGGTATCCACAAAAGAATGCTAAAACTATAGTTATAAATAAAAGCATACAATGGAACCGACTTCTAAAAGTGACACCAACTTATAAAAGCATACATTTTTGAGATCATCAGATTCCTGCAAATCGGGAACTGTCTGCGGCGGCGGCAGTGGCGGCAGGAGATCTCCGTCGTGGTCTATGTACAAAGATCCTTTATCGGACCAAGCATCCAAGATCTCCTGATAATCAAGCTTCAAACCCACCAGCTTCCTCTTCTGATTCTGCTGCTGAATAAGCAGCACCCCCAATGGATCGCTGGTGACTTCATCGTGATCTAATCTAGTCTTTTTCTTGTAATTATTCTTCTTCTTCTTCTGCTTCTTCTTTTTCTGGTGCTCCTCCACCACTTGACAGTAACTAACCCACCTCTCCTCGCTGGGATCCCTCTCCCTACACCTCATCGCGGTCCGCACTAACCAGCTGCTCGATTCGTCAAATGATGTCGTATCCGCAGAAGATCCGAATCCGTGCGATTCTCCTCCTCTGAAGAGGGAATAGTTAGGGGAGCTAGGATCTTCCTCCGTCGCCGCCGTGGTGGTGGTTGTGCTGTCAAGGAGACCGCGGAGGGAGGTTGACGTGTCGGCGGCGTCGGATTCAAGCAGGATGGCCACGTGATCGTCGGCGGCACCGTGATCGAATTCGTCGTCAATGTCGGCATTGGGATGATCGTGGGTTTCTTCTTCTGGGTGGAGAGGGAAAAGATTGAGCTGCTGTTGATTCTGCTTCTTGTCACCATTCTTCTTTTTCTTGGTGGACTCTGGTGGGTAGGCGATTTGGGGTTTTGGAGAAGTTTTGTGGTTGAGTTGGAGCTTTAAGGACAGATACTTGGGCTTCTTAGTCTTGCATCTGGGCTGTTTCCCAGATGAAGCAGCTGCTGCTTTAATTGCAGCTTTAGCAGAAGCAGATTTTCTCCTGCTGCTCATTTTGATTGTCCCTCTTGGAATTCTTCAGTGGGTATTGTAATTCTTTCTCTCAATCCCTCATTTCTGAGTGTAATGAGTGTTTGTTTCACATGAAGAGAGGGGACATGGGAAAAGTGCAACTTTTTGGTGGGGAGGAAAGTGATTTAGACATGAACAATGTAATGAATAATTGTCAAAATATTTTTCATATGAATAAGCAATGATGATGATGATGAGGAGGTCTGGAGGATTGGAGGAATGGAGACGTGGAGAAGAGGGATTGGGGGAATGATTGGATTGTGTTGTTATCTGGAATCTGGATTCTGATTTCTGAGGGGATCAGTTTGGTGGACTTTTGATATTTCGGGAATTGGGTGGGTGCAAATTTGTAATTTGATCTTTTGTATTGTTAGATTTTTGGATAATGCAAATTGAAAAGGACCGCATACAATTGGTCACTTTGGAAGAGCAGAATCAAAAGCAACTATATAGATAAACTAAATGATCACTGTTATAATTTGATTAAAAACAACATGAATTTTGTTCATGCATGCCTGAGAGAAAACCGTTAATACTCGAATCAGCCTTGCCCGGTTTTGACAGCTGATATAAGGTATTTGCTTTGGAATCACAACCATCACATCCAGAATCAAAACCTATTCTGCAAATCTCAGGCAACTGCAACTGTACAAACCAGGGGATTCATTGATGTAGGATAGGTAAGTCTTATAATCTGTGAGGTAATTACGCTTATTGTACACATGTTAGATGGACACCTTTGACTTAGTGACTGAACCTCAACGATAAAAATATTGTGATTTACTGACAAACTAGACAAACTAATTTATAATTATATTAAAACATTAAAATACATTGTTATTCGACATTTTATTGTACAAATTGAACCATATTTCACCCTTAAGACTTAATTATACCAAATATCACTAAACTTTCATTTTCATTCATACTCACCACTCAACTAGTTTTCTTACATTAAATACCATCAAACTATACTTTTAGTTTCACCGATTACCACTTTGTCCATCTTTTTACTGGAATGATGACATGGCTTTGACGGAGTATGTCTAGTCAGCTGAACAAAGTTGAGTCAGATGCCAACTCAAATATTTCTTTTATGAAATGTTGCGTTTTGTCTGATTAAAAAATCATAAACCTTTTTTCCTATCTTTTTTATATACTCTCAGCAACTCTCCTTCATTCATTCTTCCAGGTTGCTTCTCATTCCTTCTCCATATCTTAGTTGACATCTGACTCAGTGTTATTCAACTAACTAGACATGCTCCGTCAAAGCCACATCGACATTCCGTCCAAAAAATAGACAAAGTGGTAATCGGTGAAACGAAATGTATAGTTTGATGGTATTTAATGTAAGAAAAATAGTTGAGTGGTGAGTATGAATGAAAATGAAAGTTTAGTGATATTTGGTATAATTAAGTCGTACAAATACACTAAAAAGTTGAATAGAGAGTAGAGAGAACAAAAACAAAGTGATAATTCATTCATAAAATTAGACAATGACGGTTTTATTTAAAAAAAAAATCTTTGTTCTTTCTCGTCTCTTCCTTTTTGTTTTCTGCTTGCGAGCTTCGATGGAGGATTGTCGTCCACTTTGGACGCGAGTCCAAGCTCGATGCCCCTTAAGACCGTCAAATGAGCTCGTACTGCTGATCTGGAAGGTTCTCAACGTGATCGGGTGCAGGTTTCCGAGGAGGGCCAACCTGAAGGTCCTCTATTTCGCCAATCTTTCATAAATAAAGTTGCAAGTTTTTGGAGCTTTGAGGTTCAAGATTCGTATGTGGCCTTATCTAACAAATCAGATGTTGAAGAGGATGACGATGATCCGACATGTCCGACTATCCTAATCTCGGATGAAGACAACATCTGTGTACATAGCACGTTCCATAATTCAGTCATCATCAATACCCTTGGGAAGAACTTCCCTTTTGTTTCATGAGTTGGAAGATTCTTCAGCTCTGGGCGAGGCAAGGCAAAGTGGAGATCTATGACTTCAGTTGGGGTTTTTATGTGGTCAGGTTTGAGACCCTTGCGGATCAAGAAAGTGCCATATTCAAGGGCCCTTGGATGGTGGGGGATCACTATGTGGTCTTACAAAACTAGAGGTTGTATTTCAGACCTGAAGAGTCTTCCTTGTCTACCTTGAGGGTGTGGGTTCGTCTTCCAGGGATTCCTGAAGTGACCGCGGTCGCCACGCCCCCACGGGCACCACCCCCGAACTTCCCCATGTTAACATGGGATGGCGGAACTTATGAAGAAAACCAGAGAGGTGGTCCCTTGTTGGAAGGGAAAGACCCCATGCCAAGAGTCTGATCATCAAGTCTCGATGCTGATGTTGGGCCGATGCCAGCGCCTAGTTAGGAGTTGATGCCAGCACCGCACTCGGAGCCTAGGATTGCCGAAGCCCCGGAGCTAGGAGACACCCCTGGACTGATGCTGACACCCAGCCAGGCCCCGACGGCCGAGCGCGGAGCCAAGCCAGCCTAGCGCCCAGCATTCGGGCCAACACAGGCGCAGGGCCCGTGCCAGCGCCCGTATGAGGAGCACTTAGGGCCGAGCCAAAAATCCAGCCGTGCCTTTCAGGAATCCTTCAGCCCTAAGGATTCCCTAGTTCCCACAAATAAACCTCCACCATGCCAAGTCAGATTCGGAGAAGGGCGCAAGGAGCACATGCAGGACATGGAGCTGAACCGACCTAGAGTGATGCAGGGCCAAAGCATCACAAAGCGGAGCACAGATGCTGATCCGAGGGAGCCAATGCTAGGCGCCAAGACTAGGTCACCACCTGAACCTGATCCGAGAGTTAATGACCAACCATCAGTAATGCGGGACACGAAGGAAAGATACCAAGGACATCTGGACAAGAAATCCTAGTCAAGCTAGGATTTCTCGGTTTTGGACAGAATCCTAGTCTGATAAAGATTGATGAATTTTGGCTACTTAAAGGCCGAATTTTGGCTGATGTCCAACATTAAAGTTGAAGCCTATGGTGTCTACTAGTGAAATGTCAAAGGTCTTAATTTTTGAATTTGTTAGGTATTTGTTTGGCAGAATTTTCCAGAACCCGTTTTGCTGTTTTTTAGGAACTTGGCTGTCAAGTTTAGTGTCCTTGTTTAGGAAGGAGTCTTACTAGGAGACTTTCCTTCCTTGTAGAAATAGGAGATTCGACTTTCTTTCTTTTTAGTAGTTTAATTAGGACTCTTATTTTTCCCATTTTGTTATTTATCTCTTTTAGGAGTTAGTATCCTAGGAGGAATAGGAGAGCTTGTTCTCCCTTCCTCACCTATAAATAGAGGCTTACACGCCTCATTGTAAGACACCCTTGAAATTAATAAACATTTAAAATTCAGTTTTCTTCTTGCATGGATTTGTAATTCTCTTTTCGACTTTCGTGGAATTGACTGTTGTCGATACTGGTTTATCATCTAGGGTATACACTCCTTGGTGTGGCACCATTCGACCAGACAATTAGGGTTCTTTGACTTCGTGTGCTAGTGGGTCCAAGTACTTCCACCAGGTTTCCATAGGTTCGACTCATTGCTTGGGTATTCAGCTTGTGGTGGTTAGGGTCTCGGCACAAGGCTGTCGTGGTTCACATCAGTTGGTATCAGAGCACAATTCAACACTAAGATCGACTCTATCCCAGTTTCCAGGTTCTTCTTGGATTCATGTCCCTTTAGTTTCAGTTTTTAGAAAAATTTCGAAAACCCCCTATATAGCTTCATCTTGTTAGTTCTTTGCTTTGTGTTTTCAGTTTCATTGTAAGGCAGAAAAAGATGGTTGCCATAAAATCCATCAAGGAAAAAAAATACAAAAAGAGGTTGGAAAATAGAAAAAGCCAACCAAAGCAAGGCCACCTTGCCAAAGTTTCTTTCATTATAGGTTTTACGAAGAGGGGTGGAAGTTTGTTAGCTTTCGTTGCTTAGGTGTTTCACCAAACCAAACCCAAATTTTTATTTCACTACCTTGCTAAATACTTGGTAAACGAGTCTTAGAGTAGAAAGTACATGTTGAACGGATAGAGCGAACGTTCGTCGGTCTTAAACCTAAGGGTAAGGAGTTATGGTGGTGTCTTAGTAATTGATTGAACGAGAATCAAAATCCGCTGATCTGTTGATTGCCATTGCTCTGGGGAACGAAGGGGGATTCAAAGTCTAAGTTCGTCTGTCATCCTTGTTTTCAAACCCTAATTTCCAATCTGCTTTAGTTTAAATTGTTTAAATTTCTCTGCATTTCTTAGAATTAGAAGTCGTGGAACTCACACCATGCACAACTTGCTTGCATTCGAGTATTTTGCCAGTTTTGAAGTAGTCAATCATAGAAGACCCTCGGAATACGATCTACCCTAGCTTTTTCTTAGCTTAGTAGTTATTTGTTTGAACGTCCGCATAACAACGACCGGGCGGCTCATCAAATTGGCGCCGTTGCCGGGGACCTTCTTTTGATTGTTCGAAAGAAGAACTGGCAATTTATTCTTCTACTTTCCATCTTTCACCTTACCATCCACTTCGATTTTACACTGGTTTTGTTTGTCTTTGTTATCTGTAGGTTTACAGGTGTATGCCTCACCGTCCTTGGACTCGCTCTCAAATCGAACAGGCTAAGAGTGCAGAGGGACCAGGCAGTTCTGCTACACCTCTACGATCACAGATTCTGAAGAAAGGCAGATCCAATCCATTCATCACTCCGATCAAGATCGAGGAACCAAAGGAGAGTTCCTCATCTCCATCTTCACCTGTACCGTCATCTTCATCCGCTTCATACACCGAGTCACTCTCACCTCCTCCATCTCCCACCATGGACGATAGATTACCACCACCACCACCAAATGGCGATCAACCGCCGCCGCCACCACCTGCACAGAAAAGTCTAGCAGACTATAACAAGCCGAGCGCGACTAGCGTTCGATCTGCCATTGCCGTTCCGCGCATTGAAGGAGATCCTGACTATGAGATCAAGATTCCATTCTTGACTATGATCTCTAGGGATTTACAGTTTGAAGGCAGGCCCCTAGACAATCCGTGCACTCATCTTGCAGACTTCCTTGATCTCTGCAGCACTTTCAAGAGCGGAAACCTCGACAAAAACACTCTTTGTCTGAGAGCTTTCCCGTTCTCTCTGAAAGGCCCTGCTAAGAGGTGGCTTACTGGTAAACCACCTGGCTATTACACTAACTGGGATACTCTGGCTCAGGACTTCGTTGAAGAATACTTCCTCCGGCCAGAACAACTGCTATCAAGGACAGCATTGCCAGATTCTCCCAGAAAGAAGGAGAAAGCTTATATGATACTTGGAATCGATTCCAAGAACTTCTCTACACCTGCCCTCATCATGGATTCGAGTAGAGGCAGTTAGCTGAAATTTTTGCTCGAGGACTTCGAGAAGAATCCGCCAAGTGGGTCAATTCTCTAGCTGAAGGGGATTGCACTACACTCACTCCTGAAGCTGCTCTTCTGCACTTCGCAAACTGTGCTTCCAAGTCAAGGAACTGGGAAAGACAATCTGAAGGATCAAGGAGCAAGCTAGATCTTGAAGCTACAATCAAAGCAGAGGTAGAGAAGCATTTGAAGAAGTCTTCCACACGATAAAGCCGCCGGCAGCCTCTGTCTACGTTGCGATTGCGAGTGGTGTAGAGCTTGCGCACATAACGGAGGCCGTTGTCAAAATTTTGGTAAGGCAGAAGTCTGGTCTGCCGAATAGGTAAATTTCATCCAACAAGGCTTCGTCAATAATCAGAATCGTTATGCTGGCTATCGTAACTTCAGACAGCAAGGGAACTATCAAGACAGACCTCCCTAAAATGCTGGCGCCAACCATAACCAGAACCAGAATAACCGCCTGGCTGGTCCAGCTCAGGATCAGAAGCCTAACCATCCACCGGCAGGTGTCTACCAGCCGCCGCATCGCAATCCGGGTAATTATGGAACTGCTTCTGGCAATCGCCAGAATCAGTACCTTAACAATACCTATCCAGGGCAACATCATCAAAGAGAGAACAATGTCAGTGACCTGATAAGAAGCTCAGCTAGATCATCACAAGACTCGATGATCATGACAGTCAGTTCAAGGCTCAAGCTCTTCTCAATCAAGAACAGATAGCATCTGGATAAAGAATTGAGCAAGCCGTGAACAACATTTCGACCATTTGGCCAGCTTCCAAGCCAGACAGAGCCTAATCCGAAGAAAGGAGCAAGCCAAGACGGTAACCGCTCAAAAACTTCCAAACTTAATTGCTGATGCTTGTTCTGTCTTACGCAGGATTGCTGAAACTCCGGAGGAAGAAGAAGAACAGGAACCGGTGCCTAAGGAGGATGATCCTCCTCTTGCATCCGTACGTCGTGAAGCCTCTTTTTCCTAGAGCATTGCTGCCAAATGCAAGGATCGAGACTGGCATGAAGGGGAACAAGGAAGGATATCCTGACATTCGTATTAAGAAACCTGCCTCTCCATATCCAGCTAAGTTATCTGATCCTGGTTCTTTTACTTTGCCTTTGGTCATTAATGATGTTGAGATTGAACGTTGCTTAGTTGATCTAGGAGCGTCTGTTAATGTCATGCCTATGAGCCTGTTTGAAAAGGTAAACCTAGGAGAACTTGAACCGCCTAGTATGCAACTCGTCTTTGCTGAAGATCACTTAAAACCCCTAAGGGAGAGATTAAAGACGTTGTTACTAAATGTGGTCCGTTCACGTTTTTAGCTGACTATGTGATTATGGATACTAGTACAGATGATTCTACCATTCTCATAGGTCGACCTTTCATGGCTACTACTGGAATGAATATTAACGTTCCAAATGGTTCTTTAACTCTAAGGGTCGGTAAAGAAACGAAAACTTTCCGTCTTAAAGATGGCATGAAATATGACTCTAGGAATGAAGAATCTCACTGCCTAGCTGTTGAAACTGTGGGGTTGACTCCGGTCAACTCCGTTACTAATGCTTCTTCCAATGTCTCTAGATCAGTTGTTGCTGCAGATATTAAACAGGTTATTAAGAAGAAGCCAGAAACTTCGGTTCAGAAGCCGCTCAAGAAGTAGAAGGAACTGCAAGCCTCCTCTAAGCCACCGAGCGCTAAACCGAGCAGACCTCGAGGAAAGAACAAGAAGACGAAGACCCAAATGGTCTGGAGGCCAAAAGTTCCGCCATCTTCCACCGAGCCAACTGCACCACCAATTAGTTCCGAGAAACCGGCGCCGGAACAAGTATGGAAGGAGAAGCCGAAAGCATCTCCTAAGGAAGTACTGACGATCACCGATCCTGGTGATACCAAGCCGGAGAATAAAGAAAAGAAGAAGCCGACAGTCCTCATTCCTTCCATCGTAACACTCAAGAAGGATGACTTCTCCAGAGAACTGTTCGGACCGTTCAAGTTCGTCGATCATCTTCCCGATGGACGTACCAAGCTCTTACATGCAAACGGGAAGAGATTTACGCTTACCGGAGAAGCCCCGAAGCTGTACTTTATGAACTCCGACGCGAGCGTGAAGGAGAATCTAAATTGGGATGTCTCCTAATACCGTCCAGGTATCGTCCAGCTCAAGGACGTTAATAAAAGAGCGCTTCGTGGGAGGCAACCCACGGCTGGAGTCTGTTTTTAATTTTTGCCAACCTTGGTATTTTAGAGTCGGTTCGGGGAGCCAAAAGTGTGAGTTTGTTTGATTTATTATTTTTCCTGTAGAGCCTGCGTGTCGTAGTGTCGTTTGCAAGTTGATTGAGGTCGTTCCGATTTTTATGGATTTAACTGTGATTTTCTGAAGTTGGCTAAATTTGCGAAAATATTTTAATCCAAACTGTTCAAAATTTTTGGCGAAACTAAAACCCTATTTTCGGCGAAATCATTTTAGAATTTTCGAACCCGGTCTCCTGTTATATCTTTTCGGTTCGAAAAAGTGAGTATTTTGGCGAGCCATTTTAACTCCAATTTTCGGCGAAAACACCCTCTTATTTTTGCCGAAAATAATTTTGAAAATCACCCAACTATTCCTTTAAAATCCGGATTTACCTCTCTCTCCCTTCCCTTCTTTCATTTTCGTTTTAAACGCCGAAAATCCCCTCCCCTTTGTTTTCAAAACCGCCGACCGCCACCCCTCTTTAAAAACCGCCGTCGCCGCCGTTTTTCGCCGCCGCCGCCACCGCCGACCACCGCCGCTCAACTCCCCTCCCAATTCTGATCGATTCGAGCCCTAGAACAGCCAATTCGGAGCTCTACAGCTCCAGTTCACCGAAACCCTCGTTTTCAACATTTTTCACCGATTCCTCCCAAACCGTTCATTTTTAGCATCCATGGCTTCAAGGTAAGTTGTAGAGCTTTTCAATACGAATCTTTTGACATACGGATTGCTGAATTTCGTCAGGGTTGACTTTTGGTTGACTTTTCGGTTTGCCTCGTTTTGCGTGCCGACTGTTTTCATGTGAACTAGGTTAGCTGAACTTATAGAACTGTTCTAGCATGCTTAGGGAGTTCCGTGCTTAATTTCCATATCATTTGATCATATGTTGCTTTGCATAGGATTGATTCTTTGTGATGTTGACTTTTGTGAGAAATGTCGGTTTGACTTTGAACTGTTGTGATCATTTGGCTGCCTTATGTGCTTGTTCTCGTTAAGATCATTGTGTTTGCCATCTGAGTTCATATTTTACCGTCAATTTCCGTGTTGTGATAAGTCTTGCCATGTTAGGATTCAATAGGCTTTGATGTTGACCTTTTGAATGTCGGTTTGACTTTTGAATCCTGACTTTGCTACTCGATTCTGGTTGTTCCTAAGTATGTGTTTTATAGTTTGTGATTACCAGTTGATCTACTTTGCTTACCCTCACTCGGTTTTCCTCATTTCTTCGTGAAATTGAGTTTTTCTACTAAGTGTGGGGTAGGGTTTTAGTTGACTAATCTGGTTTCATTCTGGTTTTAGGAACACCACTTATGAGCGCAGGACTAAGGCGCGACTTGATGGCGCCTCGAGCTCAGGAGCTGCCGCTCCCGTCACACTTGCCGTTCTGGGTCCTCCACCCGCACTGCCTCGTCGGGCTGGATACCATCGCACGATCGCCCGTCTACCGGACTACTACTTCGAGTGCTTCCAGAAGATCGAGCACATTCGGGGAGCTGACGTGCGCCCTCTTTCCATGGAGTCCCTCCATGATCATGATGAGGATTACCACCGGAATGTGCATGACGCCCTAGCACCGGCCGATCTCCTAGAGCTGACCACTATAGCTGCCGAGTTCCCAGACATCGCTCTCCAGGAGTTCTGGGCAACTTTTGATCTGGACGAGCACAAGAGGGAGCAGCGCCAGAAGGTTGTCACCTTCTACCTTGGTGGGGTGTACAAGCAGCTCACCTACGATGAGTTTGCTGCTCATCTCGGCATCCCCTACGAGCATTATCACGACCATCACCTAGGCTGGGGCGAAGATGATGACGAGGAGGAGTACCACGCGCTCTGGAGCCACATGACAGGCGTACCTGGCGATCGCCTCGGGGTGAACAACTCAGTTAAGTCTCTCTCTCACCCTCTCTTTAAATTTATTCATATGGTTTGGCGTAGGTCGCTTTTATATGTTCCAGATAAGGATCACCACCATATCCTCAAGGAGGAGCTCATGCTTCTTCGAGCCATCCGAGAGAGCTACCCTCTCCACCCCGGCTGGGTGCTTGCTCGCATCTTCCGCCAGAAGACCAAGAGGAAGACGCCACCTCGCAGACTCCTGGGGGGCAACTTCATAGGTCAGCTCATCATCTCCTTCGGCATCAGCCATGAATATGGCCCGAACATTCCACGACACCGAGTTAGGACTGTTGGAGGAGACTTAGCGGTTGAGTACGACTTAGAACTCGACCTCAGTCCCCATGTAGCAGCAGACCCTCCACTCCAGCCTGTGATCGAGTCGGAGGAAGAAGATGATGCTGAGGAGCAGCAGCCACAGCCGCCGCCAGAATTCCAGGACTATATACCCTCGCCTCATCACCAGGCGGGGTATGCTCACCAGTCGCCGCCGCACGTTCCCGATCCTTACCAGGCGCCTCCCCAGCAGCCCCGACACCACCCCGCGGATGTTGGGGAATTGTACGAGCGACTGCAGGAGTGGCGCATCACTGACAACGCCACTCAAGAGGTGCGATGGACTATTATGCAGCAACATATGCGCCGTGCCGACAGGCGGTATGAGGCACAACTGGCGTGGCAACGCCAGCTCGGCGAATTTCTCCACTTTCCACCTCCCGGTTCACCTGACCACCAGTGACCGGGTTATGTCCTCTTTCTTGTCCCTTCTTTTTATTTATTCTTTTCGGATTTCGGTCCAACTTTTTTCTGTGTGGATCCGGGACACTTGTCCCGGTTTCCTTTTTATGTTTTATTTGTTTTTGTTTTGTAGGCAGTTGGGAGATTCCCTTTGCTTCGCTTGGGTAGATTCCCTCCGCTCCGAGGACCCGTGCTCATCCCCTACACCAATCATCTCGGTCCAGGTTTTTCTACTTCACTCTGAACTCTAGAATTAGTCCTGTGAGGACACAGTCCGATTTAAGTGTGGGGTAGGATGCTAGAGAACCTTGCATGAACTTGATTGCCCTTGATTGTGTTTTGTGTGTGCCTCGTGATTCCATTCCAGTCTCTCTAGCATTAGAATGGCTCAGTTCTTGATTTTTGATGTTAAGTTGTTGTTCAACCCTTCATAATGATGCTTAGACTGCTTAACCTAGAACTTGAGAACCAACTTGTATACTTTGATGCAAAATTGCTTGGTCAGTACAGAATTTTAAAAAAATCACACTTGTAGTTGGTAGCCTTGATTGCATGAAAATGACCAAATCCGACTAGCAAACCAACTGTGAGCTTTTGATCCATTGCATGTAACTTGCAATTTTAATTCTTTCTGAGTGGTTTTCTGTTTACTTGAATGAGTTAGAATTTGCATGAGACCTACTCGAGACCACACGATGACACGAGTTCTAGAAGGATAGGGGCACCTAGATTCAGCTACTAAGCCAGATAGCCTACCAAACGATAAAATCCACTAGGTTTAGACCCTTGAGCTTGGCCTGTTCTTTCGGTTCGATAATACATTATAGCCATTTCCCATTTCTTTCATTCCCCGTTGATCCCCTGTGGTTGTAGTTCTAGATTGACCTACCGGAAGTCGGTTTGTGGTAACCTGCCTATAGCCATTAAACAGGTGGTCTTAGCTAATATGTCCAGACGTGTAAACCCCTCTAGCAACTAAAAGAAAATCGGTACAAAAGACAAAAAAAGTAAAGTACGAAAAGAAAGGAAATTTCGAAAAAAATAGTGACGAAAGGAAAAATCAGAAGAAAAAGTTCAAAGTTTTAGTTCAATAAAACGTTCTTCTCCCTACAAATGGAAGAACGAAGTCAAAAGAAAAGTTCAAAAGAAAGAAAAGAAAAGAAAAAAATCGTGTAAAGAAAAAGAATAAGTGCTAGGTTGCTTGAGGGTATCATAGGACGAGCGTTCATCATTCCACCCGTGTTTGGTTAGACGGTAGGAAGCCATAGATTAGATTCGAGGGAAGTTAGTCGAAAGCTACACCGCACCAAGCCATCATCATTCATTCCTATCATCCATCTCATTATAAACCCGAGTAGTGTAGATTTCATTACGGTCCTAGCAGGGAAGTCCTTCTTGACTAGATACTCGTGTTGTCACAGTGGTGGAGATGTGGTCGAAATGCAAACCTATGACAGAATTCGGTATCAAAAATGATCGAGAGCAGAAACACGTCCTTAAACACAGAGAGTGTGAGTTCCCATTGTACTATATATATCCTGTATGAGGAGTCTGGTCGGTCAGGTCAAATTCGTGCATAATTGGTTGCTAATTACTTGTCGTGTGCAGTTTATTAGTGAGACCAGGTAGTTTGGCTGATCTGTATGCATGTTAGGTTTCTTGTTCTAGGATCGAGCTGTCTAATAATTCATTGTGTTCGATTGAGCTCCAATTTAATCGATCTTATCATTTATGAACATGAGCATTTCTATTCAGTTTGCTTGAGGACAAGCAAAAGCTTAAGTGTGGGGTATTTGATGACACTCGATTTGACGTGATTATCAGCCTCATTTAAGTGACATTTCTTTGCTTAAGACATGGTTTTTAGGGTAGAATAACGAATATTCAATCGATTGCCCTATCTCGTGCCATTTGTGTTACATTGGCCCGTTTCGGGTCTATTTGATGGTTTTCTAGTGTTTTTGTGTTAGCACAGGTTTTTGCCGTCAAATAAAGTAGCCATGGACGTGTCTAAGGCGTTGGAACATCGAGGAATTGAACCGGAATCGATCAAAGGGGCCAATCAAAGTCAAACAAAATCCTGCCCGATTACAAAGATATTTTCGCCGAAAATTACCTATTGATTTCGGCGAAAATAACATCACAAATCAACTGGTGTCGAGTCAAAGGAATTTTCGGCAAAATCAATCAAGTGTTCGAACCGAAAACTGAGTCCAGAGAAGAGCGAAAAATAGCCTCTCATTTGCAAAGGAATTTTCGCCGAAAATTCCTCAAGAATTTCGGCGAAAATATTAGAGGAATCCAGATCAGTTAGGGTTAAGTATAAACACTTAACCCGGCGGCCCAAAGAGGAGACACATCATAGAGCCGAAAAGAGATCGTGACGCCATCCCTTTCATCTCGGAGAACCGGAGCTAGGAGTGTTATCTACCGAAGATCGAAGTCTGTCAGAGTCGTCTAAATTAGGTTTTTCAGATTCTTTTCTGTTCTTCCTCTGAATGATGAACTCTCTATTTGTCTTTGTTTCTTTTGTAATAATCATGAGTAGCTAAACTCGTTAGAGCTTAGACTAGATGAACCCTAACTGACCCAGGGCTTTAAAGCGGTCACGGATCGGCGGTGATTAGATTCGAAATTCAATCAGTTCTTTTTCATGTTTGATTTGTTCTTCATTGTTCATGTTTCTTGTCTGGATTGATCACCTAGATTAGATTCTGGTTAAGCTAAGGATAGAAGCGAACGCTCGCCTTACTTTAGAACATCAAATTGAACAATTAACCTTATAATTGGAGCGTGCCTTCGTAGACGGTTGGTTAATTCACTGCAAGAGTAACACATTAATCATTAGTAATTACACCAATTAATTAAGTCGTTGCGAGAGGCGACCGTACCCGGGCGGCTAGTTAATCTTGGTAGTTAGAACGGATAGAGCGAACGTTCGCCGGTCTTAAACCTAAGGGTAAGGAGTTATGGTGGTGTCTTAGTAATTGATTGAACGAGAATCGAAATCCGCTGATCTGTTGATTGCCAATGCTCTGGGGAACGAAGGGGGATTCAAAGTCTAAGTTCGTCTGTCATCCTTGTTTTCAAACCCTAATTTCTAATCTGCTTTAGTTTAAATTGTTTAAATTTCTCTGCATTTCTTAGAATTAGAATTCGTGGAACTCACACCACGCACAACTTGCTTGCATTCGAGTATTTTGCCAGTTTTGAAGTAGTCAATCATAGAAGACCCTCGGAATACGATCTACCCTAGCTTTTTCTTAGCTTAGTAGTTATTTGGTCGAACGTCCGCATAACAACGACCGGGCGGTTCATCACTCTCCTCTCTAGGCCAAGTATTCTTGGGCTCTTTTCCTCCTATACTCCAGAAATTCTTCCAGAGGGTCACTCACGGGGCCGACTTCTTCTTCAGGGCTTCTGGAGGTCAGGCTAGGAGCAGGTTGAGGGTTTTCTTCCTTGCTAGGGCTTATACCCTTGGCCAGCAGCATGGCCTGGAATAGCATTCCATCTCGTGGAGCCTTTCTACCTGCAAGGGAAGGACTTAGTCGATATTTCAGGGCGTACCTTGGCTTTAGGGCTTGAAGATGCCCTGACCTAGGCTCTATATGCATCTTGTGAGGTCCTAGGGTCTTATCTCGGCCTGGTGACCCTGGTGGGGTCTAGGAGTACCGGTTGGCATCAGGGCAGCATTGTTGGATCATATCAGTTTCTAGTGATGCCTTTTGGTCTCACAAATGCTCCAGCGGCGTTCATGGCTCGCATGAACAAAGTTTTTCACGAATACCTTGATAAGTTCATGATAGTGTTCATTGACGATATACTCATCTATTCCAAGAATGAGAAGGAGCATGAGGAGCATTTGAGGATTGTCTTTCAGAAGTTGAGGGAGCAACAGCTTTTCACGAAATTTTTGAAGTGTGCTTTTTGGTTGGAGGAGATGTTGTTCCTTGGTCATGTGGTGCTAAGAGGGGGTCGAAGTAGATCTGAAGAACATTGAAGCGGTGGTTAATTGGTCCCCACCCAAGGATGTGTCGCAATTGAGGAGTTTCTTGGGTTTGGATGGGTACTATCGAAGGTTTGTTGAGGGATTCTCTACCATAGCGTCTCCCCTACATAAGTTGTTGAGGAAGGAGTCGAAGTATGAGTGTTGCGAGGCGTGTCAGAAGAGCTTCGTGGAGTTGAAGAAGCGGTTGAACTCGGCTCCGGTGTTGACCTTGCCGGTGGAAGGTGGCGAGTATATAGTATTTAGCGATGCTTCATTGCAAGGGTTGGGATGTGTGCTTATGCAGAATGGGAAGGTGGTCGCTTATGCGTCACGACAGCTTAGAGTCCATGAGGTGAATTACCCAACCCATGACTTAGAACTAGCGGCGGTGGTGTTCGCCTTGAAGTTGTGGAGGCATTATTTGTACGGTGAGACGTTCAAGATTATGACTGATCACAAGAGTCTTAAGCATCTTATGGATGAAAAGGAGCTGAGTAGTAGACAGAGGCGATGGGTGGAGCTCTTGAAGGATTATGATTGCACCACAGACTACCATCCCGGTAAGGCTAATGTAGTTGCGGATGCATTAAGTCGAAAGGAGTTGGTTGATCTTAGAGCTTTAAGGGTGGAGATGCAGTTGGATGATGTGGGAAATTTGCTTGCTAAGCTTAGCATTAGGCCTATGTGGAATGATAGGATCGGTGAGGAGCAACTCAAGGATGCTACGTTTGTGGCCATTCGTGAGGAAGTAGAGAAGGGTTTGGATAATGGGTTCGAGATAGTTGAGAGATTGTTGAAGTACAAGAGTCGCTTGTGTGTGCCGGAGGTGGAGGAGTTGAGGAAGGGGATATAAGAGGAGGCTCACTCTTCGATGTATGCTATGCACCCCGGGATGACTAAGATGTACAATGATCTGAAGTTGAGTTTTTGGTGGTCGGGAATGAAGAAGGATGTGGCTCGTTATGTGGTGACTTGTTTGGTTTTTCAGAAGGCGAAGGCGGAGCATAGAGCTCCAGGTGGGTTACTACAGTCTCTACTGATCCCGGAGTGGAAGTTTGCAGACATCACTATGGACTTTGTGTCGTATTTTCTGCCGACTAGAGAGGGGAAGGATGCCGTGTGGGTCATAGTTGATCGGTTGACGAAAGTTGCTCATTTCCTACCTATCCGATTTAAGCCAAGTGTGGAGGAGTTAGCTAAGTTGTATATAGAGGAGGTATTAAGGCTGCATGGGGTTCCCCAATCCATTGTCTCCGATCGTGATCTGAGTTTCACATCTCACTTTTGGGAGGGATTGCATACGGTGTTGGGAACTAAGCTCAAATTCTCGACGGCGTATCATCCTCAGACGGATGTTCAATCAGAGAGGACAATCCTTACTTTAGAAGAATTGTTGAGGAGTTGTGCTATGGAATTCCAAGCCCCTTGGATGGAGTTGCTACCATTGGTGGAGTTTGCGTATAATAACTCGTACCATAGTAGTTTGAAGTCCGCGCCATTTGAGGCCTTGTATGGGAGGAGGTGCAAGGTGCTAGAGTGTTGTTGGGTCCCCAAGTGGTGCAGGAGCGGCTGATCGTGTTAAGGTTATCAAGGATAAGTTGAGAGTGGCTCAAGATAGGCAAAAGGCGTATGCCGATGGTCGTGCTAGAGAACTGAGTTTTGATGTTTGAGAGAGGGTAATTCTGAAGGTGTCACCATGGAAGGGGCTGATGCGTTTCGGTAGGAAAGGGAAGTTGGCGCCTCGATATATCGGTCCTTATGAGATTCTAGCCAAGATGGGGCCGGTGGCTTATGCGTTGGGATTGCCGAGTGAGTTGGAAAGGATGCACAACGTGTTTCATGTGAGCATGCTTAAGCGGTATCACGGAGATCCCTCGCATGTAATTCAGCCGGAGGAGGTGGAGATTGACCAAGACTTGACTTATGAGGAGAAGCCGGTGGCGATAGTAGATAGGCAAGTTCGTGTCTTGAGGAATAAGAAGATTCCATAGTTCAAGGTGGTATGGAGGAACCACGAGAGTGAGTCGGCTACTTGGGAGACCGAGGAGAGTATGAGGAGACAGTACCCAGAGTTGGTGGAAGCCTATGCTTCAGGTATTACATCCTTTTAGTGTGTTTTCTTGCGATTGCTCGTTTTGGTGTCGGTCCTAAGGGAGCTAAGGTGCGTTGGGTGTTCGTGTGGTGTTGAGAATGTTGGAAATTGGTTTGGGATTGATGAGTAGTTGAGGATAGGACTGTGGTGTCGTCGTTAGGAGTTTCGGGAGTCAATGGGCTACTTGAATTGCTGCATTATTCTGCTGTGTTTTTGGTATCATGTTGTTAGGATAAGTTAGGGGTGATTTCGGGGATGAAATCCTTGAAGTTGTGGAGACTTGTAACATCCCGGCCCAACCAAACGGGTTGAGACTCAAGTTCGGTTGACTGGAGTGCTGGAATCAGTGCTTGCGAGGTCCCATTGAGGTTCAGGACGTTCGGGTTTGAGTTGGGTTGAGGATACAAGTGAAAGTGTTGGACGGTGAACAACACACGCCGTGTATTGTAACACATGCCGTGTGTTGTAACGCACGCTACACGGCCGTGCACTAATTAGTTGCAATCCTCGTCGAAAGTGGCAGGAATTAATACACGACCGTGAGTTATAGATACAGGCCGTGTATCATGATACATGTCGTGTATCATGATACACGTCGTGCATCATGACCTGACATAAAAGGACGGATTCTGCACGGAAATTCATAACTTCTCACTCCTTTTCTCTCTCCCCGAAAGCCATTGACGAACCAACTTCAAGCAATCTTCGAAGGGTGATTCCGGAAGCTGTAGAGGTCGGAATCGAGTTCCATTTATTGCTATGAGTTTGTAGCGGTGAGGAGAAGAGATCGCTAACTTGAATTTCGGATTTCTGGGTGTAGGTTGTGAGCGGTAGAGAAGGTTAAGCTACGAGTTTGGTGATTGGGAAATCGAGTTTCTGAGGAACTAGAAGACGATTAGAGCCTTGTCTTCTATTCCAGGTGAGGGCTTAGCGTTGTGTAGGTAGTCTGGACAACGTGAGGAGTTCTAATTTTGACTTAGACGAAACCTAGGTGATGCATGAAAATGGTGAGTGTAAAAGGGGTAAAATGTGTTGTGAATGTGCTTGGTTGATGTTGAGGATTGTCGTGGTTGATTTTCGTTGTTGATTGCTGTGATGTGGGGTTGGGTGAGGACTGAAATGAATTGACTAATGGGTTGACATAGAAATGAGAGTTAGGATGATTGGGAAATGGGTGCAAGTGCTATGATGTTATGAATTGCCAGTTGTGGATGCAGGAGAGTGGCCCTGCCAATGTGGGGTCGCTCTGAGTATGAGGAACAGGTGGGTGACCCCTAGACTCATGACATGGCCTTCCCTGTACTTGCAGGTGGGGGGTGTCCGGTGAGCTAGTCAGTTACCTTTTGATTGATTGTGATTTGAGAGTTGTGGTCATGACAGGAGCGCGGAACAATGGGATGTGCTGTGAACTATGTATTGTGATATGAATGTGGATGATGTGAATTATGCTTTCGTTGTGAATGAGTTATAATGAGTTGGAAATATGATGTTGGAACTTGTATGTTAAAGTAGAACCTAAAGGAGCACACACTACCCCACCCGAAATACTGTTTAGATCGAGTCCGATTCACTGGGGTCAATCCCATGACGGGGAGTCATGTTTGTTGATATCTCCGATAAGGAAGGATCCCAATGGGATGCGTCGTGACAGCTCCATGGAGGAAGGATCCCTAAGGGGATGCGTCTGTTATCTCCCCATGAGGGAAAGATCCTACGGGATGTGTGTCGATGTGATGGCCGGCGGTGGTGGTGTGGATAACTCCTAGGCGCCTAATAACTCACCTAGATAATGTGAATGTGAATGTTTGTGTGGTTGTGGTTGTGGTAGTGACTTGGTTGATGGATGTGATGTGATGATGTTGTGTGTGCCGTGGATTTATGTATTTTTTCTATGATATTCTATTGCTATGAATTGTGCTTGAAAACGAGAACTGGCCAACGTGATCAACTAGACTGCTTTAGGGAGTTAAAATATGGAAATGGGTTAAGTTTGGTTCCATTGTTGGATGTCTTGTGCGGAGTTGGAACCACTCCATAGAATAGGTCAACGTGTAGGTAGGCCCGGTGGGTTCACTCAATTTCAGTAGGAAATTGATTCCTTTTCCCCTTTCAGGATCTCGTGGCTGAAGAGGGTGTTTGTTGGAGGCAGTGCTTGAGAGTTGAGTTTGTGAAGTTATGGATTGAAGCCATGAGGTGATGACTGGAGATCACACGGAGTTGACTTTTCTATTCTTTTCAGTTGATTTGGGTTATTGGGGATTTTCTATGTATTTTGAGTTATGTTGGATTTTGAGGATTTATGTTGGATTTGGGCTTGTACTCGGATTGTCTTTTCAAGTTTTTATGAAGTCCTTTGATGTCTCACGGTCTTTTAATGTTGACGTTTCATCATTTTACTTTGGTTTTTTCGTGGTAACACTCGTGACCAGTTCACCCACGGGTTTCACCGGGTTGATTCGGGACGGGTGTCGTTCCCAGCACCGTGTCGAGCCCTAGGCCCAGCACTGTGCCCCGCACTGTGACCAACCCTAGGCCCAACACCGTGCCCAACCCTGTGCCCAGTACCTGCCTAGCACTAGCCCAGCCCCGAGCTCAGTGCCAAGCTCTAGCACCGGCCCTAGCACCAGGCCCCAGCGCCTAGCCCAGAGCGGCCCCAACGCCCACCCCAGAGCGGCCCCAGCACTGGCGCAGCACGAGGCCCCAACGTCCACCCCCGGATCGACCCCAGCACCAGCGCAGGACCAGCCCTGGAGCGGCCCCAGCGCCCACCCCCGGACCGGCTGATGTGTTGTAAAACAGTGATCACATACTACGAAGCTAAAAGCTAAGCAGATCGTATTCCATGAGTCTTATATAACTGACTACTCAAATATGATGGCAATTTACTCAAGTTAAAATAAGTTGTGTGTGGTGTGAGTTCCACGACTTCTAGACTATAAAACAGGAAATAAGAAATGAAAACAGAAAACAGTTGAAAGATTGGTTGACTTAATAAGACGACAGACAAGCTTAGATTTCGAATCCCCCTAAGATCACTAGAACATTGGCAATCACAAGACCAGCAATTTTCAATCCCGAATCATTCAGTTCTCAGACACCACCATAACTCCTGACCCTTAGGTTTAAGAATGGTGAACATTCGCTCTATCCTATCTAACTCCCAAGATTAATTGACCGTCCGTGCATTCGCTTCTGCAACGGAAAACTAACTGGCACGATTACTAGTGACTAATGAGTTACTTTAGCAGCGGATTAACCGTAACTGGTTCCTACAAAGAGAAATTGTTCCAATGAATAGGTTAACTGATGATTTGGTGTTTTGAAGTGAGGCGAACGTTCGCTACTATCCTCAGCTTAACTAGAATCCTAAGTAGGTCATCAATCTATAAAAGAAACACAAAAGCAATTAAGAACAAACCAAACATACAAGAGAAACTGATTGAAACTGGATTTAATTACTGCCGATCCATGACCGCTTTAAAGCCCCGGTTCACTTAGGGTTCATCTAATCTAAGCTCTATGAGTTTAGCTACTCATATTCGAAACAAAAGAATCAAAGACAAACAAAGAATACATCTTTAACCAGGAAGAACAGAGAAGAACTGTAAAACCTAATTTCAAATGAATCTGTGAAGCTTCAATCTCCTGGATCTTCAAATCCTAGCACCGAGCTCTCTGAGATGGAAGGATGGCGTCACATTCTCTTCTTGGCTCCTCAAACCCTCTAAACTCTCTCTCGAACTTTAAAGTTTGGAAATTAATCCACGGAATAGGTATATCGATTGTGGCCACCGGTTTACTATTTATAGGGTTTAGGATTCCAGCCAAAAAAGGAATTAGTTTTCCACGAAAACTTTGGAGTTTTCACCGAAGACTTCCGAGAAAACTTTGGCTGGATTCTCCTGTCTTCGACTGTGAATTTCTTGCATTAGTTTTCGGTAAAGACTTTGGACTTTTTGCCGAAAACTTCAGTTACAGCTGGGGCAGTGATTTCTTCTGGCTTGATTGATTTCTGGATTGATCTCGGGTCATCTTTTGAGGTTCCTTTGCTTCCCGAGCTCGTCCTTGACTACGTATTTGACGACAAAAACTTGTGCATTCTCAAAAGCACTAGAAAACCATCAAATAGACCCAAAACGGGCCAAAGCAACCAAAATGGCAGGAATTAGAGCATTTAGGTGAAAACATGCTAAATCACCCTAAAACCCGAGATTCAAGCAAGGAAATGT
This sequence comes from Linum lewisii, assembly GCA_034768395.1. NCBI lineage: Eukaryota > Viridiplantae > Streptophyta > Magnoliopsida > Malpighiales > Linaceae > Linum > Linum lewisii. The sequence goes on along the minus strand of CM068300.1, from coordinate 33,877,405 downwards.
AGATTAAATGAGGCTGATAAACACGTAAAATCGAGTGTCATCAAATACCCCACACTTAAGCCTTTGCTTGTCCTCAAGCAAACTGAACTAGAACGCACTCAGATTCACAAATGACAAGATCGATCAAGTTAAGGTTCAATCAATCACAATGAATTATTAAACTGCTACTTCTAGAACAGGTGACCTAACATGCTTACACGTCAACCAAACAACCTGGTCTCACTAATTATCTGCACACAAACAAGTAGTAAACACAAATCATGCATGAGTCTAACCTAACCGACCAGACTTCTCACACAGATAATATTTGGTAGAAGGGAACTCGCGCACTATGTGTTTAGGGACGTGTTTCTGCTCTCAATCACTTTCTCGATCGAAGTATGTCATATGTTTGCAATTCGACCACAATCTCCACCACTTTGTCGACACGAGAACAGCGGAAAACATAAAACCAAACGAGAGTGCTACGCTTACTAAAATAATTTAATAAAATGCCTTGGCCAAGGACCTTGAAAATAAACTTAAATAGAACTTGAAAAACTTTTAAATAAAACTCGTAATTATAAAACCATAACTCGATAACTGAGCCCTAAACACTTGGGCAAAACTTAACTGAAAACAAGTCTCGAGAAAACATAAAAACATTTGTCTCAAGTCCAAGTCTGACATCACTGCAGACACCACTCCACACACCGAATCAGCTCCCCAAGGCTCAAGCTCGGACACGACTTCTAATAACCTGGTGGGTGGCTCGAGGTCAGTCTTTCGTGCTCAAATCAATAAAGAAACATAAAGAGGATCCCAATAACTTAGGATCAATCAATCATATATCTAAGAAACAATAACAGTTCTAGACATGCACCACTGAGCTAATCATAACAAAAGTTCACAACTTTGATTGTAATACTATTCTTGACACAACTCAAGACAATTCTCATAAAATTCACATCCTTAACTGCACCAACCATCTCATAAGACTTGTACTCATCATGACACTTAACTTACTAGGGTTCTTTAAGCATGGCTAAGTAGAGATCATAATTATTAAGTCTTAACCATAACCTAGAGAGGATCCTTAATAAACTCAATAATATCTTATACTAATATCAACAAGGATGCATCACTCATATACATAACAAGCACGTAACATGACTTAATAAAGCATCACTAATCATAACTCAACATGCATACTTAAACTTATCATATCACTAATCATGATCTGAAGCTAAGAAGCATAACTTGCATAACATAACATTTCAAGACTTAACTAGTCATCCTTGTATCCACTTTTAGTTAGGGTTAACTATCATTAATAAACTTAGCCACAACTAAGGTACTCTATACATTATTGGCTAGTAGTAGTCGTGACTTTGAAGCTAAGAAGAATATCAGCATCATGATACTTCTCATGGAACATTACTAAGCTATCAGCATGTCAATCAAACTCATCATACATGAAGTCACAATTTGGACTAACACTGAATTCACATTTACTGCACGTGACTTGAAGCTGAGAAACATGAACATAACACTTCATGCATAAGTTGACTAACTTAATTCTGATAAGCTTTTACTTTGGGGCCCCAACTCAACTAACTATCCTTACCGCCCCCTGAAAGCTGATAAAGGGACTCTCTGGTCCAACTAAAAAGGGACTCTCTGGTCCAACCGAAAAGGGACTCTCTGGCCCAACTGAAAACTGTGGGCAATCTGGCCCAATATCGTGCTGAGGGTCGCCGGCGACCAATACTGAAAACTGGGGTGGGGCGGAGGTCTAGCTAGAGAGTACCATTTTATTAATCCACCTATGACTTGTCTATGTGAGGTGTGTGACTATCCTAACCATACGTCCTTAATCACGCGAATAGCGGCACAACATACATCCGTTGACAAATCATAATTAACAAGGCTACAAACATAACATTCATAACCTTAAGTACATGAACCTAACATACACGTGTAAATAAATCAACGTCAACATAACTTGAGAGACACGTTATCAATTCACCTAATAATTGTCTGTTTGAAGAATTACTGGCTAGCGCTAACATGGCATGGACATAAGATTATTAACCAAATAGAATATTAACTATAACCACCAATATCGATCATGCAACTTAACATAACTTAATAAAGGCATAACGTAAAGCTAGCAATGACTTTATATTATCCTCTTAAACTAATCCACCTATACTTATCTTTATGAGGCTTGACACTCAATCATGTGTACAACTTCATAATAATTATACCCAATTCATAAACCAAACATGACATCATTAACCCCGTAAAGTAAACAAGCCACGATAAGATACTACCATCTTGATACTACCATCTTAATCCAACCATCTTATACTTGTCTATATGAGGTGTGACACTCAAACATTCACACAACTTAATTACATGACCAGAATCATACGCGAACATGAGGATAAGTCATAAATAATTAACATGATCATAAACATAACAACCATAACTACACACACATGTAAGGTAACTATAGCAACGACCAGACAAGAGACACATTATTAACTTGCCTAAGAATTGTCTAGGTGAATAATTACTAACTTATGCTTACTTGGCATGGACATAATATTACTACTCAATTAAAACATAAAATATATAGATCAAACATAGATCACGAAACTTGGCATAACACAATGAAGGCATAATATATTAGCGACGTAAAGGAAACTAGCAACGACAAGATTTTACCCCCTTTAACCAACCCACCTTTAAATAAGCGGGAGAACCTCAACGTAGAAGTCCGGTCTAGGGAGTGGATCGTCTTTAAGAACCTAAAGATGAGGAATACGATTAGACTAAGACAAACAAGAGTTAGGGTAGTCTAGGGCGACGATTTGACGACTTGGGGGAAAAGACCACTTCACACTAGTCGTGAAGTGTGACGGCGGCTTTATTTGATGATTATCAATTAAATCTACTAACCTAGAGAAGTAATTTATTAATTTAAAATTCTTTCCACTAATCCCTTGGTTAATCTTATGAAATAAATTATTATTCAACTTAATATTTTAAGTTCGAGACAAGAAGGAAAAGAGAATTTATCACCGAGTTCATTACTAATTTCTAGGTTTCACCCTTATTAGTATCATCCAACTTTATTCTCTAAACTTATCACTTAACTTAACTCACTTATTAGCATACTTGGGATCTCAACTATGCTCAACCTTTTCTATAATAGTATTCCAACTTATTATTAATAAACCCTATTTCCATCATACTTAGATTATAAAATCATTTAGTCTATTTAATCATTTGACTAATCAATCCACAATTATATATTAATCTCCTAAGTCTAATTATTCTCAAAGAAATATATATTATTATTCATAACCTAATTTCATACTAATTTGAGAAAAAAAGGATTCAGTTTAATCTTGAAATTGCAATTAATTTCCTAATCCATAATTAAGATACAATCCTATCAACTGATTATTAATTCCATTTTATATTTAACCCAAATTATTCACCAAATGACATTTTTCTCATGCTAATATTTGATTTAAGCGTTCTAAGATCAACAGTTAACGAATCAACTGGATTCGTAACTAACTGGACTGATTTGAACTAACTCAGAAAGTTAGTTGGGTTCATTTTGACAACATTCAAAAGTCACAGACCGTTTGAACATAACTGGGTGACTGATAATGTCGCTTAAAGGACTTTACTTACTTATAGTGTAATTACAAAAACACTAGGGATTAAATTGTACTGATTCAAAAAGTCCAACCAAACCGGTCCGTCCAAAATTGGTCAGAACCAGAATGGTCGAACCACCATCTTCAACCCACGACCCTTCCCATAAAATCGGAAACTCGCCGGCGACAGTCAAACCCAAATTCCGGCGAGCATTTAACACGCAACTCGATCGAACCAAACTTACAGATGTGGTGGCCTACCTCCAACTAATCGATCTGATCAAGGATGCGAGCGAGTTGACTGAATGACGGCTGGAATCGGTAAGAGACGCTCCAGACACGGCTGACGACTTCTCTAGGTTTGGAGAACCAGGACCAACCTATTATTGACTGGTATTACGAAACCTAGAGTGAGTTCAGGAGGTTGGGATTCGATTCTCTTACCAACTGAATCAACAAAAAGGGTGAAGGGTGACTCCTACTGCCGGCGACGGAAAATAGTAGCCCCCGTCTTCAAATCCCTGGAACAAGGGAGCTGCTTTTCCGTTTGGTGAGAAGAGGAAGAGAGAATGGAATGGCCTTGTGGGGAAATTAATAATCGAAATAGGGTTTGGATTCAGTTCATTGAATCGGTTTGCCTTGGGAGCTCCAAAACAGGAATTGGAGTTATTTCCATTCACTGAATCAACGGCGGCAGAAGAATGCACAGGGACCGAAAATGGAAGGGATGAGAAGGAGATGGCTGACACGACGACATTTATGGCTGGGCTGGATAATGAAACGTTGGGCTTAAAAATAAACAAAGCCAACTCTGTCATTGGCGGGATTTGAACTCGAGCTCCGAAAGCTGCAAGCCAACACACTGACCACTGTGCTACGGTCAAACATTTGATTATCCTGTTTCTTACAATTACTAGTTTTGTTATGTTAACTGACTGAATTTCCCCACTAACAAAGAAATAAATTTAGTATTTCAATTAACGAATCATAACCTAGATAATAGATCCTAATTAAACAATGTTTCATGATTATCATAATTTTTTTTATTGGTTAGAGAAATTTTGCTGAGGGTATTTTAGAGATTTTACACAACATTCCTATAGCTAGGTTCGGGGTGTAACAGTTTTCCCCAAAACCGTGACAAAACTTAGTCACGGTAAACCATGACTAAGATTTGTCACGGTTTTGGGGGAAACCATGACTAAGATTTGTCATGGTTTTGGGGAAAACCGTGACTAAGATAATTAACAAAAGTTCACTTAATTTTTTTATGGTTTCCATTTTGGGAATTACAAATCAGTCACTCCATTTGGGAAAGTTAACAAATTAGTTAGTTCGTCTTAGGAAAGTTAACAAATCAGTCACTTAATTTGCAGGGAAAGTTATAAAATTAGTTACTTAATTTTTGGAAAGTTAACACATCAGTCAATTAATGCTCTAATCACTTCCAACATCCCTTCTCCCACATAGGACCAAATCCTCAAATGGCAGCCCCTCCCGCCGGACATCCACATCGTTATGCTTTTGGAACCCATTAATGTCTCTGGATGTAACCCAATCATAACCGAGGATTTGCTCCGTCTAACACACTCAAATTTGGACCTTCTTCAATGCCTAAATGACTCAATCTATCTTGTTCGTGGCGCTGGGAAGTGGCGGGACTTTCACAAGCCACCAACTGGAGGAGTTGGCATGGGGACTGGAGTTGAGTGTGCATAGATTTGTTATGGTAGAGAGGACGGGTGGCGGAATCAGGAGGGCGAAAGTGTTGGAAGGAGGAGATGGAAGAGAAGAGGTGGGGGCGAGATCTGGAGGGAGAAGGTGAGTAAAGGAGGAGATCGAAGAGAAGAGGTGGGGGCGAGATCTAGAGGGAGAAGGTGAGTAAAGGAGGAGATGGAAGAGAAGAGGTGGGGGCGAGATCTGGGGGGAGAAGGTGAGTGAAGGAGGAGATGGCAGAGAAGAGGTGGGAGGTGACAATGAGTTGGGGATGATGAAGATAGAGGAAGAAAGAATGAAGATGATAAAGAAGGGGTTGTATTTGGAGAGGGAATAGGGAAGAAGGTAGGTTGGGATGAAGGGGTTGTACATATTTAGAGAGGAAGAGGGAAGAAGAAGAAGGTGGTTTGGAGGAGGGGAGAGAGGAGGCGGAAATCGAGGAAGGGAGAGAGAGGACGCATAAATCGAGGAAGGGAGAAGAGGACGCATAAATCGAGGAAGGGGTTTAGAGTGACATTGAAAATTAGTCACTGTTTCTTAAAAATCGTGACTAATTTAGTCACGGTTTCTCATAAACTGTGACTAATTTAGTCACGGTTCTCATAAATCGTGACTAATTTAGTCACGGTTTTTAAGAAACTGTGACTAATTTAGTCACGTTTTTAAGAAACTGTGACTAATTTAGTCACGGTTCTCATAAATCGTGACTAATTAGTCACAGTTTCTTAATCCGTGACTAAAAATTCGTGACAAATGTTGTATTTTCTTGTAGTGTTTGTAATTATTAGTGGAGGTTTATTGAGTCAGTCATTTTATCTGCTTCCATCCTTATAATTGATTTTCTGTAAATGTATGGTTTATTTGAGTCAATAACCCCCGAGTCGAGTAAAGCATGGGTTCAACCAGTGGTTCAGCTGGGTCATCTAAGGTGGGGTGTTACAATGTGTTTTTGTTAACAATAAGTGTAATCATAGTATTGCATTTTTATTATACTTAAACCATTATACGTTGGGGCTTCACAGTCATAGTATAACAATGAGACGTACTGAATTGAACCTAAAGTCTTAAACTAAAGTAGTAATAAAGATTTTATAGGGGGCTTTACTAATATAGGATTTCAGAGGATCCAACCAACGCTGCGCCACCCAGCCAGCGCCTCACAGGCTAGAGCCTCTGAAACCCTACAACCATCTTCACGTTTCACGAGCCGTCATGATTACGAAAGTCATACAGCTTGGCGGGAATTTCTACCGTTATGACACCTCTTAGTGTCCTCATACGAGGACACTAATCATCACCATTCAATTTTTACGATGAGATCTAATGGTCCATGTTAAAAGGATAGGAGTGTCATTTGAATATCTTTAATTTTACATATTTTTATTTTTCAAGATCTTTAATTGCAATTAAATTAAATCATTTTAATTTTTCATCTTTCCCTACTGTTCTATTTTTTCGTCGTCTGCACGTTCTTTTTGCTTCTCCGACCATACTTTTTTCGGTCCTCTTCTCCAACCATTATTTATAATCGTTCATTGTTACTTTTTTCATATTTAGGAACAATCATATAGACATCAGTTTTACAATATTTTTGTTCATTGTTCCGTTTCCATATTTAGGAACAATAATATCTTTGTTCATTATTCCTTTTTCATATTTAGGAACAACCTTAGAATTAGTTTGGAACATTAGTTGAACCGTTCCTAATTAGGAATTCGGAACACAAACCCATATTAGTCTCTTGATGGTAGCAAATCTTCGAAAATGGATCAGAATCAACAACTTTGTTCTAATTTAGTTGAAAAGAAATCATAATCTAGGTTCCACGTTCTAAATTGGGAACAAACATATAACAACTACAAATCATAAATTCGATCACAAAACACAACCTACACCATTAACATCAAATACAAAACCAAACCCTAGACTACAAAGCGTGGACTCTAGAGGCATTATTTTGTGACTCCACAAAAGTTGAGTGACCATATTTTGTGATTCCGCCAAAGTTGAGTGACCAAATATGAAATACAAAAAGGTCAAAACTCCTAAGATTTCCTACCAGGTTGTGCGCCTACGACTCCTTGCCGCCGCCAACGAGCACCAACAAAAGTTAACATAATCAACTGTGGGCTCATCCTCACTTTTGCAGCGGTTTAGACGTCGGCGGGGCATCTCCTCTTTTTCTTGGATTTGGCTAATGGTAGCCACTCTCACCTTAGTGGCGGTTCAGGAGACTTTGGCGGATCTGGGATTGAAAAGAAGAACAATATGGATTTGAGATTTTAGGAAGAAGATGAAGAAGAAGATTACATCTGGGAACAAGCTCTGGGTTTGTCAAGAAAAAAAAGAAGAAGAAGACGCTAATCTAAGAAGAAGAAGAAGAAAAGTGTGATCTGAGAATAAGAAGAAGAAGAAGAAGATCTGGTTCGAATTTGAGAAGAAGAAGATGATGAAGGGAGAAGGGTGTTGGGACATATCGAGAAAGGGACTCGAGAATCAAGGACATCGATGACTATTGGGATATGGAAACAAAGAAGAGTGAGGTCCGAGGTCTTGGATGGTGTTGAAAGGGACGGACGGAGGTGATGTACCTTGTTGAGACCTATAATCGAGAGCCGGTGTACAAGGATCGGGAAGGGAGATTTGGAAGCAAAGCTTCCATGAACAGCGGCTAAGGACGACATAGCTCAGTTTCAGTCATTCGGTCAATTGCGGTTGATTTTGCTCATTGACCGAAATGACAAACGACCAAAATTTCTTACAATCCCATAACCGTGCCTGAATTTTCAGCCGTAAAATTGAGTATCTAACCTAGACTTCAGTAACAAAGATAACTGTAATTTTAAATCCTAAGGTGCTCTGTCGTAGCTAAGAGTCAACATAAAACAATGGCACGATAACAAACAGCATGCGTACCCTACGTAAATTAACTATGATCACCACTAACCAAATCCAAAATCAGAAAGAGACAAAGTACTGTTTATAATATACACTAAGGTGATTTCACACATATATCCGATAGTTACGTGATTTCAGCCTCAGGGTATGGAAAATGGGCTGTTTGCGGTCGTTTATACCGTTAACCCTGAAATCGTAAGCCATTCCAATGTGATAAAGTCAAACTTATTGACTATATCGATCCCCCATGCCCCACCAATATTTACTCATATTAATCACGCCATTAATCCCGGGGTCTTTCCTTTACACCCTTTATAAACCCCATGGCATCTCACTAACATCACCAGTTCACCACATTTACTATCTTTTTCCGTCAACAATCAAATATCAATGGCTTCTCTTCCCTTCCTTGTTCTTCTTCTTCATCTTGCTCTCTTATTCTCTCCACATTTAGTATCTTCTTCGGCACAGGACCCTGAGCTTGTCGTTGAAGATTTTCACAGGTATAACGTACATTGATTACAGTTTATTAAATTATAACTTCTTCAACTAGACATTTAATATGATGGATGGATTAATACGCATCCATGTAGGGCAATGAACCAGTCAAGGAGGAAGTTATCCTACTTATCCTGCGGTACAGGTAACCCCATCGACGACTGCTGGAGGTGTGACCCCAACTGGTCCCAAAACCGTCAACGCCTAGCCGATTGCTCCATTGGGTTCGGCAAGAACGCCATAGGTGGCCGACACGGAAGGATCTACGTGGTAACCGACTCCAGCGACAACGATGCCGTAAACCCAAGGCCTGGAACCCTACGGTACGGCGTTATCCAGGACGAGCCTCTATGGATCGTCTTCCAGCGCGATATGGTGATCACCTTGAAGCAGGAGCTAGTGATGAACTCTTTCAAGACCATCGATGGTCGTGGTGCCAGCATCCACGTGGCGGGTGGCCCATGTATTACCATCCACTATGCCACCAACATCATCATCCACGGGATCAACATCCACGACTGCAAGCAAGGAGGGAATGCTAAAATACGGAACTCCCCACGGCACTACGGGTGGTGGACGGCGTCTGATGGGGATGGGATATCTGTTTTCGCAAGCAAGAATATTTGGATAGACCATTGTACCATGTCCAATTGTAGGGACGGGCTAATAGACGTCATCCATGGGTCAACCGCCGTCACCATTTCTAACAACCATTTTACTCATCATGATAAGGTGATGCTTTTAGGGCACAAGGACTCCTACACTCAGGACAAGAACATGCAGGTCACCATTGCTTTCAATCATTTCGGGGAGGGCCTCGTTCAGAGAATGCCTAGGTATATATATGTATAATCACGTAATAATGTTAGTGCATGGCGCATGCACAAATCAAGTTTATTTTATTACGAATAACAGGTGCAGGAATGGGTACTTCCACGTGGTGAACAACGACTACACGCACTGGGAGATGTACGCGATAGGAGGGAGCGCGTCCCCGACAATCAACAGTCAAGGGAACAGGTTCCTTGCTCCTTACGACAGGTCTAAGAAGGAGGTGACAAAGCACGAGGACGCGCCAGAGAGTGAGTGGAAGAACTGGAACTGGCGTTCCGAGGGTGACTTGCTTTTGAACGGAGCCTTCTTTCGTCAGTCGGGTGCTGGTGCTGCTTCTTCATCTCATTCTGGAACATATGCAAGAGCTACTAGCCTTAGTGCTCGCCCTGCTTCTTTTGTGGCTTCCATGACCACCACCGCCGGCGCACTCTCCTGCCGTAAGGGCTCTCATTGCTGACGCTGAATCATATATATATATATGATAATGATCATTTAAGAAAAGAGTTATAACTTTGTTAATTCAGAATTTGAACAAGAGGCCATTTTCTATCTAGCAATTGTGGCCATGGGAGTTTGTTGAATTGAAGTTTTGTTTTTCTTTTATTGAATGTACGACCTCTGTAACTTTGCTTGGGTGGTCGGATGGAGCACTACACTAAACTAGTTGTGCTTAATCCTATCCTTAATTATGATTGAAATGGAGCAAGAGCAGAAGTGTTGATTTTAGCTTTTTTTCTTTCCAAATCGTGAGGCCCACAGTCCTGCATACAGTACGTAGCTACTAGCTAGGATATAGCTTAGCTTCACGAATCAAAACTACATTATCACAATTATATATAGCGTAAGCTATGAATGGGTGGTGAGTAATTATCAAATTATGGACTTTATCAATTGGAAGATATTTGCGTTGAAGACATGTTGGGGCCCATGCTGGAAAGTGCATGGAAACTAATAAGTAAATCATGTAGGTCGGTAAATATGAACAAAGAAAGGGGAAATTCGAGGAATAGATAAAGCAATGAGAACATATTGGTGATTAAATATTGGACAAAAGAATTAAAACAAGTTCTTTATATAAAATGTCCCATTGATTGATAATAGTTCTACTCCGCCAGTCATGGAGCAACGACCTCTTGTTCCAGTGATAGTGCTAATTAAATTTGGCCAAAGTTAACTGCCACCATTCCACGTACAAGGCAAAACATATATATTAATCAAGTATTAGTAATTAGCTCTGATCATTTGTCTATCTTCATAATATTAATGAAATTTTGTATTTGTAGTTATTACGTAACAATATATTATTTGTGGCACATTGTTACAAGTTACATGATACCAAATTTACTCAATGGTGACACACGGTCGGTGCTGCCAACGTCGCACACTGTTAGTACTTCAGGGTGGGAAACCTGACCCTGTTTGACAAGGTTAAGTTAGGCCCAACCCGGTCAAATTGGGTTTCGGGTAGCTCAAAAACCCGGATAAAATAGTTGAGGGAGGGCCTGAGTTAGAATATATGCGTTTTTTCGGGTGAAGCGCCGAGAAAAAATCCGGGCCCAAACCTGAACATTAAAAATCATTACTTTTATTGAAGCCAACCCATTTCTATATAAAGAAGTTTTGACTCTAACCCTAGTTGACATATAAAATCATTCTCAATAAACAAATATCCCCTTCTACTTCTTTTTCTCTTTTTACTCAGCGGTTTCTTCCCCCTCTTCTTTTCTTTCCTCAGTAACTTTATGAACCAGTAAACCGTCTCCCTCATTTATATCTTTTTTCTTTATCGTTCCCAATGAACCAGTAAATCATAACTCTATCTAGGGGTGGGAAACCCGACCTGTTTGACCGGATTTTACCCTGCCCGGCCTGGTCAAACAAGGCTTCATGTAGCCCGAAAGCCCAGTCAAATATTCATTGGGTCGGGCTCTGGCTTAAAATATTGATACTTTCGGGCTTTGGGTTTTTTTGGATAAGACCCAGTCAATGCCCGGCCCGGCCCGAGGCCGATCCGAATATTAAAAATTATATTTTTTTCATTTGAAAGACCTAATTATTCATGGGCTAAAAATATTAAGGGGTCGTTTGTTTGGGGGGAATATTAGTTGTGTTTTAGAGAAATCCAATGTATCTTACAATACATTGTTTGTTAGACCCAAATTTTCATATGGGTTTGTATTTCAAATTACTCTATGGCCCATGTTTCCTCTGTAGGATGTATTCTCAAAAATTTTGGTCCACCCCAAAAATTGTAGAAAACTCCGGTAATGACTTGGCCCACTTGCTTGTCTTTTTCGTCTTCCCGATTGTACCCTCACTCTTTTCTTCCTTCGACTTCTTCTTCCTTCCATTTCTACATTATCACCCTCTGTTCTTCATTTTCTACCATGACAAGCTCACATCCAGTGAGTACTCTGTCACTGACGACGCCACGACGTAGCACAAACACGAAATTCCTATAGGTTCTGATCGGGATCTTGAGGTTCAATTGAGGTAAATTGATGATATCTTCGGTGACCGGTTGGAGGAAGAAAAACAGTCTACGATCTCTTCTTGAGAGAAGTAGCCAGCTGTGATTTGAGGAATGGATCTGGACCGATCCCGAGAACGGAGCTTCGATCGAATACGTTTTGCTATAGGTAGGGGTGTAGAGGATTGATGATATGATTTGATCTTCGATTTAGATGAAGGAACGGAGTTCCAGTTTCGGCAAACTCCTCGGAAAACCAGGACGTCCTTACCTTGCAGATTTGACAGGATCTGATCCAGAATCTCCGGTAAGAGATCTTCCCAGCGGTGGCAACTCATCTTTAAAAGAGACGATCAACCGATGATGATTAGGAACGGGAAGAACTCACCGAGTTTAGACGACATTGTACTGTATGGGAATATCCCTTGTCCCTTAATGGCATGCGGCCGCCAAAAAAATTTCGATCGGGATCTGACGAAGTTCGAGATCTCCGAAAAGGAGCTAGCAAGCCGGAGTAGCATCTCCTTTTGTTCGACTGAGCCAGCTCAACGTCATCGGTCGTGGTATTCATTGTGATGCCAGTCGGGAATCGTTGGGATGGAGATGATGATTTGTTGTTGATGATGATTTGCAATCGGCAGCAGGGGAGCCACTTCTTCATTGGAGGACTGCTGTGATTGGGGAATTAACATGAGGGTATTTTAGTCTTTGTAAGCCCATCAGCTACTGTCCTCATTTTTTTCTCCAAAACATCAAACACACAAATTGACTAAAACAAACAATGAATTTCAGCAATTACTTTTTTCACCAAAACACTAATTCCTCACCTTCCACAATCCCCAAATCAGCAAATCTCATTTCCTCTTAAACAAACGACCCCTAAATATATTTGGACCTAGGCTACAACTCACTTTAAATATAAAACCCTAGTAATCACACCTTACCTTCTCTCTCTTCCGCTCTACAAATCCTCTCTGATCATCTCTATTGTTTCATTATCTTCTTCTTTCTCGTGCTTTTCGGCCTCTATTCTTTGATTTCTCTTTTTTTCATCTTCTTCTTCTTTCATGATCACAAAATCATCTTAATATTCTTTCTCAATCATCTCTCTTCGAACTTTCTCAACTCACTTCCTTACCATATGTACTTGACAGATACAACTTGTGTTGTTTTTTTTAATTGGTTTGATTGTTGGGGATTTGTTTAGGAGGGTAAGGCTGTTTGTTTGCCTCTATTTCTTTTGGGTTGAGGTTAGTCTTTTATCTTGATCCAGATGGAAGCAATAAAACATATCAGAGCAGATAGCAGATGGAAGCAATGAAGATGGAAGAAGAAGACAAGACCTCATGTTCTTACTCTTTTTAAACAACTCACTAATTGATTGACTCATTATTCATCTACTCACGCTTAATAAAATGATTCCTTTGTTCTTTTGAATTGTTGGTACAGTATCATTCTATACAAGTTTTCATCAAATAAAGATAATCATTCAAAAGTAAGTGCAAAAAATACATAAAAGCAAAATCAAAATTATAAAAAAACTATATATTCTGACTGGGTAAATTTCTGGGTAGCCAGGATAACCCGAACCTGCGTTGACCGAGCTCCGGGTTACCCGATTACTACTGATATGAATTGTCTGTAGCTGTGGGAAGCGACCCTATACCAATATGCTAAGTAACAAAACGAACAAGTCTAACCTTAGTAACCGGGGGTGGAGAACTATAATGAGCTAGGAACCCTAAGTGTCCAGGCCAAATGGTGCTACCCAGTCAAGGGTGTGTACTTTGAGTCACGATAAATCAAACCTTAAAATAAGCAACAAAGAGCAAAAGTTTGAAGGAAACAAAGAATATAAGTTCTGAAATTCAATTTAGTGTAATCTGAGTTGTTCTAGATCGTGGCCAGTGGCCATTATTTATAGCTGAGGATTCGGGTACATGCTCTCTGAATCCTACTTCTATTCTAATTCTAGAATCTTAAAATATTCCTAAACAATGTATTGATACCAATCATTCGGAGGGTAACCTTGTGGAGGATTTTGAAGAATCCACTCCTCGGGGAGATTGTTCTTCGCCGCATGCTTCATCTTGCCCTTCCAGATATCCAGCCTAGGCTTGCCCCAAGCTCGTCCGACCTTCTTGTCAAAATACTCACGAGCTTTTTATAAGAGCTCTGGACCGCAATAGAACTTGTCCTAATTTCACATTGAAATGTAAGAATCACAACTAAAACATATAATATGTGTTCATTTGTAAGTAGGTAGAATGTAATCAAATTTGAAACTTACCGTAAAGAACTGCTCGAACACAACATCCTTGGCTCTAGGTGGCACTAACTTCCAGTCTTTGGGATAGATGGGGCAGTACTTGTAGTTCATGGAGCACTCCCCATCGTAGTGTCCCACAAAAGACAAGAGGTCGCCACCAGGCTTGACTCCTAGGGTGTCTAGGTTGAACACGCAATGGGTGCCACCAGATGTCACCCTCCGAAAGTCCGAGTACTTTATCACAATGGTCTTCATGAACCCAGAACGGTCTTCACAATTAGAAATTTACCATTCTAAGTATAGAAGTCAAACGATTTGTTCGTTTCGTTCAGTAATCAAATTCATAGAGAGAACTAACCGATAATGTCCAGCTCATATGTGAACTTCTGGGTGGATGAGGTAGAGGAAGAGTTCCCGCCAGAATTCTGAACGGTAGGAGATCCAGACGAGAAGATCAGGAGAGGAGTCCAGGACGATCGTCGGCACAATCATTGATGCCATCCCTACTCATGAAAATTAGAATATTAAAAATATAGATAAACTCCGAATTTGTGAAATAAAGAATGTATTCATGCTATAATATTTAGATAAACTCAACAATGTCATTCCTTATCGAAGTCAATTACATCACTCCCTACGATTTGCAAATAAGAAATGTTGTCTGTTACAGGCAATTGTTGTTGAGCTAATGCTAAACAATACTCATGGGATATAGCGCCTTCCTCCCCTATGTCGTATGCATCTCGTGGCTTGCAATGTATCGGTATGCACCAATCTGAATCACTTGTATCGTCAACATAGAAAACCATACGTGCATCACTAGCACTAATATATGGCTCGTCTTCAGCTTTGTCACCAATGTCTTGCAAATGGTTAAAGTTGATCATTGTTATACCGAGATCATCTATTTTCTTCCATGTCGGATTCTGATGTAAACCACCGCAACCGTGGGCAGATGACCCTAACCACCACAAGTTGATCCTCCTAGCAACGTGCTGAACCTATGGAACTGGGATGGATAACGGACTTTGACCCGATAGCTATAATGCAGCTAGGAACCAGAAGTGTCAATGTCGAAGGCGTCACTTCAAGAGATGGATGCTCTTGATGATAAGCAGAACCTTAAGTAATGCAACTAGCAAATACTCGAATGGGTTAGAAAAAAGTTCTGAAAAGGGGTTTGTTATTGATTGAAGTCTGGAGAACAAAGAGGGCCGGCGCCTTAATTTATAGGGAGGATTAGGGAACAAGCTCTTCTAATCCTCCTAAATAACTACTTCCTAAACGAATATTAAAATAAACAAAAGTCTACCTAGGACATTTAAAAGACAATTAATCCTACTTATTCAAACCTAGAAATGAAACACAAAAATCCTAAAGAGTCTTGGAAAACAAGAAAAACACCTAAATAGTAAAACCAGAGATACCCTAGGCCGGGCAGGATTCCGTATCTGGCTCGGATTTGTATTGGCTGTGTGTATAGTCCGGATTCAGACCCGATTATGTCCCTCCGCGTGTCCCAGTCCTAAGAGGACTTGGCAGCACGTCCTTAAGTCCATGGCATCAGGTATTCCTTGTTCGGAGAGGAATCTTGAACACGGTCGGGTTGCATGCTTGGGCCCCGATCGTGTATGAGTTTTGCATCACGTAGCTCCTCGTTCAATTCTTCTCCAAATTTAGTTTCGTTTGTTTGAGGTGGATCCTGAGGCTTCAAATAATCCAGGGCCCTTGAAATTTCCCAAAAGGCCTCAACCAATTGTTGCCTCGGCCCAGATCGCTCCGGCATCATGCCTGGATTCGGGTCTGGCGCTCGGGACAGGCCCGACTCTCGGTCTTTGGCAAATCTGGATAGGCCTTCAAGTTTCTGCCTCGGCCAGCTCTTCAGGAATACTTCCAGGGGGTCTTCAAACATTGGTGCATGCCTCGGGCTCGGGGCATCTGACCGGGGGCCTAACCCTAGTCCTAGGCCTAGTCCGGGGGCCGTGGTGGGGCTTGACTCTGAACTCCTGGTCTTTCTGGCAAAGATTTCATCTTTCTTCCTCCGACGCTCCTCCAGGAATGCCTCAAGGGGATCCTAGGGCTTGTCCTTGTCCTCATGGCTCGTGCCCTTTGATCTAGGGCCTATTGGTGGCCTTAGGCTCGACCTAGGGTCGGCCCGGGGTTGGGATTTGGGGCCTTGGCCAGCATCAGTACCTGTGCCTGAATTTAGTCACGTACCTTTGCTTGAGGAACCTCTGTAGGGCTCGGTTGTTGGCATGCCTAGGCTCCAAGCGTTTCTTGTATGGCCCTAAGATTCTACCTCTGGTTGGTGACCCTCGTGGGGTGTAGGAATAAATGTTGGAACCAGGGCAGGTAGGCAGGAGCACATCATCCCCCTCTTCTTGCTTTGGATTCATCCTCGAATCCAGTTCTTGCTGACGTTGTGCACCCAACAATTCGCTCCAAATCTCGGTTACATGTGTGCTCATGTCTGGGGGAGACTCGGCATGGTCTACTAGACTTGGGACGTCATTAGACTCGGTGTAGGACAAAGGCTCAGGGCCTTCTAAGCTCTAACTGTCGGTGTCCATGCTATCATCTTCGGATGAGCTGTCCACGAGGATATCTAGGCTTGGGGAAGACATGTGTGAGAAGATTTCTGATGGAAGCATTTTCACGCGCGTGTAGTCAAATAACTATCAAGCACAAAGCAAGATAGATCGTATTCTGTGGGTCTTCTAATAATCGTCTACTCAAATGTAAAGCTAGAATATTCAATTTTAAACACGTTGTGCGTGGTGTGAGTTCCACGACTTCTAATCTAAAAAAATAAGTAAATTAAAACTAAATTAGCAAACAGAACAAAAGGTTGGTAGACTTAACAAAGACGACAGACAAGCTTAGACTTTGAATCCCTCTTAGATCGCTAGAGCATTGGCAATCACCAGACCAGCGGTTTTTCAATTCTCATTCAATTAATTCTTAGACACCACCATAACTCCTTACCCTTAGGTTAAAAATGGCAAATGTTCGCTCTATCCTATCTAACTACCAAGATTAATTAACCGTACGAGCTTTCGCTTCTTGCGATGGAAGAACTATCTAGTGTAATTACTAGTGATTTGTGAGTTACTCTTGATGCGGATAAACCCTAACTGGTTCGTACTAAAGGCACACTCCAATGAATAGGTTAATTGTTGCTTTGGTGTTTTAAAGTGAGGCGAATGTTCGCTACTATCCTCAGCTTAACAAGAATCTAATTTAGGTGATCAAACTAGAAAAGAAACACAAACAACGAAGAACAAATCAAACATGCAAGAGAAACTGATTGAACTTCGAATCTAATCACCACCGATCCGTGACTGCTTTAAAGCCCTGGGTCACTTAGGATTCATCTAGTCTATGCTCAATGAGTTTAGCTACTCATGTTCATAACAGCAGAAACAAAGACAGAAACAGAGTTCATCATTAAAAGGAAGAACAGGTGGAAACTATAAAACCTAATTAAGACGACTCTGGCAAAGCTCCGCTCTCCGGTAATTTTCACTCCTAGCTCTGAGTCTCCGAGGTGGAAAGATGGCATCATGATCTCTTCCTGGCTCTTCGAATTCTCAAAACTCTCTCGAACTTCTTAGGTTTGGAAATTAATTCTTGGAAAAAGTGTATATTTTGAAATATATACGTCTTCTTTTTTAATGAGCCGCCAATTTATATTTATACTTAACCCTTTTCCCAGCCGAATTAGGTTATGGTTTTTTGGCAAAAACTTTAGGACTTTTCGCCGAAAACTTCCATGAAAAAGCTGGCACCGGTCGACTGTTTCTCCTATGTTAATTTGATCGAGAGTTTTCGGCGAAGACTGAGACTTCTCATCAAAAACTTCTCCTTCAATGCTCCGACGATTTCTTCTTGGATTTTCGCCGAAAACCTCAGGTATTTTTCACCGAAATCTTCTTTGAAAAGTTGGGCAGGAATTGTGTTGACTTGATTGACTCCTTGGTTCGATCACGGTACGATTCCTCGAGGTTCCGATGCCTTAGACACGTCCATGGTTACATCATTTGATGGCAAAAACCTGTGCTATCACAAAAACACTAGAAAACCATCAAATAGACAGAAATGGGCCAAAGTAACCGAAATGGCACAAGAAAGAGCAGTTGAGTGAATATTCGCTATTTTGCCCTAAAAACCATGTCTTAAGCAAAGAAATGTCACTTAAATGAGGCTGAAAATCACGTCAAATTGAGTGTCATCAAATACCCCACACTAAAGCTTTTGCTTGTCCTCAAGCAAAATGAATAGAAAGCGCTCAGGTTCACAGAAGATAAGATCGATTAAATTGAAGTTCAAGCATACACAACGAATTATTAGACATCTACTTCTAGAACTAGAAACCTAACATGCATACCAATCAACCAAACAACCCGTTCTCACTTAAAACTGCACACGACAAGAAGCAATCACCAATCATGCACAAATTTGACCTGACCGACCAGACTCCTCACACATATAGTATTTGGTACAAGGGGAATTCTCATTCTCTGTATTCAGGGACGTGTTTCTGCTCTCAATCATTTTTTGTTACTGAATTCTGTCATAGGTTTGCAATTCTACCACATCTCCACCACTGTGACAACACGAGTAAATAGTCAAGAAGGACTTCCATGCTTTGGACTATAACGAATTCTACGCTACAATGGTTTATAATGAGATCGATGATGGGAATGTACGATGATGGATTTGGTGCAGCGTAGCTTTCGACTAACTTCCCTCGAATCTAGCCTATGGCTACCTACCGTCTAACCAAACACAGGTGGAATAGTGTACGCTGGTCCTATGATACCCTCAAGCAACCTAGCACCTTATTCTGTATTATATATATATATATTTCTTTTGATTACATTTTCTTTTGACTTCGTTCTTCCATATGTAGGGAGAAGAACGTTATTGAACTAAACTATAAACTTGAAACTTTGAACTTTTTCTTTTTTTTTCTTATTCTTTCTTTTTCTCTTTTTTTGTGCCGATTTTCTTTTAGTTGCTAGAGGGGTTTACACGTTTGGACATAATAGCTAAGACCACCTGTTTAATGGCTATAGGCGGTTAGCACAAACAGGCTTTTGGTAGGCTAATCTAGAACTACTACCACAGGGGATCAACGGGGAATGAAAGAATGGGGATTGGTTGTAATGTATAGCGAACCGAAAGAAAGGCCAAGCTCAAGGGTTTAAACCTAGAGGATTTAACGTTAGGTAAGCTATCATGCTTAGAAACTTAATTCTAGGTGCCCCTATCCTCTTAGAACTCGTGCCATCGTGTGATCTCGAATAGGTCTCATGCAAATTCTAACTCGTTCAAGAAAATAGAAAACCACTCAAAAAGGAATTGAAATTGCAAGTTATGTGCAATGGATCAAAAGCTCACAGTTGGCTTGCTAGTCGATTCGGTCATTTTCATGCAATCAGAGAGACAAACTACAAGCGTGATTTTAAAATTCTGTTCTGACCGGGCAATTTAGCATCAAAGTAAACAAGTTGGTTTGCAGGTTCTAGGTTAAGCAGTCTAAACATCATTATGACAATTTGAATAACAACTTAACATCACAAATGAAGAACCAAGCAATTCTAATGCTAGAGAAATTGGAAAGGCACCACGAAACACACAAAATACAGTTAAGGGCAATCAAGTTCATGCAAGGTTCTTAGCATCCTACCCCACACTTGAACCGTTATGTGTCATCACAGGACAAAATATAGAGTAGAGAGTAAATAGAAGAACCTGGACCGGGATGATTGGTGTAGGGGATGAGCACGGAACTTTGGAGCGGGAAGGGAATCTACCAAAACTCTGCCTACAAAACAAAAACAAACAAAAGATCAAAAGAAAACCGGGACAAGTGTCCCGGATCCACATAGAAAAAAGTTGGATTGAAATCCGAAAAGAATAAATAAAAAGAAGGACAAGGAAGAGGATACAACCTGATCACTGCTGGTCAGGTGCATCGGGGGGGGTGAAAATGGAAGAAGGTCTCGACTCCTGCTGCCACGCCAGCTGTGCCGCGTACCTCTCGTCTTGCACTCGCATGTGCCTCTGAGTAATTAGCCATCGGGCGTCCTGGTTGGCGTTGTCCTCTACCCGCCACTCCTGGAGTCGATTGAGCATCGCTCCAAAGTTTCCTGGAGGCGGTCAGGAATGTGGATGAGGCATCTGCAGAGGATTCTGGTGCAAAGGGTGTTGCTGGTGTGCAAACCCCACTTGTGGCTGCTGTGGGGGCATCTGGTGATGAAAAACCTGCTCTAGCTGGGGCTCTTCCTCCTCAGAATCATTTTCTTCCTCCAACCCAAGCCCTTGGTAGAGAGGTGGAAACATTATGTCCTGCGGACTGTAGTTCAATTGAAGGTCTTACTTGACGGCCAATCCTGGATGAAGTGGGTAGCCCTCGCGGATAGCGCGGAGTAGGAGGAGCTCCTCCCGGCTGATATGGTGGCGATCCTTCTCTAGAGCAAACAACAGAGATCTAGCCAAATAATATGAACAAAACGGAAGAGAGGGTGAGAGACCGAACTGATGGAGTTGTGAGCCGTGGTCCGAGCACCTGGTACTCTGGTGATGTGGCTCCAAAGTGCATCGTATTCTGGACCTCTACTCGTGTTGTCTTCCCAGCCGTGGTGGTGCTCTCGGTAGTGCTCAGGTGGGATGCCTAGGTGGTCGGCGAACTCATCATAGGTGAACTCTCTGTACACCCCACCGAGGTAGAAGGAGATTACCTTATTGTGCTGCCTCTTCTTGTGCTCGTCTAGCGCAAAGGTGGCCCAGAACTCCCGGAGCGCGATGTAGGGGAAGTCATCTACAATGGTGGTCAGCTCAGAAGTCGTGCAGCTGCTAGAGAGTCGTGGACGTTCTTGAGCCAATCCTCATCATGCTTGAGGATGGACTCTAGAAAGAGCGGTCGCACGTCAGCTATGGTGGTGTGCTGGATCCTCTGATACCGCTAGAAATAATACTCCGGCAAACGGGCAATGAAGGGGTGGTGGCTCTAGTGGTTCGGGAAAGCTGGAGGAGGACCGTAGTCGGTGGGAGTGACTGGTGGGGAGCTCGGGAGCTGGATTCGGCACCGGGAATGTCCATTCTGGCCTTTGTCCTTCTCTCTCTGTCGGAGTTCCTATAAGAAATCAAAGAATGGAACCAGATTAGTCAAAACAAGCACCTAGCCCACACTTAGGCGAAAAACTCAATTTCACAAAGAAATGAGGAAAATCGAGTGGGGAAAAGGCCAATCTAATAACCGGTAACCACAATGTATCATAGTGCAGTAATAGGAATGGCTAGGGCAACAAAATCACGCTACGAATTCAAGAGTCAAACCGACATTTCACAAGGCTCAACACTTTAACAAAGTCATCGATACACATGGTAATTTACGAGCAAAATTCATTGAATCATCGTATAACATCAGCTCAGCACAGAGACATAGCAATTGGTCATGGTAAGATCAGCCAAATGAGCATTAAAAGGTCATGGTCAAACCGATATTTTACAAAAGTCAACACCGCAAAAGATTTAACCATTAGCATAACAATACATGGTCAATCGTCATCAAATCGAATCACAATTCTCCCTAAGCATGCTAGATCAACTCGGAGCAATCAGTTTATCAAAATTATCAACGAAACAGTAGGCATGCAAATCGAGGTAGACCGATAAGTCAACCAAAGTCAACCCCGACGAAAGTCAGCAATCTATATGTCAAAGGAATCGTAATGGAAAACCCAACAACTTACCTTGAAGACATGGTGGCTGAAAATGAACGGAAAAATCTAATGAATCGAAAAAAACTCGAAAAATTTGGTTTCGTGCAGAACTGAAGCTCTAGAGCTCCTATGCGGGCGATCTATATGTCAAAACGAACAGGGAAGGAAGAGGAAAGGAACCGCAGCGGGAAATGGTGGTGGCGGGCGTTGAAAGTCAGCGGCGATTTAAAAATAAGAGGGGGGGCTGCGGTTGCGTTCGAAAAAATGACGGAGGAGAGAGACTGACCCGAAAAAAGAAAGTATAGGGGGAATTTTGGATTTTTCTGAAAGTTTTCAGCAAAAAGGGATGGAAGTTTTCCCGAAAAACTAAACACATTCAATGAGTTTTCGCCAAAAAGTATGGAACTTTTCGCGGGAAAAATGTTGTAAAAAACTGGTCAAAATTACAGGGGTTTTTAAAAGGTAGTTTTTGCCGAAATAGGTGCAAGTTTTCGACGAAAACTTTGACCTACAGTTTTAAAACATTTTTCGCAATTCCGGCAAACTTTAGAAAATTAGAACTAAATTAACAAAAATCAGAACAACCTCAAACGACTTGGGATTGAACCGAGGACACACAATTCAAACAAGAAAAAGAAAAGATCAAACAAAGGACACTTTTGGCTCCCCCGAACCGACTCTAAAACACGAAAGTAGACACACGAATTAAAACTGACTCCAGACGTGGGTTGCCTCCCACGAAGCGCTCTTGATTTACGTCCTTGAGGAGGACAATACCTGGACGGTGTTAGGAGACATCCCAGCTCAGGATCTCTCTTACGCTCGCGTCGGAATTCATGAAATAAAGCTTCGGGGTACCTCCGGCGAGTGTGAATATCTTCCCGTTAGCATGAATGAGCTTGGATCGTCCATCGGGAAGATGGCCAGCAATCTTGAATGGACCGAACAGTTCTCGTGAGGGATCATCCTTCGCAAGTGTGACGGTAGAAGGAATTAGAGGAGTCGGCTTCCAAGCCGTCTTTGTCTTTTCCTTGGTTTTCTGCTTCATTTTATCGGGATCTGTGATCTTTGGTGCTTCCTTGGGAGATGCTCTCAGCTTCTCCTTCTTTACTGGCTTTTGTGACGGTAGCTTGATAGGAAGAAGATGGCAAAGCAACTGGAATCTAGACCATTTTAGCTTTCTTCGGATTCTTCTTTCTTAGCTCGCCAGGATCTTTACTTAGTGGCGATTTGGAAGGGGAGGCTTTCAGTTCCTCCTTCTTTTGTGCCTTCTGTGTCGTAGGTCCGGTCTCCTGCTTGATGACCTGTTCAGCACCTGTGACAACTATCTTTGGAGAAACACTAGAAGAGACATTAGTAACGAAGTTGACCGAGGTAAACTCCACAGTTTCAATAGAAAGACAGTGAGCTTCTTCTTCCTTAGGGGTATATTTCATACTGTAACATCCCCGCCAAACCGAATGGTTTGGAACTCCAGTTTGGATGGTTTAGACATTGGAAACAATGTCCTTGAGGCGCCATCAAAGTCCGAGACGTTCATAGTTGAGTCGGGTTGAAGATACAACGAGTACGTGAGAATAGGCCAAAGGTGACAGATTACAACACACGGCCGTATGTCTTCATAACACACGCCGTGTGTCTTGTACCTGCCATAAATAGGTGTTTTCTCAGGTTTGCTTGGTAGTGAGAGTGAGTTGAAGTTCAGGTGTGCTGTTGAGTTTGGAAGAGTTGCAGGTTGGAATTGTGAAGTGAAGATTAGGAAGCTACTGCATAGTGACCATTGTTTTGAGTTTTGTATTTTCAGTTGACACCTTTGGTTAGGAATTTTTTGTAATCGTTTTGAGCTTTCGTTTCATAGTTCAGATTTTATGTAATGAAGGCCTTCGGTTGTTTTTAATCTTTTTAATGAAGAGTTGTTTTGGTTTTCCGCTACATTTTTACTCGTCGTTGTAGCACTCAAACGGCCCGACCATGGGTAAACCCGGGTCGGTTTGGGACGGGTGTTATAGATGGTATCAGAGCCTGGTTAGTTGCTGCTGTGTTGGTGATTCGTCTATTCTTCTAGAGGAGAAATTAACCTCATAGGGAGAAGGGATGAAGCATCGACATAGGACCAACTTTCTAGGGATTTCAAACCGTTTTAACGTGGGTGGGAAGTTTTGAATGAAAGGTGTTGGATCTTGAAAGGAAAGTGATTTGAAATGCAATGTGATTTCTGAAAATGGTCAACTGAAACGTTTTTGTGTCCTCCTGTAGTGAAGAGAGTGTTGGAGTAGTTTGAGAGTGGAAGTAGTAGGACGGGAAGTTGGTTGTAAGAATAGAGCCCTTGTAGAATTTGGTTGAGTTAAGTAGATTGTTCGAGGAGTGTGAAGTTCTGGTCGGAGGTGATAGCTGAGAGTTTTCTTGCCTTGCTTGAGTTGTGCTTTGTTGTGCTCTTGTGTTGTGGTTGTGCTCTTGTGTGAGTTGTGTTTGGTTGCGTTTTCGTTGTTTCTTGTGGTGGGTAGTGTCATCGAGGTTCGATTGTGCGTGTCTGTTAGGTAGAAGTTTGAACTAGTGTGGGAGTGGTGTCCTTAGAAGGTGTGTATTGCTGGGGCCGTTAAGAGGAACTTTCGGGAGGTAACGTGATCCCTGTGTTGCTGCATTTGTTGCTGTGATTTGTGGTTGCGTTGGTAGAGTGAGTTGGGTTGTGATTTCGGGGATGAAATCTTTTGAAGTTGTGGAGACTTGTAACATCCCCGCCCAACTGAACAGTTTGGAACTCGAGTTTGGATGGTTTAGACATTGGAAACAATGTCCTTGAGGCCCCATCGAAGTTCGGGACGTTCACAGTTGAGTCGGGTTGAAGATACAAGCGAGTACGTGAGAATTGGCCAAAGGTGACAGATTACAACACACGGCCGTGTTTCTACAACACACGCCGTGTGTCTTGTACCTGCCATAAATAGGTGTTTTTCACGGAAATTCACAACTTCCCCTTCTTTCGCTTTCCCTGAAAATGCTTTTGACGAACCAAAACCCCCCATAGCTTCAGTCCTTGATTCCGGGAGTTGTAGAGCTCCGATTAACAATCCGTTTCTTTCTACGCGTTTGTTGCGACAAGAGGAAGAGATCGCACCCTAAGTTTTTGGGTATTTAGGAGTGGGATGCTGTCGGTGATGAGGAGAAAAGCTAAGTTTTTTGTGTCTGAGAGCTTGGCTATTCGGGTTTCCTAGAAGAGTTTAGAGCCTCGTCTTCTTTTCAGGTGAGGGTTTAGCGTACGATAGGTAGTATGGTCGGTGTGAGGAGTTGTAATTCAAACTTAGAAGAAAGTAGGATTTTGCATGAAATTAAAAGAGAGTAAAAGGGGAAAACTGTTCTGCAATTGACTGTTCTGTGAAATATGTTGTTTGATGATTGTTGGATGTTTATTAATTGATGGATTGGTTGATGATTGTGGGTTATTTGTGATTTGTTGAGATTGGGGAAATGATTAACAATGTTGCTAAATGGATCGGGCTTAGTAATGAGTGTAGGAGGGTCGGGGTGTGATTCTGTAAACTGTATCTATACCTTGTGCTGTTAGTTGTGGTTGCAGGAGGGTGGTCCTGCCAATGTGGGGTCACCCTATAAATGATGAACAGGTGGATGCCCTGCCAATGTGGGGTCGTCCTATGAAGGATGAGCAGGAGGGTAACCCTAAGAATCACGACATGGCTATCCCTGTACTTGCAGGTGGGGGTGGCCGGTGAGCTAGCCGTTTACCCTTAAACTATTTGTGTTTGTGGAACATTGAATGAAATGGATTGTGTTGTAAATGTGATATTGGATGAAATGATGTTATGTGTAGTTGGATGAAATGATGCTATCTGTTGTTGGATAACCTGATGCTATGTGACGTTTAGGTGTAAGTGGTGCTACGTGTGATCTCGATGTTATTATGATTAGTGATGTAGAATTATGTCATAGTTTTGGGTAGGGAAATTGGTACATGGAATTGACTAGTAGAATTGGTAATGGAATTGGTACATGGAATTTGCTAATGGAATTGGCTAATGAATAGGATAATAGAATTGGTAACGGTAATGGGTAATGGAATTGGTACGTGGAATTGGGTAGAGGAGTTGGGACTTGGTTGATTGTTTGGTTTTGACTTGTTGATATGTGTAGTGATTGGATTGTGATATTTGGATTGTGGTTTGAAATTGGATTAGTGATGACATTGATAATGGAATTGTTGGTGGACTTGATGATTGGAATTGGATGGTATTGATGAGGAAGTTGATGGATGGTTTTAGTCATTGGATTTATGTGATGAATGTTGATTGTGATTAATAAATGATAGAACCGGTAGGAGTCCACACTGCCCACCTTGAGATGTGATGAGTTGTGTCCGGTTCACATTGAGTGAATCACTCTGGTTAGCTACCAGGGATTATGATGAGTCGGTCTACGTCGAGTGGATCACCCGGGTTTAGTACCTGGGATTATTGTTGTGGTGTCGATCTACGTTGAGTAGATCACCCTCGGTTGTATTACCAGGGATTGTTGGCCGGCAGCAACTCCTAGGCGCCTAATAACTCACCTAGAATGTAATGAGTCGAGTCGT
This sequence comes from Linum lewisii, assembly GCA_034768395.1. Classification (NCBI taxonomy): domain Eukaryota; kingdom Viridiplantae; phylum Streptophyta; class Magnoliopsida; order Malpighiales; family Linaceae; genus Linum; species Linum lewisii. The sequence continues at coordinate 33,850,746 of CM068300.1, read as the reverse complement.
GTTGTGACTGTGTGATGTGTTGAGTCTGAGGAATAGAGTTTGGTTGGATTGTGCTTGGTTGATGTCGGTAACTGTGAAACTGTCAATTGTGAGTTGTGTGGTTGATGTATGAATGTGGGTGCTATTCGTGTTGGAAGATGTATTGTGGCTAAGTGTTGTATCGTGTGTATGATGACTACGTTGCTGATGTGGTATTGAGGATTGATGACTTGAGTATATTGCTGAATTTTATTAACTGTATACACATCGGTGGAGGTAAGTTCTTGTGTGATCACCTAGTAGCATGTTAGGAATTAAAAAGAGATTGGTTGTGTCAGATTTCGCTGTTGTTTGTGTGTGGAGTTGGGATCGCTCCTAGGCTAGGTTCGGCGCATAGTTAAACCCAGAGGATTCACTCAGTTTCATTAGGAAACTGATCCCCCCCAGTTTCTCTTTTCAGGTTCGCTTGGTTGTGAGAGTGAGTTGAAGTTCAGGTGTGTTGTTGAGTTCGGAAGAGTTGTAGGTTGGAGTTGTGAAGTGAAGATTAGGAAGCTACTGCAGACTGACCATTGTTTTGAGTTTTGTATTTTTAGTTGACACCTTTGGTTAGGAATTTTTTGTAATCGTTTTGAGCTTTCGTTTCATATTTCAGATTTTATGTAATGAAGGCCTTCGGTTGTTTTTAAGCTTTTTAATGAAGAGTTGTTTTGGTTTTCCGCTACCTTTTTACTCGTCGCTGTAGCACTCAAACCGGCCCGACCACGGGTAAACCCGGGTCGGTTTGGGACGGGTGTTATATATGGTATCAGAGCCTGGTTAGTTGTTGCTGTGTTGGTGATTCGTCTCTTCTTCTAGAGGAGTAATTAACCTCATAGGGAGAAGGGATGAAGCATCGACACAGGACCAACTTTCTAGGGATTTTCAAACCGTTTTAAAGTGGGTGGGAAGTTTTGAATGAAAGGTGTTGGATCTTGAAAGGAAAGTGACTTGAAATGCAATGTGATTTCTGAAAATGGTCAAATGAAACATTTTTGTGTCCTCCTGTAGTGAAGAGAGTGTTGGAGTAGTTTGAGAGTGGAAATAGTGGTTGGACGGGAAGTTGGTTGGAAAAATAGAGCCCTTGTAGAATTTCGTTGAGTTAAGTAGATTGTTCGAGGAGTGTGAAGTTCTGGTCGGAGGTGATAGCTGAGAGTTTTCTTGCCTTGCTTGAGTTGTGCTTTGTAGTGCTCTTGTGTTGTGGTTGTGCTCTTGTGTGAGTTGTGTTTGGTGTGTTTTGGTTGTTTCTTGTGGTGGGTAGTGCCGTCGAGGTTCGGTTGTGCGTGTCTGCTAGGTAGAAGTTCGAACTAGTGTGGGAGTGATGTCCTTAGAAGGTGTGTATTGCTGGAGCCGTGATGAGCTGTAAAACAGTGATCAAATACTACCAAGCTAGAAGCAAGATAGATCGTATTCCATAGGGTTTCTTCTAATCGTCTACTCCAAGAAGCTGACAATTTATTCAGGTTTAAACACTTTGTGCGTGGTGTGAGTTCCACGACTTCTAGACTAAGATGCAAGAAAATTAAAATGAAATTAAAATACAGTATGATTGGTTGGTTCAGACAGACGACAGACAAGCTTAGATTTCAAATCCCCCTTAGATCGCCAAGGCAACAGCAATCAACAGATCAGCGGATTTCAATTCTCGTTCAATCAATTTCTATACACCACCATAACTCCTGACCCTTAGGTTTAAGACTGGCGAACGTTCGCTCTATCCGATCTAACTACCAAGATTAATTAATCACCCGGGTACGGTCACCTCTCGCAACGACTAAACTAACTGGTGCAATTACTAATGATTTATGAGTTACTCTTGAAGCGGATTAACCCTAACTGGTTCCTACGAAAGGCACACTCCAATGAATAGGTTAACTGGTTGAATTGATGTTCTAAAGTGAGGCGAGCGTTTGCTTCTATCCTCAGCTTAACAAGAATATAATCCAGGTGATCAAGAAAGACGAGTTTTAATGTTTTAAAGCAGGGAATCTGTCTGGCAACAAACCCTAACTTAACACAAACCTAATCTAGGCGATCAACCAGAAAAGAAACACAAGAACAACGAAACTAATTTAGGCGTCAACTAGACAAGAAACGCAGTACAACAATCAAGAACAAAACAACCATGCAAAGAGAAACTGATTGAACTTTGAATCTAATTACCACCGATCCGTGACCACTTTAAAGCCCTGGGTCACTTAGGGTTCATCTAATCTAAGCTCTACAAGTTTAGCTACTCATATCTGACAAACAAGAATCAAAGACGATAGAACGATTCATCTTATACAAAGGAAGAACAGAAAAGGATCTGAAAAACCTAATTTCAGATGATTAGTGAAGCTTCGATCTTGAGAATCTTCAATTCCTAGCTCCGAGCGTGTTCCGGGATGGATTGATGGCGTCACGATCTCTCCGATAGCTACGGAATACTCTCTCCACTCTCCTCAAGTCGTGGCTGATCTCTCAAAATTGAATGTTAACAAATCTGGCTTCGAAAAGTCTATTAATACCCCCGAAAACCCTTTCCTTGTTGGAAAAGCTGAAATTTCCCATTTAGGGAGCTTACACGGCGTTTAAGCTCGCAGTGTATTTAGCTTACACGGCGTGTAAGCTCCAAAACGCAGCGTTTTGAGCTGGGCAGCATTCCGACTTGTTTCGATCATTCCTGCTCCATTTGAACTCCGATTTGGTCTCCGTTTGAAGCGTTGGACTCGTGAGAGAGTCCTCTATAATGTGGTAACCTGGGGCTCAACATAAAAGCTCACAAAAAGGGTAAAAATAGCCAAGAAATGGACAATGTATGCACTAAGAGCCGATAATCACAAAGTTACGACAAATGCACCAAATACTCATCAAAATGGCATCAAAGGGTATGAAATGTTGCTTAAATGGGGCTGATAATCACGTCAAATCGAGTGTCATCAAAATACCCCACACTTAAGCTTTTGCTTGTCCTCAAGCAAACTGAATTAGAACGTACTCGGATTCACAAATGACACGATTGATCAAGTTAAGGTTCAAGTAATCACAATGAATCATTAAACTGCTACTTCTAGAACAAGTGACCTAACATGCTTACACATCAACCAAACAACCTGGTCTCACTAATTATCTGCACACAACAGGTAGCAAACACAAATTATGCACGAATCTAACCTAACCGATCAGACTTCTCACACATGTGATATTTTGTACACGGGAACTCTCGCACTCTGTGTTTAGGGACGTGTTTATGCTCTCAATCATTTTCTGTCACTGAATTCTGTCGTAGGTTTGCAATTTGACCACATCTCCACCACTGTGACAACACGAGTAACTAGTCAAGAAGGACTTCCCTGCTTAGGACCGGAACGAATTCTACACTACAAGGGTTTATAATGAGATGGATGATGAGAATGTATGATGATGGCTTTGGTGCGGCGTAGCTTTCGACTAACTTCCCTCAAATCTAGCTTATGGCTTCCTACCGTCTAACCAGACACGGGTGGAATAGTGTACACTCGTCCTATGATACCCTCAAGCAACCTAGCACTTTATTTTACATATTTTCTTTTTCTTTTCTTTACATTTTCTTTTGACTTCGTTCTTCCATATGTAGGGAGAAGAACGTTATTGAACTATACTACAAACTTTGAAACTTTGAACTTTTTATGTTTTTTTCGAAAATTTTCTCTTTTCTTCTTTTTCTTTCAATTTTTCTTTTGTGCCGATTTTCTTTTAGTTGCTAGAGGGGTTTACACGTCTGGACATAATAGCTAAGACCACCTGTTTAATGGCTATGGGCAGGTTACCACAAATCGAACTTCCAGTAGGCTAATCTAGAACTACAACCACAGGGGATCAACGGGGAGTGAAAGAATGAGGAATGGCTGTAATGTATATCGAACCGAAAGAAAGGCCAAGCTCAAGGGTTTAAACCTAGAGGATTTAACGTTAGGCAGGGTATCTGGCTTAGTAGCTGAATCTAGGTGCCCCTATCATTCTAGAAATCGTGTCATCGTGTGGTCTCGAATAGGTCTCATGCAAATTCTAACTCTTTCAAGAAGACAGAAAACCACTCAAAAAGAATTGAAATTGCAAGTTATGTGCAATGGATCAAAAGCTCACAGTTGGTTTGCTAGTCGGATTCAGTCATTATCATGCAATCAAAGTGAAAAACTACAAGAGTGATAAGCTTTTCTGTTCTAACCAGGAAATCTAGCATCGATGCAAGCAGGTTGATTACAGGTTCTAGGTTAAGCAGTCTAAGCATCATTATGAAAAATTGACAACTAACTTAACATCACGAGTCAAGAATTGAGCAATTCTATGCTAGAGAAATCTCACAAATACCACAGACAAATAGCATCCCTCAGAAATATAATCCCCACCCCACACTTAAATCAGACATTGTCCTCAATGGACCAAACAAAGAGAAGGAAAGTGTACAGGGGTACCGTTAAATGAGTGTGAGGGCACCGGAGATGGCGCTGGCGAGACATCGGGGGTATAGACATGCATAGAACCATAGAGAATTCTGAGTTCATAACCTGAAAACATAATAAGAGAGGATCCATCACACGATTAGAACAGTTGGAGTACAGAAGACTCGACCGACCATAAAGGTTCATCAGTGACCTAAAATAACATAAACCGACACTAACAAAAACAAAAAGTATAGAGTTCCGGATGATAAGAAAAGTAAAGAAAAATCTTGAAATCACTGGGGCGGAGGGTGCTGGCGATCATCTGGAGCCTGGAACTGCCTAAAGAACTGGAGTTGGGACTGGTACATCTGCTGCTGCAACTCCTTGAAGCTGGTAAAACGCTCGTCGGACTCCTGTTGCCACTTCTGAGTGGCCGCCCAACGCGCGTCAGAATCTGCTCTCATCTTCCTAAGCTCACGCTCCAGTCCACTAAAGTCGTATGCTGGGGCCGTTTTCGGCTCTGGCTCTGGTGCTGGTGTCTGTCTTCCACGTTTCTCAATGAAAGGATCGCAGTGGGGGGCGAGGATGTCAGGAACCTTCTTGGACCGAGGAAGATCGTCGGTGATCCAGAGCTGAGGAATACAATAATGGAGGCGGATGGCGCCATATGAAGCAAGCACGTTGTACCTGTGAACCAGACGGGTGACATAGGAGCCACCCAAAAGAAGTCTCGTGCAGCGCTCGCGCTGAAGCTGAAATAACTTGGCCACCAAAGAGCCAAGATGGACCTTCCGTCCCTCCTTGATCCACCGCAGCATGAACAGGTCTCTAGCGTTACGGACACCGCCAGAGTTCAACCTGTGAGTAATAGACTCCCGGAAGACCAATTGCAAGAACCGGTAGATTGGCTTCTCCATCATACTAGCCTTGGATGCACCAGAGTCATATTTGGCTGGGTCCGACGGAGCTAAAGTGCGCCAGAACATCTCACATTCCGCAGTACTCTCGGTGTTGCGAAAGACAGTAGTCGGTGGAGCTGAAGCCAGCTCTTCCGCTGTGTAGAAACCGAGGTCGATGGCAAACTCATCAAGAGTGAGAGACCTCTCGATCCCTCCTAGGCGGAAGTAAATGCACTTGGTCATGGTGACAGAGTGAATTCTCTCATTCACCCTCTCCATACGGAAGGTGGAGAGGAGCTCCTTGGTTGGCCACTCGTACGCCGGCTCGGTGACCTGGAAAAGTGGGAGCAAACCGGCTCGGTTAAGTGTCACACGGAGACCATCAACCCAATTGATGACACTCAATTTGACGTGGTTTTCAGCCCCATTTAAGCGACATTTCATGCCCCTTTGATGCCATTTTGATAAGTATTTGGTGAATATGTGTTTATTATGCAATAATAGGCTCCTAGTGCGTACATTGTCCATTTCTTGGCTATTTTTACCCTTTTTGTGAGATTTTATGTTGATCCCCCAGGTTACCACATTATAGAGGACTCTCTCACGAGTCCAGCGCTTCAAGTGGGGACCAAATCGGAGTTCAAACGGAGCGGGAATCATCGAAACAAGTTGGAGTTCTACCCAGCTCAAAGTGCTGCGTTTTGGAGCTTACAGGCCGTGTAAGCTAAATGCACTGTGAGCTTACACGCCGTGTAAGCTCCCCAGACGGGAAAATTCAGCCTTTTTCAAACTTGTAAAGGGTTTCTGGGGTTATATATAGACTTTTTGAAGCCAGATTGAATATAGATGAATTTTGGCTGATTAGCCACGACCTGAGGGTCGATAGATAGAGTTTAGAGAGTTCAAAGATCCGTGGAGAGATCGTGACGCCATCCTTCCACCTCGGAGAGCTCGGAGCTTAAAGTTGAAGATCCAGGAGATTGAAGCTTCGCCGGAGTCGTCAGAATTAGGTTTTTCAGTTCTTATCTGTTCTTCCTCTGTATAATGATTTCCTTTGCTGCCTTTGATTCTACTGTTATCGTTATGAGTAGTTGAACTTGTAGAGCTTAGATTAGATGAACCCTAAGTGACCCAGGACTTTAAAGCGGTCACAGATTGGCGGTAATTAGATTCGAAGTTCAATCAGTTTCTTTTTGCATGGTTGTTTTGTTCTTGACTGTTTATGTTTCTTCTCTGGTTGATCGCCTAGATTAGGTTTATGCAAGCTAGGGTTAGTCGCAACACAGCTTCCCTGCTTTGGCGCATAAACTTGTCTTCCTTGATTGCCTAGTTTAGATTCTTGTTAAGCTGAGGATAGAAGCGAACGCTCGCCTCTCTTTAAAACATCAATTCAACCAATTAACCTATTCATTGGAGTGTGCCTTTCGTAGGAACCAGTTAGGGTTAATCCATTGCAAGAGTAACTCATAAATCATTAGTAATTCCACCAGTTAGTTTAGTTGTCGCGAGAGGCGATCGTACCCGGACGACTAATTAATCTTGGTAGCTAGATCAGATAGAGCGAACGTTCACCAGTCTTAAACCTAAGGGTAAGGAGTTATGGTGGTGTATAGAAATCGATTGAATGAGAATTGAAAACCGCTGGTCTTGTAATTGTTGTTGCCCTGGTGATCTAAGGGGGATTCGAAATCTAAGCTCGTCTATCTTCCTGTTAGTCAACCTTTTATTACTTTCTGTCATTTAATTTTCCTGCTTTATTAGATTAGAAGTCGTGGAACTCACACCACGCACTGAGTGTTTAAACTTGAGTAATTTGCCAACATATTTGAGTAGACAATAAGAAGAGACCTCGAGTAAAATACAATATAGTCTCCTTAGTAGATTAGTTATTTGAAGCACGCCAAAAGCGTGTCATCAAATTGGCGCCTTTGCCGGGGACTCTTCTAATTGTTTGAAAGAAGAGTTGGCAAATTATTCGTCTACCTTTCCGCCTAATCATCTATTTTTCCTCCATATTTCCATGATTTACCTAGGTAGTGCTTCTTAGTTTTGATTATGCAGGATAACAGGTGGGATGACCAGTACTAAGAGTGGTACATCAATGACGCACCATATCTCAAAGACTATCGAGAAATGCTACATCAACAACAACAACAGACAGCGAGATTTGACTCCCTCTTTGATAAGATCTCTTCAATGCTACAAGGTTACCAAGAGATACACCGACAAGAGCATCAAAGTGGTGCTAGAGATAACCAAGAGATCCTTCTACAAGCACATGAACATCAACAATGCTCGTCGAGAACCCAATCTGCCTTGGATAATATCTCTTCAATGCTACAAGCTCATCTCGCGACGGACATCAAGCTCGAGCAACCAAAGCAGTTAATTACAGAAGACGCTTAGGAGATGTTCGAAGAAGAAGATGATGATCCTATCCATGACTATTATGAGCTAGAAGCATGTAATGAAGAATCCTTGGCGGTGGTGGTTGATGAAGACATAGAGCCAACCCATCCTGAAGTTGAAGCCGAAGAGGAGCACGTAGAGATTGAGGAGATACCCTCACCTACACTTCCGCCGAGTCAACCTGTAGATCAAGCTAGAGAAGAGCACGTGGAAAGAAACATGGTCATGGATTTAGAAGTTTACATACTCGATCCCGAGAGACCTCTGGATGATCATCAGGTAGAGAAGATGGAGCTCATTGACCATGTCATGCCGTACTACCTCTTTCCTCCTCCGGTTGGAGAATTCGAGAAGGACTAGTCATCCAAACAGAACCGCGACTACTAGAGCACTACCGGTTGCATCACCCGTCTGGAGTGCTACATGGCACTCAACCGCTGGCCTTGAAGAAGATGATTGACTTAAAGGAACTCCTAAGTTGGGGTCCCTAATAGGTACCGTCCGGCTCAAGGACGTTAAAAGAGAGCGCTTCGTGGGAGGCAACCCACGGTTGGAGTCTGTTTTGAATTTTTCAGTCAGTCTTTTCATCGTTCGAATCAGGTTCGGGGGGAGCCAAAGTGTCAGTTTGATTTCCTTTCGTTTTGATTTGTTTCAGTTGGGTTTTGAAAAAAAACAAAAAAGAGGTTTAAAATAGGTTTTCGGCGAGAATTAAAATTTCTCGCCGAAAACTTTTCTCATCAAGCAAACAGTGACGTCCTTCTTTATTTTTGCCTATTTTTGAAGAAGTTTTCGGCAAAAACTTCATAGTTTTCACCAAAAACTTGTGTCTGTTTTGAAAATCAATTTCATTTTTTCGGTCCGATTCCAACGCATACTTGATCGTCCAAATCGGAGCTCTGTAGCTCCGATTATCCCCGAGACAAGCTTTTCACGTTTTTGGCCAACTTCGTCGCTTTCCGTCCATTTTCTTGAGTCGTGTAAAGGTTAGTTGTTGGGTTTTCAATTTTGAATCTTTTGACATGCTGATTGTTGAATTTCAACGAGTTTAAATTGGTCTACCTCATTTTGCGTGCCTGCTATTTCGGTGTGATTTTTTCTGATCTAATTGAACTTAGACGATCTAAATTGCTTTAGGAGTGTCGTGCCGTGAATTTGAAAAAAAAAGAGTCAAAATATTTTCAAAATTCCCCTAAACCTTCTTCGTTTCGACTTTTATTCTGTGTGGATCTCCTTTTGATCTTTTCTTGTTTTTGGTTCGTAGGATCTTGTGTAGCTACTCCGCTCCGCTCCGGGCTGTCCGTGCTCATCCACTACATCGACCATCACCTTCCAGGTTCTTTGTATCTCTCTACTCTAGTTTAATCCTGCGAGGACACAGAACCGTTTAAGTGTGGGGTAGGAGTCTAGGATTATGCATGATCTTGCTTGATTTTCTGTGATTCTATGGTTCATTTTTGAAATTTCTCTAGCATAGAATTGCTCAATTCTTGACTTTTGATGTTAAATTGACTTCAATTTTGAACAATGACATCTAGACTGTTCCACTTAAAACCTATAACCAACGTGTCGGAACTGATATTAAATGAGTCCAGGTCAGAACAGATCATAAATCACTCTTGTAGTTGAACTTGAATTAATTGGTTTGTTAATCACAATGCTCGATAACACCGTTCTAAGATGATAAATGCTAGCTTCTCCCATGTTTTTCACTCCATATTTGTTCACCTATGATTGTGGCTTGAGATTAGATGGAAATCCAATTCGAAATATAATGTATAAAGTTATAACTAGCTAGGATCAAGTGGCTAAATGGTTAAATCAAGTAATTAAGTTATGCCAATCAATGTTAAGTTCTTTAAAGTGCTGAGAATTAAAGCTAGGCAAGCTCGACACCTAAGTGAAGTGTTCGGGTTGAGCACTAGCATAGGCACAAATACTGTGAGCTAGACAGGTCCAACACCTAAGTGAAGTGTTTGGTATCGAGCACTAGTATGTAGTAAATAAATTGAAGGAAGAAGTTAAAACTTGAAATAAATTGTTGTTTAAATCGGTCCTAGCTAGAACATGTAACGTACAGATCTAGAGGCGGATGAAGTCGAGTCGATAGCCACGTCACTTTTCCTACCTCCACATCCACATCCACATCATGGCTAGAGCTTAAAGTCTTTTTGATTAGAATTGGTATTATCGTAGTCGGTTAATCATGATTAACTGTTTTGCCTTGAAACGAGCTTTAATGAAACTACTACTTGAAGTGTGCAGAAAACAGTGAGATCAAAACTTGTTTGGTTAATGTTCTTGCTTGTGTAGGTCACCTTTTCTACGTGGAACAGTCTAAACAAAATTGTTAGAATTGAATCTCAGTTTAATCTCGTGTCATTTGTGAATTTGAGTGTGTTCTAGTTCAGTTTGCTTGAGGACAAGCAAAAGCTTAAGTGTGGGTTATTGATGACACTCGATTTGACGTGATTTTCAGCCCCATTTAAGCGACATTTCATGCCCCTTTGATGCCATTTTGATGAGTATTTGGTGAATATGTGTTTATTATGCAATTTTAGGCTCCTAGTGCGTACATTGTCCATTTCTTGGCTATTTTTACCCTTTTTGTGAGCTTTTATGCTGAGCCCCCAGGTTACCACATTAGAGAGGACTCTCTCACGAGTCTAGCGCTTCAAACAGGGACCAAATCAGAGTTCAAACGGAGCGGGAATCATCGAAACAATTTGGGCTTCTACCCAGCTCAAAGTGCTGCGTTTTGGAGCTTACACGCCATGTAAGCTAAATGCACTGTGAGCTTACACGCCGTGTAAGCTCCCCAAACGGGAAAATTCAGTTTTTTTCCAACTTGTAAAGGCTTTCTGGGGTTATATATAGACTTTTTGAAGCCAGATTGAATATAGACGAATTTTGGCTGATTAGCCACGACTTGAGGGTCGATAGATAGAGTTTAGAGAGTTCGAAGATCCGTGGAGAGATCGTGACGCCATGTTTCCACCTCGGAGAGCTCGGAGCTTAAAGTTGAAGATCCAGGAGATCGAAGCTTTGCCGAAGTCGTCAGAATTAGGTTTTTCAGTTCTTATCTGTTAGTCAACCTTTTATTACTTTCTGTCATTTAATTTTCCTGCTTTATTAGATTAGAAGTCGTGGAACTCACACCACGCACTGAGTGTTTAAACTTGAGTAATTTGCCAACATATTTGAGTAGACAATAAGAAGAGACCTCGAGTAAAATAGGATCTAGTCTGCCTTGGTAGATTAGTTATTTGAAGCACGCCAAAAGCGTGTCATCACCAATCTTCCGCCTCCATGCCCTCCCAATCAACCTGGCTCATGGCACCAATTGCTTTCCTTTGAATGATCATCCAAGTTGCCCGATCATCCTCCCTCGGGAAGTTGAAGATAGTGGCGGAGACGTTATCTGGCGGGGAAGCCACCTGGAGGGTGTCGCGTCTCGCGGTTCCTTTCTGTTTCTTCGCCGGAGGTGGGGCAGAGGAAGAGGAAGCAACTCCTTTGCCTTTGGATTTTCCCATCCTGAAAATAAATCACAAACCAAAATGCCAAGTTTAGCAAATAACAAGTGGGATTGGTGCATATATGGCGGGATTGGTGCATATAAGGCAAGCAAATGGTATGAGACACACGAGATCACGACATTGAACCTATGAATCAACCGAGCAATAAGGGAGTATCAATCAACGACAACCATACCAAACATCAAAGACAAAAAGATCAAAGAATGCAATTACGGTGTCAACAAGTGAAGGCACAATCCCATAAGCACATATCTAGGTCATAAACACACTTAGCAAGATCAATATTTAGGCATTAAGAAAATTTGGCAAAGATCATCATGGAAACAATTAACCAATTGCAAGTCAAACTTGAGTCATAATCAAGTAATAAGCAAGTCCAAATCAGCCATATAAGTCACACAAGCTAAGGTCACAACTCATGAAATCGATATGCAAAAAGTGTACCGTAATACATCATACGAGCTAATTAAGGTATAGATATTCGGGAACAAGCATGCATACATGTCTATAATCATCACAAGATCGATCACACAGCAAAAATTCATCCAATTTCGTCCATATGCAAAAATCCCCAATTTCGATAAAAATCGGTATGGAAAGTCTATGAAATTTCACAATTGGATGGGCAAACGAAGTCGAAATGACCCCCGATTCAAACTACAAGCTCATTATATCACCAATTTCATGAATATCAAGTCAATTTTACAAATCCCCAAAATTGAAAAATTAGGGTTCTTGAGCTCAAGAACACAAATTCGATTCAGCACCTGCAAGTTCAATTTTCATGGCAAATACCTTGATGAAAGCATCATGGAGGGTAGGGAAGGTGATTTACATACCTAAATGTCGAGTCCAACTCAAGAAATCAAAGAAAAATGAGTGAGAATGGTTGGTTCGAGTTTCAACTCGAGCTGCTGTTCGTCGGGTGGAACTCGAGTTGCTGGGCTCGTCGTCGGTCGATGCTGGTCAGAGGAAAGACCGCCGGCGTCAGGACGAGATGAGGGGGAGGGCTGTAGCGGGTCGGGTCGACGTGGGTGAGGGGCGCCGGGTGGGCGCGGACGGCAGGAGGGGCGCGTCGGACAGCTGCTGCTGCGGCGGGTGGGGTGCTGACGACGACCGACGCCGTCGGTCCAAGCTCCGCCGGCTGTGATGGTTGTTTGATGGGGGCAGTGATGAGTTGGATGAGAGGAGGGGAAGGGAGGAGTTGGGAGGTTTTTGGGAGAGAGAAATGAAAAGAGAGAGTGGAAAAATTCGAAAATGAGAAGTGAAAGGTGACTTACCTATGATTTTTTGAGCTCACACGGCGTGTAAGCTCTTACACGGGTGGGTACACAGCTGTGTAAACCCACTGTGTTTTTGAGCTTTTCTTGAGTTCTCTATTCCAGATTTTGGTCAATTTCTTGCAAATCGGTCACTCTTCTTCCTGCAAACAAAATATTCAACCCAAATAACACCCAATATATTTTTTTTCTACTATTTTCAATCATCCGGACTCAACCGACTCGACACAAAATTCTTATAAAATGACTCAAAATAAATAAAAACTGACTCGATAAATTTAAAATGACTCCAGCCGTGGGTTGCCTCCCACGAAGCGCTCTTGCTTAACGTCCTTGAGCCGGACGATACCTGGATGGCGATCAAGAGACATCCCAACTCAGGATTTCTCTTAGGCCCGAGTCGGAGTTCATGAAATATCCTCCGACAAGTGTGAACTTCTTCCTGTTTGCGTGAATTAACTTGGTTCGTTCTTCGGGAAGATGACCAAAATTTTTACAAGGCCTGAACAGTTCTTTCGAAGAAGCGTCCTTCAGAAGATCATTCTTCCCTGGTGGCTTAGTAGAAGGCGGTTTAATGACTGGCCCCCAAACCTCCTTGATCTTTCCTGTTCCTTTCTTCTTCGTCTCGCCAGGATCCTCAACTTTTGGTGATTCATAGGGGAATGCCGTCGGATCTTCCTTCTTTCTTGGCTTTTGTGCCGGCAGCTCATTCTTCAGAGTAGGGACCTGTCCAACACATGGCAAGAAGATTTTTGCAGAAACTCCAGATTTTTTGTTAGTAACGGAGTTGACCGAAGCCAACTCCACAGCTTCAACAGATAAGCAATGCACCTCTTCTTTGGCAGGGACTTGCATACCGTCCTTGAGACGGAATGTCATGGTATCCTTGCCGACCCTTAATGTCAACGAGCCAGTCGGGACATTAATGGTAATGCCGGCTGTTGCCATAAACGGTCGGCCTAGGAGAAGAGTAACATCTTCCCCTCGGGTATCCATAACAACAAAATTAGCCATAATAGTAAAAGGACCACAACTGACAACCACATCTTCTATTAATCCCCTAGGTAATTTAACAGATCTGTCGGCAAACACTAAATGCATGCTAATCGGTTTCAATTCTCCTAGGTTCAATTTCTCATACAAGTAGGTAGGCATGAAATTAATGGAAGAACCTAGATTAATTAAAATACGATCAATTTTCACATCATTAATAGTGCAAGGCAAAGTAAAAGCACCGGGATCGCGACACTTAGCTGGGGGAGGTATGGCGGTCGTCTAGCTGTGGATCGCGGAGCATTCTTCCTCGAGGGAGACGGAAGACAACTCTCCCTTCTTCTTGTTCTTTGCAAGATCCTTCGCGACTTTTCCAAGCTCCGGTATCATCTGGATAGCATCAGTAACTGGTATCTTGATATCTGTGTTCTTCAAGTATCCAAACCACTTTCTGTACCGTGTATCATGATCTGAGGCTAGGGAGGAAGAGGAATCTCTCCTGTGATTGTGCAGCCTTAGGAAACGGAATCTGAGGCTAATATGGAGGAAGAGGTGACGCAGGTGCTTGCTTTGTCAGGGGAGGCGGGGCAATCACCTCCTCCTCGATCTCTGGCGTGTCAATGGCTATAGCATCAGGAATTATGGCTGGATCAGGAGCTTCAGGACAAGTCAATTGCTTCCCACTTCTTGTAGAGATGGCCTTGACGTGCTCCTTCCTAATGGTAGAGTCGTTTTGAACCGATGATTGATTAAAGAAGGGGATACTAGCTAGCATGCTAGCCATGCTATTCACCGCGCTCTCCACTCGTCGACCTCGATCTTCATGATCTCGATTTAAGATGGCTTGAAGCTTGAATTTCTCCTCGTGGTCATCGAGTCTTTGTAGCACTCAAACCGGCCCGACCATGGGTAAACCCGGGTCGGTTTGGGATGGGTGTTATAGATGGTATCAGAGCCTGGTTAGTTGCTGCTGTGTTGGTGATTTGTCTCTTCTTCTAGAGGAGCAATTAACCTCATAGAGGAGCAATCTTTTGAAGTTGTGGAGACTTGTAACATCCCCACCCAACCGAACAGTTTGGAACTCGAGTTTGGATGGTTTAGACATTGGAAACAATGTCCTTGAGGCCCCATCAAAGTCCGGGACGTTCACAGTTGAGTCGGGTTGAAGATACAAGCGAGTACGCGAGAATTGGCCAAAGGTGACAGATTACAACACACGGTCGTGTGTCTACAACACACGTCGTGTGTCTTGTACCTGCCATAAATAGGTGTTTTTCACGGAAATTCACAACTTCCCCTTCTTTCGCTTTCCCTGAAAATGCTTTTGACGAACCAAAAACCCCTATAGCATCAGTCCTTGATTCCGGGAGTTGTAAAGCTCCAATTAATGATCCGTTTCTTGCTACGCGTTTGTTGCAACAAGAGGAAGAGATCGCACCCTAAGTTTCGGAGTGGGCTGCTGTCGGTGAAGAGGAGAAAAGCTAAGTTTTTTGTGTCTGAGAGCTTGGCTATTCGGGTTTCCTAGAAGAGTTTAGAGCCTCGTCTTCTTTTCAGGTGAGGGTTTAGCGTACGATAGGTAGTATGGTCGGTGTGAGGAGTTGCAATTCCAACTTAGAAGAAAGTAGGATTTTGCATGAAATTAAAAGAGAGTAAAAGGGGAAAACTGTTCTGCAATTGACTGTTCTGTGAAATATGTTGTTTGATGATTGTTGGATGTTTATTAATTGATGGATTGGTTGATGATTGTGGGTTGTTTGTGATTTGTTGAGATTTGGGAAATGATTAACAATGTTGCTAAATTGATCGGGCTTAGTAATGAGTGTAGGAGGGTCGGGGTGTGATTCTGTAAACTGTATCTATACCTTGTGCTGTTAGTTGTGGTTGCAGGAGGGTGGTCCTGCCAATGTGGGGTCGCCCTATAAATGATGAACAGGTGGATGGCCCTGCCAATGTGGGGTCGTCCTATGAAGGATGAACAGGAGGGTAACCCTAAGAATCACGACATGGCTATCCCTATACTTGCAGGTGGGGGTGGCCGGTGAGCTAGCCGTTTACCCTTAAACTATTTGTGTTTGTGGAACATTGAATGAAATGGATTGTGTTGTAAATGTGATATTGGATGAAATGATGTTATGTGTAGTTGGATGAAATGATGCTATGTGTTGTTGGATAACCTGATGCTATGTGACGTTTAGGTGTAAGTGGTGCTACGTGTGATCTCGATGTTATTATGATTAGTGATGTAGAATTATGTCATAGTTTTGGGTAGGGAAATTGGTACATGGAAATGACTAGTAGAATTGGTAATGGAATTGGTACATGGAATTGGCTAATGAATAGGATAATAGAATTGGTAACGGTAATGGGTATTGGAATTGGTACGTGGAATTGGGTAGAGGAGTTGGGACTTGGTTGATTGTTTGGTTTTGACTTGTTGATATGTGTAGTGATTGGATTGTGATATTTGGATTGTGGTTTGAAATTGGATTAGTGATGACATTGATAATGGAATTGTTGGTGGACTTGATGATTGGAATTGGATGGTATTGATGAGGAAGTTGATGGATGGTTTTAGTCGTTGGATTTAAGTGATGAATGTTGATTGTGATTAATAAATGATAGAACCGGTAGGAGTCCACACTGCCCACCTTGAGATGTGATGAGTTGTGTCCGGTTCACATTGAGTGAATCACTCTGGTTAGCTACCAGGGATTATGATGAGTCGGTCTACGTCGAGTGGATCAACCGGGTCTAGTACCTGGGATTATGGTTGTGGTGTCGGTCTATGGTGAACGTGTCGTTGTGATGCGTTCAAACAAATAACTAACAAAGCTAACAAAAGCTAGGTTAGATTGTATTCCAAGGGTTTCCTCTACTCCCTTACTCAAAGGTGTTGTAAATTTGATTCAAGTTTAAACACAAGTTGTGCGTGGTGTAAGTTCCACGACTTCTATAATAAAATGCAAAGACAATTTGAAATGAGAATTAAAGCAAAGAAAGATTGAAGATTGATTGATTTACTAGAGAGATGACAGATGAGCTTAGACTTCGAATCCCCTTAGATAACCAGAACAATAGCAGTCAACAGACCAGTAACTTTCGATTCTAGTTCATTCAGTTCATAGACACCATCATAACTCCTGACCCTTAGGTTTAAGACTGGCGAACGTTCGCTCTATCCGATCTAGCTACCACGATTAATTAGCCGCCCGGGTACGGTCGCCTCTCGCAACGACTTAACTTAACTGGTGCAAATTCTAATGATTAATGATTTACTCTAGCAATGGATCAACCCTAATCGGTTCCTACGAAAGGCACACTCCAATTATAAGGTTGATTGTTCGATTTGGTGTTTTAAAGTGGCCAAACCAGACAAGAATCTAATCTAGGTGGCCAAACCAGACAAGAAACACAAAAAACGAAGAACAAATCAAACATGAAAGATGAAACTGAATGAACTTCGAATCTAATTACCGCCGATCCGTGACCGCTTTAAGCCCTGGGTCACTTAGGGTTCATCTAATCTAAGCTACACGAGTTTAGCTACTCATATTCAATACAGAAGAAATCGAAGACAAACGAAGAATACATCTCAGGTAGGAAGACAGAGAAGAACTGTAAAACCTAATTTCGATGTTTCCTGGCAGCTTCAACCTGCTGGATCTTCAACTCCTAGCACTGGCTCTCTGAGGTGGATGTATGGCGTCACGATCCGCTCCTGGCTCTTTGAACTTTATCCACTTGCCCTATCTCTCTCCCCGTCTTGGTTTGTGTCTGTGTGTTGTAAAATTGTAAAAGTGTAAGTCCCCCTTAGATTAGCCGCCGAATTCTGTATTTATACCTAACCTAGATTTTCTGATTTCAACTGGGATATTGGCCGAAAATAATAGAGGAATTTCGGTGAAAACTTCTTCCTACTTGGGGCAGTGGATTCCTTCTTTCGTTTTTGGCGAAAACCTAAGTGTATTTTCGCTAAAAATACATGTGTAAATGGGGCAGGCGTTTTCTTTGACTTAAGCGATCTCTCCGGTTGATTTATGTGTGATTCTTCGGGGTTCCAACGTCTAATACATGTCTTCGGCTACCGTATTCGATGGAAAAAAACCTGTGCTATCATAAAAATACTAGAAACCATCAAATAGACCTGAAACGGGCCAAGGTAACACAAATGGCACGAGATAGGGCAGTCGATTGAATATTCGTTATTCTACCCTAAAAAATCATGTCTTAAGCAAGGAAATGTCGCTTAAATGAGGCTGATAATCACGTCAAAACGAGTATCATCAAATACCCCACACTTAAGCTTTTGCTTGTCCTCAAGCAAACTGAATAGAGGTGCTCACGTTCACAAATGATAAGATCAGTTAAATTGGAGCTCAATCAAACATAATGAATCATTAGACAGCTCGATCCTAGAACAAGAAACCTAACATGCATACAAATCAGCCAAATTACCTGGTCCCACTAATAAACTGCACACGACAAGTAATTAGCAACCAATTATGCACGAATCTGACCTGACCGACCAGACTCCTCACACAGGAAATATTTAGTAAAATGGGGAACTCTCGCTCTCTGTGTTTAAGGACGTGTTTCTGCTCTCGATCATTTTCTGTTACCGAATTCTGTCATAAGTTTGCATTTCAACCACATCTCCACCACTGTGACAACACGAGTATCTAGTCAAGAAGGACTTCCCTGCTAGGACCGTAATGAAATCTACACTACATGGGTTTATAATGAGATGGATGATGGGGATGTATGATGATGGCTTTGTGCGGTGTAGCTTTCGACTAACTTCCCTCGAATTTAATCTGCGGCTTCCTACCGTCTAACCAAACACGGGTGGAATAATGAACGCTGGTCCTATGATACCCTCAAGCAACGTAGCACTTATTCTTTTTCTTTACACGATTTTTTTTCTTTTCAACTTTTCTTTTGACTTCGTTCTTCCATTTGTAGGGAGAAGAACGTTTTATTAAACTAGAAACTTTGAAACTTTTCTGATTTTTCTTTTCTTCATTTTTTTTCGAAATTTTCTTTCTTTTCTTACTCTACTTTACTTTTTCTTTGTGCCGATTTTCTTTTAGTTTCTAGAGGGATTTACACGTCTGGACATATCAGCTAAGACCACCTGTTTAATGGCTATAGGCAGGTTACCACAGACCGACTTTCGGTAGGTCAATCTAGAACTACAACCACAGGGGATCAACGGGGAATGAAAGAAATGGGAAATGGCTGTAATGTATTATCGAACCGAAAGAATAGGCCAAGCTCAAGGGTTTAAACCTAGTGGATTTATCGTTTGGTAGGCTATCTGGCTTAGTAGCTGAATCTAGGTGCCCCTATCCTTCTAGAACTCGTGTCATCGTGTGGTCTCAAGTAGGTCTCATGCAAATTCTAACTCATTCAAGTAAACAGAAAACCACTCAGAAAGAATTGAAATTGCAAGTTACGTGCAATGGATCAAAAGCTCACAGTTGGTTTGCTAGTCGGATTCGGTCATTTTCATGCAATCAAGGCTACAGACTACAAGTGTGATTTTAAAAATTCTGTTCTGACCAGGCAATTTAGCATCAAAGTAGACAAGTTGGTTTTCAAGTTCTAGGTTAAGCAGTCTAAGCATTATTATGAAGGTTTGAACAACAACATAACCTCAAAAATCAAAAACTGAGCCATTCTATTGCTAGAGGGACTGGACAGGAATCACGAGGCACACACAAAGATATAGGCAATCAAGATCATGCATGGTTCTCTAACACCCTACCCACACTTAGGCTGTTCTGTGTCCTCACAGGACTAAACGAAAGTAGAGAGAAACAAAGAACCTGGAGAGTGGAGGGCGGTGTAGTGGATGAACGCGGAGAAGCCGGGGTGTGGAGTAGCTACTCAAAATCCTACAAAACACAAACAACAAAAAGAACAAAAGGATACCGGGACAAGTGCCCCGAATCCACACAGAATAAAAGTGGATCGAGATCCCAAAAGAAGAAAGAAAAGAAAAGGAAAGGATAGAAACAACCTGATCACTGTTCCGAGGGTGGGGGTGGAGTCGGGACAGGTGAAACGCCAAGCAGCTGCTCCAACTGCTGTCGCCATGCGATATCATCTGTGTGTCTGGCTGACTGGTCGGCCATGAATTGCTGGAGAATGGACCAATGCTCGTTCTGAGCCTCTTCATGTGCTACTCGGTCCTTCTGCCATTGAAGCGAACCAGCCGAGTAGTCTAGCTGCCACTTCTCAATACGCGCCATCCTCTCGTTCATCTCCGCGGTGATTTGCGCTCGCGACGACGGGCGGTCAACTGACTGTGGAATGCGGTGAGGGAGCGATGTGCATCGCTCAATAGTCTCTGACAGGTCGATGCGCCGTGCTATGGCAAGTTCAGCGCCTATATGCTCAATCGGGATACGAGGAATATCGGGGCCCCATTTGTCACCGAGCTGGAGGTTGTCGATCAGAATTGAAATGAAAGGTCCTCCTGGTAGCTCAGAAGGAAGCTTCTTGGCGGTAGTGCGCTTGTGAAAGAATCGTGCAAGCCACCATCCGGGATGCAGGTTGGAATCCTCCTCTAAAGCACGGAATAAGACGAGCTCCTCCAAAGAGACATGGTGACGGCTCGACTTGCTGCAATAACACAGAGACTGCACCCAAACATAATACAAGAATTTAAGAATAGGGTGAAAGATGTCACTGACCGTGGGGTTGACGATAGGCGAGGTCTCATCTTCGCAGCAGGCCCATCTCCACACGGCTGGGTAAGGAGCACTCGTGATGGAGTATGTGTCCTCAAAGCCAGCTAATGCTATATCGAAGTTGACGCGCAGATCCAGCAGGCGGCCGAACTCGCGAAGGGACTTCTCATGAAGAACACCACCGAGGCGAAAGGAAACGAATTTCTGCTCACGAAAGGGCTTGGGGTGAGGCGCCAGAATGAACTCCATAACTCTTGGAGGGCGACAAGCGGGTAGGGGGAGCCGTGAGTGGTCAGCACTTGCAAACCAGCTTTATGAAGGGCGGTGTGGATGGTCGAGTGCCAAGCCGGATTCTGCGCCTTGAGACTGTCTAGAGAAAGGATTGCCACTTTGGCCAGAGGAATGTCCTTGATCTTCTGAAAGACCTCGAGCTGGTGCGGCTTCAGGGCGGCGATGAAAGGATGTATGGCCCCATTGGCATGTGTAGGAATAGATGAAATAGGAGTCGCAGGGGTCGGTGCATCCTCGGGAATGATGGCCACAGCCGCCGATGTTTGTGCAGCTGGTGCGGGTCGTCGAGAAGGTGGTGTCTTGCTCTGGCGAGCTGAGGATCGCTGCGCTCTGTCTGCACTGGTAGTCTTAAAACGCTTGGGAGCCCGTGTAGACATGACTCGAGAAAACAATCGAAAATCCGAGGAATCGATGAAAAACTTGAAAACTAGGTTGGCCAGAACCGGAGCTGAAAAGCTCCG
Source organism: Linum lewisii (assembly GCA_034768395.1). Lineage (NCBI taxonomy): Eukaryota > Viridiplantae > Streptophyta > Magnoliopsida > Malpighiales > Linaceae > Linum > Linum lewisii. The sequence goes on along the minus strand of CM068300.1, from coordinate 33,829,764 downwards.
ATTCTAGGGTTTTGGAAGAGGGCTGGTCAAGGGGAAAGGGCGGCTACTGCTGGGGAATGAGGCGGCGGTGGTGGCGGCTGGTCGGTGGTCAAGGAGGCGGCGGCAGTGAACAGAGAGAGTGGGTTCGGAGTGGAGCGGGCAATTTTTTTCGGATGGGGGTGATAATGAAATTCGCGAAAACGAAAACCGACGGAGTCCTTATATACTGGTGAAAAGAGGGAAAATTTTCGGCGAAAATGATGTGGGCTTTTCGGCGAAAATCCAAGTTCAAATGAGGAAATAGTTTTCGCCGAAAAGATGGGGGTTTCGGTCCGAGAAGTCTGAACAGCAGAAACAGGTTGATTTTGAACACACATTTTCGGCGAAAATAATGACACATTTTCGCCGAAAATTCATTTGAAAACGGCGGTTGGGGTTTTTTTTTTCAAAAGGGGTTTAAAAAAAAACGACTCAAAACGAAAAGTTACTGACTCCAGCCGTGGGTTGCCTCCCACGAAGCGCTCTTGTTTAACGTCTGATCGCTGCAGTTTTAGCGGTATCAAATACTACCAAGCTGTGAAGCTAGGGTAGATCGTATTCCACAGGGTTTCTTCTAATCGACTACTCAAAGAAGCTGACAATTTATTCAGGTTTAAGCACTTAGTGCGTGGTGTGAGTTCCACGACTTCTAATCTAATGAACAAAGGAAAATAAAAGACAGAAAAGTAAAAGGTTGACTAACGAGAAGATAGACGAACTTAGATTTCGAATCCCCCTTAGATCACCAGAGCATTGGCAATCAACAGATCAACGGTTTTCAATTCTAATTCAATCGGTTTCTATAAGACACCACCATAACTCCTTACCCTTAGGTTTAAGACTGGCGAACGTTCGCTCTATCCGATCTAACTACCAAGATTAACTAGCCGCCCGGGTACGGTCGCCTCTCGCAATGACTTAATTAACTGGTGTAATTACTAACGATTTATGAGTTACTCCTGCAGTGGATTAACCCTAACCAGTTCCTACGAAAGGCACACTCCAATTATAAGGTTAACTGGTTGAATTGATGTTTTAAAGAGAGGCGAGCGTTCGCTTCTATCCTCAGCTTAACAAGAATCTAATCTAGGTGATCAAGGAAGACAAGTTTATGCGCCAAAGCAGGGAAGCTGTCTGGCGACTAACCCTAGCTTGCATAAACCTAATCTAGGCGACCAACCAGAAAAGAAACATAAATAGTGAAGAACAAAACAACCATGCAAAGAGAAACTGATTGAACTTCGAATCTAATTACCGCCGATCCGTGACCGCTTTAAAGCCCTGGGTCACTTAGGGTTCATCTAATCTAAGCTCTACAAGTTCAGTTACTCATATTAGAAACAAGAGAATCAAAGGCAACAATGAAGATCATCATACAGAGGAAGAACAGATAAGAACTAAAAAACCTAATTCTGACGTCTCCCGCGAAGCTTCAATCTCCTGGAACTTCAACTGTAAGCTCCGAGTTCTCCGAGGTGAAGGATGGCGTCACGATCTCTCCACAGATCTTCAAACTCTCTAAACTCTATCTATCGACCCTAGAGTCGGCTGACTCTCAAAAGTCTGATTTGTGAAAATATGATTTATGAATTCGATTCTCCCCTTTTGGGCCGCCGGGTTAAGTATTTATACTTAAACCCTAAGTCGCCGGATTTGGCCTGATATTTTCGCCGAAAATACCTTGGTATTTTCGCCGAAAAGCCTAGTGTAAATGGACGGTACGCCGGCTGCTTTCTCCTGTTCTTTATTCTCAGTTCGAAAACTTTAGGGTTTCGCCGAAAACTTTCTTCACTCGACATCAGCCGGTTTGTGAACATATTTTCGCCGAAAATGCTTGGGGATTTTCGGTGAAAATTCCTTTGTAAACGGGCAGGAATTTTCTGAACTTGATTGACTCCTTTGATTGATTCCAGTGCAATCCCTCGAGGTTCCAACACTTTAGACACGTCCTTGGCTACTTTATTTGACGGCAAAAACCTGTGCTAACATAAAACACTAGAAAACCATCGAATAGACCCGAAAAGGGCCAAGGTAACACAAATGGCACGAGATAAGGCAATCGATTGAATATTCGTTATTCTACCCTAAAAACCATGTCTTAAGCAAGGAAATGTTGCTTAAATGAGGCTGATAATCACGTCAAATCAAGTGTCATCAACGTCCGTGAGCCAGACGATACCTGGAATCGTGTCACGGTTCCGTCGTGAAGTAGTGCACGTCGATGGAAGAGACAGCTAATCCTTGCAGGTACTTCTTAAGCCTATGCCCGTTGACCACAAACGGCTCTTGATCGTGCAATTTAATGTAGACGCTGCCTAAGGGTGTCTGTCGGACCACGGTATAAGGGCCAGACCATCGGGATTTCAACTTACCCGGAAAAAGCTTCAATCGAGAGTTATAGAAGAGTACTTCTTCTCCATGGTAAAACTGCTTGATCGTCTTCAATTGGGAGTCATGAATTTTCTTGGTGCGTTCTTTGTATAACTTCGTGCTCTCATATGCGTGGAGTTGGTGTTCCTCAAGTTCCGCGATCTGGTTGTGGCGGTTATTACCTGCTACTGCATAGCTCATGTTCAACTCTTTGTTAGCCCATAATGCCTTGTGCTCAAGCTCAACTGGTAAATGACATGACTTGCCATAGACCAGCTGATACGGTGAGGTACCGATGGGAGTCTTATAGGCAGTTCGATAGGCCCATAAGGCATCATTGAGCTTAGATGACCAGTCCTTGCGAGACCGGCCAACTGTCCTATCAAGAATCCGCTTGAGCTCACGGTTCGTCACTTCTGCCTGACCATTCGCTTGGGGGTGGTAAGCCGTGGACATTCGGTGGGTGACGCCAAAGCGTTTGCACACCCGGTCGAATTGTCCGTGGAAGTGGGTACCCCTATCACTTATGATGAAGCGCGGTGAACCAAAACGCGTGAAAAGATGGGTAAGGAACCGTCCCACCACTCTAGAATCATTAGTGGGTAAAGCTTCAGCCTCAGCCCACTTATAAACGTAATCAACGGCTACAAGAATGTATTTGTTTCCGTTGGAGGGTGTGAACGGACCCATAAAATTGATTCCCAAACATCAAAAATTTCTACAGTTAAAGAAACAATTTGGGGCATCTCATTACGGTTAGAGATGTTACCTGATCGCTGGCATGCATCACAACGTCGAGCAAAAATGTCGCAGTCACTAAAGATTGAAGGCCAATAAAAACCTATTTTGAGTACCTTTCTTGCCGTGCGGTTTCCTCCAAAGTGTCCTCCGAACTGTCCTTCATGGCACTTACGCATGATGTCAGCTGCTTCAGTGTAAGAAACACATCTCCGGATCATCCCGTCAAGACTGACGCGGTATAAGAAAGGCTCATCCCAGAAATATGACTTGGCTTCTTTAAAGAGCTTTTTGCGTGCATTGAAATCCAGAATGGGAGATGGCGCACCGAGAATAGACGCACATTCATTAGTAAGCGTGATAGAGTACGCCTCCCGTTCTTCACTTTCTTCACGAGATCCTTAAAGAATTTCCCAAGTGGTGGTATGATTTCCACAGCTTCAGTCACTGGTATCTTGATCTCTGCATTCTTAAGAACATTGTACCACTTCTTGTACTGAGTGTCATGATCCTTAGCCTTGCTCCTTGCAGCTTTGGGGAAGGGAATCCGAGGAACATATGGCGCCAAAACAGGCTCAGGAGCTGTCCTGGGCGGATTAGGAGGGGGAGGAGCAGATGCTTCTTCTTCCTCTTCTGTGATATCCTCAATTTCTGGCATATCCATGGCGGCACTAGTATCTGGTATTACTTCAGGTTCTGGGGCCTTGGGATCAGTTGTTTGCTTGCCGCTCCTGGTGGTAATGGCTTGAGCGTGTTCGCTCTTTGTACCGGAGTCTGCTTGAAATGCTTCTGGATTAAGGAGAGGATTGCTAGTAAAGAGTTTAGTCATATTACTTATAGCATCCTCTATCCTCTAGCTCTGAGCTCTCTGTCCTTGATTGAGTGCAGCTTGAGCTTTTAGTTGAATGTCATGGTCGTCAAGTCTGCTCATAATCTGATCGAACTTCTTCTCATAATCCATGTCTCTATTGTAGTACGGCTTAGCTTGAGACTGGTGTTGTCCTCCAATGAATCCCGGAGGTCTATAATAAGGATCCACTAACCGGTTGCTCTGGTTCCGTGGCACGTAGTTTCTGTAACCGGCATAGCCTTTCTGATTATTAGCGAAGCCCTGATCGATGAAGTTTATCTCTTCTGTAGACAAGACTTCTGTTGTGCCCAAGTTGAGGCAACTTCCACCGTTATGAGCGCAAGACCCACACCATCCACAGTCAACTGAAAAGATGGTGGCTGACGGGGAATCGAGGGGAATACCAGCTGCTTGTAGGTGTTTCTGAACCTCTGCCTTCATCTGCTCTACAACACTCACCTGACTCTGACTCTTATTTCCGTCTATTTGCCTCTCCCAGTTTCTAGACTTTGAAGCACAGTCAGCAAAATGCAGAAGAGCATCCTGAGGAGTAAGGGCGGTGCAATCTCCGCCAGCTAGAGAGTTGACCCAGTTTGCAGATTCTTTGCGCATACCACGAGTAAAGAATTCAGCCAGTTGTCTTTGTTCATACCCATGGTGAGGGCAGTCGAAGAGAAGAGACTGGAATTCATTCCAAGTGTCATACAGGCTTGCATCCTCTCTCTGAGTGAATCTAGAAATGCGGTCTTTATAAGTAGTCGTCCTCGTGGGAGGAAAGTATTCCTCAACAAAATCTTGAGCTAATGTCTCCCAGTTAGTGTAATGACCCGGCGGCTTGCTCCCAAGCCACTGCTTAGCTACACCTCTGAGAGAGAAAGGAAAGACTCGGAGATATAAAGCGTTCTTGTTGAGGTTCCCAGACTTGAAGGTGTTACAGATAGCCAAAAAGTCATCTAGATGGGTGTAGGGGTTATCATCTGCCCTCCCTTCGAATTGCACGTCCTTAGAGATCAGTTCTAGGAGAGGAATCTTAATCTCATAGTCAGGATCATCATCATTAGAAAGCACAGTGATGGGGGATCGAAAGTTGGATGCACGCGGCTTACTGTAGTCCGCAACACTTTTAAGAGTAACCATTGCGGTAAAGGAAGATGGAACGGACGTGATCCATTTCTGTACCTGCTATGATCTGCAAGAGACAAAAACAAACACAACCGGTGTAAAATCGAAGTGTGATGGAAAATGAAAGATGGAAGGGTAGAAGAATAAAAATGCCAACTCTTCTTTCAAAGAAATAGAAGAGTCCCCGGCAACGGCGCCAATTTGGTAACGTGTCGTTGTGATGCGTTCAAACAAATAACTAACAAAGCTAACAAAAGCTAGGGTAGATCGTATTCCAAGGGTTTCCTCTACTCCCTTACTCAAAGGTGTTGACAATTTGATTCAAGTTTAAACACAAGTTGTGCGTGGTGTAAGTTCCACGACTTCTATACTAAAATGCAAAGACAATTTGAAATGAGAATTGAAGCAAAGAAAGATTGAACATTGATTGATTTACTAGAGAGATGACAGACGAGCTTAGACTTTGAATCCCCCTTAGATCACCAGAACAACAGCAGTCAACAGACCAGTAATTTTCGATTCTAGTTCATTCAGTTCATAGACACCATCATAACTCCTGACCCTTAGGTTTAAGACTGGCGAACGTTCGCTCTATCCGATCTAGCTACCACGATTAATTAGCCGCCCGGGTACGGTCGCCTCTCGCAACGACTTAACTTAATTGGTGCAAATTCTAATGATTAATGAGTTACTCTAGCAATGGATCAACCCTAATCGGTTCCTACGAAAGGCACACTCCAATTATAAGGTTGATTGTTCGATTTGGTGTTTTAAAGTAAGGCGAGCGTTCGCTTCTATCCTTAGCTTAACAAGAATCTAATCTAGGTGGCCAAACCAGACAAGAAACACAAAAAATGAAGAACAAATCAAACATGAAAGATGAAACTGAATGAACTTCGAATCTAATCACCGCCGATCCGTGACCGCTTTAAGCCCTGGGTCACTTAGGGTTCATCTAATCTAAGCTACACGAGTTTAGCTACTCATATTCAATACAGAAGAATCGAAGACAAACGAAGAATACATCTCAGGTAGGAAGACAGAGAAGAACTGTAAAACCTAATTTCGATGTTTCCTGGCAGCTTCAACCTGCTGGATCTTCAACTCCTAGCACTGGCTCTCTGAGGTGGATGGATGGCATCACGATCCGCTCCTGGCTCTTTGAACTCTAACCACTTGCCCTATCTCTCTCCCCGTCTTGGTTTGTGTGTGTGTTGTAAAATTGTAAAAGTGTAAGTCCCCCTTAGATTAGCCGCCGAATTCTGTATTTATACCTAACCTAGATTTCCTGATTTCAACTGGGATATTGGCCAAAATAATAGAGGAATTTCGGTGAAAACTTCTTCCTACTTGGGGCAGTGGATTCCTTCTTTCGTTTTCGGCGAAAACCTAAGTGTATTTTCGCCGAAAATACATGTGTAAATGGGGCAGGCGTTTTCTTTGACTTGAGCGATCTCTCCGGTTGATTTATGTGTGATTCTTCGGGGTTCCAACGTCTAAGACATGTCTTCGGCTACCGTAATCGATGGCAAAAACCTGTGCTATCATAAAAATACTAGAAAACCATCAAATAGACCCGAAACGGGCCAAGGTAACACAAATGGCACGAGATAGGGCAGTCGATTGAATATTCGTTATTCTACCCTAAAAAATCATGTCTTAAGCAAGGAAATGTCGCTTAATTGAGGCTGATAATCACGTCAAAATGAGTGTCATCAGTCTACATTGAGTAGATCACCCTCGGTTGTATTACCAGGGATTGTTGGCCGGCAGCAACTCCTAGGCGCCTAATAACTCACCTAGAATGTAATGAGTCGAGTCGTGTTGTGACTGTGTGATGTGTTGAGTCTGAGGAATAGAGTTTGGTTGGATTGTGCTTGGCTGATGTCGGTAACTGTGAAACTGTCAATTGTGAGTTGTGTGGTTGATGTATGAATGTGGGTGCTATTCGTGTTGGAAGATGTATTGTGGCTAAGTGTTGTATCGTGTGTATGATGACTCCGTTGCTGATGTTGTATTGAGGATTGATGACTTTAGTATATTGCTGAATTTTATTAACTGTATACACATCGGTGGAGGTAAGTTCTTGTGTGATCACCTAGTAGCATGTTAGGAATTAAAAAGAGATTGGTTGTGTCAGATTCCGCTGTTGTTTGTGTGTGGAGTTGGGATCGCTCCTAGGCTAGGTTCGGCGCATAGTTAAACCCAGTGGGTTCACTTAGTTTCATTAGGAAACTGATCCCCCCCAGTTTCTCTTTTCAGGTTCGGTTGGTTGTGAGAGTGAGTTGAAGTTCAGGTGTGCTGTTGAGTTCGGAAGAGTTGTAGGTTGGAGTTGTGAAGTGAAGATTAGGAAGCTACTGCAGAGTGACCATTGTTTTGAGTTTTGAATTTTCAGTTGACACCTTTGGTTAGGAATTTTTTGTAATCGTTTTGAGCTTTCCTTTCATAATTCGGATTTTATGTAATGAAGGCCTTCAGTTGTTTTTAAGCTTTTTAATGAAGAGTTGTTTTGGTTTTCCGCTACATTTTTACTCGTCGTTGTAGCACTCAAACCGGCCCGACCACGGGTAAACCCAGGTCGGTTTGGGACGGGTGTTATAGATGGTATCAGAGCCTGGTTAGTTGTTGCTGTGTTGGTGATTCGTCTCTTCTTTTAGAGGAGTAATTAACCTCATAGGGAGAAGGGATGAATCCCCCTTCGTTCACCAGAGCACTAGCAATCAACAGATCAGCGGATTTCGATTCTCATTCAATCAATTCTAAGACACCACCATAACTCCTTACCCTTAGGTTTAAGACTGGCGAACGTTCGCTCTATCCGATCTAGCTACCAAGATTAATTAGCCGCCTGGGTACGGTTGCCTCTCGCAACGACTTAACTAACTGGTGCAATTACTAATGATTTATGAGTTACTCTTGCAGTGGATTAACCCTAACTGGTTCCTACGAAAGGCACACTCCAATGATTAGGTTAATTGTTTGATTTGATGTTTTAAAGTAAGGCGAGCGTTCGCTTCTATCCTTAGCTTAACAAGGATCTAATTTAGGTGATCAATCCAGACGAGAAACATGAACAATGAAAAACAAATCAAACATGTAAGAGAAACTGATTGAACTTTGAATCTAATCACCGACGATCCGTAACCGCTTTAAAGCCTTGGGTCACTTAGGGTTCATCTAGTCTAAGCTCTACGAGTTTAGCTACTCATGTTCATAACAAAAGAATCAAAGGCAAAGACAAAGTTCATCTTGAACAGAGGAAGAACAGAAAAGGATCTGAAAAACCTAATTAAGATGACTCCGGCAGATTTTCGATCTCTGGTAATCTGCAATCCTAGCTCCGAGTCTCCGAGGTGAAGGGATGGTGTCACGATCTCTTCCTGGCTCTTCGAACTCTAAACTCTGCTCCAGAACTCGTGAGAATTCTCGAAGTAATTCGTATTATGTTGTATATGTTCTATTGGGCCGCCGGTTAAGTATTTATACTTAACCCTAATACCGCCGGAATTGCCTGGAATTTTCACCAAAAAGTTGTCTGAGTTTTCGCCGAAAATTCCCTCGTAAATGACTTGAATGCTCGGTTGTTTTCTGCTGTGATTTTCGGACCGCCGGGTTCTTGGCAAAAACTTGGAGTTTTCACCGAAAACTCTTTTTGTTGAACTCAGCCGATTCCTTATTGAGTTTTCGCCGAAAACGTAGGGGATTTTCGCCGAAAACTTCAGTGTAAATGGGAGTATGATTTGGTTCGACTTGATTGACTCCTTGGATCGATTCTGGTGTGACTCCTCGAGGTTCCAATGCCTCAGACACGTCCTTGGCTACTTTATTTGACGGCAAAAACCTGTGCTAACATGAAAACACTAGAAAACCATCAAATATACCCGAAACGGGCCAAAGTAACACAAATGGCACAAGATAGAGTAGTTGAGTGAATATTCACTATTCCACCCTAAAAACCATGTCTTAAGCAAGGAAATGTCGCTTAAATGAGGCTGATAATCACGTCAAATCGAGTGTCATCAAAATACCCCAGACTTAAGCTTTTGCTTGTCCTCAAGCAAACTGAATAGAAACACTCACGTTCACAAATGATAAGATCTATTAAATCGAAGTTCAATCAAACACAATGAATTATTAGACAGATAATTCCTAGAACAAGAAACCTAACATGCATACTGATCAGCCAAACAACCTGGTCTCACTAAAAACTGCACAAGATAAGTAATAGCAACTAATTATGCACGAATTTGACCTGACCGACCAGACTCCTCACACAGGAAATAATTAGTAAACGGGAAACTCTCACTCTCTGTGTTTAAGGACCTGTTTCTGCTCTCAATCATTTTCTGTTACTGAATTCTGTCATAAGTTTGCAATTTGACCACATCTCCACCACGGTGACAACACGAGTAACTAGTCAAGAAGGACTTCCCTGCTAGGACTGTAACGAATTCTACACTACAAGGGTTTATGATGCGATGGATGATGGGAATGTATGATGATGGCTTTGGTGCGGTGTAGCTTTCGACTAACTTCCCTCGAATCTAGCCTATGACTTCCTACCGTCTAACCAGACACGGGTGGAATAGTGAACGCTCGTCCTATGATACCCTCAAGCAACCTAGCACTTTATTTTCTTTACATACTTTTTTTTTATTTTTTTGACTTTTCTTTTGACTTCGTTCTTCCATATGTAGGGAGAAGAACGTTTATTGAACTAAGAACTTTGAAACTTTTCTCTTTTTCTGCTTTTTTTGAAATTTTTCTTATTTTTCTTCTTTTCTTTTATTTTTCTTTGTGTCGATTCTTTCTTTTAGTTGCTAGAGGGGTTTACACGTTTGGACATAATAGCTAAGACCACCTGTTTAATGGCTATAGGCAGGTTACCACAAACCAACTTCCGGTAGGTCAATCTAGAACTACAACCACAGGGGATCAACGGGGAATGAAAGAATGGGAAATGGCTGTAATGTATATCGAACCGAAAGAACAGGCCAAGCTCAAGGGTTTACACCTAATGGATTTAATGTTAGGTAGGCTATCTGGCTTAGTAGCTGAATCTAGGTTCCCCTATCATTCTAGAACTCGTGTCATCGTGTGGTCTCGAGTAGGTCTCATGCAAATTCTAACTCATTCAAGCAAACAGAAAACCATTCAAAAAGAATTGAAATTGCAACTTACGTGCAAAGGATCAAAAGCTCACATTTGGTTTGCTAGTCGGATTCGGTCATTTTCATGCAATTAAGGCTACAAACTACAAGTGTGATTTTAAAAATCTGTTCTGACCAAGCAATTTAGCTTCAAAATATACATGTTGGTTCTCAGGTTCTAGGTTAAGCAGTCTAAGCATCATTATGAAAGATTGAACAGCAACTTAACATCAAAAATCAAGAACTGAGCCATTCTAATGCTAGAGAGACTGGAAAGGAATCACGAGGCACACAAAAAACACAATCAAGGGCAATCAAGTTCATGCAAGGTTCTCTAGCATCTTACCCCACAGTTAAATCGTACTGTGTCCTCACAGGCCTAAAACTATAGTGAAGAGTGAAGTAGAAGAACCTGGACCGAGATGGTTGGTGTAGGGGATGAACTTGGATCCTCGGAGCAGAGGCAATCTACCAAAGTGAAGCAAAGGGAATCTCCCAACTACCTTCAAAACAAAAACAAATGAAAGATAAAAAGGAAACAGGGACAAGTGTCCCGGATCCACACAGAAAAAAGTTGGATCGAAATCCGAAAAGAAAAATAAAAATAAAGGACCAGAAAAGGAATACAACCCGATCATTGCTGGTCAGGTGCATCGGGAGGGGGAATGTGGAAGGATTCGGCAACCTGCCTCTGCCACGCCAGCTGCGCCTCATACCTCTCGTCATTGCGGAGCATGTGCTGCTGCACAATAGTCCATCTGGCATCCTGAGTGGCGTTATCAGTGATCCGCCACTCCTAGAGTCGCTCGTATAGCTCTCTGACGTTAGCTGGATGCGGTCGGTGCTGAGGATGAGGTGCCTGGTATGGATCTGGAATGGGCACCTGGGGCTGGTATGCATACCCTGCCTGATGGTGTGGCGAGGGTATATAATCATCAAACTTTGGCTCCGGCTGAGGCTACGGCTCCTCAGAATCATCTTCTTCCTCCGATTCTTCCTCGTGCTGAATAGGGAGGATCTGCCGCTACCTGGGGACCAAGGTCCAACTCGAGGGCGTACTCGACCGCCAAATCGCCTCCGACGGTGTATACTCTGCGTCATGGGACGTCCGGGCCATAAGATTGGCTGAGACCGAGGGAGATGATGAGTTGGCCGACAAAGTTGCCTCCTAGGAGTGAGCTATGCGGATTTGGCTTCTGAGTCTTCTGGCAGAATACGTGTGCAAGCACCCATCCAGGATGAAGAGGATAACCCTCCCAGATGGCGCGGTGAAGAAGGAGCTCCTCTCGGCTGATGTGGTGGCGGCTCTTATCTGGAGCAAACAAAATAGATCTACGCCAAACCATATGGATAAAACGATAGAGAGGGTGAGAGAGTGACTTAACTGAGTTATGTGCCGTGGTGCGAGCGTTTGGCACTCCAGTCATGTGGCTCCAGAGCGTGTGATACTCCTCTCCATTTCCAGTGGTTTTCTCCCAGTCGAGGTGATGACCCTCGTAATGCTCTCGGGGGATGCCAAGGTGGGCGGCAAACTCATCATAGGTGAATGTCTTGTACACCCCGCCAAGGTAGAAGGAGATGACCTTCTGGTGCTGCCTCCTCTTATGCTCATCCAGCTCGAACGTGGCTCAGAACTCCTGTAGAGCGACGTCTGGAAAGTCGGCAGCTAAGGTGGTCAGCTCCAGAAGTCCAGAGGGTATCAATGAGTCGAGCACATTTCGGTACCAGTCCTCGTTGTACTCGAGGAGGGAATCCAAGGATAGTGTGCGCACTTCGGCTCCAGGAACATGCTCGAGCCTCTGGTAGCGCTCGAAGTAGTGCACCGGTAGGCGGGCGACAGTAGAGTGGTACCCGACACGGCCAGGGAATGCTGGTGGAGGGCCGTGGGCAGCGAGTGTGACGGGAGCTGGATGCGGTGTCAGGTCGCGCCTTAGTCCTGCGCTCGTGAGTGAAATTCCTATAGCCAGAAACAAAACCAGATTAATTAACTAATAACCCACCCCACACTTAGTAGAAAAACTCAATTTCACAAAGAATTGAGGAAAACTGAGTGGGGGTAAGCAAATTAAGTAATCGGTAATTACAATAAATCACAAATCATGCATATGTCTAGCTGGAATGTTCATATCATAATTAGAGATCAAAAGTCAAACCGACGTTCAAAAAGTCAACATCATAGCACATTGAACCCTAATCATGGCAATACTAGCTCAAAGTGGGAAATGACGGCATAATGATAAACTCAGATGGCAAACACAGTAATACGAACGTAAATGAACACACATGGCAGCCAAACAAGCATAAACAATTCATGGTCAAACCGACATTTCACAAAAGTCAACACCGCAAAGAATCAATCCTTAAGCATAGCAACACACGATCAAATGGTATTACAATTCAGCGCAATTCTCCCTAAGCATGCTAGATCAGGCCAAAGCAATCAGCTAACCTAGTTCACACGAAACAGTCGGCATGCAAATCGAGGTAGACCGAAAAAGTCAACCGAAGTCAACCCCGACGAAATTCAGCATTCAACATGTCAAAAGATTTGGAATGAAAAGTTCTACAACTTACCTTGAAGCCATGAGTACTGAAAATGAACGGAGAGAGAGAAATCGGAGAAAAATTGGAAAAATTAGTGTTTGGCAGAACGGGAGCTCTAGAGCTCCGATTCAGATGGTCTATGGCTCGAAATGATCGTAGAATGGAGGGGAGAGGTGCGGCGATGGTGGCGACGATAGTGGCGGCGGGAAAAGGACGGCGGCGGCAAAAGTGTAGCGGCGGCGGTGAAGATTTTAAAACAGGGGGAGGGTTTTTTTTTCAGTCAAAAAAATGAGAAGTGAGGGGAGAGAGAGAGAGAGAGAAAAGAGACCGGGAAATAGGCGAAATTTTTTTGAATTTTCGTCTCAGGTTTTTGGCGAAAAATTTGTGCAATTTTTCACCGAAAACTCAAGTTAAAATCGTCTGCCAGTTTTCAAAAGAGTTCTCGCCGAAAACTCATAGAGTTTTCGCCAAAAAGTTTAGTTAAAATCGATCAGAAAACACAGTGGGATCTGCATGGAAGTTTTCGCCGAAAAATGGGACAGTTTTCGCCGAAAAGTTTGACCTGTACGATTGAAAATATTTTTGCAATCCCGCAAACTTCAGAAAATCACAATTAAATCAAAAAAATCGGAACAACCTCAAACAACTTGTGATTGCAACGATGACACACAGAATACACACGAAAAATAAGAAACCATGCAAACTGACACTTTTGGCTCCCTCGAACCGACTCTAAAATAAGGATTTCGACACAAATGAAAAAAACTGACTCCAGCCGTGGGTTGCCTCCCACGAAGCGCTCTTGATTAACATCCTTGAGCTGGACGTACCTGGACGTATTAGGAGACATCCCAACTCAGGATCTCCTTAACGCTAGCATCGGAGTTCATGAAGTAGAGCTTCGGGGCATCTTCGTCAAGCATAAATTTCTTCCCGTTAGTGTGTATGAGCTTGGTACGTCCATCGGGAAGGTGATCAGTGATCTTGAACGGACCAAAAAGTTCTCTCGAGGGATCATCCTCTACATGGAAGATGGTGGAAGGAATGAGAACGATCGGCTTCATCTTCTCTTTAAACTTCGGCTTTGTATCACCAGGATCGGTGATCGTCGGTATTTCCTTAGGAGATGCATTTGGCTTCTCCTTCAATACTTTCTCCGGCGCCGGTAGCTCGAAAGGAATTGGTGGTGCAGCTGGCTCGGAAGATGGTGGTGGAACAACTGGTCTCCAGACCATTTGGGTCTTCTTCTTCTGATTCTTTCTCCGCGACCTGCCAGGTTCCTTGCTTGGCAGTGAAGAAGAGGCTTTCAATTCCTTCTTCTTTGGCGGCTTTTTAGCGGAAGATTTTGGTTTCTGCTTGGTAATCTGTCCAACATCTGCAGCAACAATTGATCTAGGAACACTAGAAGAGACGTCAATAACGGAGTTTACCGGAGCCAACTCCACAGTTTCAACAGCTAGACAATGAGATTCTTCATTCAAAGGAGTATATTTCATTTCGTCGTTAAGGCGGAACGTTATCGTGTCCTTACCAAACCTCAAGGTCAAGGAACCATTTGGAACGTTAATTTGCATTCCAGTTGTTGCCATGAAGGGTAGTCCTATGAGAATGGTAGAATCATTCTTACTAGTACTTATGATCACATAGTCGGCTAAGAACATGAAAGGACCACATTTAGTGACAACGTCTTTTATCTCTCCTCTCGGAGTTTTCAGTGATCTATCAGCAAAGACAAGTTGTATGCTAGTTGGTTCAAGTTCTCCTAGGTTCAATTTTTCAAATAAACTCATAGGCAAAACATTGACAGACGCGCCTAGATCAACCAAACTACGTTCTATCTCAACATCGTTAATAACTAGAGGAAGCGTGAAAGAACCCGGATCAGAACACTTAGCTGGATATGGCGATGAAGGTTTCTTGATACGAGCGGCAGGATATCCTTCTTTACCTCCCTACATGCCAGTCTCGATCCTTGCGTTCGGTAGCAATGCTCTTGGAAAAGGAAGCTTCACGTAGTACGGAGCAAGAGGAGGATCATACTCCTTAGGCGCCTCGTCGGTGCTTCCTTCTTCTCTTGAGCTTCATCCGTCCTGCATAAATTAGAAGAAGCATTAGTAGATGAGTCTGTCAGTTCTTGAACGGATACCATCTTAGCTTGCTCTTTTCTCGGATTTGGCTCGTTTGGCTTGGAAGTTGGCCAAATGGTCGACCAGATGCTAGCATGCTAGAGATCTGGTTCACAGCCTGCTCAATTCTTTGACCGGATGCAATCTGTTCTTGGTTGAGAAGAGCTTGGGCCTTGAACTGACTGTCATGGTCAAGTCTGATGATGATCTGGCTCTGATCGACGCTAAAAACCCGGTCTAACCGACGCCATATGTATATTTTTTTGTAGTGTCTAGTTCACTGACGTTGTTGTCCCTCTGATGTTGCTGCCCTGTATAGGTATTATTCAGATATTGATTCTGGCGATTGCCAGGAGTAGTTCCATAGTTACCCGAATTGCGGTGCGGCGGCTGGTAGACACCTGCCACCGGATGGTTCGGCTTCTGATCCTGTGCTGGACCATTTGGTCGGTTGTTCTGGTTCTGGTTGTGGTTCTGGTTGGCACCGACATTGTAGGGAGGTCCATCTTGATAATTCCCCTGTTGCCTGAAATTTCGGTAGCCAACATAACCATTCTGATTGTTGCTGAAGCCTTGTTGAACGAAATTGACTTCTTTGGCAGACCAGACTTCTGTTTTACCAAAATTCTGGCATCGGCCTCCATTACGCGCACCAGCTCCACACCACTCGCAATCGGCAACGTAGACAACAGCTGCCGGCGGCTTGATGGGTGTAGAAGACTTCTTCAGATGCTTCTCTACTTCTGCCTTAATGGTCGCTTCGAGATCGAGCTTGCTTCTTGCTCCTTCAGATTGTCGTTCCCAGTTCCTTGACTTGGAAGCACAGTTCGCGAAATGAAGAAGAGCAGTTTCAGGTGTAAGTGTAGTGCAATCCCCTTCAGCTAGGGAATTGACCCATTTGGCCGATTCTTCTTGAAGACCTCGAGCAAAGATTTCAGCTAACTGCCTTTGCTCGAAACCGTGGTGAGGACAGTTGTAAAGAAGTTCTTGGAATTCATTCCAAGTATCATATAAGCTCACTCTTTCCTTCTGAGAGAATCTGGCGATGCTGTCTTTGAAGGCTGTGATTCTGGAAGGAGGTAAGTACTCTTCGACGAAGTCTTGAGCGAGAGTCTCCCAGTTGGTGTAGTAGCCAGGTGGTTTGCCAGTAAGCCACCTCTTAGCAGCGCCTTTCAGAGAGAACGGGAAAGCTCTCAAGCAAAGAGTGTTCTTGTCGAGATTCCCATTCTTGAAAGTGCCACAAAGATCAATGAAATCCGCCAGATGCGTGCACGGATTGTCTAGTGGTCTGCCTTCAAACTGTAGATCCCTAGAGATCATAGTCAAGAATGGAATCTTGATCTCATAGTCAGGATCTCCTTCAATGCGCGGCACGACAATGGAAGATCGAACGCTAGTCGCGCTCAGCTTGTTGTAGTCAGCTAGACTCTTCTGTGCACCGCCTGGTGGTGGTAACTGATCAGTCATCCTGGGAGATGGAGGAGGTGAAAGTGATTCGGTGTACAAAGCGGATGAGGATGACGATGAAGATGGAGATGAGGAACTCTCCTTCAGTTCCTCGATCTTGATAGGAGTGCCGGATGGAGGTGGATTGGTTCTTCCTCTCTTTGGAATCTGTGATTGTCTTGGCAAAGCAGAACTGCCTGGTCTCTCTACACTCTTAGCATTGTCGGTTTGGGAGCGCGTGAGAGGACGGCGTTGCATAAGCCTGTGAACAACCTACAAATGACAAAACCAAACAAAACCAGTGTAAAATCGAAGTGAATGGAAAGGTGAAAGATGGAAAGTAGAAGAATAAGATGGCAGTTCTTCTTTCAAACAATTAAAAGAAGTCCCCGGCAACGGCGCCAATTTGATGAACGTTGTAATGCGTGCAGTCAAATAATTAAACTACCAAGCTAGAAAGCTAGGGTAGATCGTATTCCACGGGTCTTCTAACAATTGACTACTCAAAGAAGCTTGTAATTTACTCAGGTTTAACACTTTGTGCGTGGTGTGAGTTCCACGACTTCTAATTCTAAGAAATGACACGAAAATTAAAAATTAAAACTGAAAACAGATCGAAAGATTGGTTGGTTAAACAAAGATGACAGACAAGCTTAGACTTTGAATCCCCCTTCGTTCACCAGAGCATTGGCAATCAACAGATCAGCGGATTTGGATTCTCGTTCAATCAATTCTAAGACACCACCTTAACTCCTTACCCTTAGGTTTAAGACTGGCAAACGTTCGCTCTATCCGATCTAGCTACCAAGATTAACTACTGACCGAGTACGCTCGCCTCTCGCAACGACTTAATTAACTGGTGCAATTACTAACGATTTATGAGTTACTCTTGCAGTGCATTAACCCTAACTGGTTCCTACGAAAGGCACACTCCAATGATTAGGTTAATTGTTCGATTTGATGTTTTAAAGTAAGGCGAGCGTTCGCTTCTATCCTTAGCTTAACAAGAATCTAATCTAGGTGATCAATCCAGACAAGAAACATGAACAACGAAGAACAAATCAAACATGAAAGAGAAACTGATTGAACTTTGAATCTAATCACCGCCGATCTGTGACCGCTTTAAAGCCCTGGGTCACTTAGGGTTCATCTAGTCTAAGCTCTACGAGTTTAGCTACTCATGTTCATAACAAAAGAATCAAAGGCAAAGACAGAGTTCATCTTGAACAGAGGAAGAACAGAAAAGGATCTGAAAAACCTAATTAAGATGCCTCCGGCAGAACTTCGATCTCTGGTAATCTGCAATCCTAGCTTCGAGTCTCTGAGGTGAAGGGATGGCGTCACGATCTCTTCCTGGCTCTTCAAACTCTAAACTCTGCTCCAGAACTCGTGAGAATTCTTGAATTAATTCGTATTATGTGGTATATGTTCTATTGGGCCGCCGGTTAAGTATTTATACTTAACCCTAATACCGCCGGAATTGCCTGGAATTTTCGCCGAAAAGTTGTCTGAGTTTTCGCCGAAAATTCCCTTGTAAATGACTTGAATGCTCGACTGTTTTCTCCTGTGATTTTTGGACAGCCGGGTTCTCGGCGAAAACTTGGAGTTTTCGCCAAAAACTCTCTTTGTTGAACTCTGCCGATTCCTTCTTGAGTTTTCGCCGAAAACCTAGGGGATTTTCGCCGAAAACTTTAGTGTAAATGGGAGCAGGATTTGGTTCGACTTGATTGACTCCTTGGATTGATTCTGGTGCGACTCCTCGAGGTTCCAACGCCTTAGACATGTCCTTGGCTACTTTATTTGACGGCAAAACCCTGTGCTAACATGAAAACACTAGAAAATCATCAAATAGACCCGAAACGGGCCAAAGTAACACAAATGGCATGAGATAGAGTAGTTGAGTGAATATTCGCTATTCTACCCTAAAAACCATGTCTTAAGCAAGGAAATGTCGCTTAAATGAGGCTGATAATCATGTCAAATTGAGTTCATCAGAAAGAAAGAGTGAAAAGAGTTTAGGAGCTAGGAAAGGATTTGTGACGCCATCCTTCCATCTCGGAGAACCAGTGCTAGGAGTTGAAGATCGAGCAGATTGAAGCTTCATGGATTCCTCGAAATTAGTTTTTACAGTTCTCTCTATCTTTCCTACTTGAGATGTATTCCTTGTCCGTCTTTGATTCTCTTGTATTGAATATGAGTAGCTAAACTAGTAGAGCTTAGATTAGATGAACCCTAAGTGACCCTGGGCTTTAAAGCGGTCATGGATCTGCGGTGATTAGATTCGAAGTTCATTCAGTTTAATCTTTCATGTTTGATTTGTTCTTTGTTCTCTGTGTTTCTTGTCTGGTTTGGCCACCTAGATTAGATTCTTGTTAAGTTGAGGATAGTAGCGAATGTTCGCCTCACTTTAAAATACCAAATCAACAATTAACCTATTCGTTGGATTATGCCTTTCGTAGGAACCAGTTAGGGTTAATCCACTTCAAGAGTAACTCGTGAATCACTAGTAATTGCACTAGTTAGTTCTGTCGTCGCAAGAAGCGACCGTACTTGGGCGACTAATTAATCTTGGTAGTTAAATCGGATAGAGCGAACGTTCGCCAGTCTTAAACCTAAGGGTAAGGAGTTATGGTGGTGTCTGTGAACTGAATGAATCAGAATTGAAAATCGATGGTCTATTGATTGCCAATGCTCTGGTGATCTAAGGGGGATTCGAAATCTAAGCTTGTATGTCGTCTGTCTAAGTCAAACAATCAATCATTCTGCATTTTAATTTCATTTAA
This sequence comes from Linum lewisii, assembly GCA_034768395.1. Taxonomy (NCBI): domain Eukaryota; kingdom Viridiplantae; phylum Streptophyta; class Magnoliopsida; order Malpighiales; family Linaceae; genus Linum; species Linum lewisii. The sequence continues at coordinate 33,810,617 of CM068300.1, read as the reverse complement.
GTTCCTTTGCATTTTAGTTTAGAAGTCGTGGAATGATGAACGCTGTAAAACAGGGTATCAAATACTACAAAGCCGGAAAGCTAAGTAGATGGTATTCCACGGGTCTTCTAATGATTGACTACTCAAATATAAAGGCAAATTACTCAGATTTAACACTTTGTGCGTGGTGTGAGTTCCACGACTTCTAATTCTAAGAAATGCACGGAAATTAAAAATTAAAACTGAAAACAGATCGAAAGATTGGTTGGTTAAACAAAGATGACAGACAAGCTTAGACTTTGAATCACCCTTCGTTCACCAGAGCATTGGCAATCAACAGATCAGCGGATTTGGATTCTCGTTCAATCAATTCTAAGACACCACCTTAACTCCTTACCCTTAGGTTTAAGACTGGCAAACGTTCGCTCTATCCGATCTAGCTACCAAGATTAACTAGCCGCCCGAGTACGCTCGCCTCTCGCAACGACTTAATTAACTGGTGCAATTACTAACGATTTATGAGTTACTCTTGCAATGCATTAACCCTAACTGGTTCCTACGAAAGGCACACTCCAATGATTAGGTTAATTGTTCGATTTGATGTTTTAAAGTAAGGCGAGCGTTCGCTTCTATCCTTAGCTTTACAAGAATCTAATCTAGGTGATCAATCCAGACAAGAAACATGAACAACGAAGAACAAATCAAACATGAAAGAGAAACTGATTGAACTTTGAATCTAATCACCACCGATCTGTGACCGCTTTAAAGCCCTGGGTCACTTAGGGTTCATCTAGTCTAAGCTCTACGAGTTTAGCTACTCATGTTCATAACAAAAGAATCAAAGGCAAAGACAGAGTTCATCTTGAACAGAGGAAGAACAGAAAAGGATCTGAAAAACATAATTAAGATGACTCCGGCAGAACTTCGATCTCTGGTAATCTGCAATCCTAGCTTCGAGTCTCTGAGGTGAAGGGATGGCGTCACGATCTCTTCCTGGCTCTTCGAACTCTAAACTCTGCTCCAGAACTCGTGAGAATTCTTGAATTAATTCGTATTATGTGGTATATGTTCTATTGGGCCGCCGGTTAAGTATTTATACTTAACCCTAATACCGCCGGAATTGCCTGGAATTTTCGTCGAAAAGTTGTCTGAGTTTTCGCCGAAAATTCCCTTGTAAATGACTTGAATGCTCGACTGTTTTCTCCTGTGATTTTTGGACAGCCGGGTTCTCGGCGAAAACTTGGAGTTTTCGCCAAAAACTCTCTTTGTTGAACTCTGCCGATTCCTTCTTGAGTTTTCGCCAAAAACTCTCTTTGTTGAACTCTGCCGATTCCTTCTTGAGTTTTCGCCAAAACCTAGGGATTTTCGCTGAAAACTTTAGTGTAAATGGGAGCAGGATTTGGTTCGACTTGATTGACTCCTTGGATTGATTCTGGTGCGACTCCTCGAGGTTCCAATGCCTTAGACATGTCCTTGGCTACTTTATTTGACGGCAAAACCCTGTGCTAACATGAAAACACTAGAAAATCATCAAATAGACCCGAAACGGGCCAAAGTAACACAAATGGCATGAGATAGAGTAGTTGAGTGAATATTCGCTATTCTACCCTAAAAAACCATGTATTAAGCAAGGAAATGTCGCTTAAATGAGGCTGATAATCACATCAAATTGAGTGTCATCAGAAAGAAAGAGTGAAAAGAGTTTAGGAGCTAGGAAAGGATTTGTGACGCCATCCTTCCATCTCGGAGAACCAGTGCTATGAGTTGAAGATCGAGCAGATTGAAGCTTCATGGATTCCTCGAAATTAGGTTTTACAGTTCTCTCTATCTTTCCTTCTTGAGATGTATTCCTTGTCCGTCTTTGATTCTCTTGTATTGAATATGAGTAGCTAAACTAGTAGAGCTTAGATTAGATGAACCCTAAGTGACCCAAGGCTTTAAAGCGGTCATGGATCTGCGGTGATTAGATTCGAAGTTCATTCAGTTTAATCTTTCATGTTTGATTTGTTCTTTGTTCTCTGTGTTTCTTGTCTGGTTTGGCCACCTAGATTAGATTCTTGTTAAGTTGAGGATAGGAGCGAATGTTCGCCTCACTTTAAAATACCAAATTAACAATTAACCTATTCGTTGGATTTTGCCTTTCGTAGGAACCAGTTAGGGTTAATCCACTTCAAGAGTAACTCGTGAATCACTAGTAATTGCACTAGTTAGTTCTGTCGTCACAAGAAGCGACCGTACTTGGGCGACTAATTAATCTTGGTAGTTAAATCGGATAGAGCGAACGTTCGCCAGTCTTAAACCTAAGGGTAAGGAGTTATGGTGGTGTCTGTGAACTGAATGAATCAGAATTGAAAATCGATGGTCTATTGATTGCCAATGCTCTGGTGATCTAAGGGGGATTCGAAATCTAAGCTTGTATGTCGTCTGTCTAAGTCAAACAATCAATCATTCTGCATTTTAATTTCATTTAAGTTCCTTTGCATTTTAGTTTAGAAGTCGTGGAATGATGAACGCTGTAAAACAGGGTATCAAATACTACAAAGCTGGAAAGCTAAGTAGATGGTATTCCACGGGTCTTCTAATGATTGACTACTCAAATATAAAGGCAAATTACTCAGATTTAACACTTTGTGCGTGGTGTGAGTTCCACGACTTCTAATTCTAAGAAATGCACGGAAATTAAAAATTAAAACTGAAAACAGATCGAAAGATTGGTTGGTTAAACAAAGATGACAGACAAGCTTAGACTTTGAATCCCCCTTCGTTCACCAGAGCATTGGCAATCAACAGATCAGCGGATTTGGATTCTCGTTCAATCATTTCTAAGACACCACCTTAACTCCTTACCCTTAGGTTTAAGACTGGCGAACGTTCGCTCTATCCGATCTAGCTACCAAGATTAACTAGCCGCCCGAGTACGTTCGCCTCTCGCAACGACTTAATTAACTGGTGTAATTACTAACGATTTATGAGTTACTCTTGCAGTGCATTAACCCTAACTGGTTCCTACGAAAGGCACACTCCAATGATTAGGTTAATTGTTCGATTTGATGTTTTAAAGTAAGGCGAGCGTTCGCTTCTATCCTTAGCTTAACAAGAATCTAATCTAGGTGATCAATCCAGACAAGAAACATGAACAACGAAGAACAAATCAAACATGAAAGAGAAACTGATTGAACTTTGAATCTAATCACCGCCGATCTGTGACCGCTTTAAAGCCCTGGGTCACTTAGGGTTCATCTAGTCTAAGCTCTACGAGTTTAGCTACTCATGTTCATAACAAAAGAATCAAAGGCAAAGACAGAGTTCATCTTGAACAGAGGAAGAACAGAAAAGGATCTGAAAAACCTAATTAAGATGACTCCGGCAGAACTTCGATCTCTGGTAATCTGCAATCCTAGCTTCGAGTCTCTGAGGTGAAGGGATGGCGTCACGATCTCTTCCTGGCTCTTCAAACTCTAAACTCTGCTCCTGAACTCGTGAGAATTCTTGAATTAATTCGTATTATGTGGTATATGTTCTATTGGGCCGCCGGTTAAGTATTTATACTTAACCCTAATACCGCCGGAATTGCCTGGAATTTTCGCCGAAAAGTTGTCTGAGTTTTCGCCGAAAATTCCCTTGTAAATGACTTGAATGCTCGACTGTTTTCTCCTGTGATTTTTGGACAGCCGGGTTCTCGGCGAAAACTTGGAGTTTTCGCCAAAAACTCTCTTTGTTGAACTCTGCCGATTCCTTCTTGAGTTTTCGCCGAAAACCTAGGGGATTTTCGCCGAAAACTTTAGTGTAAATGGGAGCAGGATTTGGTTCGACTTGATTGACTCCTTGGATTGATTCTGGTGCGACTCCTCGAGGTTCCAACGCCTTAGACATGTCCTTGGCTACTTTATTTGACGGCAAAACCCTGTGCTAACATGAAAACACTAGAAAATCATCAAATAGACCCGAAACGGGCCAAAGTAACACAAATGGCATGAGATAGAGTAGTTGAGTGAATATTCGCTATTCTACCCTAAAAACCATGTCTTAAGCAAGGAAATGTCACTTAAATGAGGCTGATAATCATGTCAAATTGAGTATCATCAGAAAGAAAGAGTGAAAAGAGTTTAGGAGCTAGGAAAGGATTTGTGACGCCATCCTTCCATCTCGGAGAACCAGTGCTAGGAGTTGAAGATCGAGCAGATTGAAGCTTCATGGATTCCTCGAAATTAGGTTTTACAGTTCTCTCTATCTTTCCTACTTGAGATGTATTCCTTGTCCGTCTTTGATTCTCTTGTATTGAATATGAGTAGCTAAACTAGTAGAGCTTAGATTAGATGAACCCTAAGTGACCCAAGGCTTTAAAGCGGTCATGGATCTGCGGTGATTAGATTCGAAGTTCATTCAGTTTAATCTTTCATGTTTGATTTGTTCTTTGTTCTCTGTGTTTCTTGTCTGGTTTGGCCACCTAGATTAGATTCTTGTTAAGTTGAGGATAGGAGCGAATGTTCGCCTCACTTTAAAATACCAAATTAACAATTAACCTATTCGTTGGATTATGCCTTTCGTAGGAACCAGTTAGGGTTAATCCACTTCAAGAGTAACTCGTGAATCACTAGTAATTGCACTAGTTAGTTCTGTCGTCACAAGAAGCGACCGTACTTGGGCGACTAATTAATCTTGGTAGTTAAATCGGATAGAGCGAACGTTCGCCAGTCTTAAACCTAAGGGTAAGGAGTTATGGTGGTGTCTGTGAACTGAATGAATCAGAATTGAAAATCGATGGTCTATTGATTGCCAATGCTCTGGTGATCTAAGGGGATTCGAAATCTAAGCTTGTATGTCGTCTGTCTAAGTCAAACAATCAATCATTCTGCATTTTAATTTCATTTAAGTTCCTTTGCATTTTAGTTTAGAAGTCGTGGAATGATGAACGCTGTAAAACAGGGTATCAAATACTACAAAGCTGGAAAGCTAAGTAGATGGTATTCCACGGGTCTTCTAATGATTGACTACTCAAATATAAAGGCAAATTACTCAGATTTAACACTTTGTGCGTGGTGTGAGTTCCACGACTTCTAATTCTAAGAAATGCACGGAAATTAAAAATTAAAACTGAAAACAGATCGAAAGATTGGTTGGTTAAACAAAGATGACAGACAAGCTTAGACTTTGAATCCCCCTTCGTTCACCAGAGCATTGGCAATCAACAGATCAGCGGATTTGGATTCTCGTTCAATCATTTCTAAGACACCACCTTAACTCCTTACCCTTAGGTTTAAGACTGGCGAACGTTCGCTCTATCCGATCTAGCTACCAAGATTAACTAGCCGCCCGAGTACGTTCGCCTCTCGCAACGACTTAATTAACTGGTGTAATTACTAACGATTTATGAGTTACTCTTGCAGTGCATTAACCCTAACTGGTTCCTACGAAAGGCACACTCCAATGATTAGGTTAATTGTTCGATTTGATGTTTTAAAGTAAGGCGAGCGTTCGCTTCTATCCTTAGCTTAACAAGAATCTAATCTAGGTGATCAATCCAGACAAGAAACATGAACAACGAAGAACAAATCAAACATGAAAGAGAAACTGATTGAACTTTGAATCTAATCACCGCCGATCTGTGACCGCTTTAAAGCCCTGGGTCACTTAGGGTTCATCTAGTCTAAGCTCTACGAGTTTAGCTACTCATGTTCATAACAAAAGAATCAAAGGCAAAGACAGAGTTCATCTTGAACAGAGGAAGAACAGAAAAGGATCTGAAAAACCTAATTAAGATGACTCCGGCAGAACTTCGATCTCTGGTAATCTGCAATCCTAGCTTCGAGTCTCTGAGGTGAAGGGATGGCGTCACGATCTCTTCCTGGCTCTTCAAACTCTAAACTCTGCTCCTGAACTCGTGAGAATTCTTGAATTAATTCGTATTATGTGGTATATGTTCTATTGGGCCGCCGGTTAAGTATTTATACTTAACCCTAATACCGCCGGAATTGCCTGGAATTTTCGCCGAAAAGTTGTCTGAGTTTTCGCCGAAAATTCCCTTGTAAATGACTTGAATGCTCGACTGTTTTCTCCTGTGATTTTTGGACAGCCGGGTTCTCGGCGAAAACTTGGAGTTTTCGCCAAAAACTCTCTTTGTTGAACTCTGCCGATTCCTTCTTGAGTTTTCGCCGAAAACCTAGGGGATTTTCGCCGAAAACTTTAGTGTAAATGGGAGCAGGATTTGGTTCGACTTGATTGACTCCTTGGATTGATTCTGGTGCGACTCCTCGAGGTTCCAACGCCTTAGACATGTCCTTGGCTACTTTATTTGACGGCAAAACCCTGTGCTAACATGAAAACACTAGAAAATCATCAAATAGACCCGAAACGGGCCAAAGTAACACAAATGGCATGAGATAGAGTAGTTGAGTGAATATTCGCTATTCTACCCTAAAAACCATGTCTTAAGCAAGGAAATGTCGCTTAAATGAGGCTGATAATCATGTCAAATTGAGTATCATCAGAAAGAAAGAGTGAAAAGAGTTTAGGAGCTAGGAAAGGATTTGTGACGCCATCCTTCCATCTCGGAGAACCAGTGCTAGGAGTTGAAGATCGAGCAGATTGAAGCTTCATGGATTCCTCGAAATTAGGTTTTACAGTTCTCTCTATCTTTCCTACTTGAGATGTATTCCATGTCCGTCTTTGATTCTCTTGTATTGAATATGAGTAGCTAAACTAGTAGAGCTTAGATTAGATGAACCCTAAGTGACCCAGGGCTTTAAAGCGGTCATGGATCTGCGGTGATTAGATTCGAAGTTCATTCAGTTTAATCTTTCATGTTTGATTTGTTCTTTGTTCTCTGTGTTTCTTGTCTGGTTTGGCCACCTAGATTAGATTCTTGTTAAGTTGAGGATAGTAGCGAATGTTCGCCTCACTTTAAAATACCAAATCAACAATTAACCTATTCGTTGGATTATGCCTTTCGTAGGAACCAGTTAGGGTTAATCCACTTCAAGAGTAACTCGTGAATCACTAGTAATTGCACTAGTTAGTTCTGTCGTCGCAAGAAGCGACCGTACTTGGGCGACTAATTAATCTTGGTAGTTAAATCGGATAGAGCGAACGTTCGCCAGTCTTAAACCTAAGGGTAAGGAGTTATGGTGGTGTCTGTGAACTGAATGAATCAGAATTGAAAATCGATGGTCTATTGATAGCCAATGCTCTTGTGATCTAAGGGGGATTCGAAATCTAAGCTTGTATGTCGTCTGTCTAAGTCAAACAATCAATCATTCTGCATTTTAATTTCATTTAAGTTCCTTTGCATTTTAGTTTAGAAGTCGTGGAATGATGAACGCTGTAAAACAAGGTATCAAATACTACAAAGCTGGAAAGCTAAGTAGATGGTATTCCACGGGTCTTCTAATGATTGACTACTCAAATATAGAGGCAAATTACTCAGATTTAACACTTTGTGCGTGGTGTGAGTTCCACGACTTCTAATTCTAAGAAATGCACGGAAATTAAAAATTAAAACTGAAAACAGATTGAAAGATTGGTTGATTAAACAAAGATGACAGACAAGCTTAGACTTTGAATCCCCCTTCGTTCACCAGAGCACTGGCAATCAACAGATCAGCGGATTTCGATTCTCATTCAATCAATTCTAAGACACCACCATAACTCCTTACCCTTAGGTTTAAGACTGGCGAACGTTCGCTCTATCCGATCTAGCTACCAAGATTAATTAGCCGCCTGGGTACGGTCGCCTCTCGCAACGACTTAACTAACTGGTGCAATTACTAACGATTTATGAGTTACTCTTGCAGTGGATTAACCCTAACTGGTTCCTACGAAAGGCACACTCCAATTATTAGGTTAATTGTTCGATTTGATGTTTTAAAGTAAGGCGAGCGTTCGCTTCTATCCTTAGCTTAACAAGAATCTAATCTAGGTGATCAATCCATACGAGAAACATGAACAATGAAAAACAAATCAAACATGAAAGAGAAACTGATTGAACTTTGAATCTAATCACCGCCGATCCATAACCGCTTTAAAGCCCTGGGTCACTTAGGGTTCATCTAGTCTAAGCTCTACGAGTTTAGCTACTGATGACACTCGAATTGACGTGATTATCAGCCTCATTTAAGCGACATTTCTTTGCTTAAGACATGGTCTTTAGGGTAGAATAGCGAATATTCAACCAATTGCCCTATCTCGTGCCATCTGTGTTACTTTGGCCCGTTTCGGGTCTATTTGATGGTTTTCTAGTGTTTTTGTGTTAGCACAGGTTTTTGCCGTCAAATAAAGTAGCCAAGGTCATGTCTAAGGCGTTGGAACCTCGAGGAATTGCACCGGAATCGATCAAAGGAACCAATCAAGTTCAGAAATTCCTGCCCGGTTTACAAAGGAATTTTCGCCGAAAATACCCTAGTATTTTCGGCGAAAATATCAGCACAAATCAACTGATGACTGGCTGAAGGAGTTTTTGGCGGAACTGTTAAGTTTTCGATCGAAGCAAAAATCACAGGAGATACCAGCCAAAGGACCGTCCATTTACACCATCCTTTTCGCGAAAATAATCCTTTATTTCGGCGAAAATAATAGAAGAAATCCGGCTGAATTAGGGTTAAGTATAAATACTTAACTGGCGGCCCAAACCAAGGGGGACCTCATAATTTCCAGACCTAGAAGTTCGAGAGAGAGTTTAGAGAGTTCAAAGAATCATGGAGAGATCGTGACGCCATCCCTTCACCTCGGAGACTCGGAGCTTGGATTGAAGATTACCGGAGATTGAAGCTTCACGGATTCGTCAAATTAGGTTTTACAGTTCTTCTTTGTTCTTCCTACCTGAGATGTATTCCTTGTTTGTTTTCGATTCTCTTGTTTCTGATATGAGTAGCTAAGCTCGTAGAGCTTAGATTAGATGAACCCTAAGTGACCCAGGGCTTTAAAGCGGTCACGGATTGGCGGTAATTAGATTCAAAGTTCAATCAGTTCTCTTTGCATGGTTGTTTTGTTCTTCACTGTTTATGTTTCTTTTCTGATTGATCGCCTAGGTTAGGTTTGTGTTGAATTAGGGTTTGTCACCAGACAGCTTCTCTACTTTAAACATTAAAACTTGTCTTTCCTGATCACCTAGCTTAGATTCTTGTTAAGCTGAGGATAGAAGCGAACGCTCGCCTCACTTTAGAACATCAATTCAACCAGTTAACCTTATAATTGGAGTGTGCCTTTCGTAGGAACCGATTAGGGTAATCCACTGCAAGAGTAGCTCATAAATCATTAGTAATTGAACCAGTTAATTAAGTCATTGCGAGAGGCGACCGTACCCGGGCGGCTAGTTAATCTTGGTAGTTAGATCAGATAGAGCGAACGTTCGCCAGTCTTAAACCTAAGGGTCAGGAGTTATGGTGGTGTATAGAAATTGATTGAATGAGAATTGAAAACCGATGATCTGTTGATTGCCGAATGCTCTGGTGAACGAAGGAGGATTCGAAATCTAAGCTTGTCTGTCGTCTGTTTAAACCTACAAATCATTCTGTCTTTTAATTTCATTTTAAGTTTTCTGCATCTTAGTCTAGAAGTCGTGGAACTCACACCACGCACAACGTGTTTTAACTTGAATAAATTGTCAGCTTCTTTGAGTAGTCAATTAGAAGAAACCCTGTGGAATACGATCTAGTCTACCTTGGTAGGTTAGTTATTTGATACCGCTAAAACTGCAACATCAGCTACTCATGTTCATAACAAAAGAATCAAAGGCAAAGACAGAGTTCATCTTGAACAGAGGAAGAACAGAAAAGGATCTGAAAAACCTAATTAAGACGACTCCTGCAGAACTTCGATCTTCGGTAATCTGCAATCCTAGCTCTGAGTCTTCGAGATGAAAGGGATGGCATCACGATCTCTTCCTAGCTCTTCGAACTCTAAACACTACTCCAGAACTCTTGAGAATCCTCGAAGTATTTGGTATTATTGGTTTGAAATATATTTGATTTTGGGCCGCAGGTTAAGTATTTATACTTAACCCTAATACCGCCTGATTTTGCCTGGAATTTTCGCTGAAAACCTAAGGGATTTTTCGCCGAAAATTCCTTTGTAAATGGGTTGACCGCTCGGCTGTATTCTCTTGTGATTTTTGGACCGTCGGTTCTCGGCGAAAACTTGGTGTTTTCGCCAAAAAGTTCTTCTTGTAAGCTCTGCCGATTTTTTTATGAGTTTTCACCGAAAACTCCAAGGGATTTTCGCCGAAAACTTCTTTGTAAATGGGAGCAAAATTTGGTTCGACTTGATTGACTCCTTGGATCGATTCCAGTGCAATTCCTCGAGGTTCCAACACCTTAGGCACGTCCTAGGCTACTTTATTTGACGGCAAAAACCTGTGCTAACATGAAAACACTAGAAAATCATCAAATAGACCCGAAACGGGCCAAAGTAACACAAATGGCACGAGATAGAGTAGTTGAGTGAATATTCGTTATTCTACCCTAAAAAACCATGTCTTAAGCAAGGAAATGTCGCTCAAATGAGGCTGATAATCACGTCAAATCAAGTGTCATCAAAATACCCCCCACTTAAGCTTTTGCTTGTCCTCAAGCAAGCTGAATAGAAACGCTCTTGTTCACAAATGATAAGATTTATTAAATTGGAGTTCAATCAAACACAATGAATTATTAGACAGATAATTCCTAGAACAGGAAACCTAACATGCATACTGATCAGCCAAACAACCTGGTCTCACTAAAAACTGCACACGACGAGTAGTAGCAACCAATTATGCACGAATTTGACCTGACCGACCAGACTCCTCACACATGAAATATTTAGTAAATGGGGAACTCTCACTCTCTGTGTTTAAGGACGTGTTTCTGCTCTCAATAATTTTCTGTTACTGAATTCTATCATAAGTTTGCAATTCGACCACATCTCCACCACTGTGACAACACGAGTAACTAGTCAAGAAGGACTTCCTTGCTAGCACTGTAATGAATTCTACACTACAAGGGTTTATGATGAGATGGATGATGGGAGTGTATGATGATGGCTTTGGTGCGGTGTAGCTTTCGACTAACTTCCCTCGAATCTAGCCTATGGCTTCCTACCGTCTAACCAGATACGGGTGGAATAGTGAACGCTCGTTCTATGATACCCTCAAGCAACCTAGCACTTATTTTCTTTGTACTTTTTTTTCTTTTGACTTTTCTTCTGACTTCGTTCTTCCATTTGTAGGGAGAAGAACGTTTATTGAACTCAAAACTTGAAACTTTTCTGATTTTTCTTCTTTCTTTTTCGACATTTCTTTTATTTTTCTCTTTCTCTATTTTTTTTCTTTGTGCCAATTCTTTCTTTTAGTTGCTAGAGGAGTTTACACGTTTGGACATAATAGCTAAGACCACCTGTTTAATGGCTATAGGCAGGGTACCACAAACCGACTTTCGGTAGGTCAATCTAGAACTACAACCACAGGGGATCAACGGGGAATGAAAGAATGGGAAATGGTTGTAATGTATTATCGAACTGAAAGAAAAGGCAAAGCTCAAGGGTTTAAACCTAATGGATTTATCGTTTGGTAGGCTATCTGGCTTAGTAGCTGAATCTAGGTGCCCCTATCATTCTAGAACTCGTGTCATCGTGTGGTCTCGAGTAGGTCTCATGCAAATTCTAACTCATTCAAGCAAACAGAAAATCACTCAAAAAGAATTGAAATTGCAAGTTACGTGCAATGGATCAAAAGCTCACAGTTGGTTCGCTAGTCGGATTCGGTCATTTTCATGTAATCAAGGCTACAAACTACAAGTGTGATTTTAAAAATTCTGTTCTGACCAGGCAATTTAGCATCAAAGTAAAAACGTTGGTTCTCAAGTTCTAGGTTAAGCAGTCTAAGCATCATTATGAAAGATTGAACAACAACTTAACATCAAGAATCAAGAACTGAGCCATTCTAATGCTAGAGAGACTGGACAGGAATCATGAGGCACACAAAAACACAATCAAGGGCAATCAAGTTCATGCAAGGTTCTCTAGCATCCTACCCCACACTTAAATCGTACTGTGTCCTCACAGGACTAAATCTAGAGTTCAGAGTAAAGTAGAAGAACCTGGACCGAGATGGTTGGCGTAGGGGATGAGCACGGATCCTCGGAGCAGAGGCAATCTACCAAAGCGAAGCAAAGGGAATCTCCCAACTCCCTGCAAAACAAAAACAAATGAAAGATAAAAAGGAAACCGGGACAAGTGTCCCGGATCCACACAGAAAAAAGTTGGATCGAAATCCGAAAAGAAGAAATTAAAATAAAGGACTAGAAAAGGAATACAACCCGATCACTGCTGGTCAGGTGCATCAGGAGGGGGAATGTGGAGGGCGTCGCCTATCTGTCGCTGCCATGCCAGCTGTGCTTCATACCTCTCGTCAGTGCGGAGCATGTGCTGCTGCATAATAATCCATCTGGCATCCTGAGTGGCGGCATCTTGGATCTGCCTCTCGTTGAGTTGCTCGTACAGCTCTCCAATATCGCGGGATGCGGTTGGTGCTGAGGGTGAGGCGCCTGGTATGGCTCTGGAATGGGCGGCGGCGACAGGTACTCATACCCTGCCTGATGATGTGGCGAGGGTGTATGATCATGAAACTCCGGCTCTGACTGGGGCTGCGGTTCCCTAGAATCATCTTCTTCCTCCGACTCGGCCTCGTGATGGAGAGGAGGAGGCACCGCCACCTGTGGACTGAGGTCCAGCTCAAGGGCGTACTCGACCGCTAAATCTCCACCGACAGTGTACACTCTGCGTCGTGGGACGTCCGGCCATATTCTTGGCTGAGACCAAGAGAGATGATGAGTCGGCCGACAAAGTTGCCTCCCAGGAGTGAGCGAGGTGGCTTCGCCTTCTGAGTCTTTTGGCGGAATAAGCGTGCAAGCACCCATCCAGGATGAAGATGGTAACTCTCCCAGATGGCACGATGGAGGAGAAGCACGAGGGTTAGCCGGAGGGTGGCGTCGGGGATTCTTAGGGTGTTGATCCGGACTGGTTGGTCGGGGGAGCCAGTGCAGGCTCAGTGGAGTGCTCGTCCGGTGTTGTGGTAGGTGCGGTGCTCGGGCGGGCGCCGGGGCCGGCCTTTGGTTTCCTTCGATTGCCCGCTCGATCCTGTCCATCGATGCCTTCATCTGGGCTAGGATTTGAGCTATAGTAGGTAGGGTAGCTTCGATCGGCGAGAGTTCTTCTTCTGTCATGCTAGCTTACGTACAACAAAAGCAAATATAACTATCTACCCCTCTTCTTAAGATCAACCTATAATGAACGAAAACTAGGGCATATTACCTTTCTTTTTGTTTTCTTTTCTGTTTCTTATACAAAACTTTGAACAAGAATAAAAATAGACGAGATTTTCTAGACTGATTTTCTAATAACACGAAAACAAAGAGAGATAGGGTTTTTCAAGGTTTTTTTAAGACTGAAAGTAAAGATATGAATCCAGGGTTTCAAACCTGAAGACTGGGATAGATTTGGTCCTCGTGTTGAACCAAAGCTCTAATACCAAAACTGATGTGAACCTCTGGAACCGTGGGCAGACGACCCTAAACACCGCTAGTCTTGGACCCTCGCTTTGATCTAACCGTCGGCACCAGGCAGAAAAGTACTAGGACCCGTCGGTTGTATATAACCGGGAACCCTGAGTGTCCGGTAGAATGGCTCCACGACAAAAGGGGAATACTTATGTTGATAACACCGTCCCTAAGCTATGCACGAGCAAAGACTTAAAGGATTTAAGAACAAAGTTCTGAATTATATTTGATTTCGAAAAGAGTTAAGTTTACAATGAGGCCGAAGCCTCTTACTTATACTAGAGGAGCCGGGACATCCCCGCGGCTTCCTACATAGGCTAAAACTCAGAAATAATAAAATATTAACCTAGAGTCCTATTTAGAATACTAAAAAGGACTTAAACATTCCTAAATAAATGAAACTAAAAGAGAAATCCGAGTCCAATACTTAAAAGGAATAAAACAAACAAAAAAACGTGCAAAAACCCTAAACCGGTGGATCCGTCGGATTCGGTCGGCCTTGATGCTCACGCGCGGTCCAGTTTAGGAAAGTCGGCGTCACCTTTGATGTCGAGCTGGGAAATGGCGGCAGCGGCGGGTGCTCGGGCTTGGGGGTTGATGCGAACCGCCTTCTCCGGAAGGGATCGACTCAACACCCAATACTATATTATCAGCCCCACGAGAACCTAACCTTTGAAACCGCAGAGAATCCTTGAAATCCACTAAGTATTGACCTAGGAACCCCAAGTATTCGGTCGAATTGGTGCCACAACAAAGGATGATAGCCTTTGTGATAAACCAAACCTTAAGCTAAGCAACAACGAGCAAAGACTTGAAGGAAATAGAACTAAGTTATGAAATTTCAATAATCATTCAACGTGTGTTACAATGATGGCCGAGGCCTCTATTTATAGCTTAAGGGTGGCCAAGGCCAGTTCCAACTCTAACAAGGAAAAACTAAAATAATCCTAAAAATTAGGCCGAGGAAAATATTAAAAATAACGAAGTTGTCCGACATGAAAACTCCTAAACCGGCAAAATCGAGCAAAACCCTAATCCTGGCGGATTAGGGCACACCGGGTGTCCTTGTCCGGGTGGGATTAGGAAAACCTCCGGGCACGGGCTGGACTCCGGACTCGGCTAGGAAAGTGCCCGGAACCCGCGCGGTGGCATTTCTGTAATTACCGCGGGTTCCGGGTGACCGGGTGGTCGGGTGGCGTCCTTCGGTGCTGGTGACCGGCTCGGCATCAACTGCTCCAGACCCGGAGCTAGGGTTTTGGTGATGCCGGGCTGTTCTGGCCTTCTGCTGGACATTTCCTCGGACAAGTGAGGTTCCTCCCAAGTCTTTTGTCCTCCTGAATCTTCTGGCTTCAACTTGTCCGCCAAATTCTGAGTGTGGAGTAGGGTTAGCCGGGGCAGGGGCTGGTTGGCCGTATCCGCCGGGGCCGGAGTAGTGTCCTTAGGAAGCCAACCTGTCTTGGCCACATATTCTCAAATCTTCTTGTCTTCTGTACGCCAGAACTCTCTCCAGATGGCTTTTGACGTGTGCTTGACTTGAGGGATCATTGAAGAGAGGTTGGGGAAAGACTGAGACTCAGTGCTCGATCTAGGACTTAGGTTCTCGGCCAGTAACATGGCTTGGAACTCCCTTCTATCTCGGGGTGCCTTCCTTCCCGTTGGGGCAGACCTGAGCTTGTTCTTGAGTTCATTTCTAGGCTTGAGAGCTCGTAAGTAGCCAGTCCTTAGTTCTAGGCGCTTTTTGTATGGGCCTGGAGTTCTGCCTTCTATGGGGTACCTTGGTGGGGTGTAAGTATACCTTTGTGGCCCGGGGCGGTGGAGCCGGGTCATATCATCCCCCTCTTCTTGACTTGGATTTGTCCCCAAATCCACCTCGGCATCCTTCCTAGAACCCACCACTCTTTTCCAAACTTCAGCAATCTTGTGGGCTACGGCCGGGAAAGATTCAGCATCATCAGTAGTCCTAGGGGTGTCATTCGAGTCGGTACTGGACAATGTCTCGGACTTTTCAGTGTCTTCTCCCTCAGTCTCCATTTCTTCCACTTCATAAATGCCATTAACAGTAATGTTAAGGCTCGGGGAGCTGCTGGGCGAGGGTTCTTCACTCATCTCTTCATCCGAGTCTGCTTCTGGATCTTCTTGGCTTGGGGCAGCTTTTAAAATCCGCCGGGAGATGACTTCCCATTGAATCTCGAGACGGGTGGCCATTGGTTCTTTGGCCGTCGGGGCCGGCGGGTGGCCGTCGTGGCCTGCGCTCTGCTTCAGGTCATCAAAGAGTCCTCCTTCTATCTTTAGGCCAAAGTTGGCCAAGGGAATGTTCAAAAGACCCGGGGTGGGCCGATTGACATCATCCGGCGCGGACATGATGTCCGGGGCAGGACTGGGCGCTGAGCCGGGGCAGTGCGGGGCGCTGTGCCGGGGCAGTGCTGAGGCTGGGCCGGGGCAGTGCTGGGCACTGTGCTGTGGCAGTGCTGGTGCTGAGCCGGGGCAGTGCTGGGCACTGTGCTTGGGCAGTGCTGGTGATGACCCGGGGTAGTGTTGCTCTGCGTCAGTCAGCGTGATCGGGGTGATCACTCGGCTGTGGAAGGCTGAAAATTTTTCTAAGCCTTCCGTATCAACTTCTTCTCCTTCACTAGACTCTTCCTCAATTTCTTCAATAATTGGTTCCTCCTCGTCGTCCGTCACAACTTCTCCCTCTCTAAGCACCATGGCTCGGGTATTAGGGCAGTCCCTTACTATGTGACCCCTACCTTGACACTTAAAACACACAATGGCTGATGACACTCGAATTGACGTGATTATCAGCCTCATTTAAGCGACATTTCTTTGCTTAAGACATTGTTTTTAGGGTAGAATGACGAATATTCAATCGATTGCCCTATCTCATGCCACTTGTGTTACCTTGGCCCGTTTCGGGTCTATTTGATGGTTTTCTAGTGTTTTTACTTAAGCACAGGTTTTTGCCGTCAAATAAAGTAACCATGGATGTGTCTGAAGCATTGGAACCTCAAGGAATTGAACCAGAATCGGTTAAAGAAGCCATTCAAGTTCGAACAAATTTTGCCCAGTTTATACACATATTTTCGGCGAAACTACCCTTTGGTTTTCGCCGAAAATGGAAGAAGAAACCACTGGCCGATTGAGAGGAAGATTTCGGCGAAGATACCATGGAGATTTCGCCGAAAACAAAAGGAAGAATTCACTGTCCCGAGTATGAAGAAATTTTCGCCGAAATCCCTTCACTATTTTCGGCGAAAATCCCAGTTGAATTCAGGAGAATATCGGGTTGGTATAAATAGAGAACTCGGGGCTATTATCGGGGAGGACGAACCATCACTTAACACACATCACTTTTTACAACACACACACATAAACGACGAGAGAGAGAGAGACAGGACGAGTAACTAGAGTTCGAGGAGCAGGAACGGATCGTGACGCCATCCATCCATCTCGGAGAGCCAGGGTTAGGAGTTGAAGATTCAGCAGATTGAAGCTGTCAGGAAGCATCGAAATTAGGTTTTACAGTTCTTCTCTGTCTTCCTACCTGAGATGTATTCTTTGTCTGCCTTCGACTCTTCTGGATTGGATATGAGTAGCTGAACTTGTGTAGCTTAGATTAGATGAACCCAAGTGACCCAGGGCTTAAAGCGGTCACGGATCGGCGGTGATTAGATTCAAAATTCATTTAGTTTCATCTTGCATGTTTGATTTGTTCTTCGTTTTCTGTGTTTCTTGTCTGGTTTGGCCACCTAGATTAGATTCTTGTTAAGCTAAGGATAGAAGCGAACGCTCGCCTTACTTTAAAACACCAAATCGAACAGTCAACCTTATAATTGGAGCGTGCCTTTCGTAGGAACCGATTAGGGTTGATCCATTGCTAGAGTAACTCATTAATCACTAGAATTTGCACCAGTTAAGTTAAGTCGTTGCGAGAGGCGACCGTACCCGGGTGGCTAATTAATCGTGGTAGCTAGATCGGATAGAGCGAACGTTCGCCAGTCTTAAACCTAAGGGTCAGGAGTTATGATGGTGTCTGTGAACTGAATGAACTAGAATCAAAAATCGCTGGTCTGTGACTGTTTGTGCCTTGGTGATCTAAGGGGAATTCAAAATCTAAGCTTGTTTGTCATCTTTCTAGTCAATTAATCAATCTTCAATCTTTCTTCAGTTTAATTTTCATTTCTTCTTATTTTTGCATTCTTAGTATAGAAGTCGTGGAACTCACACCACGCACAACTTGTGTTTGAACTTTAATTAAAACTGTCAACTCCTTGGAGTAAGGAAGTAGAGGAAACCCCTGGAATACGATCTGCTATAGCCTTTTATTAGCATTAGTAGTTATTTGGTTGAACGCATCACAACGACACGTTCACCAAATTGGCGCCGTTGCCGGGGACTCTTCTACTTCGTTGAAAGAAGAGTTGGCATTTTTAATCTTCTACCTTTCCATCTTTCATTTTCCATCACACTTCGATTTTACACCGGTTGTGTTTGTTTTTGTCTCGTGCAGATCATAGCAGGTACAGAAGCAGATCACTTCCGTTCCATCTTCCTTTACCGCAATGGTTACTCTTAAGAGTGTTGCGGACTACAGTAAGCCGCGCGCATCTAACCTGCGTTCACCCATCACCGTGCTTACTAATGACGATGATCCCGACTATGAGATTCAGATTCCTCTCTTGGAGCTAATCTCTAGGGACATACAATTCGAGGGAAGACCAGATGATAATCCCTGCACACACATAACCAACTTTTTGGTTGTCTGCGACACCTTCAAGTCTGGGAATCTCAATAAGAATGCATTATATCTCCGAGCTTTCCCATTTTCTATCAGAGGTGCAGCTAAACAATGGCTTAGCAGCAAACCGCCAGGTCATTACACTGAATGGGAGGCATTAGCTCAAGATTTTGTTGAGGAATACTTTCCTCCTGCAAGAACAACTGCTTATAAAGACCGCATCTCCAGGTTCACTCAGAGAGAGGATGCAAGCCTGTATGACACTTGGAACGAATTTCAGTCTCTTCTCTTCGACTGCCCTCACCATGGGTATGAACAGAGACAGCTGCCCTCACCGCTCTCACTCCTCAGGATGCTCTTCTGCATTTTGCTGACTGTGCGTCAAAATCTAGAAACTGGGAGAGGCACATAGAAGGAACCAAGAGTCAGAGCCAGAGTGAGATAAATGTTGCAGAGCAGATCAAGGCAGAAGTTCAGAAGCATCTGCAAGCAGCTGGTATCCCTCTCGACTCTCCGTCAGCTACCGTCTTTTCGGTTGACTGTGGATGGTGTGGATCATGTGCTCATAGCGGCGGAAGTTGCCTCAATTTCGGTGCAGCAGAAGTCTTGTCTACTGAGGAGGTAAACTTCATTGATCAAGGTTTTGCCAACAATCAGAAAGGCTATGCCGGTTACAGAAACTACGTGCCACGGAAGCAAAGCAACGGTTGGTAGATCCTTATTATAGACCTCCGGGATTCATTGGAGGGCAACACCAGTTTCAGGCGAAGCCGTGCTACAATAGAGATATGGACTATGAGAGGAAGTTTGATCAGATCATGAGCCGACTTGACGACCATGACATTCAGTTAAAAGCCCAAGCCGCACTTAATCAAGGAACAAAGGCTCAAACCCAGAGGATAGAAGATGTAGTACTCAATATGGCGAAACTTTTTACTAGCAATCCTCTCCTTAATCCAGAAGCATTTCAAGCAGACTCCGATATAAGGAGTGAACACGCTCAAGCTATTACCACTAGGAGCGGCAAGCAAACAACTGATCCAAAAGCTCCAGAACCTGACATGATACCAGATACTAGTGCTGCCATGGATATGCCAGAAATAGAAGATATCACAGAAGAGGAAGAAGAAGCACCTGCTCCTCCTCCGCCACCCAAGACAGCCCCTGAACC
Organism: Linum lewisii; assembly: GCA_034768395.1. Classification (NCBI taxonomy): domain Eukaryota; kingdom Viridiplantae; phylum Streptophyta; class Magnoliopsida; order Malpighiales; family Linaceae; genus Linum; species Linum lewisii. The sequence continues at coordinate 33,791,209 of CM068300.1, read as the reverse complement.
TGTCTTGGCACCGTATGTACCTAGGATTCCTTTTCCAAAAGCTGCGAGGAGCAAAGCCAAGGATCACGACACTCAGTATAAGAAATGGTACAATGTTCTTAAGACTGCAGAAATCAAGATACCAGTGACAGACGCTGTAGAGATTATACCACCACTTGGGAAGTTCTTTAAAGACCTCGTGAAGAAAGTGAAGAGTGGCGAGGTGTACTCTATCACGCTCACTAATGAATGTGCATCTATTCTAGGTGCGCCATCTCCCATTCGACAGCCGCCACCACCCCCAGCTAAGTGTCCTGATCCCGGTTCCTTTACATTACCGTGCATTATTAATGGCATTCAAATTGATCGCAGCCTGGTTGATTCTGGTGCTTCAATTAATGTTATGCCTATCTATCTATATGAAAAACTGAATCTAGGGAAATTAAAACCGATTACTCTGCATCTCGTTTTAGCCGATAGGTCTGTCAAACGGCCTAGAGGTATAGTAGAAGATGTAACTGTTTGCTGTGGTCTGTTTACTATACTGGCAGATTTTGTTGTTTTAGATACTCGTGAGCTAGACGGAACACTTATCCTAGGTCGACCTTTCTTAGCAACTGCTGGTGTGAATATAAATTGCAAACAAGGCTTATTAACTTTAAGTGTAGGTCAAGAGAGTGTTGCATTCCGCATTAAAGATAGCATGAGATATTCTACTGCTCAAGATGATAAATGCTATGCTGTTGATCCCTTAGAGACGGCCTCGGCCAACTCCTTTACTAATGCTTTATCTAGTGATCCGCTAGAGTTGTGTTTGATTTCAGGGATTGATAATGCGTTAGACGACCCAGAGCAGCGCTTATGGCAAGATGAGCTAGATGAACAAAAGGCAACATTCACACCCTTACATGCGCCTCCACACATCGAACCAGCTTCGAGTCGGATTACTACTTCATATGAGAATCCACCAGAACTTACTCTGAAGGAGCTGCCTGACCACCTGGAATATGCATTTCTGGGAAAGGACCGCCAGCTACCAGTCATCATCAGCTCCAATCTGACTCCTGAGCAGAAAGAGCAACTGATTGGGCTACTCAAGAAGCATGTTCGAGCTATTGCCTGGCAGTTGGCAGACATCAGAGGCATCTCTGAAACCTTCTGCAAACATCGAATAGTTGTTGATGAAGAATTCAAACCAGTCAGACAACCGCGCTGCCGACTTAACCCTCAGATGCAGGAAGTCGTAAAGAAAGAAGTACTCAAGATTCTAGATGCCGGTATTATCTATCCTATCACCGACAGTCCTTGGGTCAGCCCGACTCAAGTCGTCCCAAAGAAAGGAGGAATCACAGTCATCCCTAATCCAAAGGGTGAACTTATTCCCACCCGAATAGTTACAGGATGGAGAGTCTGCATCGATTATCGACGACTAAATGATGCCACCAAGAAGGATCACTTTCCACTGTCGTTCATTGATCAGATGCTTGAACGATTGGCTGGTCATGAATACTACTGCTTCTTAGACGGGATGTCCGGTTACTTTCAGATCCCCATTGAGCTTGCTGATCAAGAGAAGACAACCTTCACATGCCCGTTCGGTACGTTTGCTTATCGTCGTATTCCTTTTGGTCTATGTAATGCTCCCGCTACTTTTCAGAGATGCATGCTTGCAATATTTGGAGATCTGGTAGAGAATGTGGTAGAGCTGTTCATGGATGACTTCTCTGTCTATGGAGATTCATTTTCAAAGTGTTTGGCTAATCTGGATAAGGTGTTAGCTCGTTGTGAGGAGACCCACCTAGCTCTTAGCTGGGAGAAATGTCACTTCATGGTTACCGAAGGCATTGTTCTAGGCCATAGAATATCTAAAACTGGTATAGAAGTCGATCGTGCTAAGCTTGAGACCATTTCCAGTCTACCACCGCCGACCTCAGTCAAGACAGTTCGAAGCTTCCTCGGTCATGTGGATTCTACCGGAGATTCATCCAAGACTTCTCCAAGATCGCTCTCCCCATGACGAAGCTACTCGAGAAAGATGTTCCTTTTGTTTTTGATAAAGCTTGTCTCGAAGCCTTTGATACTCTGAAGACTCAACTGACCACCGCACCGATTCTTACAGCACCAGATTGGAATCTCCCATTCGAGATCATGTGCGATGCTAGTGATTTCGCCGTTGGCGCGGTTCTTGGTCAGAGAGAGGAGAAGAAATTTCATCCTATCTACTTTGCGAGCAAGATACTCAATGATGCTCAGAGAAACTACACTACCACGGAGAAGGAACTCCTAGCTATCGTTTTCTCCTTTGATAAATTTAGACAGTATATGGTTCTCTCACATACCATCGTCTACACAGATCATGCTGCTCTGCGCCATTTATTAGCCAAGCACGATTCAAAGCCACGTCTCATCCGGTGGATCCTTCTCCTCCAAGAATTCGACATGGAAATTAAAGACAAGAAAGGAGCAGAGAACTTAGCAGCAGATCATCTTTCTCGACTCGAGGAATCACAAACAGGTAAGTCTACTACCCCTATCAATGATTCTTTCCCTGACGAGCTGTTGCGTGTTGAGACATTTGAACAAGTTAACAGCATAGCTATTGAGCCCTGGGCAATTCCTCACGCTCAAGATCTGAGTAATGCCGCCGATTCAGATGAGCCTTGGTATGCAACTCTGGCTAACTATCTCTCACACGGCATTGTACCTCCTGAACTGGATTTCAATGCACGCAAAAAGCTTTTTACAGAGTCCAAGTCATATTTCTGGGACGAGCCTTTCTTATACCGCATCAGTCTTGACGGGATGATCCGGAGATGTGTCTCTTACACTGAGGCAGCTGACATCATGCGTAAATGCCATGAAGGGCAGTTCGGAGGACACTTCGGAGGCAACCGCACGGCGAGAAAGGTACTCGAAACAGGTTTCTACTAGCCCTCAATTTTTAGTGATTGCGATGTTTATGCTCGACGTTGTGATGCATGCAGCGATCAGGTAACATTTCCAACCGTAATGAGATGCCCCAAATTGTTTCTTTAACCGTTGAAATTTTTGATGTTTGGGGGATTGATTTTATGGGTCCGTTCACACCCTCCAACGGAAACAAGTACATTCTTGTAGCCGTTGATTACGTTTCTAAGTGGGCTGAGGCTGAGGCTTTACCCACTAATGATTCTAGAGTGGTGGGTCGGTTCCTTACTCGTCTTTTCACGCGTTTTGGTTCACCGCGCTTCATCATAAGCGATAGGGGTACCCACTTCCACGGACAATTCGACCGGGTGTGCAAACGCTTTGGTGTCACCCACCGAATGTCCACGGCTTATCATCCTCAAGCGAATGGTCAAGCGGAAGTGACAAACCGTGAGCTCAAGCGGATTCTTGATAGGACGGTTGGCTGGTCTCGCAAGGACTGGTCATCTAAGCTCAATGATGCCCTATGGGCATATCGAACTGCCTACAAGACTCCCATCGGTACCTCACCGTATCAGCTGGTCTATGGCAAGGCATGCCATTTACCAGTTGAGCTTGAGCACAAGGCATTCTGGGCTAACAAAGAGTTGAACATGAGCTATGCAGTAGCAGGTAGTAACCGCCACGACCAGATCGCGGAGCTTGAGGATCACCGACTCACGCATATGAAAGCACGAGGTTATATAAAGAGCGCACGAAGAAAATTCATGGCTCTCAATTGAAGACGATCAAGCAGTTCTATCCCGGAGAACAAGTGCTTTTATATAACTCTCGCTTGAAACTGTTCCCGAGTAAATTAAAATCCCGGTGGTCTGGCCCTTATACCGTGGTCCGCCAGACACCCTTAGGCAGCGTCTACATTCAAATGCACGATCAGGAGCCGTTAGCGGTCAACGGACATCGGCTTAAGCAGTATCTGCAAGGGTTAGCCGTATCATCCATAGACGTGCACTACCTCGTTTTGGAATCCTGACACGTATTCAGGTATCGTCTGGCTCACGGACGTTAAACAAGAGCGCTTCGTGGGAGGCAACCCACGGATGGAGTCAGTTATTTTTCATCTCGACTTGTTTTGTTTTGAAATCTTGTTTAAAAAAAAAAAACTGCTGCCGCCGATTTTTCAAACCATTTTCGCCGAAACTGAACCATTCTTTTCGCCGAAACCATTGTTCTAATTCGACCTGATCCTCCTGTCCATACTTTTCGAACCGAAAACCCACATCCTTCGCCGAAACGATTTCTTCCATTCTAACTGCCATTTTTGCCGAACATTCTACTTTCTTTTCGCCGAAAATTTTGGTTCAATTACCCCTGTTCCACCTGTCTATCATTTTCGCCGAAACTTAGGCTCCATTTTCGCCGAAATCACCATGCTTTCCTTCGACTATATAAGCGGATCCACCACCATATTTTAGCCCCCCCCCCGAGACCGAAAACATAACAAACCCCTCCCCTACTTTCAACATCCCGATCGCCTTGCCGCCGCCGCCTTCAATCCGCCCGACCACCGCCGCCGCCCATCTCCTGGGCCTGCCCTGGTTCCCAACCCTAGAATCGGAGTCTTTCAGCTCTGGTTCCGACCGACCTAGTTTTCAAGTTTTTCCCTATTTTCGTGGAGTTCCAATCTTTTTCTCGAATCATGTCTTCACGGTTAGTTGTTCAACCATTGATTGTGCATCTTTTGGCTTGTTAACTTCCGGTTTTTCGGCATGGTTGACCATGGTTGACTTTTCGGTTCTCCCTCATTCTTCTTGAATGCTTTGTCGGTGTCAATTGGTTAGGTTCTGGTGTTGTTTTTGTGGCCTTTTAGGAAGCGTGACTTGTTGTCTGTGCGATCGTGTTCTTGACTCATTCCATTATTTATGCTTGCCGACTGAATTGATGGTTCTTCAATAATATATCTTGATTCTGTGATCTCAAACTAAGTGTGGGGTAAGAGTCTTGTAATCTAATGCTGGTCGTCTCTGAGTTGTATTTTATAGGGCTCCAAAGATTTTAAGACTACCAGTGCAGATAGAGCGCAGCGATCATCAGCTCGCCAAAGAAAAACACCACCTTCTCGACGTCCTGCGCCAGCTGCACAGACATCGACGGCTGTGGCCACCATTCCAGAGGATGCACCGACTCCTGCGTCCCCTATTTCTTCTATTCCTACGCCTGCCAATGGGGTCATACATCCTTTCATCGCCGCCCTGGAGCCGCACCAGCTCGAGGTCTTTCTGAAGATCAAAGACATCCCTCCGGCTAAGGTGGCAGTTCTGTCTCTTGACAGTCTCAAAGCGCACAATCCGGCTTGGCACTCGACAATTGACACCGCTCTTAGTAAAGCCGGATTGCGAGTGCTGACCACTCATGGATCCTCGTACCCGCTTGTCGCCCTCCAGGAGTTCTGGAGTTCATTTCGGTGCCTCACCCCGAAGCCCTTTCGCGAGCAGAAATTCATTTCCTTTCGCCTCGGTGGTGTTCTTCATGAGAAGTCCCTTCGCGAGTTCGGCCGCTTGCTGGATCCGCACGTCAATTTCGATACTACATTAGCTGGCTTTGAGGACACATACTCCATCACCAGTGCTCCTTACCCGGATGTGTGGAAATGGGCATGCTGTGAGGATGAGAGCTCACCTATCATCCACCCCACGGTCGGTGACATATTTCACCCTGTTCTTAAATTCTTGCATTATGTTTGGGTACAGTCTCTGTGTTTTTGCAGCAAGACGAGCCGCCACCACGTTTCTCTGGAGAAGCTCGTATTGTTCCGTGCTTTAGAGGAAGATGCCAACCTGCACCCCGCTGGTGGCTTGCACGATTCTTTCACAAGCGCACTACCGCCAAGAAGCTTCCTACTGAGCTTCCAGGAGGCCCCTTCATTTCTATTCTGATCGACAACCTCCAGCTCGGTGATAAATGGGGCCCAGATATTCCTTGCATCCCGATTGAGCCTATAGGCGCTGAACTTGCATTAGCACGGCGCATCGACCTTTCAGAGACTATTGAGCATTGCACATCGCTCCCTCATCGCACGACCCAGCCAGTTGACCGCCCACCGTCGCGAGCGCAAATCACCGCAGAAATGAATGAAAGGCTGGTGCGTATTGAGAAGTGGCAGCTAGACTACTCGGCTGGTTCGTCGCAATGGCAGAAGGACCGAGTAGCACATGAGGAGACTCAGACTGAGCGTTGGTCCACTCTACAGCAATTCATGGCTGACCAATCAGCCAGACACATGGACGAGCTCGCCTGGCGACAGCAGATGGAGCAGCGGTTGCCATATCCTCCATTCCCACTGCACCTCCACCTCCTCCTGCGGAACAGTGATCAGGTTGCTTCCATCTTTTTCCTTTCTTTTCTTTCTTCTTTTCGGGTCTCGACCCAATTTTCTTCTGTGTGGATTCGGGACACTTGTCCCGGTGTCCTTTTGTTCTTTTTGTTGTTTGTGTTTTATAGGATTTTGAGTAACTCTGCTCCGCGCCGGACTCTCCGTGCTCATCCGCTACACCACCCATCACCTTTCAGGTTCTTCGTAACTCTCTACTCTACATTAGTCCTGTGAGGACACAGAACAGTTCAAGTGTGGGGTAGGGTGTTAGATAACCATGCATGATCTTGATTGCCTATATCTTTGTGTGTGCCTCGTGATTCCTGTCCAGTTCTCTAGCATAAAATTGCTCAAGTCTTGACTTTGGATGTTAAATTGACTTCAATTTTGAACAATGACGTCTAGACTGTTCCACTTAGAACCTGTAACCAACGTGTCAGAACTGATATTAAATGAGTCTAGGTCAGAACAGATCATAAATCACTTCTGTAGTTGGAACTGGAATTAATTGAATCTACCAACTTGTAACAACAAAGCTCGATAACACCGTTCTAAGATGATAAATGCTAGCTTCTTCCATGTTTTTCAGTCCATATTTGATCACCTGTGATTGTGGCTTGAGATTAGACGGAAATCCAATCCGAAATCTTGTGTAAAAAGTTATAACTAGCTAAGATTAAGTGGCTAAATGGTTAAATCAAGTAATCAAGTTGTGCTAATCAATGCTAAGTTCTTTAAAGTGCTGAAAATAAAGCTAGGCAAGCCCGACACCTAAGTGAAGTGTTCGGGTTGAGCACTAGAAAAGGCACAAATACTGTGAGCTAGGCAGGTCCAACACCTAAGTGAAGTGTTTGGTATCGAGCACTAGTATGCAGTAAATAACTTAAAGAAAGTTTGAATCTTGAAAGAAATTGTTGTTTAAATCGGTCCTAGCTAGAACGTGTAACGTACAGATCTAGAAGCGGATGAAGTCGAGTCGATAGCCACGTCACTTTTCCTACCTCCGCGTCCATATCATGGCCAGAGCTTAAAGTCGTTTTGATTAGAATTGGTGTTATCGTAGTCGGTTAATCATGATTAATTGTTTTGCTGAGAAACAATCTGTGTTGAAACCACTACTGGAAGTGTGCAGAAATCAGTATGATCGGAAACTTGTTTGGTTGATATTCTTGCATGTGTAGGTCACTCTTTCTACGTGGAACAGTCTAAACCAAATCGTTAGAATTGAATCTCAGTTTAATCTCGTGTCATTTTGAATTTGAGCGTGTTTCTATTCAGTTTGCTTGAGGACAAGCAAAAGCTTAAGTGTGGGGTATTTGATGACACTTGAATTGACGTGATTATCAGCCACATTTAAGCGACATTTCTTTGCTTAAGACATTGTTTTTAGGGTAGAATGACGAATATTCAATCGATTTCCCTATCTCATGCCACTTGTGTTACCTTGGCCCGTTTCGGGTCTATTTGATGGTTTTCTAGTGTTTTTACTTAAGCACAGGTTTTTGCCGTCAAATAAAGTAACCATGGATGTGTCTGAAGCATTGGAACCTCGAGGAATTGAACCAGAATCGGTCAAAGAAGCCATTCAAGTTCGAACAAATTTTGCCCAGTTTATACACATATTTTCGGCGAAACTACCCTTTGGTTTTCGCCGAAAAATGGAAGAAGAAACCACTGGCCGATTGAGAGGAAGATTTCGGCGAAGATACCATGGAGATTTCGCCGAAAACAAAAGGAAGAATTCACTGTCCCGAGTATGAAGAAATTTTTGCCGAAATCCCTTCACTATTTTCGGCGAAAATCCCAGTTGAATTCAGGAGAATATCGGGTTGGTATAAATAGAGAACTCGGGGCTATTATCGGGGAGGACGAACCATCACTTAACACACATCACTTTTTACAACACACACACATAACGGAGAGAGAGAGAAGACGAGTAACTAGAGTTCGAGGAGCAGGAGACGGATCGTGACGCCATCCATCCATCTCGGAGAGCCAGGGTTAGGAGTTGAAGATTCAGCAGATTGAAGCTGTCAGGAAGCATCAAAATTAGGTTTTATAGTTCTTCTCTGTCTTCCTACCTGAGATGTATTCTTTGTCTGCCTTCGACTCTTCTGGATTGGATATGAGTAGCTGAACTTGTGTAGCTTAGATTAGATGAACCCTAAGTGACCCAGGGCTTAAAGCGGTCACGGATCGGCGGTGATTAGATTCGAAATTCATTCAGTTTCATCTTGCATGTTTGATTTGTTCTTCGTTTTCTATGTTTCTTGTCTAGTTTGGCCACCTAGATTAGATTCTTGTTAAGCTAAGGATAGAAGCGAACGCTCGCCTTACTTTAAAACACCAAATCGAACAGTCAACCTTATAATTGGAGCGTGCCTTTCGTAGGAACCGATTAGGGTTGATCCATTGCTAGAGTAACTCATTAATCACTAGAATTTGCACCAGTTAAGTTAAGTCGTTGCGAGAGGCGACCGTACCCGGGCGGCTAATTAATCGTGGTAGCTAGATCGGATAGAGCGAACGTTCGCCAGTCTTAAACCTAAGGGTCAGGAGTTATGATGGTGTCTGTGAACTGAATGAACTAGAATCAAAAATCGCTGGTCTGTGACTGTTTGTGCCTTGGTGATCTAAGGGGAATTCGAAATCTAAGCTTGTTTGTCATCTTTCTAGTCAATTAATCAATCTTCAATCTTTCTTCGGTTTAATTTTCATTTTTCTTATTTTTGCATTCTTAGTATAGAAGTCGTGGAACTCACACCACGCACAACTTGTGTTTGAACTTGAATTAAAACTGTCAACTCCTTGGAGTAAGGAAGTAGAGGAAACCCCTGGAATACGATCTGCTATAGCCTTTTATTAGCATTAGTAGTTATTTGGTTGAACGCATCACAACGACACGTTCACCAATGGCGCTTGGCCGAGCATTAGTAGTAGGGATTTTTGAACCGGAGTTAGGGTTTACCCGTGATGCCGACCCTTGATTAGGGTTTGGTCTCGATCCAGAGCTCCGGTTAGGGTTTGGCCTGTATGGGGTGTGTCCGACGCTTCTGTCTCCTCTCACCGGGGCACTGATCGGTGGCGAGGTAGTAGCCCTTCTTCCAAGCCCATTCTTCAATTCTTTCTCAACCCTAATAGCCGTGGTTACCAAGTCATCATAGTCAACAAAGTTTAGGATGTTGACTTGGTGTAGGATCTCTCTTCGTAGCCCTCCACTGAACCTGGCTATCTTGGCATCCACATCTTCACTCAGATAAAGTCTTGTAACCAAGATCTCCATCTCCTGACTGTACTCCTCAACTGACATGTTCCCTTGCTTCAGAAGTTGAAGCTTGCCGTGCAAATCTCTATTGTAACTGCTCGGCACAAACTTTCTTCTCATCTTCCTCTTAAGACTCCTCCAACTAAGGACGGGGTCCTCTTCTTCTCTCCTGATCTGATTTCTGAGCTGTGCCCACCATAAAGCAGCAAAGTCAGTAAACTCTAGTGTGGCTAGGGTTACCTTTTTCCGCTCGGAGTAGTTATGGCACTCAAAGAAGTCTTCCATGCTCCTCTCCCAATCAATGTACTCGTCAGGGTTTGACTTGCCAGCAAATTTGGGTACATTGAGCTTCAAACTGCTCACATCATCATCTTCCTCCTACTCATTCCTTCTTGGCCGCCGGGGGCCATCTCCGTTCGGGCCGCCGAGTTGCTCGGTGATCCGGGCCATGTTCTGAGCCATGTTCTGGCTATGGCGGCTATTTGTGCCTCCAAAGCATTAAATCTCTCATCTGCCATGATTAGTCACGAACAAAGATCCTCCCAAAATCTCTCTAATGAACCTGACACACTCTTTTTCTTACCACTCGTGTATGAAATTTTGAAGTCACTCAAATTAGGGTTTTCTTTGAAAATTTCAAAACAAAGACAATCTCAATTCAAGTAGTTGCAAGTTTCTTTGAAGCTATGCAGTCTAAGTCTACCAATGACACTAACAAGACCTTATACCTAGGGTTTCGGATTTCTAGGGGCCAGAATCTTGGGGCTAGGTCGTGGGATGACAAGACAAACAAATTTGGGTGTTCTACTAAGAAAGCTAGTAGTACGAAAGCTAGTAGCTAAACTTATGAAAAACCCCTCTTCTTGAACTTAATCTACTACCTTGATTGTGAACGTGGCCGTGCTTTTTAGCTAGGTCAATTTTTCTAGACCTTTGATTTTTATTTTCTTTTCTTTTCTTTTTCTTTTCTTTGATCGGCCACAGCTTTTTCTCACAACAAAAACTTAAAGAAAGGTAGAAGAATAGAACAAACACAATGCACGAATTTTTTTTTTTTGGGTTTTTCTGAAACTGAAAACAACGAAAGCTAAAAGATATGAATTCAAGTAGAAGAACCTGAAAATTGGGATAGATTGTTGGTCCAAGAGTTGAACCGTGCTCTGATACCAGCTGATGCGAACCGCCTTCTCCAGGAAGGGATCGACTCAACACCCAATACTATATTATCAGCCCCACGAGAACCTAACCTTTGAAACCGCGGAGAATCCTTGAAATCCACAAGTATTGACCTAGGAACCCCAAGTATTCGGTCGAATTGGTGCCACAACAAAGGATGATAGCCTTTGTGATAAACCAAACCTTAAGCTAAGCAACAATGAGCAAAGACTTGAAGGAAATAGAACTAAGTTCTGAAATTTCAATATTCATTCAACGTGTGTTTACAATGATGGCCGAGGCCTCTATTTATAGCTTAAGGGTGGGCAAGGCTGGTTCCAACTCTAACAAGGAAAAACTAAAATAATCTTACAAATTAGGCCGAGGAAAATATTAAAAATAACGAAGTTGTCCGACATGAAAACTCCTAAACCGGCAAAATCGAGCAAAACCCTAATCCGGGCGGATTAGGGCACACCGGGTGTCCTTGTCCGGGTGGGATTAGGAAAACCTCCGGGGCGGGCTGGACTCCGGACGCGGCTAGGAAAGTGCCCGGAACCCGCGCGGTGGCATTTCTGTAATTACCGCGGGTTCCGGGTGGTCGGGTGGCGTCCTTCGGTGCTGGTGACCGGCTCGGCATCAACTGCTCTGGACCCGGAGCTAGGGTTTTGGTGATGCCGGGCTGTTCTACCCTTCTGCTGGACATTTCCTCGGACAAGTGAGGTTCCTCCCAAGTCTTTTGTCCTCCTGAATCTTTTGGCTTCAACTTGTCCGCCAGATTCTGAGTGTGGAGTAGGGTTAGCCGGGGGTAGGGGCTAGTTGGCCGTATCCGCCGGGGCCGGAGTAGTGTCCTTAGGAAGCCAACCTGTCTTGGCCACATATTCTCGAATCTTCTTGTCTTCTGTACGCCAGAACTCTCTCCAGATGGCTTTTGACGTGTGCTTGACTTGAGGGATCATTGAAGAGAGGTTGGGGAAAGACTGAGACTCAGTGCTCGATCTAGGACTTAGGTTCTCGTGGGGCTGATAATATAGTATTGGGTGTTGAGTCGATCCCTTCCTGGAGAAGGCGGTTCGCATCAGGGGTTCACGGGGCTCCAGATGCTGGGCTCTGTCGGGTCTGATGCTGATGCTGCCCGGCATCCAGGGTTCCTGTTTGACCGGCCCGATCAGTCTTCGTCCTCTAACTTCTTCATTTCTCCCCATTTCTTCTCTCCTCCCAGGGTGGCGCCTGCTAGGCTACGTTCTTATACTCCTGTAGGGCTAAGGGCCAGTGCTAACCCTCCTAAGGCTCGGGCCCCTTGTTGGCCCGGTGTTGAGTGTTGATCGGGGCCTGATGCCAACCCCCTCCTCTAGGAAGGGATCGACTCAACACCCAAAACTATATTATCAGCACCACGAGAACCTAACCTTTAAAATCGTGGAGAACTCTTGAAATCCACTAAGTAATGACTTAGGAACCCCAAGTATTCGGTCGAATTCGGTGCCACAAACAAAGGATGAATGACTTTGATGATAAACCGGTCTAGACGACGATCAATTCCATGATGGTCGAACAGAGATTAGCAATTCCATGCTAAGAGAAAAACCGAAGTTTTGAGTGTTTATTTCTTTCAAAGTTGTTGTTTACAATGAGGCTAGACGCCTCTATTTATAGGTGAGGAAGGGAGAACATGCTCTCCTTTTCCTCCTACAAAATAGCTAATAAAGCTAATAAAGAATACAAAAAATAGGACTGAAATTCGTAGCCTTGTTCACCAAGGAAAAGAGTCCTTCCTAAACAAGAACACTAAAAAGGAAAAGCTGGAAATTCCTAAAAAACAGCTAAACGGGTTCTGGAAGATTCAGCCAAATAAACACCAAACAAATTCCTAAAATTATGATCTTTTGCAGATCCGTAGTAGACTCCTTGGGCTACAACTTTCATGTTGGACATCAGTCCAAATTCTGTCTCCAAGTAGCCATATTCGTCAATCTTTGTCGGACTAGGAATCTGTCCAGAAATCCGGGTTTGGCCCTTGTTCACTTTAGTTCTGGCCCGTAGCTTCTTAGTCGTGGGCTGAACTCTTGGCTCTCCTCCAGGGTTGGATTCTCCTTGATCCTCTCCTCTTGGATCAGGCTCAGGTGGTGGCCTGATCACAGCTCCTTGCTTGGCCTTCCTCGGATCAGCATCCGAGCTCCACTCTTGATGCTTAGGCCAAGCATCACTATGACTTGTTCTAGCCCTATCTCCTTCAATACTCCTCCAAATCGAGCTCTGTTTGTTGGAGAGTGTTCCTGGGGATTCAAGCTATCCAGGACAGTTGGAATTTCCCAAAAGGCACGGGCCAATTGTAGGCTCGGCCAAAAGTGCTTCTCTGTGGCATCCGGGCACGGGCTCGGCTCGGGTGTCGGGTTTAGCTCTCGGCCTTCTTCAGTTCTGTCCAGGCCTTTTGAGTTCTGCTTCGAGCAGCTCTTCAGTAATGTCCACAGGAGGCTTTCAGGGATGGTTAATGGTCCAGGGCTCGTGACAAATGGTCTTGAGCTCCATTTGAGCACATGGGATGGTCCGGGGCTCGTTCCGGGGTCAATCTTCGGGCACCACCCTTTTCTGGCCAGGCACTCTAGGGTCCTTTGTTTCTTGTGCTCCAGGAATGTCTCTGGAGGATCCCATGAGTGGTCAGTACCTTCAGGGCTCGTGGGAATCAGGTCAGGGCCTAGTGGTGGCCCTCGGCTCGGGGCTGGACTTGGCCCTAGGCTTGGTCGGGTGGCCCAGATCACGTCAGGGCCCCCGGGCGTCGGGTCCGGCGCCCTGTCGGTCTATCTCGGGGTCGCCTGGTTGGTCAGTAGGGTATACCCGGATCGGGTGATCCGATCAGCATCTCCTCGTGCCTCTCCTGGCTCCATGCCTTCATGTATAGGTTGAGCCGTTCCTTGAAGGCCTTGGATTGGCTACGGGTTAAGGGTAGCTCGAGGCGGCCAAGGAATGGGAGGCTCATCAGGCTGGGGCTCAAGCCGGGGCTCATGCTGGGGCTCGGGCCTAGGCTCGTGCTGAGGCATGGTGTTGTGCTAGGCGCTAGGGCCGCTCTAGGTGCTGGGGCCGGGTGCTGGTCTAGTGCTGGGCTGGGCCCTGGGGCCTGGTGGTGCGCTGGTGCTGGGGCCGCTCCGAGGCTGGGCGCTGGGGCTTGGTGGTGCGCCGGTGCTGGGCCCTTGACGCTGGGCGCTGGACCGGTGCTGAGCTGGCGCTGGGCGCCGGGCCGGTGCTGAACCGGCGTTGGGCTCAGTGCTGGGCCCAGTGCTGGGCACGGTGCTGGGCCTAGTGCTGGGCACGGTGCTAGGCACGAGCCTGGGCACAACACTGGGCACGGTGCTCGGCCTAGTGCTGGGCACAGGCCTTGGCACGGTGCTGGCTCTCCTGGCTTCGGGTCTTCTCTTCGCTTGTTATGTGGAAAACACTTGCTACCGTGGCTTCTAGTTTGGCTAACCTCTTATCTGCCATGGTTAGTGCATTAACACCAAGACTTTTTCTAATATTAATTTTCTAGTACTCTCTTTTCTAGGACTCGATGCAAACAACAATTTAGTCGCTAAAAGTAGGGTCGTGGCTCGGTTAAACAACACTGGCAATGAAAGATATTCTATCCCCTCTTTTTAAACACACTATTACAACGAAAAGAAAGACTTGGTAAGGGTGGCTTTGCTTGATTTTTGAGTATTTTCTGTTTTCTTACTTCTTTTGATGTTTTTCTTGATGGATTTTGATGGCCACCAGCTTTTTCTACCTTACAAGGAAGACTCGATACAAGAATTGAAAATAGATGAATATTTTCAAAATATTTTCTAAGAACAGAATAAAGGGATATGAATAAACCTGGAAACTGGGATAGATTTGGTCCTAGTGTTGAACCGAAGCTCTGATACCAACTGATGTGAACCACCACAACCGTGGGCAGACGACCCTAACCACTGCAAGCTGATCATCAAGGGAACGAGTCGAATCTATGGAACCGAGATGGTAATCGGACTTTGACCCACTAGCTATAAAGGAGCTAGGAACCACAAGTATCCAGTCGAAGGCGCCACTTCAAGAGATGAATGCTCTTGACGATAAGCCGGTCTAGACGACAATCAATTCCATGAAGGTTGAAAAGAGAATAGCATAGAATGCAAGAAGAAATCGAAGTTTAAGTGTTTATTGATTCAAATGTGTGTTTACAACAGAGGCGAAGGCCTCTATTTATAGGTGGAGGAGTAGGGGACAAGCTCTCCTATTCCTCCTAAATAGCTACTTCATATTCTAATAAAGAAATAATAAAAGAAGTCCTAATTAGAATATTAAAGAGGACTTAAACTAATCCTAATCTATCCTAGAAGGGAAGCAAAATTTGGACTTACAATCCTACAAGGGAAAGTATTCCTTCCTAAACAAGAACTCTAAACTGGGGAGCCAAGTTTCCCCAAAAACAGCTGAAACATGTTCTGGAAATATTATGCAAATAAATATCAAACTAATTTGTAAATTTAAGCCCTTTTTCAGACAATTAGTAGACTCTATGGGCTACAACTTTTAGGTTGGACATCAGCCCAAATCATGTCTGCAGGTAGCCAATATTCGTCAATCTTTGTCCGCTACGAATCCGTCCAAAAATACGGATTTGGCCTTTTATTCATTTAGTTTTAGCCCATAGCTGTTTGGCCTCTGGGCTCATCTCCAAGGCTTGATTTTCCTCCTTTCTCTAATCTTGGATCAGGCTCAGGTGGCGGCCTGATCATAGCTCCTAGAATGGGCTTCCTCGGATCAGCATCCGGGTTGTGCTCTTTAATGCTCCATCCATGCTTTCCTAGGACTTGGCCTAGCTCTATCTCCTTCAATTCCCCTCAAAATTCAGATCCGTTTATTGGAGATTCATCATGGGGCTATAAGGATTCCAGTGCCTTTGTAAAATCCCAAAAGGCACGGGCCAATTGTTGTCTGGGGTCAAATTGCTCTGGTGTAGTGCCCGGATGTGGGCCCGGTGCATGTGGCAGGCTTAGCTTGGGGCCTTTTTCAAATCTGTCTGGGCCTTTTGACTTCTGTCTTTGCCAAGATTTCAACAATTCTTCTTGAGTCTGTTTAACTTCTAGTTGGGCTCTGGAGGTCGTGGGAGTCGGTCCGGGCCCCAGACTTGGTGCTAGGCTCGGTCCAGGGCCCAGGTCGGGGCTCGGTGTAAGCATCAGCTACCATCGGATCATTGATCTAGCTCTGACTGGCGTAGGGGCTGGCATTAGTGCCTGGATGAGGATTAGCATCCTCCCAGAGGTGTCATCTAGTTTCAAGGCTTTGGCTCTCCTAGGCTCTGGGGTGGTGCTGGCGTAGGCATGGGCCTAGTGTAGTCTCAGCCCGACATCAGTGTTGGAGCCAGATCGAAATTAATTGTGTCCAAGTCGGGCTTGGTGGCCAGGATCACATTAGGTTTGGCTTATCGTCTAGGGTATTCACCCCTTAGAAGTGGCGCCTTCGACAGGAAACTAAGGTTCCTAGACTTCATGTACTAGTGGGTATTAGTACTGAACCGCCAGGTTCCATAGATTCAATTTGAGTGCTTGCTATCAGCAGAAGGTGTTCGGGTCGTGGAGCATTTTAGCCGTGGTTCGCATCAAGAGGTGAAAGCGTCTCGGATCTTCACTCCGTGTATCACATCACCAACACCAGGCCAGCACCTGGCCAACAACGGGCCAATATCGAGCCAACATCAGGCCAGCACCGGGCCAACACCGGACCAGCATCAGGCCAGCACCGGGCCACACTGGAGCACAAGGACGCACACGGGCTTTTCATGGGAAGTTGTTTCTCACCGCATCCTCAAGGCGGCACCTGAAATAGAAGGAGAACCCGAAGACTTAGTAGAGAATAAAGTAGTCCAGCCCCGCCCCGGAGCAGTAATCAGCCCCAACGCCATGCCCCCCCCGGGACCTTGGACCAGCCCCGACCCACACTGGACCACCGGGTTACAAGCTGGTATACAATGGGAGACTGTCTCCCACCATATATTAAGGCACGCACATATCTAAAAGGAAGAACACATGAATTTGAATGAAGGAGAGGGTGCCAAGGCAGGAGAAGAAGGAGAGGCTGACTTGGGGAATAAGGATACCTTCTCACATATGTCCTCCCCAAGTCTAGACATCATTCTGGCAGCCACTCCAGCGAGGATAGCGTGGACATCGATAGCGTGAGCACAGAAGGACTTGAGCCCTGGTCTTACACCGAATCCAACCACTGTCCAAGTCCAAGAAACCATACTAACTCCCCACCAGACATCACCACACAGGTGACTGAGATTTGGAGAAGATTGTTGTATGCACAGCAAAAACAAGAGGTGGATTCGAGGACGAATCCAAAATAAGAAGAGGGGACTGAAGTGATCCTGACCACCAGCACTGGTGCCAATGCTTATTCCTGCACCACACCAGGGTCACCAACTAGGGGTAGAAGCCTAAGGTCGTACAAGAAGCACATAGAGCCAAGGCGTGCTCACAACCGAGCCTTACAAAGTTTCATAAATCCTAGGTATGTGACTCAATTGAAGTATATGCCTTCATCACTAGCTAGGCAAGCAAGGATAAGGGTCAGGCCACACCAAGCAATAGTACTGGCGAAGGCCAAGGATCCGAGCCCCGGGCCGAGCCAAGCGCCGGGCCTAAAGCCACAACTAGGCCCTAGATCAATCGCCGCGAGCCCTGAGGAAAAAGACTAGCCTTGGGACCCCCTTGAAACCTTTCTGGAAGAGCGTCAGAGAGAGAAGGCAGAAGGCTTGGCCATAAAAGTCAGAAGCCTGAAGCCAAGCCTCACCACGAGCCCCGAACTAGGCCTAGTGCCAAGACTAGGCCCCAGGTCAGCTCCCACGAGCCCCAGGCTTGAACCAGCACTTGAAGATCCCTTGGAAGCATTCCTGAAGACCTGGCCGAGACAGAAGTCCAAAGGCCTGGCCAGATTTGAAAAGGGCCGAGAGTCGAGCCAGCCATAAGCGCTGGGCCCAAGCACGGATGCCAGAAAGTGGCACTTTGGGCCAAGACAACAAATGGCTCAAGCCTTTGGGGATTTTCCAATGGCCTTAGAAACTTTGTGGCCCCTAGGTGAACCTCCAACAAATCTCATCCAGGATGGAGCCGAATTGGTGAAGGACATTAAGACCTTGTCCGTGGAGGACAAGGAATCCGGATCCAGCGCGGATACGGAACCAAGCGCTGACATGGCATCCTCATTCAATATGGACTCACCATCCGCATCTGGTGTGGACATGGAATTCGTACCCGGCTCGGACACGAGCCCAGTCTCCTAATTAAGATCTGAATACCGCTGATCTGTGACCGCTTTAAAGCCAGAGTCACTTAGAGTTCATGATGTGACTAATTTCCATGCATTTTAAGACCTATGTTTAGCCTAAGAATCTCCCGTTTTGATCTTGAAATGCCTTAGCTTATATGCTTTTTGTAGATGTTTTGTGCTAAGTGCATTTTTTGTTGTCCGGAAGCCACTTTGGGGCCAAATTCGTGGTCTATCAGAGTTTTCTCTGTGCATTTTCAGGCCATGGCGATGTAGTACAGATGGCAAGGAGCGCATAGGTGCAAACGGGAGGTCAATTGAAGCTAAGACGGAGGAGTTAAGGCTGATACAAATTCGAGATTCCTGCACAACATATCTACTAAAGTTCTCGGCTAGAACTTGTTAGTTCTCGTCGAGGAGTTTTCGGAATTAAACTTCCAGGAGGTTTTTCGAAGAAGTTCTCGGTGAGAACTTTATAAGTTTTCACCGAGAACTTAGCTCTATCGCTAGCAGATTCTCAAAGAAGTTATCGGCGAGAACTTTATAAGTTTTCATCGAAAACTTGACTCTTTTCCAACAGACCTATTTAAAGCTACAACTCGACGAGAATTGGAGGATTCAATAATTCACATAGGATACACGGGGCAGACTCGAAGAAAACCCCAATTTCTCTCATCCTCAATCGTCATCCATCAACCCTAGAACACTTCTGGTGCAATTCAAAGTAAGAGGAGCTTGGATTGAAGTCCACAATCCTTGGGAGAGGAGCTTGCAAGTGGAGGATTGAAGATTGTCCAAGGATCCAAGCCATGGTGTTCTTGGTGATCAACTCCCTTTCTCTTTCCTTTGTTCCCTTGGCCATGTGTGGCTAATTTCCTAGGTTCATCTTGGATTGATAGAATAGTTGTGCTATGATAGAGGTTTGATTATATAAGCATGCTATGATTGATCTTGGTTGTAAGAAAATGATCTCTAGACTTATTCCTAATTCCATTTTATGCCATGTTTGCTTAATTTGGTCTATTCAATGTGATGTATTGCATGAGAGTGCTTAGATCGCATGGATTGTAGGTCTAAGGATTGAAGTGAGTGTGTTCTAAAAGATTAGATCATCTCAATTCAACCATTGTTGCATGATTTCTCTCCTGTACATTTTTTCGAACACTTGGTGTGCACTTAGTTTTTCATTCAATTGAACTTTAATAGGTCCTTTGATGATTCTCTTAGTGTTAGGGCATTGACATGAGAGTGTGATGTCTAATCTTGTGGTCATATAGTTATAAAAGAGGGTTTTGTGCCTTGGCATTTCATCAAACACCTTTAATGCATCCATAGTCATTTAGCTTGAGAGCGAAGGCCTAAGTCGAGTGGTTTTAGGACAGGGATTTAGTGCTACGAGTGTGCATTGAGTCCATAGAAAAGATTTATGTGGTCATTCGATTGCATCCCCAACTTTGATTGGCTTGTTTGTTAAGTTACTCCTCTTGAGCATGATCAAGCTATCTTTCCAAGTGAACCACCTTTATCTTTGATTTGCACCGCTTTGCTTTCTTGTTTAGTTTTTTTTTATGCTTTTGATTTCTTAATCAATTCAAAACTCTTTTCAAATGAATAGACCATCTACGAGGAATGTGAGTAGTGGCCATTGAGAAAACCTCGTGGAAATACAACCTTGACTTTGTGAGTAAATAACTTGCACGTCAAGTTTTTGGCGCCATTGCCGGGGAATTTCTCAATCCTAAGAAAGCATTTAGTAGTGGACCGTTCTATTCACTTCCTTCCGTTTTAGTTTTGCTTCTTTGTTATTTGTTTGTTTGGTTTTGTTATCCCGCATTGTTGTTTGTTTGGTTTTGTTATCCCGCATTGTTGTGTTACTTTGGTGTCTTGTTGAGCTTGTGTGTAGGTACCTTGTACTAGTGCATGAGTCGATTCACTCGCCTCCAAGCACAACCTGAAATACTTAAGCAAGTAATTGATCCACCTACCCTTTCTCCACCTCACTTAGTTCATGGGAGCAAGTTTGCAACTAGGATGAACTGTGGCATGGAAATCATGGTTACGGTACCTATCAAGGGTGGAATCCGTCTCCTAACCCATACTATTATCATCATACTTTATCCAACTACAACCATGAGACTTTTGAGGGAGATGGCCAATGGTGGGGTCAAGATGAACAAGCTTTGATGTGAACCGCTACAACCGTGGGCAGACGACCCTTGAACACCGCAAGTTGAGACCGTGCAATGAGGTAGAACCGTCGGGAACCGGGGGCGGATGACGACTTTGACCCGTTAGCTATATAACAGCTAGGAACCAAAAGTGTCAAGTCGTAGACGCCACGCCAAGAGATGGATGCTCTTGATGATAAGTCGATCCTTCAGTATCGCAACATGCAGATACAATAAGGGTTTCATGAACAAAGTTTTATCAAAGGGGGTTGTTTATTTCATAAAAGTCTGAATTACAAGGGTGGCCGACGGCCTCTATATATAGGTGAGGGAACAAGCTCTCTTCCCTAAACACTACTTCCTAAATAAGAATAAAATAAAGAATCCTACTCCTAAAAAGAATCCTAAAACCCCTAAATAATCCTACTAAAAAGGAATAAAACATAAAATAATAGTTGTAGTCTTTAAAGCAGAATAAAAGACCTAAATTAGGTTAAAACCCCTAATCTGGCCGTGTACGGCTGCTTGGGCCAGTTGGGCGCATGTGGCGGCCCGGTGGGCTTGACCGGCCGAGCGTCGGGCCTGACTCGGGTGGCAGTCGCGGGCTTCGTGCTTCGAGCTGGTTCAGTGGCCGGACTTCTTGGTGGCTGGCCTCATAAAATCCCTCGGATTTGTCCGGTTGTCGGTCTAGGGATCAGGACGGGCCTTTCCTTGGCTCCTTTCCATTTCTGCTCGGGCCTTCCTTCCTAAGCTTTAGGTAGTCCTCCAGATAGCTTCGGACGTAGTTCTTCGGGGTCAGTCCAAGTGTCATGCTTCGGGGCCAAGGACTCCAATTCTTCTCATGGCTCGGCTCAGGGTCAATCTTTGAAAACTCTCCTCTTTGCGCCAAGTGTTCTTGGGCTCTCTTCCTTCTGTACTCCATAAATGCTTCCAGAGGGTCACTCAAGGAACCGGCTTCTTCTTCATGGCTCCTGGAGGTCAGGCTAGGAGCAGGCTGAAGTTTCTCTTCGGTGCTAGGGCTTATATCCTCGGCCAGCAGCATGGCCTCGAATAGCATTCCATCTCTCAGAGTCATTCTACCTGCAAGGGAAGGACTTAGTCGATATTTCTTGTTATACCTTGGCTTTAGGGCTTGTAGAGGGCTTGCCCTTGGATCCATATGCTTCTTAAGAGGCCCTAGGGTCCTGCCTAGACCAGGTGACCCTGGTGGGGTGTAGGAGTACCGATTGGCATCAGTGTAGCACTGTTGGATCATATCATCCCCTCTTCTTGCCTTGGATTTGTCCCCAAATCCATCTCGGGTTTTCTTCTAGAACTCATCACCCTCTTCCAAACTTCAGCAACATCATCTTTAGACCGAGGAGTGTCATTTGAGTCAGTAACGGACCAAGGCTCGGGTCCGTCAGTGCTTTCTCCATCAGTCTCCATAGCTCCCTCTCCTGAAAAAATATCAACAATAATGTTAAGGCTCGGAGAAGTGTCCGGTGATAGTTCCTCACTCATTTCCACATCCGGGTCAGCATCCGGATCTTCTTCACTCGGGGCAGTCCTCAGAATCCATCGAGAGGTGATCCCATTGAATCATGGGTGCATAGGGGACCGTCGGTGAAGCGTCGGGTCGGGCCATGGGGGTGCCGGTGGTGCCGGAGATAAACCAGGGCACGTCGGGCAGGGCGGCGGCACTAGGCAGTGGGGAAGCGGCGTCGGGCAATGGGGAGGCGGCGGCGCGGGCCAGTGGGAAAGTGGCCGCGGCGGCCAGTGGAGGGCCGGCGGCGGCGGCCAGTGGAAAGCCGGTGACGGCGGGCAGTGGAGCGCCGGTGGCGGCGGGCAGGTTGGTAGCGTCGGGCATCATCGTGTCGGGGCAGCCGGGGACGGGTAGGACCGGGGCTGAGCGTCGGGCAGGGAGGTGCCGGACTCGTGGTCGGGGGCGACGTCGGGTGGTGATGCGCCGGAGGGGCGTCGGGGAGCGACAGGTCGAGGCCGGGTGCTGGGGCGGTCGGGGCCTGGGGCACTAGGACTGGTCGAGCAGCGTCAGTCGGGGCCGGGCGTTGGGGCGCTCGGGCTTGGTCGAGCAGCACCGGGGCCGGGTGCTGGGGCGCCCGGGCTGGTCGGGTAGCGCCAGTTGGGGCCGGGCGCTGGGGCGCCGGGGCTGGTCAGGCAGGGCCAGCCGGGGTCCGGGCCGAGCGCTGGGGCGCTGGGGCCTGGGGCCTAGTGCTGGGGCACTGGGGTCTGGTTGGACAGCGTCGGGGCTGGGTACGGGTGCTAGGGCAGGGGCCGGGGCTGGTGCCGGGGCAGGGGTCGGGGCTAGTGCCGGAGCACTGGGTGCTAGGGTTTTAGAGGTGAACCCTGCAAACTTCTCAAGCCCTTCGGGCTTAACTTCTTCTCCTTCATCCAATTCTTCTTCTTTCTTCTTCTCTTCTTCATCATCCGTCTCAATTCCTCCTTCTCATACCACCATAGTCCGTTGGTTAGAGCAGTCCCTTGAGATATGTCCTCTACCTTGACATTTAAAGCACACAATTCCACTAGGACGTGGGTTAGAATTCTGAACCTTATAACTAGGTTGAGAAGGTGTTACCGGTGGGGCCGAATCCCTATGGTTAGGGTTTGGCCGTGAGCTTGAGCCTCGGGGCTG
Organism: Linum lewisii; assembly: GCA_034768395.1. Taxonomy (NCBI): domain Eukaryota; kingdom Viridiplantae; phylum Streptophyta; class Magnoliopsida; order Malpighiales; family Linaceae; genus Linum; species Linum lewisii. The sequence goes on along the minus strand of CM068300.1, from coordinate 33,768,443 downwards.
TTCGGGCTTCCATGGGGCTTGGCTTGCATTCGGGCCTCCTCTCCATGGGGCATTGGTCGCTCTTCTCGTGTAGCCCCTCCTTACCTCTCTCTCCACACGGGTAGCTAGGGCTTTGAGATCCTCGTAGTCAACATAGTTAAGTAGGTTGACTTGGTGCCTGATCTCGGGGTGTAGCCCTCCCACAAACCTGGCTATCTTGGCTTCGGGTTCTTCTCGGAGGTCGAGTCTGGCTACCAACATCTCTATCTCCTTGGTGTATTGCTCCACGGACATGGTGCCTTGCTTTAAGTTCTGGAGGGAGGTGTGTAGGTCTCGGGTATAGGTTCCCGGAACAAACCTCTTCCTCATGATTCTCTTGAGGTCTGTCCATGACTCGATGGGGTCTTCTTCATCCCTTTGAACTCGGCTCTTGACCTGGCTCCACCATAGAGCAGCATAGTCAATGAGTTCAAGGGTGGCGAGGATTACCTTTTTATGTTCAGAGTAGTGGTGGCACTCGAGGAAGTCCTCCATACTTCTCTCCCAATCCAGGTACTCATCGGCATTGTACTTGCCGGCAAACTTGGGCACCGTGAGTTTGAGGTTGCTCAAATCATCATCAATCTCCTGAGCTAGCCGTCGGGCTCTTCTGTTCAGGCCTTCAGGGCTGTCCTCTCAGCGTTCATCTCGTCCTCTCCCGGCTTGAAGCCTGGCTAGGGTTTCTTGGACGGCGGCCATGGTAGCGTCAAGCTTCTGAAGGTGGCCTTCCATGTTGGCTAATCTCTCGTCTGCCATGGTTAGTACTAGCAAACGGAAGCAATTTTCTATCCCCTCTTCTTAGAAATAAACTTACAACGAAAGGAAAATAACGTGGCAAGGGTAGCCTTGCTTTCTTTTCTTTTTCTTAACCACCAATTTTCTCTTGCCTTACAACTCGAAACTAAAACAAGATAATAGAAGGGAATTTTCGAAACTATTTTTCTAAAAAGCAGTAAAGGATATGAATCCAGGTAAACCTGGAGACTGGGATAGATTGTGGTCCGTGAGCTGAACCGTGTCTGATACCAACTGATGTGAACCGCTGTAACCATGGGCAGACGACCCTTGAACACCGCAAGTTGAGACCGTGCAATGAGGTAGAACCGTCGGGAACCGGGGGCGGATGAGGACTTTGACCCGTTAACTATATAACAGCTAGGAACCAGAAGTATCAAGTCATAGACGCCACACCAAGAGATGGATGCTCTTGATGATAAGTCGATCCTTCAGTATCGCAACATGCAGATACAATAAGGGTTTCAAGAACAAAGTTCTATCAAAGGGGGTTGTTTATTTCATAAAAGCCTGAATTACAAGGGTGGCCAGCGGCCTCTATATATAGGTGAGGGAACAAGCTCTCCTCCCTAAACACTACTTCCTAAATAAGAATAAAATAAAGAATCCTACTCCTAAAAAGAATCCTAAAACCCCTAAATAATCCTACTAAAAAGGAATAAAACATAAAATAATAGTTGTAGTCTTTAAAGCTGAATAAAAGACCTAAATTAGCTTAAGAACCATAATCTAGCCGTGTACGGCTGCTTGGGCCGGTTGGGCGCATGTGGCAGCCCGGTGGGCTTAACCGGCTGAGTGCCAGGCCTGACTCGGGTGGCAGTCGCGGACTTTGTGCTTCGGGCTGGTTTAGTGGCCGGACTTCTTGGTGGCTGGCCTCATAAAATCCCTCGGATTGGTCCGGCTGTCGATCTAGGGATCGGACGGGCCTTTCCTTGGCTCCTTTCCATTTCTGCTCGGGCCTTCCTTCCTAAGCATCAGGTAGGCCTCCAGATAGCTTCAGACGTAGTTCTCCGGGGTCAGTCCAAGTTTCATGCTTCGGGGCCAAGGACTCCAATTCTTCTCATGGCTCGGCTCAGGGTCAATCTTTGAAAAGTCTCCTCCTTGGGCCAAGTGTTCTTGGGCTCTCTTCCTTCTGTACTCTAGAAATGCTTCCAGAGGGTCACTCAAGGAACCGGCTTCTTCTTCAGGGCTCTTGGAGGTCAGGCTAGGAGCAGGCTGAAGTTTCTCTTCGGTGCTAGGGCTTATATCCTCGGCCAGCAGCATGGCCTGGAATAGCATTCCATCTCTCGGAGTCTTTCTACCTGCAAGGGAAGGACTTAGTTGATATTTCTTGTTATACCTTGGCTTTAGGGCTTGCAGAGGGCCTGCCCTTGGATCCATACGCTTCTTAAGAGGCCCTAGGGTCCTGCTGAGGCCAGGTGACCCTGGTGGGGTGTAGGAGTACCGATTGGCATCAGGGCAGCACTGTTGGATCATATCAAGCTTCAACACCAATGTGGAGTGAACAATGTCCCTCTCCACCTCCACTCTACCATCAAATCTTGCCGGAGTATTGTCAAGAAGAGTTCACAAGCCATGAACAATGTAACATCCCGGTTTCGAGTCTCCGGTTAGAATTTAAAATTCTTGGTTAAACCTCGTTGATTAAAACTTTGAGAATTTTAATTTGAATTTAATCAATTAATCTGTGAGGGTAAATTATTCTGGTTTTCGTAATAAATTCATTTCCGAATTGAATTGATTGGGTTTGAGTTCTAAATCGGTGGATCGAATCAATTAGTCGGACCAATTGATCCGACCCAGGAGTTTGGATTGGAGGTTGGCGTTGAAATTAAAGAGAGAAGGACTTGAGCCTTTCTGTCCAAGCATTAGTGCATCAGCAGCAGCATTAAGAAGAGGAGGAGGGGAAATAGGCGGGAAAAGAAAGAGGAAGGGGTTAGTGCTTTAAGTCCGTTCGGGCTAAGGGAAGTGAGAAGAGGCTGTTGGGCTTTAGGCCCAGCAAGCTTAGGGTCGTCCCGCAAACAGCAACAGTAGATTAAGGGAAGGAGGAGCCTTCGGCGGCGGCTGTGTTTTGGCTGCACGAAAGTCGAGGATAAATGGGAGAAGGTTTGTCGGCTTGAGTCGGGGAACTCAAGAAGGAGCTTGGCTCCGATGCAGACGTTGGAGAAAGGGATCATCGGCGGAGACAAAGGAAAGAGAGAAGGAGCCGGCGGCATGGAATCAAGGTTAGACGAGTAGCGGTGTTGGTTCAGCTTCGGAAGGACGGTGGCTGCGGCTACATTGGGAGACGCGTCAGAGGCTCACCAGAGGTCACCCGGGATGTGGCGGCGACTCGACGCGCCGTCTCCAAGGAGTTGGGAACGCCAACGGCGATGGTGGACTCGCCGGCGACAGCAGGCCTCATCGGAGAAGACGAGTCATCGTCTCGGCAGTTCATGGAAGTTTGGTGACTGAATTCGTGTTTCCTGAAAGATAAGGGACTGTTCTGTGATTTCTTTAGTTCTGTGGGTCTTCTTGGAAATTTGATTATAAGGGTTGTTTGGCAGTGTGGTTTGGGGACTTCAGTTGGCATTTCGGAGATTCCGCCATAACTTCTTCGTTAGAGCTCCGATTGACGAACCGTCAGGACCGGTGGAATCAGGACGACGAGACGGACGTTCTAGAACATAATTCAGGGGCTTATTATAGGCTAAGGTGAGGGTTTAGCGTAAGGTAGTATTGGTCGATGTGAGGAGTTGCAACCTTGACTTAGATGAATATAGGTTTTGCATGGAATTGAAAGAGAGTAAAAGGGGAAACTGTTCTGCATTGGATTGTTATGTAAATTGTGATGTTTCATGATTGTGGTGTGAATGTTAATTGATATATTGATTGATAATTGTTGGCTGATGTGATGTGGTTGGATTGGGGAAATGATTAACGATGATGTTAAATGGATCAGACTTAGTAATGAGTGTAGGAGGTATGGGACGTGATTCTTGTAAACTGTATCTATACCTTGTGCTGACAGTTGTGGTTGCAGGAGGGTGGTCCTGCCAATGTGGGTCGCCCTTTAAATGGTGAACAGGTGGATGGCCCTGCCAATGTGGGGTCGTCCAAGGAAGGATGAACAGGAGGGTAACCCTAAGACTCACGACATGGCTATTCCTGTACTTGCAGGTGGGGGTGGCCGGTGAGCTAGCGTTTACCCTTAAACTGTGTGCACAATGTGGAATTATTGGATGAAGTGTCATGTGATTACAAATGTGTGAATGGATGAAATGATGTTATGTGATATTGGATTGAGATGATGCTACGTGGTGTTTTGGATGGAATGATATTACGTGAATTGGTAGAATTGATGCTAGGTGCCATTTTGAGTGGAATTGATGATGTGTGTGAAGGTGGTTGTTAATGTGTTTAGGGTTGTAGACTTATGACTTCGCATTGTCCAATAGAATTGGTAAGAGGATTTGTACATGGAAGTGGGCAATAGAAATGGTACGTGGAATTGGCTAATGGAATTAGATAGTGGATTTAGACAATAGAGTTGGGTGAAATGAGGAATGTAGTGGAATGTGACTGTGAATGTGAGATTTGATGGTTTGATGATATGAGTGTTGGATGAATTGAATGCTATGTGTTGTTTTGGGTGATGTGGATGATGTGTGTAATGGGGGTCTATAATGTGATTGTGTTGTAGGATTGTGATATGGAATTGGTACGTGGAATTGGTTGGATGGAATTGTCAGGTGGAATCGCTATGTGGAATTGGTTGAATGGAATTGGAACATGGAATTGGTACATGGAATGGTGATGTGGAATTGTGTTGTGGAATTGTGTTGTGGAATTATGTGGTGAACCTGAATTGTGGAATTGTGATATGGAATTGAATTGTTGATGTGTGTGATCGATGTAGTTATGTTTAATGGAATTAATTGATAGAACTGGAAGGAGCCAACGTTACCCCACTCGAAATACTGGTTGAGATTGAGTCCGATTCACTGGGGTGAATCCCTTGGTTGGGTTACCAAGGTCGGTTGTCGTTCTCCTTCGTGGAAGGATCCTATATGGATGCGTCTGATGGTATACTCCTTCGGGGAAGGATCCTTTATGGATGCGTCTGGATGGTGTGATGGCCGGCGGGGTAGCGGGGAACAACTCCTTATGGCGCCTAATTAACTCACCTAGATAATGAATTGATTGTTGATGCGTGTGTGTGGTGTGCTGAACGTGATTATGTTTGTTATGTGATGTGTTGTGGCTTATATTGGATTGACATGTGAACTGAATTGTGTCGTGTTGGGTGTGGAGAATAGTGTTGATGGTATGTTTAGGTGGTAGTTATGAATGGTGAATTACTGGCATGGAGATCTACTATTGGGTGATAATTTGGATGGCTTAGGGAAGACTGATAACTTACCTAGTGGATTGATGTTGCGAGTTGTGAATATGTGCAATGAAAACGTGTTTATTGATATGTGTGCTGAACGGTTGAATCGTAGTCGTGAGAGGTATTGTGTAATGATGATGAACCGTGTGCATGATGACTGTATTATATTGTTGTAATTGAGTTTTGTGAATGTCATATTGAGGAATGCACCTATGTGATCACTTAGCTTGTTAGGGAATTAAAACTGGTAAAGGCTGAGTTGGATTCCACTGATGATGTTATGTGAGGAGTTGGAATCACTCCTTTTGGCTAGGTTCGGCGCATAGTTAAACTCAGTGGGTTCACTCAATTTCAATAGGAAATTGACCCCCCTCCAGTTTCTCTTTTGAGGTTCGCGTGGTTAGAGTGAGTGAGTTAAAGTTCAGGAGTTTCCTTGTGTGTCGAGTGTCAGTGTGTTGTTGGCGTGGAGGAGATTCTTGAAGGCTTGGACCAGGAGTTGACCATGTTTTGATTTGTTGACTATTTTGGGATTGGGTTGTTTTGTATCGATTGATTTGAACTTCAGGATTGTAAAGGAATTTTGGTTCGAATTGTATCTTTGTAACAAGTTTTGGATTTTGAATAATGGAGGCGCTTCCGACTTATGACTTCGCATTGGCCAATAGAATTGGTAAGAGGATTTGTACATGGAAGTGGGCAATAGAAATGGTACGTGGAATTGGCTAATGGAATTAGATAGTGGATTTAGACAATAGAGTTGGGTGAAATGAGGAATGTAGTGAATGTGACTGTGAATGTGAGATTTGATGGTTTGATGATATGAGTGTTGGATGAATTGAATGCTATGTGTTGTTTTGGGGTGATGTGGATGATGTGTGTAATGGGGGTCTATAATGTGATTGTGTTGTAGGATTGTGATATGGAATTGGTACGTGGAATTGGTTGGATGGAATTGTCAGGTGGAATCGCTATGTGGAATTGGTTGAATGGAATTGGAACATGGAATTGGGACATGGAATGGTGATGTGGAATTGTGTTGTGGAATTATGTGGTGAACCTGAATTGTGGAATTGTGATATGGAATTGAATTGTTGATGTGTGTGATCGATGTAGTTATGTTTAATGGAATTAATTGATAGAACTGGAAGGAGCCAACGTTACCCCACTCGAAATACTGGTTGAGATTGAGTCTGATTCACTGGGGTGAATCCCTTGGTTGGGTTACCAAGGTCGGTTGTCGTTCTCCTTCGTGGAAGGATCCTATATGGATGCGTCTGATGGTATACTCCTTCGGGGAAGGATCCTTTATGGATGCGTCTGGATGGTGTGATGGCCGGCGGGGTAGCGGGGGAACAACTCCTTATGGCGCCTAATTAACTCACCTAGATAAATGAATTGATTGTTGATGCGTGTGTGTGGTGTGCTGAACGTGATTATGTTTGTTATGTGATGTGTTGTGGCTTATATTGGATTGACATGTGAACTGAATTGTGTCGTGTTGGGTGTGGAGAATAGTGTTGATGGTATGTTTAGGTGGTAGTTATGAATGGTGAATTACTGGCATGGAGATCTACTATTGGGTGATAATTTGGATGGCTTAGGGAAGACTGATAACTTACCTAGTTGATTGATGTTGCGAGTTGTGAATATGTGCAATGAAAACGTGTTTATTGATATGTGTGCTGAACGGTTGAATCGTAGTCGTGAGAGGTATTGTGTAATGATGATGAACCGTGTGCATGATGACTGTATTATATTGTTGTAATTGAGTTTTGTGAATGCCAGATTGAGGAATGCACCTATGTGATCACTTAGCTTGTTAGGGAATTAAAACTGGTAAAGGCTGAGTTGGATTCCACTGATGATGTTATGTGAGGAGTTGGAATCACTCCTTTTGGCTAGGTTCGGCGCATAGTTAAACTCAGTGGGTTCACTCAATTTCAATAGGAAATTGACCCCCCTCCAGTTTCTCTTTTCAGGTTCGCGTGGTTAGAGTGAGTGAGTTAAAGTTCAGGAGTTTCCTTGTGTGTCGAGTGTCAGTGTGTTGTTGGCGTGGAGGAGATTCTTGAAGGCTTGGACCAGGAGTTGACCATGTTTTGATTTTGTTGACTATTTTGGGATTGGGTTGTTTTGTATCGATTGATTTGAACTTCAGGATTGTAAAGGAATTTTGGTTCGAATTGTATCTTTGTAACAAGTTTTGGATTTTGAATAATGGAGGCGCTTCCGACTTACGCTTGTTTTAAGTTTTAATTCGATTTCAAAGTTATTTCTCCTTTTATTTTTTTTATTGCTGAATCTTTGAGTGATGTTCAAACTAGTTCGACCACAGATTCAACCCGGGTCGGTTTGGGATGGATGTTACAAACAACATCCTCCACCGTTTTCCATGCTAGAGGAGCTCTTGAAGATTTCAGAAGAAAATAAGTATTTTCAAGAGGAGTTCATAAGCCATGAGCAACATTCTCCACCCCCTTCCTTGATAGATGAGATCTAGGAGATTGCGGAAGACAATGCGGTTTGGATTAATCGCATGGCTCAAACTATGGAGCTCATCAAGGAATTTTTAGAGAATGAAAGTCGTCCCAATAATTTGGAGCATGTTTATGGTGATGAGGATGATACTTGTGAGACGGAAGTGATTAACACGGAAGAAGATTTGGTAGTGGAGGAGATTGAAGGACACATTCTTCTCAAGGACACACCGAACGATGATGGTGCGTGGAAAGAAGAATCAAGGAGGCTTAAGGATGATGACACTTTAGAGGAGGTGAGACATGATGTGAAGACTCTTCAAGAAGAGGTTGCACCTAGAGTGAAGCACGTAAGTGTACAACACCACCCTATGATTGTGGTGCCACCAACCGAGACGAAGAGTACTCTTCGATCTTCTTGCTTAGTCATGAAATAATTATGCCAAGAGCCTAAGGACACATGCGTCTCGACCCCTCCTAAAGTTGTCATGAGAGTGGAGCCACATATGCTTGACCTGGAGGACTCCTTGAGTGGCATCGCCAACTTGGTAACAATGGAGCTCAATGGTGGCCCCCTACCATACTATCTTCCTCAAGCTTCAAAACTCAATGGTACTGAGCCAAGTCGAGGTAACAGTTGGCACTCAAGCTTAGCTCATTGGTCATTCTACCATTTTCTTATATTGTTACTTGGCACTCAATCTTCGTCATGGAAGAAACTACTTGATTTCATTGAGGTGCTAAGTCGGATACCATAACACAGGTATCGTCGAGCTTAAGACGTTAACCAAGCGCTTCTTAGAAGGCACCCCATGTTATCTATACTTTTTCGCTTCAATGTTTTTGTGTTGTTTTAGTTTTTTTTTTTTTTAATAAGGCTTGGCAAGCATTTGGGATCACTCTTCACCAATGGTCTTCATGGGACTCTCTCACCACTCTTGCCTCCTATGCTCTTCTTCTCCGCACGGTAATATTCGTTCCACCTTACTCTCTCGCTCTCTTGACCATTGAGGACAATGATCATGCTAGTCGTAGGGGGAATTTGAGGTTTGGTATGACTGTTTGTGGGTAGAAGTAGAATGATATGCTTTAATAGTATGCATGATTTTGTTTGATTGGCCAAATTTCTCTTGCGTAGAATCATTCAGTTCTTGACTTTTGGTGTGAAATTGACTTCAATGTTTTCCAATGATGTTTAGATTGCCTAGCTTAGAACCTGTAACCTACATGCATGCTTTGATGTCATATAACTTAGTCAGAATAGAGATTTAAATCACGCTTGTAGTGTCTCCTTGAAATGCATAAAAATGATCGAATCCGACAAGCAACCACTTGTAAGCTTTTGATCCATTGCACGTTTCTCGCAATTTCATTCCGTTTTTAGTGGCTTTCTTGTATCTTGAATGAGTTAGAATTTGCATGATACCTACTCGAGACCACACGATGACACGAGTTCTAGAATGATTTAGGCACTTAGAGTTTGCCACTTAAGCCAAAAGTCGTCCTAATGTTACATCTTCTAGGTGTAGACCTTTGTGCCTGGCCTTTTCTTTCAGTTTGCTATACATTTCAGCTGTAACATCCCCACCCAAACGAATGGTTTGGAACTTGAGTTTGGGTGGTTGAGACATTTGAAACAATGTTATTGAGGCCCCATCGCAGTCCGGGACATTCATAATTGGGTCGGGTTGAGGTTACAAGCGAGTACGTTGAGAAATTGCCGGATGTGACAGACCACAACACACGGCCGTGTGTCTTCATAACACACACTGTGTGTTTGTATCTGCCATAAATAGCTGTTTTTTTCACGGAAATTCACAATTTCTCATCTTTCTCTTTCCCCGAAAATCCTTTTGACAAACCAAAATTACCCAAGTTTCAATCCTTGATTTCGGGAGTCGTACAGCTCCGATTGGCAATCCATTTATTGCTACGCATTCGTGGAAACGAGTGGAAGAGATCGCACATCGTGGTTCAGGGTGGTTCGGAGTAGGCCGCTCTCAATGAGGAGGAGAAGAGCTACATTTTTGGAGTTGTAGAGCTTGGCTGTTCGGGTTCCTAGAAGTGTTTAGAGCCTTGTCTTCTTGTCAAGTGAGGGTTTAGCGTACGATAGGTAGTATGGTCAGTGTGAGGATTTGCAATTCAGACTTAGAAGAAAGTAGGGCTTTGCATGAAATTGGAAGAGAGTAAAAGGGGGAAATTGTTATGCAATTGACTGTTCTGTGAAATATGTTGTTTGATAATTGTTGGATGTTTGTTAATTGATGAGTTGGTTAATGGTTGTTGGCTGATTTTTAAGGTGTTGAGATTGGGGAATGTTTAACATGGATGCTTAATGGATTAAACTTAGTAATGAGTGAAGCAGGGGCGGAGATAGGGGGAGCCGGGCCGAGCCCCGGCTCACCCCATTTTTGGTCCCGAGCGTTAAATCCGAGTGTAATTATGTGATTTTTTCGAATCTGGTTCAGTATTATATTCATTCGACTCAGATCATTGATATTCAAACTTAAAAACTAAATATATTCTAAAACATTTGTCTTTGTAAACTAATATTGTTAATATACTCAATCATATTAACCATACCCTTCTTTAATACTTATATTTCGTCAACATTGTAGAGGATTGAGTAAACCCAATACCATTTTATCTCTACTTATGAATGAGTAAGAATACAAATTAATAAAAACTCGCCAGTGGCACTTTCCAATTTTCATTTGGCAAAGAGTAATACTACTAATCTTCAGAACAAATATATCGGGGGCAATAATCTAATGGTGAATAGCACTACATACTGAAAGTAAATAATATATGTGATGTATTATATATTTTAGTAGTAATTGTTTATACTATTATTAAAATTTATGAAAATAATTGTTCAATTTCGGCTCAGGGCATCTTTTAATCCTGGTTCCGCCCCTAGAGTGAAGGAGGGTTGGGATGTGATTCTGTAAATTGTCTGTTTAACTGTGCTGACGGTTGTGATTGCAGGAGGGTGGTCCTGCCAATGTGGGGTCGCCCTTTAAATGATGAACAGTGGATGGCCCTACCAATGTGGGGTCGTCCAATGAAGGATGTACAGGAGGGTAACCCTATGACTCATGAAATGGCTATCCCTGTACTTGCAGGTGGGTATGGCCGGTGAGCAAGTCGTTTACCCTTAAACTGTTTGTGTTAGGTGAATGATGGATGAAGTGTAATGTGGTTGTGATGGTGATACTGGATCCTATGATGCCATGTGTGATTGGATGATTGGTGTTATGTGTTGATTGGGTGATAGGGGTGTTATGATTTATGCTTAGAATGGAATAATTGAATTGGTACGTGGAATTTTCTTATGGAATTGGTAAATGGAATTGGTAAATAGAATTGGATGAAGGATTTGGGACTTGGGTTGATTGATTGACATTGCTTGGTTGCTATGCGTGGTTGTTTGGCTTGTGATATGTGCATGTGGGTTGGAATTGGTTAATGATGCAATTGTTGTTGGACTTGATGATTGGAATTGGTTGGTTTTGAATGAGGAATTTGAGCATGATGTTGACGTGGAAAGTGATGATGGATTGATGTTGGTTTTGGATAGATTAGATGAGAAATTGATGGATGGTTTTGGTTGATGGGTTTGAGTGATGAATGCTTATTCGTGATTAATAAATGATAGAACCGGTAGCAGTCCACACTGCCCACCTTGAGATGTGTTTAGTTGTGTCCGGTTCACGTTGAGTGAATCACTATGGTTAGCTGTGAGGGATTTATGTTGAGTCGGTCTACGTTGAGTGGATCACTTTGTTGAAGTACCAGGGATTATTGGTGGTATCGGTCTACGTTGAGTAGATCACCCTGGGTTGTATTACCAGGGATTGTTGGTCGGCAATGGTGATGTGGAGCAACTACTAGGCGCCTAATGAACTCACGTAGAGAAATTAACGAGATGTGTGTGTGTGTGATTTGTGAATGTGTGTGTGCATTGGATGTGAATGTGAGGTGTCTCGTGATGAGTTGTGGACTATGTTGGATTGCTCTGTGAACTTAATGGTGTAGTTGTCCTAAGCTGTGGGATTGATATGAATAGTTTAGGAGTGTGTCGATAATATGAACTATGAGCTATTAATATGGTGAGATGCCTAATAATTCACTTAGTAAATTGAAATGTGATCTATGATTGTGTGCCAGGTGATTGTGTATGATTGTTGTGTGACGATTAAGATGGCGAGTTGACTTATGATGCTTCTGATATTAAACTGTATGTATGATGCTTCTGATTGTTGAACTATATGAATTGGATGTAATGCTTGATTTTGTTATATTGATGCAATTGTGGTTTGTGGATGTTGATTTGAGAATTGAGCCTATGTGATTGCCTAGACTATTTTAGGGAATTAAAATATGAATGGTTGTGTTTGGTTCCACTGTTGGTTGTGTGCGGAGTTTGGAACCGCTCTTCAGGTTAGGTTTGGCGCATAGCTAAACCCAGTGGGTTCACTCAATTTCAATAGGAAATTGATCCCCCAGTTTCTCTTTTCAGGTGTTCGGTTGAGTGCAGAGGAGTTGAAGTTTGGAGTTGTGAAGTGAAGATTAGTGAACTACTGTGGAGGGACTATCGTTTTGGTTTTATGTTTCAGTTGACACGTTTTGGGTTGGGGAACTTTGTAATAGTTGTTGAGGTTTGGATTTCGGATTTTGTTTTATCGGTTGTTCGCATTTTGAATTGTATTTAATGAGGCCTTCGTTCGTTTTTGAACCTTTTAATAAGAGTTGTTTCTGTTTCTGCTGCATTTGACTCTTTTCTTTTAAAGCTGGTTCTTTGAGTAGCACTCATACCGGTTCGACCACAGGTAAACCAGGGTCAGTTTGGGACGGGTGTTACAACAGCCATCTCCATGTTTGTTTCTTCACCCCGTTGAGCCCGGAAGTCGGTCCTATAGTAACTTGCCTATATCTAGTAAGCAGGTGGTCTTAGCTATTATGTCTAGACGAGTAAATTCCTCTAGCAACTTGAAAAATCAACACTAAAAGAAAAAGAGTAAGAAAACAGAAAAGTCAAAGAAAAAGTTCAAGTTTGAAGTTCAAAGTCAAGTAGTTCTTTTAAAGTCAAAATGTTCTTCTCCCACAAATGGAAGAACGAAAGAAAAGTAAGTGATAAAGAAGAAAAAGAAAAAGCAGAAAAATCCAAAAAGGAAAAAAATTTGAATAAAAGTGCTAGGTTGCTTGAGGGTATCGTAAGACGAGCATACACTATTCCACCCGTGTCTAGTTAGAAGTAGAAAGCTTTAGGTCCTGATTCGAGCACTACAAAAAACAGGCCATTTCGCGTTATTTGAAATGAAAGAGGATGGCGTCGGTCGGTCAAAGTCTGATGCGAAATACGGTGTGCGTGTTGACCCGTGTAAATGGCGTCGGTTAGTAAATGACCGACGCAAAATGTGGGCATTTAGCTTAGCTACTTATTAGGTACTTTATAGTATATCCTACAACATATTATCTTTTTTATTACGTTAATTAATGTAGATTATGATTTCCACTACTGAACACTTCTGCTCTAAACTAAATCAGGTAGCTCCCAATGGACAAATCTTGGATATACAAACCGAGATTGTCACCGGAGTACATGGTTGGCTTAGAAAGCTTCTTGAATTTTGCTTTCTCCAATAACAATGGGGGGGAACAAGTTCTCTGTCCCTGTCCAAAATGTGGATTTAAGAAATGGCTATGTTGATGTTTACGAACATTTACTTTGAAATCCATTTCCTCAAGGCTATACTATTTGGGATCAACATGGAGAATGTAATTTCGCATCATCTTCTCGGATTAATCAACCTACAAGGGTTCATAACTATGATCCTACAGGATCCCTCCGTGCAATGATTAATGATGCTTTTGCTGTCGTTACTGAGGAGGTACCCGAGACTACTAATAGCTTTCTCGCTCGTGAAGGTATAAACGAGGATGATCAAATGAATGAAGATAATGATCCCATGCTCGAATACATTAACATGAACACCCCTAATGACATGGAGGAGCCAATTGATGAGAATATTAATTTGAGGGATTTACTAAAAGATGGGGAAACAGCATTATACGAAGGATGTACAAAGTTCTCAAAACTATCCTTCATTTTAAGGCTTTATCATATCAAGGGGATGCATAACATCAGTGACAAAGCAATGTCTATGATTATTGAGTTGTTGCACGAAGCTTTTGGGTTCGCCAACATACCACCAACAGGATACAGTGCCAAGAAAATGATCAAAAATCTTGGTCTGGGGTACACTAAGATTGATGCCTGTGCGAATGACTGTATGTTGTATTGGGGGAATTCCTTGAAAGAGACTGTTTGCAGAATTTGTAAGCAGTCTAGATACAAGGATGATGGTGGTGATGAGGTAGTTTTTGGAAGTAAGAAGACACGAAAGGCGATGAAAATATATTGCTACTTTCCTCTAATTCCAAGACTGAAAAGATTGTTCATGTGCCCTACAACAGCTGAGAGTATGGTGTGGCATTCTACAGAGAGAAGTACTGATGGAATGTCACGACATCCACGAGACTGTCAAGCGTGGATTGACTTTGACACTAGGTATCATGAATTCACTTCAGATCCTAGAAATATTAGATTTGGTCTGGCTACTAATGGTTTCAATCCTTTTGGGAATATGATCCTTAGTCACAGCACTTGGCCAATTATACTTATGCCGTACAACACGCCTCCTTGGGAATGTATGAAATCAACAGGTATGATGTTGTCTAGTATTATTTCAGGAAAGAAAGCTCCTGGAAATGATATCTACCTACAACCTTTAATTCATGAGCTGAGACTGTTGTGGGAAGGCGTAAAGCATATGATGAAGTGAAGAAAGAACCATTTCTGTTGAGGGCAGCTTTAATGTGGACAATCAGCGATTTTCTTGGACTTAGTTTATTATCTGGGTGGAACACTTATACAGGTCAGGCTTGCCCCACTTGTAATTTCGACCAAGAAGCGTTACGTTTGGCGGGAAGTGGAAAAAATTGTTTCATAGGAAGTCGGCGTTTCTTGCCTGCAGAACACCCTTTTCGATTGCAGAAAACCAAATTTAATGGTGACATTGATTTAAGGGAGCCGACCAACTTATTTTCTGGCACTGAAATTTTGAGCCAAGTTGAGAACATCAATGTCACTTTTGGAAAGACGCATGAGAGTGACAAAGGTGGACCAGCTAAGAAGAAGTCAAAAAGTGATGGAGGAAACAAAAAGAAGGCAGAACAGTGGAAGAAGAAGAGTTGTTTCTTCCAGTTACCTTATTGGGAGTTCCATAAGTTGCGACACAATCTTGATGTTATGCACATAGAGAAGAATGTGTGTGATAATCTTCTATACACTTTAATAAACGAGAAAGATCGAAGTAAGGATCACATGAAAGCAGAGATGGATTTGAAGATAATTAAAATTAGAAGGGAACTCTGGCCAAGACAAGATGGGAAAACTTGTCCAGCGGCTATATACACAATGGGCAAACGGGAAATCCAAACAATGCTCAAGACCTTGAAGGACCTTGCAGTACCAGATGGATACTCGAGCAATATATCTTGTTGTGTTGATGTGGATAGCCATAAGATATTAGGGTTGAAAACACATGACTGTCATATCTTAATGCATGAACTACTACCATTGTCCATTCGGAACGTATTTCCATTGCAAGTATCCTCAGTAATAGTTGAATTCAGCTCATGCCTGAAGCAATTATGCTCGAAAGTGGTCCATATTGATAGGTTGGATGCACTCGAAAAATGGATTGTCGTAGCTTTGTGTCGTTTGGAGATGTTATTCCCCCCATCCTTTTTCACAGTAATGGTCCATCTAGTGGTTCATTTAGTTGAAAAAATTAGACTAGGAGGACCATTCTTGATGTGACTATACTTAGTGCATTTTAAGCCTTTGATTAGCCAAAGGAACTCCCATGTTTGATCTGATTTTGCTATGATTAATATGCTTTTATTGAAGTTTTATGCAAAGTGCTCTTTTGTTGTCCGGTTGCCAGTTTGAGGCCAATTCCGTGTCTATTGGAGTTGTTTTCTTTGCATTTTCAGGATTTGGAATTGAAGTACTGGTGACAAGGAGCACGTAGGATCAAACGGGAGGTCAATCGGAGCTAGGACGGAGGAGATATGGCCGTTGCAAAATCGAGAAAAGTGCACAGCTTCATACTTAAGTTTTCGGCGAGAACCTTATAGTTCTCGCCGAAAACCCTCGGCGCGCACAAACAGTGGATTTCCAGGAGACTGATGTTTGATTTGTGAAGAATTTTTTGACGAAAACTTCCTGAGTTTTTGCCGCAAACCTATGAAGAAATGCAAGGATGCCCGGGGTTTTTCAAAGAGATATTCGGCGAAAACTTGTACAGTTTTCGTCGAAAATTCAGGGTATTTCCAGCGCAGTATATAAAGAGGAAGCGGGCGAAAATTGGGAATTCATTCACTTAATTTACAACGACACTAGACTTTTTTTTTCTCCCAATTCCAATTGCCGATCATCACCACATCTCTCTCATCCAATCATCCTTCCTTCCCCTTTATTGATCAACTCGAAGATCAAGGATCTAAGTGAAGTTCCCCACACCTTGGATTGAAGCTTGAAGAGCCAAGTTGCAAGATCCTCCATGGAAACAAGGATGGTCTCCTCTACTCAATTTCAGGTTCCTTCCATGGTTATGCTAGGCTAAGCTTAGGTTTAGTTTAGTGGGGGATGGATCAAGCTAGGATAGGTGATTGATTGTATGGATTGAGTTTCTCATAGCCATTTGTGTAAGATGATGATCCTAGACCTTGTGCTTTGTATCCATTAGAGCTTGACTTAGACTTTTGGTATTGCTTATGTCTTTCAATACATGAGAGTGATTGATTGATGTTGATCTAAGGTTTTAGGATTGTAATTGAATGATTTGAGAGATTGGATTATGCAATTGCAACCATTTTGAGCTTGTTTTCTTTGTTGTCATTTTATCAAACACTTGGTGTGCATTTAGTTTTTTTTTTCATTTGAAGGTTGAAAGACCCTTTTGATTGCTAGACTAGTGTTATATGATTGACATGAGAATGTCTTGCATCATTATCTTGTGTTAGATGAATGTTAGCATAGAAATCAAGTGTTGAGCATTTCGTTGAGCAAGCTAAGGCACTCCATTCCCTTTGTTCACATAGCGAAAGCATGGTGCATTTGGTCTAGGAGTAGAGAGTCAATTGTGCGAGAGTTCATTGATTCTACTTGAGTGAATTGCATGGTCATTAGTTTACACATCGTTGCTTGAGATTCAATCCAGCTTTCATGAACCTTGAGCTTGAAGAAACCCCTTGCTAAACTAAACTCCCTTCTCTCTTGTTTGATCCTCAATTTTACTTGTTAGTTTTACCTTGTTTGTTTATGATTTTGATTAGTTCTCATTCAAAACCAAACCCCAATTCAAATGTTTAGACCGTTCATGAACCTTGTGAGTATTAGCTTATGAGAGGACCTCGTGGAATACGTCCTTGAATGTTATGAGTTAAATCTTGCACATCAAGTTTTTGGCGCCGTTGCCGGGGACTCTCTCATTCCTAAGAAAGCGATTATTAGTGAACCGATCTTTACACTTCCTTCCATTTTCCTTTTTGTTTCCTTATTACTCTTTGTTTAATTTGTTATCCCGCATCGTTGTATTACTCGGGTGTGTTTGTTGTGCTTGTTTGCAGGTGATTTATGCTAGTGCATGAGGCGTTTAGCTCGTCTTCAAGCACGAATCCAAGGACTTGCACAAGTGATCGAGCCAATAACTATTCCCCCTCCTATTGTTGAAAAAGAGGAAGTTGAACAATCTCACACCACACTATGTCTCATCACGAGGATGAAGATAACCATTCGGAACATTCACATCAAACCAATGAAGACGATCAATCGCAAAGAGGTGTGAGGCGCACACTAGCTGATTATGCTCACCCAACACTTGAAGGGGCAGCCTCGAGCATCGTGCGAAGACTGGTAAATGCAAGAAACTTCGAGCTAAAGCCTAATATGATTCAGATGGTGCAAAATGGAGTGGTGTTCAATGGCATTGATGGAGAATGCCCATCTAGACACTTGAAGGATTTTCTCAAGATATATGGTGAAGAACGATCAGGTTCATCCGGATTGTGTGCGACTTCGACTCTTTCCTTTCTCCCTCAAAGGTAGAGCCAAGTCTTCGTTGGAGAACCAACCTAGTAGAACATTCACCACATGGGAGGGACTAGCCGAAGCCTTCTTCGAAGAGTTCTTTCCCCCTTATATGACGGATGCAATCCGAGATCGTATCAACCACTTCACACAACACAAGGGAGAGCTCTTCCATGAGACTTGGAATAGGTTCCAAGCCCTTCTTCGGTCTTGTCCTCATCACAACTTCGCCGAATGGAGCTTGGCGGATATCTTTGCTTGGTCCCTTGATTTTGAGAATACAAGGATGATCAACCAAGCCGACGGAGGTGATTTAAGGATGCTCACTCCCGAAGATGCTCTAGAACTCTTCGCGGAGATGGCCAACAAGACAAGGAGTTGGTCTCGACAACAACCTCCTAGGTCCAAGTATGGAAGTGACACTCACTACGACTCTAGGGCCATAAGTGTTGATGCACCAAAGGATTCGTCTAGCTATGGGAAAAAGCCTAAGTTACCGGGACATCGTGATGAAGATGACCCTATGTTTGCTCTCCTCATGTCCAAGATTGATGCCATGGCCTCTCAAGTAAGCAATCTTAGTATGCCTAAGCATCCCTCTAAAGTTCCATCATCTCATTTGGGTAATCCACCGGTGGCTTCAATATATTGTTGTGAATGCTGCGGGGGCCAAGGCCACGATGTGAGTGCTTGTCCCTCCGCCACTCCTGAGCTTGGCCAAGGCGATCACAATGAGGAGGTAAGCTTCGCACAAGGTCAAGGATTCCATGGTAATTTCAACCCCCAAGGGAACTATCATGGGGGTAACTACAACCGTCCTTGGAACCAAGGAGGTGGGTACAACAAGTCTAACCAAGGGTACCAAGGGCAAGGTAATCAAGGTGGGGTTACAACAAGGGTTACAACCAAGGTAATCAAGGAGGATTCCAAGGTTATAGAGTGTACAATCAAGGCAACCAATGGTCTCAAGGAGGTAACCTAAGCCAAGGTAGCCAATGGAATCAAGGTGGACAACCAAATCAAGGTCCCCAAGGTCCTACCCCACCGGGAATGTACAACCATAAAGGTGATGGACCACCCGGATTCAACAAACCACCTCACAACAAAGAGGGCGGTTCTTCAATTTCTCAAGAAGACACCAATGCGGCAATGATTCAAATTATCAAGAATCAACAAGCTTCAATTGCAAATTTGGAGAATCAAATGGGCCATATTGCTAAGACACTCTCGGAGAGACCAAAGGGTAGCCTACCCTCCAATACCGATGTCAATCCCAAAGGTCCCGAGGAGCTTATGATGGTAACATTGAGAAGTGGTAGGCAAGTCCAAGACCCCACACCTAAAGCGGTAAGAACTCAAGATGATGACTATGTTTTGGTTGAAGATGCTGTGTCCGATGATGACACAGACAAGATTGAAGTAGTATATAATGGAGCCTAGGCTAATGAAACTTCTAAGACCACCAATAGGATTGGTTCTCAAGAGGCTACGAAGAGTGCTACTCTGGTCTCTCCTCCCGCACTGGTTGTGCCTCCGTACAAGCCTAAACCACCTTATCCTTCTCACTTGAAGCCGGATTCCATGGAGAAAGATTTCAAGAGGTTTGTTGAGATTCTTGACAAGGTGCAATTCACAATGCCTTTTGGAGAAAGCAATTACCAAGATGCCTCAATATGTGAAGTTCATGAAAGAGATCTTCACCAACAAACACAAGCTTAAGGATGTAACTTCTGCAAAGCTCAACGAACAATGCTCCGCCATTCTCTCTAAACAACCACCGGAGAAGCTTAAGGATCCAGGTAGCTTTACTATTCCTTGCACTATTGGTGAGCATGCAATAAGTAGAGGCTTAGCCGATTTGGGTGCTAGTATCAATGTTATGCCATATTGCATGTTTCAGAAGCTAGGCCTAGGGAAACTAAAACCAACCCTCATAAATGTTCAATTAGCGGATAAGTCCATGAAATCGCCTCGTGGTATTGTTGAAGATGTGTTGGTTAAGGTCGGTGCTTTTGAATTCCTTGTGGATTTTGTTATCCTGGATGATATGGGTGGTACCGATGTGCCATTGATTCTAGGACGACCTTTCTTGGCAACCTCTCGTGCTTTAATTGATGTCTATGGTGGTAAACTTACACTTAGGGTTGATAATGAATGCATGATCTTTGACCGTTCAAATGGCATGGAGTTTACTTTGTCTTATGCTAGTCACCATGATCCTAAGAATCCGCATGAGCTTACTTCGGCTACTAATAGCACTAACCTTGTCCGTCATTGTCTTGCGGAGTTGTTTGCCATTAGTGATGTGCAGGAGAAGACGGATGAAGTAAAGGAGACTCCACCTTTCATACTCCCAAAGACACCACCTAAGGCTAAGAAGAAAGGTGTAAAGAAGTCACCCGAGAAGGGCAAGGAAGCCGCACCAATTGGTGAGACGAGCAAGACTAAGAAGCCACCCGACGAAAGGCTCAACTACAAGTGGTTTGGCCTCTTCTCCATTGCTCCCACTTCACCATCTGGGAAATTCGTGCTCATTCCACCCAAAGTTGGTAAGGTACAATTCAAGTTTGGTGTGCCATGCGAAGGTAATGACATCGACTTCAAGGAGGTAATGAGTTGGGATGGTTCTGCTTAGCTTACTCTTTGTGTTATCGTCTAGCTAGAGACGTTAAAGAAGCGCTTCATGGGAGGCACCCCATGTTATCCTTACCTTTTTGCTTTTATGTTTTTGTGTTGTTTTAGTTAGTTGAATAAGATGTTGGCAAGCACTTAGGAGGATCACTCTTCATAATGAGCGTCATGGGACTCTTCCTCTACTTTGGCGTCCTATGCTCTTCTCGACCAACGCGGTAACTTCGTTCCACCTTACCCTCTTGGTGGAACGTGTGTCGTTGAGGGTTCAACCAAATAACTATTAATGCTAAGAAAAAGCTATAGCAGATCGTATTCCGAGGGTCTCTTATGATTGGTTACTTCAGAACTAGCAAAATACTCGAAGGTAAACACCTTGTGCGTGGTGTGAGTTCCAAGACTTCTACTTCTAAGAAATGCAGAAAAATTAAAACAAATTAAACTAAAGCAGATTGGGAATTAGGGTTTGAAAACAAGAATGACAGACGAACTTAGACTTTGAATCCCCCTTCGTTCCCCAGAGCATTGGCAATCAACAGATCAGCGGATTTCGATTCTCATTCAATCAATTACTAAGACACCACCATAACTCCTTACCCTTAGGTTTAAGACCGGCGAACGTTCGCTCTATCCGTTCTAACTACCAAGATTAACTAGCCGCCCGGGTACGGTCGCCTCTCGCAACGACTCAATTAATTGGTGTGATTACTAATGATTTATGAGTTACTCTTGCAGTGAATTAACCCTAACTGGTTCCTACGAAAGGCACGCTCCAATTATAAGGTTAATTGTTTAATTCGATGTTCTAAAGTAAGGCGAGCGTTCGCTTCTATCCTTAGCTTCACCAGAATCTAATCTAGGTGATCAATCCAGACAAGAAACATGAACAATGAAGAACGAATCAAACATGAAAAAGAACTTATTGAATTTCGAATTTAATCACCGCCGATCCGTGACCGCTTTAAAGCCCTGGGTCACTTAGGGTTCATCTAGTCTAAGCTCTAAAGAGTTTAGCTACTCATGATCATTACAAAAGAAACAAAGACAAAGAAAGAGTTCATCATTCAAAGGAAGAACAGAAAAGAATCTGAAAAACCTAATTCAGACGACTCTGGCAGACTTCGATCTTCGGTAGATAACACTCCTAGCTCCGATTCGTCAAGGTGGAAGGGATGGCGTCACGATCTCTATTCGGCTCTTCAAACTCCAACTCTTCGCTCCAGACTTGAGAGAATTCTGATCTTGAAAAGTTGTATTATGATTAATTATGATTGTCTCCTCTTTGGGCCGTCGGGTTAAGTATTTATACTTAACCCTAATCAGCCGGATTCCTCTTATTATTTTCGCCGAAATTCTTAAGGAATTTTCGGCGAAAATTCCTTTGTGAATGGGAGTGCTTTCTCTGCCTCTTATTTTCGGTCCGAAGAATACAATGTTTTCGCCGAAATCATTCTTCACTTGGCGTCAGTTGATTTGCACTATTGTTTTCGCCGAAGATGTAAGCTTATTTTCGCCGAAAGTGTAAGTGTCAATGGGCAGACTTTCGGTTTGACTTGATCGGCTCCTTGGATCGATTCCGGTTTGATTCCTCAAGGTTCCAATGCCTTAGATACGTCCATGGCTACTCTATTTGATGGCAAAAACCTGTGCTAACATAAAAACACTAGAAAACCATCAAATAGACCCGAAACGGGCCAAGGTAACACAAATGGCACGAGATAGGGCAATCGATTGAATATTCGTTATTCTACCCTAAAAATCATGTCTTAAGCAAAGAAATGTCGCTTAAATGAGGCTGATAATCACGTCAAATCGAGTGTCATCAAATACCCCACACTTAAGCTTTTGCTTGTCCTCAAGCAAACTGAATAGAAATGCTCATGTTCATAAATGATAAGATCGATTAAATTGGAGCTCAATCAAACACAATGAATTATTAGACAGATCGATCCTAGAACAAGAAACCTAACATGCATACAGATCAGTCAAACTACCTGGTCTCACTAATAAACTGCACACGACAAGTAATTAGCAACCAATTATGCACGAATTTGACCTGACCGACCAGACTCCTCACACAGGATAAATATAGTACAATGGGAACTCTCACTCTCTGTGTTTAAGGACGTGTTTCTGCTCTCGATCATTTTCTGTTACCGAATTCTGTCATAGGTTTGCATTTTGACCACATCTCCACCACTGTGACAACACGAGTATCTAGTCAAGAAGGACTTCCCTGCTAGGACTGTCATGAATACTACACTACTCGGGTTTATAATGAGATGGATGATGGGAATGACTGATGATGGCTTTGTGCGGTGTAGCTTTCGACTAACTTCCCTCGAATCTAATCTATGGCTTCCTACCGTGTAACCAAACACGGGTGGAATGATGAACGCTCGTCCTATGATACCCTCAAGCAACCTAGCACTTATTCTTTTTCTTTACACAATTTTTTCTTTTTCTTTTAACTTCGTTCTTCCATTTGTAGGGAGAAGAACGTTTTATTGAACTACACTTTGAAACTTTTCTTATTTTTCTGATTTTTCTGCTTCTCTTTTTTTTTCGAAATTTTTCTCTTTTTCTTTCTTTACTTTTTTTTTCTTTTGTGCCGATTTTATTTTAGTTGCTAGAGGGGTTTACACGTCTGGACATATTAGCTAAGACCACCTGTTTAATGGCTATAGGCAGGTTACCACAAACCGACTTCCGGTAGGTCAATCTAGAACTACAACCACAGGGGATCAACGGGGAATGAAAGAAATGGGAAATGGCTGTAATGTATTATCGAACTGAAAGAACAGGCCAAGCTCAAGGGTCTAAACCTAGTGGATTTATTGTTTGGTAGGCTATCTGGCTTAGTAGCTGAATCTAGGTGCCCCTATCCTTCTACAACTCGTGTCATCGTGTGGTCTCGAGTAGGTCTCATGCAAATTCTAACTCATTCAGGCAAACAGAAAACCACTCAGAAAGAATTAAAATTGCAACTTACGTGCAATGGATCAAAAGCTCACAGTTGGTTTGCTAGTCGGATTCGGTCATTTTCATGCAATCAAGGCTACAAACTACAAGTGTGATTTTAAAAATTCTGTTCTGACCAGGCAATTTAGCATCAAAGTATACAAGTTGGTTCTCAAGTTCTAGGTTAAGCAGTCTAAGCATCATTATGAAAGTTTGAACAACAACTTAACATCAAAAATCAAGAACTGAGCCATTCTAATGCTAGAGAGACTGGAATGGAATCACGAGGCACACATAAAACACAATCAAGGGCAATCAAGTTCATGCAAGGTTCTCTAGCATCCTACCCCACACTTAAATCGGACTGTGTCCTCACAGGACTAATTCTAGAGTTCAGAGTGGAATGTAAGAACCTGGATGAGGACGGTTGATTTCAGAGGGTGAGCACGGATCCTCGGAGCAGAGGGAAGTGTATCAGAACCTGAAGCAAAGGGAGTCTCCCTAATGCCTACAAAACATAAACAAATGAAACATAAAAAGGAAACCGGGACAAGTGTCCCGGATCCACACAGAAAAAAGTTGGACCGAAATCCGAAAAGAATAAATAAAAAGAAGACACCAGAAAAGGAATACAACCCGATCACTGCTGGTCCGGTGAACCGGGAGGTGGAAAGTGGAGAAATTCGCCGAGCTGGCGTTGCCACGCCATATGTGCCTCATATCGCCGGTCGACGCGGCGCATATGTTGCTGCATAATAGTCCATCGCGCCTCTTGAGTGGCGTTGTCGGTGATGCGCCACTCTTGAAGTCGCTCGTATAACTCTCCAACATCCGCGGGGTGATGTCGGGGCTGATGAGTAGGCGCCGGATATGGATCGGGAATGTGCGGCGGCGACTGATGGATGTACCCTGCCTGATGGTGTGGCGAGGGTATATAATCATGAAACTCAGGCGGCGGCTGCGGCTGCTGCTCCTCAGCATCATCTTCTTCCTCCGATTCGACTACAGGCTGGAGTGGAGGATCAGCTGCTACATGGGGACTGAGGTCGAGTTCTAAGTCGTACTCAACCGCCAAGTCTTCTCCAACGGTCCTAACTGGGTGTCGTGGAATGTGCGGGCCATATTCATGGCTGATGCCGAAGGAGATGATGAGCTGTCCTATGAAGTTGCCCCCAAGAGTTTGCGGGTGGCGTCTTCCTCTTGGTCTTCTGGCGGAAGATGCGAGCAAGCACCCAGCCGGGGTGTAGAGGGTAGCTCTCTCGGCTGGCTCGGAGAAGCATGAGCTCCTCCTTGAGGATGTGGTGGCGATCCTTGTCTCGAACATATAAAAGTGACCTCCGCCAAACCATATGAATAAATTTATAGAGCGGGTGAGAGAGAGACTTAACTGAGTTGCTCACCTCGAGGCGATCGCTAGGTACACCTGTCATGTGGCTCCAGAGAGCGTGGTACTCCTCGTCGTCATCATCCTCGCCCCAGCCCAGGTGATGGTCGTGATAATGCTCGTAGGGGATGCCGAGATGAGCGGCAAACTCATCTTAGATGAGCTGCCGGTACACCCCACCAAGATAGAAGGTGACCACCTTCTGGCGTTACTTCCTCTTGTGCTCGTCCAGATCAAAGGTTGCCCAGAACTCCTGAAGGGCAATGTCTGGGAACTCGGCGGCGATGGTGGTCAGCTCGAGGAGACCAGCCGGTGCTAAGGCGTCATGCACATTCCGGTGGTAGTCCTCATCATGATCGTGCAGAGAATCCATGGAGAGAGGACGCACATCAGCTCGCCGAATGTGCTCAAGCTTCTGGAAGCACTCAATATAGAAGTCTGGTAGACGAGCTATGGTGCGATGGTATCCAGCCCGGTGAGGGAGTGCGGGTGGTGGACCCAGAACAGCAGGTGTGACGGGAGCGGCAGCTCCTGAGCTCGAGGCGTCATCAAGTCACGCCTTAGTCCTGCGCTCATAAGTGGTGTTCCTAAACCAGAATGAAACCAGATTAGTCAACCAAAACACTACCCCACACTTAGTAGAAAAACTCAATTTCACAAAGAAATGAGGGAAACTAAGTGTGGTAAGCAAAGCGGAGTAACCGGTAATCATAGACAGTAAAATACATACTTAGGAACAGCCAGAATCGGATAAGCACAATCAGAGTTCAAAAAGTCAAACCGACATTTAGAAAATCAACATTTAGGCATATCGAACCCTAATCATGGCAAGACTATCATAACTTGGAGAATGACGGTAAAATATGATTTCAAATGGCAACACGATAATATGAACGAGAATGAACACTTATGACAGCCAAACGATCACAACAATTCAAAGTCAAACAGACATTTCTCACAAAAGTCAACATAACAAGGAATTAATCGTATGCATAGCAACACATGACCAATTGATATGGAAATTAAGCACGGAACTCCCTAAACATCCTAGAACAGTTCTATAAGTTCAGTTAATCCTAGTTCACACGAAACAGCCGGCACGCAAAATGAGGCAAACCAAAAAGTCTACCGAAAGTCAACCCCGACGAAATTCAGCAATCCATATGTAAAAATATTCGTATCGAAAAGTTATAGAACTTACCTTGAGGCCATGACTGCTAAAAATGAACGAGTTGAGAGGAATCGGTGAAAAACGTTGAAAACTAGGTTTTCGGTGAACTGGAGCTGCAAAGCTCCGATTTGGCTGTTCTAGGGCTCGATGGATTCGGAATTGGGAGGGGAAGGGAGCGGCGGCGGTCGGCGACAGCGGCGGCAGTGGGAAACGGTGGCGATGGCGGTTTGAAAGAGTGGGTGGTCGGCGATTTTGAAACAAAAGGGAGAGGGTTTTGTTTTCGGTGGTAAGAACGAAAATGAGTGAAGGAGAGAGAGGAAGCAAATCCGAATTTTAAAGTGGAGGATTTCTGATTTTCAAAATTATTTTCGGCGAAATTAAAAGGATGGTTTCGCCAAAAATATCAGTTAAAATGGACTGCCGGATTTTCGAAGGTAGTTTCGCCGAAAATAACAGTATGGTTTCGCCGAAAATTTCAGTTAAAATGGCTGATGGTCTTCGAAAATAGTTTCGCCAAAAACAGAAATCTTTTCGAACCGAAAATGATGAACAGGGAGAATCAGGTTCGAAAATCAAAAATCGGTTTCGCCGAAAACAAGGGTGGTTTCGCCAAAAATTTTGAACTGTTCGGGTTTAAAATATTTTCGCAAATCCGGCTAAATTCAGAAAATCACAGTTAAATGCACAAAAATCGGAACGACCTCAATCAACTTGCTACTGAATCTATGACATGCAGACTCTACACGAAAAATAATAAATCAAACAAACTGACAATTTTGGCTCCCCCAAACCGACTCTAAAATACCAAGTTCAACAAAAATTAAAACAGACTCCAGCCGTGGGTTGCCTCCCACGAGGCGCTCTTTTATTAACGTCCTTGAGCCGGACGATACCTGGACGGTATTAGGAGACATCCCAACTTAGATTCTCCTTCACGCTCGCGTCGGAGTTCATAAAGTACAGCTTCGGGGCTTCTCCGGTAAGCGTGAATTTCTTCCCATTCACATGTAGTAGCTTGGTACGTGCATCGGGAAGATGATCAACGAACTTGAATGGTCCGAACAGCTCTCTAGAGAGATCATCCTTCTTGAGTGTGACGATGGAAGGAATGAGGACTGTCGGCTTCTTCTTTTCTTTCTTCGGCTTGGTATCACCAGGATCGGTGATCGTTAGTACTTCCTTAGGAGACGCTTTCGGCTTCTCCTTCCATACTTGTTCCGGCGCTAGTTTCTCGGAACTAATAGGTGGTGCAGCTGGCTCGGTGGAAGACGGCAAAATTTTTGGCCTCCATACCATTTGGGTCTTCGTCTTCTTGTTCTTTCCTCGAGGTCTGCTTGGTTTAGCGCTCGGTGGCTTAGAAGAGGCTTGCAGTTCTTTCTTCTTTTTAAGCGGCTTATGAACCGCAGTTTCTGGCTTCTTCTTAATAACCTGGTCCATACCTGCAGCAACAATTGGTCTAGGGACACTGGAAGAAACATTAGAAATGAAGTTGACCGAGGCCAACTCCACAATCTCTATAGATAAACAATTTGATTCTCCCT
The DNA here is from genome assembly GCA_034768395.1 of Linum lewisii. NCBI lineage: Eukaryota > Viridiplantae > Streptophyta > Magnoliopsida > Malpighiales > Linaceae > Linum > Linum lewisii. The sequence goes on along the minus strand of CM068300.1, from coordinate 33,740,934 downwards.
TAGGAATGTATTTCATACCGTCCTTGAGACGGAATGTTGCAGTGTCCTTCCCAACCCTTAAAGTTAGAGAGCCATTAGGAACATTGACATTAATTCCGGCTGTCGCCATGAATGGCCGGCCTAAGAGAAGGGTAGAATATGTCTCTTGAGTATTCATAACTATATAATCAACGAAAAACCGGAAAGGACCACAGCAAGTGATTATATCCTGGATCATTCCTCTATGTTCTCTTAGAGTTTTGTCAGCGAACATTAAATTCATGTTGGCAGGTTGTAGTTCCCCTAGGTTCAGTTTCTTATATAAACACATAGGCATGACATTTATAGAAGCACCTAGGTCAATTATACTACGCTCGACTTCAATGCCATTAATGCTCAAAGGTAAAGTAAAAGGACCAGGGTCGGGGCACTTAGCTGGAATAGGTATGGGTGGTGGTCGAGGGATGATAGCCGAGCACTCTCCCTCATTGGAAACGGGAATTTCTTCCTTCTCAGACGGGCTGGTCTGCTCACTGCTCCTGGTTGTTACGGCCTTAACGTGCTCGTTCTTCACGGTGGAGCTGTCTGGAGATGGAGCCTGATTGAAGATGGGAATACGAGCCATCGCACTAGCAATTTTATTTATCATATCCTCTATTCTCTGTCCTTGTGCGATCTGCCCTTTGTTAAGAGCGTCTTGCGCTTTGAACCTTTCCTCGTGATCATCAAGTCTTGCTGTAATTAGATCAAACTTTCTAGCTATTCTCCTCTCCCAATTATCCTCAGATATAAGATTCGGAGGCTGCTGTACTGTGGTGAATCTGGAAGGATCTTGATAACCATTGTCCATGTATTGATTCCGGCTCTGGTCGAGTTGGAAGTTGTAGGGAGGACGCTCATAGAAGCCTTCTCGTAGTTGAGGAGGTGTTCTGAACTGACGGTAGTCGGAGTAGCTCTTTGATCCCTGGTGAAGCTGTGATCAATGAAGTTGACTTCCTTTTTAGGCCAGTTATTAGTTGTACCGAGGATCTCTTCCATTTGTTTCTGTACTGCGATCTTAATCTGATCTTCACTGCTTGGTTGACTCTTGGCTGCTCCAAACTGTCTTTCCAGACTCCTGGACTTAGATGCGCAATCTGCAAAGTGAAGTAGAGCAGCTTCTGGTTCAAGTGCTGTGCAGTCGCCATCAGCTAAGGTGTTGACCCATTCAGCTGTTTCTTCATTCATCCCTTGGGCAAAGATTTCAGCTAGCTGCCCCTGGTTGAATCCGTGATGAGGGCATTCCGATAGAAGCTCTTGGAATTCGTTCCAAGCATTGTATAAGCTTACTCCTTCCTTCTGAGAAAAGCTAGCGATGCTATCCTTGTAGAATGTCGTTCTTGAAGGGGGATAATGTTCCTCTATGAAGTTCTGGGCTAGACTATCCCAGTCAGTGTAGTAGCCAGGTGGTTTCGAGCCGAGCCATACCTTGGCGTTGCTTTTAAGAGAGAATGGGAAAGCTCGTAAGCAAAGATTGTTCTTACTGAGATTCCCGCTCTTAAACGTCTCGCACATGTCCAGGAAGTTTGCCAAATGTGTGCAGGGGTTTTCTTGCGGCTTTCCTTCGAATCGAAGATTCTTAGTGACCATGTTCAGGACGAAGGTTGTGATATTATAATCAGGGTCGTCATCGTTGTGCGGCACAACGACACTAGCTCGAAGGTTAGCCGCAATTGGTCTACAGTAATCTGCCATGGTGCGCTGAGCAACTAGTACGGGAGGAGAAGGTGGTGGCGAATCTGAAATAGTTGATGAAGCGGATGAAGATGAGGAGTTCTCCTTCAACTCCTCAATCTTATTAGGGATAGGTGGTGTAGGCGGAGTGACTATGACTTGCTTTTGAGCTCGCGGTTTCTTCGGCGGAGTAGAATTACCCAGCTTAAACTGAGAATGAGCGATCGAGCGGTTCATAAACCTTTAGAACAACCTACAAGCAACAAAAGCAAACATACCGGCGTAAAATCGAAGTGGGTGGAAAAATGAAATATGGAAAGTAGAAGAAAAAATTGCCAGTTCTTCTTTCGAACAATCAAAAGAAGGTCCCCGGCAACGGCGCCAATTTGGTGGAACGTGTGTCGTTGAGGGTTCAACCAAATAACTACTAATGCTAAGAAAAAGCTATAGCAGATCGTATTCTGAGGGTCTCTTATGATTGGTTACTTCAGAACTAGCAAAATACTCGAAGGTAAACACGTTGTGCGTGGTGTGAGTTCCACGACTTCTACTCTAAGAAATGCAGAAAAATTAAAACAAATTAAACTAAAGCAGATTGGGAATTAGGGTTTGAAAACAAGAATGACAGACGAACTTAGACTTTGAATCCCCCTTCGTTCCCCAGAGCATTGGCAATCAACAGATCAGCGGATTTCGATTCTCATTCAATCAATTACTAAGACACCACCATAACTCCTTACCCTTAGGTTTAAGACAGGCGAACGTTCGCTCTATCCGTTCTAATACCAAGATTAACTAGCCGCCCGGGTACGGTCGCCTCTCGCAACGACTTAATTAATTGGTGTGATTACTAATGATTTGTGAGTTACTCTTGCAGTGAATTAACCCTAACTGGTTCCTACGAAAGGCACCTCCAATTATAAAGTTAATTGTTTAATTCGATGTTCTAAAGTAAGGCGAGCGTTCGCTTCTATCCTTAGCTTAACCATAATCTAATCTAGGTGATCAATCCAGACAAGAAACATGAACAATGAAGAACGAATCAAACATGAAAAAGAACTGATTGAATTTGAATTTAATCACCGCCGATCCGTGACCTCTTTAAAGCCCTGGGTCACTTAGGGTTCATCTAGTCTAAGCTCTAAAGAGTTTAGCTACTCATGATCATTACAAAAGAAACAAAGACAAAGAAAGAGTTCATCATTCAAAGGAAGAACAGAAAAGAATCTAAAAAACCTAATTCAGACGACTCTCGCAGACTTCGATCTTCGGTAGATAACACTCCTAGCTCCGATTCGTCGAGGTGGAAGGGATGGCGTCACGATCTCTATCCGGCTCTTCGAACTCCAACTCTTCGCTTAGACTTGAGAGAATTCTGATCTCGAAAAGTTGTATTATGATTAATTATGATTGTCTCCTCTTTGGGCCGCCGGGTTAAGTATTTATACTTAACCCTAATCAGCCGATTCCTCTTATTATTTTCGCCAAAATTCTTAAGGAATTTTCGGCGAAAATTCCTTTGTGAATGGGAGTGCTTTCTCTGCCTCTTATTTTCGGTCTGAAGAATACAATGTTTTCGCCGAAATCATTCTTCACTTGGCGTCAGTTGATTTGCACTATTGTTTTCGCCGAAGATGTAAGCTTATTTTCGCGAAAGTGTAAGTGTGAATGGGCAGACTTTCGGTTTGACTGGATCGGCTCCTTGGATCGATTTCGGTTTGATTCCTCGAGGTTCCAATGCCTTAGACACGTCCATGGCTACTCTATTTGACGGCAAAAACCTGTGCTAACATAAAAAACACTAGAAAACCATCAAATAGACCCGAAACGGGCCAAGGTAACACAAATGGCACGAGATAGGGCAATCGATTGAATATTCGTTATTCTACCCTAAAAACCATGTCTTAAGCAAAGAAATGTCGCTTAAATGAGGTTGATAATCACGTCAAATCGAGTGTCATCACCTCTCTTTCTGGATCATTGAGGACAATGCTCATGTTATTCGTAGGGGGAGTTTGAGGTTTGGTGTGATTATTTGTGGTAAAGATGTAATGCTATGCTTTGATGATTTGCATGATCTTGATTGAATGTCAAATTCCTCTATGTTAGAATCATTCGGTTCTTGACTATTGGTGTTTAATTGACTTCAAGTTTTCACAATGACGTTTAGACTGTTTAACTTAGAACCTATAACCAGCATGTTAGCACTGATATCAAATGAGTTAGGCTAGAACAGATATTTTATCACTCTTGTGTGTTGGTTGAATTGTTTGATACGTGTTTTTGAATCGCTCGATAACACCGTTCTAAGATGATTAAGGTAATTAGAAGTTCATCACATTCAGCCAAAAAGCTTACCCGAATCAATTTCCGTTAGGAAAACCTGTTAAGCCTTGGCCTGTTTGTTGGATCATACACATTTTCACCATATTCCATGTTTTTTATCACCCTTTTTGATCCCTCGTGATTGTGGCTTGAGATTAGACGGAATACTTTTCAAATCTTATGTGGAAGTTGTAAGGGGCTAGGGATCAAGTGGCTAATTTGTGAAGAGAATGTTCAAAAGAAAATGCTCAAAAGAAAGTGTTCAAGTGTTGAAACTCTTGAAGTGCCAAAAGAAAAGCTAGGCAAGATCGGCACCTAAGTGAAGTGTCGGGTTGAGCACTAGCGAAGGCAAATGCTGTGAGCTAGGCAGGTTCAACACCTAAGTGAAGTGTTGGATCGAGCACTAGTATGCAGTAGAAAAAAAAAAAGAGTTCTCAAATTGGCCCATGTTGTAGTGATCCTAGTTTGAGCGTGAAAAGTGCAGATCTAGAGGCGGATGAAGTCTAGTCGATAGCCACATCGCGATCACTCACCACTTTCCAAAATTTTCCTACCCCCACCTAATCCGTTCCATTTCCCGAGTTTAAGTCCTTTTGATTAGAGTTGGTGTTGTCGTGGTCGGTTTTGTTGTGTCCCAATTAACCACTACTTGGAGTGTGCAGAGAATAGTGAGGTCTAGACTTGTTTGGTTGACGTTCTTGCATGTGTAGGTTAAGTTTGTTTGTGGAACAGTTAAAGCCAAATTGTTTTTGCTTGAATCTCAACGGGACCGAATCTTGTCATTTGTGAACTTGGATGCTTTCTAATTCATTTGCTTGAGGACAAGCAAAGCTTAGTCGTAGGGGAATTTGATGTGACTATATTTAGTGCATTTTAAGCCTTTGATTAGCCTAAGGATCTCCCATGTTTGATCTCATTTTGCTATGATTAATATGCTTTTATTGAAGTTTTATGCAAAGTGCTCTTTTGTTGTCCGGTTGCCACTTTGAGGCCAATTCCGTGTCTATTGGAGTTGTTTTCTTTGCATTTTCAGGATTTGGCATTGAATTACTAGTGCAAAGGAGCAAGAGGATCAAACGGAAGGTCAATCGGAGCTAGGACGGAGGAGATATGGCCGTTGCAAAATCGAGAAAAGTGCACAGCTTCATACTTAAGTTTTCAGTGAGAACCTTATAGTTCTCGCTGAAAACCCTCGGCGTGCACAAACAGTGGATTTCCAGGAGACTGATGTTCGATTTGTGAAGAAGTTTTCGGCGAAAACTTCCTCAGTTTTCGCCGAAAACCTATGAAGAAATGCAAGAATGCCCGGGGTTTTTCAAAGAGATTTTTGGCGAAAACTTGTACAGTTTTCGCCGAAAATTCAGGGTATTTCCAGCGCAGTATATAAAGAGGAAGCGGGCGAAAATTGGGAATTCATTCATTTAATTTACAACGACACTCGAAATTTTTTTTTCTCCCCAAATTCCAATTGCCGATCATCACCACATCTCTCTCATCCAATCATCCTTCCTTCCCCTTTGTTGATCAACTTGAAGATCAAGGATCTAAGTGAAGTTCCCCACACCTTGGATTGAAGCTTGAAAAGCCAAGTTGCAAGATTCTCCATGGAAACAAGGATAGTCTCCTCTACTCAATTTCAGGTTCCTTCCATCGTTATGTTAGGCTAAGCTTAGGTTTAGTTTAGTGGGGGATGGATCAAGCTAGGATAGGTGATTGATTGTATGGATTGAGTTTCTCATAGCCATTTGTGTAAGATGGTGATCCTAGACCTTGTGCTTTGTATCCATTAGAGCTTGACTTAGACTTTTGGTATTGCTTATGTCTTTCAATACATGAGAGTGATTGATTGATGTTGATCTAAGGTTTTAGGATTGTAATTGAATGATTTGAGAGATTATTATGCAATTGCAACCATTTTGAGCTTGTTTTCCTTGTTGTCATTTTATCAAACACTTGGTGTGCATTTAGTTTTCTTTCATTTGAAGGTTGAAAGACCCTTTTGATTGCTAGACTAGTGTTATATGATTGACATGAGAGTGTCTTGCATCATTATCTTGTTTTAGATGAATGTTAGCATAGAAATCAAGTGTTGAGCATTTCATTGAGGAAGCTAAGGCACTCTATTCCCTTTCTTCACATAGCGAAAGCATGGTGCATTCGGTCTAGGAGTAGAGAGTCAATTGTGCGAGAGTTCATTGATTCTACTTGAGTGAGTTGCATGGTCATTAGTTTACACATCGTTGCTTTATATTCAATCCAGCTTTCATGAACCTTGAGCTTGAAGAAACCCCTTGCTAAACTAAACTCCCTTCTCTCTTGTTTGATCCTCAATTTTACTTGTTAGTTTTACCCTGTTTGTTTATGCTTTTGATTAGTTCTCATTCAAAACCAAACCCCAATTCAAATGTTTAGACCGTTCATGAACCTTGTGAGTATTAGCTTATGAGAGGATCTCGTGGAATACGACCTTAAATGCTGTGAGTTAAATCTTGCACATCAACTCTATTACCGTTGGATGTATCCTATAGAAAGGTATGATTACAATTAGTTACTCTGTTATGCAATCATTGACATTGATTGTTACTGATTATACTATTTGTCATATTCAGATTTCTTGGCAAGTTGAAATCTTTTGTGCGAAATCGATCCCTGCCTGAAGGTTCAATTGCTGAAGTTTGGGTTTCCGAGGAGATCTTTACTTTCACATCCTTGTATTATGAAGCTGGGATTTAAACTTGATTCAACCGTGGTTCTCGGCTCCATGAACAGGTGGAAGATGAAACACTTAACATGTGTATGTTCCCTTCCATTGGTCGTCAAGTCGGTGGTGAACACCCATTCAAGTTATCAGATACGGAGTGGCTACAAACACACCGACATGTTCTTATAGGTTCCACTGAAGTTAGGCCATTTCTCCAGTAAGTACAAAACTGAATTTTATGAAATCTTACCGTGTCTAGTATCTTCTTTTAATTTCAAACTTTGGTGGTAATGGGGAATTATTAGGGAGTTCCAAGAAATCACTAGACAACGACTTCGTGGTAGACCATCAACGAAAGTTGAAAAAGCTGTTCATAAGGACTTCGTGCAATGGTTTAGGACTCGAGTAAGTATTCTCCAAACCTCATTATGACCAAGTACTTAGGATGTTATGATGTTATTATTTTCATATCATCAGGATGTTATTATTTCATTTTCAACAGATTCTACATGACGACCAAGTAGTCCATTCAAAAAATCTAAGATTGTTGGCTCGAGGTCCTCATCGGAATGCTTGCAGATTTAATGGTTATGATGTTAATGGTTATCGGTTTAAAACTAGTGCAAACCCTTGATTGAGCCGCCAGAGATGAAATCATGGGCCAGTACTTACATCTTGGCAGATATTAACAAGAAGTGGCGGGACTTCAAAACCAAATTGTGGACCAGAGATGCGGTTAACACGTTGAAGGCAAGGATGAAGAAGGATGATGAAGCCGCTGGCGAGGATTTCGACATGGGTGAGTTTGTGGTGCCTACGAGGGCATGGGCATTAGACCACAAGCCGTCTAGGATCCCTCCTCCTATGTGGGCACAGCTCATGGATCTGAGACTGATGACGGATATGGTGGTAAGTAGAGTTGAAATTGGAAATGAGTTAAAAGTATTTTATGACTTTGATTCTGTTTTAATACTTATATGAATTGATTGTTCAAATTGTAGGAGTTGGCTCAGAAGAACTCTTCCCCTAAGAGGAGCCATAAGTCACCCGACACTGGAGGTTCGAAGAAGCTGCGAGTTAGAGGGTTTGAGTTGGTAATAATCCAGATTTAATTGTTAGAGATTTATGTCTTTATGTTTATAGAAAGTTTACTAAACATGGTTAGTTCGTGCACAAGTAGGCAAAAGAACGGGGGAGGGTGCCATCTAGAGGTGAGTTGTATGCTATCACTCACACGAGGAAGGATGACACTTACACCGATCCTAAAGTGGTAAGTCCTGTTTCATCTATCTAAAGTGGTCTGTATCTAATCAAATTAGGGGTTTTCAATTTTTTTCTTTTTATTCATTATGCAGCCTGAAATCTTGGAGCAAACCTGTGATTAAGGCTGGCAATCGGTTGCCGATTTTTTGGTTAAAACTGAGAACCGGACCAAAAATTGGGTGACCGAACTGAAAACAAACCGACTCGGTCCGGTCGTCGGTTGAATGATTTAGGAATTTTTGGTTTCTGCCAGTTTTTGGTCAAAACCGATAATAAATCGAAAACGAGCTAGAAACTGATTTTTTAATTCTCTCTCACTCAGCAACAGTCAGCTCTCTCACCGCGACTCTTTCAGAAACTAAAAATTGAGACCTAATTCTCTCTCACTCAGCACGCTCCCCTCTCTGACTCTAACTCTCGCTCATCTCAATGTGAAATGGAAGCTTCGAAGCTTCGAGCCGCACTTGCTCCCCTCTCTTGCTCTCTCATCTCATTCTCTCTGTGAAATTCGGCTGCAAGAATCAAAGGAGCGACACTGGCGACGCTGGCAATGCCTTGATGGCATACCGTCGGTATTCGGGTACAGCCAAAGACCAGAGTCAGGTACCTAGGTCCCTAACCCCTCAATCGATACTCCCTTCTCCATTCAATCTAACTATCGCCTCTAAGTCCCTAGCGCTCAATCTTTCTATCTACTCTTTTCCAGTCTTCCTCACTTCTTCGCCTTGTCAGTCTCTCAACCTGAGCAGCACTCAGCACTGCAGTCAGCAGGACACACTGTGTCAGGATCGGCAGCACATAGCAGCAGAAGTTAGCACTGGAGTCAGTAGAACACAGCAGCACACAGCATCACAGCATCATCAGGTAAATCATTGATGCTTGTTGAGTTGTTGTTGTGGTAATTGTTTTGTATTAGATGAGAATGGAATCGAATAATCGATGGTTGTTTGTTTACTATTCGAAGCTTTCTTAATTAATTTAATGGTTGCTTGTTCAATTCATATTTAGGTTTTGAATCTCATCCTTTCCCGTTGCTCACTCGAAGACGAAGTAGCTCATACGAAATGTAAGTCTTCTTTCATAAATTATTTATATGATTTAAGAAACTGAATTCTCTCAAGGGTTTGAAGTCATGAGCTACTATTATTTCTTCTAGTTTGGGTGTGTCTAGTGAAGTTTGAGCTTTTGTTATTCGTCAAGTATTATCAATGTCATCGTCCCCCATCCGAGTAGTAGTAGCAAACACACTATCAGTTGACATGTCAGAAAGTTTAGAAGGTCCGGATGCTAACATTAAACGAGTAATTGAATTAGAAAAAAGCCAAAAAGGCAATGAATAGTCAATTAATCAAACCTTGGACTGCTTCCTTCTTTTCGTTTGTATTGAAAACCTTCCTTGTTCATTCTTTAACCTTGGTGGTTGGTCTCCAGAAGAAATTGAATTAGCTCATGTCCCAAATTATTTAACCTTCATTAACCTTCCTTGTTCTCTCAAGGGTTTGAACTTTGAAGTCTTCTTTCATGTCCTGTCCTAACCATTTTAGATAACCAAAGATTCAAAACTAAATCATGATTCAAAACTAAGTCTTCTTCTATTTGTGATCTATTATCAACCGTAAAATATTGGTGGGATGTAATTGTTAGATACAGTATGTTTTCAGAACTCTCCATCCATTTTAGATACACCACTATCATGGGTTTTGAATGAGAAAGCTTTGCCATCTGATTATTCGATTTCTCTTTATATGATTTATTATGTTTGTGATTGTGATTAATGAAATTAGTACACTTGGTTAGCTGTATGATCATGGTCTTTTAGAATGGGTTTGACAATTGACATGTATGTGAATTTGCAGGAATTCAGATCAAAGAAGAATGGAAGCGGGTGTGAATACGCGAAGTGGTAAGCGTAAAGGAATTCAGACTCAACCGCCTGCACATAAACGCACCAAGGGTAATTCACGACCTCCTATTTCCAAATAACCGAGTCGCAATCCGGCTCCCACTACTCCGGCTCCTGACACTGAACCTGAGGTACCTGCTGCTACTCCTCCTACTCCTATCAGTGACAGTGCTAATAGTGCTAGTGCTAGTAGTGCTCCCTAATCAACACATAAGTCATGGTCATCAGCGTGGACAGGTATGGTTAAGTTTGTCGATGAGCACGGGAATAAGAAAGCTAAGTGCAACATATGCGAGAAGGTTCTTGCAGCTGATCCTACTTTGAATGGTACTTCTACTTGTAAGAAGCATGCAATTAAGTGTTTTGCAAAGAGGGATGCAAGAAATGGACAAACTACTTTGGTAATGAAGAAGAGTTCAACTGTTAGAGGGGAAGCAACTCCAGATGCCTGGCATTTTAGTCAAGTTGCTATAAGGTTGGCTCTAGCAGAAATGATAATAGTTGATGAGCTTCCTTTCATCTTTGTGGAGCATAGGGGGTTTAAACGTTTTATGCATGTATGCTGCCCAGAGTTCGACATTCCTTTGAGGAGAGCAATTGATGCGCGAGATTTAACTCACAACATACAAGGTCGTATTCCACGAGGGCTCTCTCAATAGCTAATACTCACACGGTTCATGGACGGTCTATTCTTTTAAAATTGGTTTTAGTTTGAAAATGAAATAAAAACATAAAGGAAACTAAACAAGAAAGCAAAACAAAATGGTGCAAATCAAAGGTAAAGGAGGTTCACTTGGAAAGATAGCTTCATCATGCTCAAGAGGAATACATGCACAAACAAGCCAAACATGATCGAGGATGCAATCGAATGACCATGCAAATCCCTTCTATAGACTCAATGCACTCTCGTCGCACTAAATCCCTATCCTAGAACCACTCAACCTAGGCTCTCGCTCTCAAGCTAAGTGACTAAGGATGCATTAAAGGTGTTCGATGAAATGCCAAGCTACAAAACCCTCTCCTATGACTCTATGACCACTAGGCTAGACACCACACTCTCATGTCAATGTCCTAACACTAAGACTAATCAAAGTTCAATTGAATGAAAAACCTAATGCGCACCAAGTGTTCGATAAAATGCACAAGTGAGAAATCATACAACTATGGTTGAATTGAGATGATCTAATCTCTTAGAACACACTCTCTTCAATCCCTAGACCTACAATCCATGTAATCTAAGCACTCTCATGCATTACATCACAAATAATAGACCAATCAAGTCATAGCCATCAATGGAATTAACAACAAGTCTAGAGACCATCTTCTTACAATCCAAGATCAAATCATGGCAAATTTGTACAATCAACCTCTATCCTAGCACAACTAATCTATCAATCCAAGGAAACCTAAGAAATCAGCCACACATGGCCAAGGAAATGAAGGAAAGAGAAAGAAAGATGATCACCAAGAACACCATGGCAATCCTCCTCTTGCAAGCTTCTCTTCCAAGGTTGTGGACTTCAATCCAAGCTCCTCTACTTTAATTTGCACCTTGCTCTAGGGTTGTGGATTGGAGATGAGGAGAAAAGTATTTGAGAAGTTGAGAGAAAAGGATTTTGATGAAGTGTGAAATCTGAAATTAATGAATTCCTCCTTTTATTTTCGCCTCCTTCTTCTTTATATACTGTGCTGGAATTGCCTGGTATTTTCGGCGAAAATTCTGTAAGATTTTTGCCGAAAATGTCTTTGAAAACCCCGAGCGGCTGCACATTCCTTCATACATTTTTGGCGAAAACTTCCTTGAGTTTTCGCCGAAAATTTCTTCACAAATCGGAAGTCTGCCTTCTGCTTAAGCTTTTCGGTCGAGAACTTAGAGTTCTCGCCGAAAACTCCTTAAGAAATGTTGTGCACTTTTCCCGATTTTGCAACGGCCATATCTCCCCCGTCCTAGCTCCGATTGACCTCCCGTTTGATCCTACGTGCTCCTTGTCACCAGTACAACAATGCCAAAACCTGAAAATGCAAGGAAAACAACTCCAGTAGGCATAGAATTGGCCTCAAAGTAGCAACCGGGCAACAAAAGGGCACTTTGCATAAAACATCCATATATGCCTATAAATCATAGCAAAATGAGATCAAACATGGAAATCCTTAGGCTAATCAAAGGCTTAAAATGCACCAAATATAGTCACATCAGCAATACCAGAGGATTGTTTCAAACTCTTTATTGCTGAGCATCAAAAGTTAAAGGATTACTTGAGGACGGCTTGTGCTGGTCGAGTGTCGATAACAACTGACACTTGGACATCTGTTCAGAATCTCAATTACATGTGCATAGCAGCACATTTCATTGGACATGAGTGGAAGTTGCATAAGAAGGTTATCAGTTTCTCTCGGATTATAAGTCACAAGAGTAGTGATAATGGGGCAGGGATTGCCAAATGCCTGGATGAATGGGGGCTGAAGAGGCTTTTCACTGTGACGGTTGATAATGCGAGTGCAAATGATTATGCTATCAAGTACTTGCATGGGAAATTACATGGTTGGGGTAATCAGTTCTTGAGCGGCAACTACTTGCAAGTTCGTTGCGTTTGCCACATTATCAATCTAGTGGTTCAAGATGGACTAAATAAGATTGGAATGTCAGTTAGGCGAGTGAGGGAGGCGGTTAGATGGGTTCGTGCATCGCCAGCATGTGAAGAGTGTTTTAGGAATGTTGTGGGCATCAAGAAGATGAAGTGCAAGAAAATGCCCTTACTAGATGTACCAACTAGGTGGAATTCCACATTCTCAATGTTAGATACGGCTTCAGCTTATGAGAAAGCATTCAAAGTTCTAGAAAATATGGAAAGTAACTTTGTGGAAGATCTGGAGGCGAAGACTTATCAAGGTGAGTTTATTGGTGTTCCTAGTTCTAGTGATTGGGATAGTGTGAGAGTCCTCACTAGTCACCTGAAGTTCTTCAGTGACATCACTTGTGTTGCATCTGGTACCTCATATGTTATTATTAATCTCTTCATCAGAGAAGTGACAAAGTTGTTTTATCATATTAAGAAGATGAAAAGAGACGAGGAAACAATCATATCACCAATGGCAAGGTCAATGGAGGAGAAAGTTGAGAAGTATTGGTCTGAGGACGTTGCTAACGTCAAAGCTAACAGACTCGTCTACATCGGAGCTATACTCGATCCACGAAAGAAGATGGAAATCATTCCATATTCTTTCAAGCTGATTTATGATCCGACACAATGTGCTGAATTGGTAGAGATGGTGAGAAGTGAATTGCATGCTTTGTTTGACCTATACAAGGAAGTGTATGAGAAACGTGTCAACAGTAGTCAAATTGGATCTGTAGCTTCATCAACACAGACTAACGGTGTTAATGGAGGAGATGGGGGAGACGAAGATGACTTTGAGGAGGACCAAGAGATTGAAGATGATTGCTTCCCTGCGTTTGACAATGATAATCACACTGGTGATGACCCTAGAGCAAAGTTGGTGAAGTATCTAGCTGAAGCACGAAAAGTTAATAGTACCATAAGAAGCAACGGTTTGATGTTTTGGAATATTGGAAAGCATCTGCACTCAGGTTTCCAATCCTCAGTGAGATGGCTAGGGATGTACTTGTCGTCCCAATTTCATCTGTAGCTTCTGAGAGTGCTTTCAGTACTGAGGGACGAGTGTTGAGCAACTTCAGGAGCTCAGTGACTCCTGCTATTATAGAAGCTCTGATTTGTGCTAAGGATTGGTTGCGGTCAACATCTCCGGATATATTTCATCCTGAAGAGGAGGAAAATAAGAATGAACAACTGGAGTTCGAGAAAGGTAAACTCTTTATCTTCCATATCTAGTAGTAGACAAGTAGTGTATATTGATACTTGATAGTTGATAGCATTTATACATTTATACTCGTTACAAGTCTTGTTTTGTTTAGGTTTTGAAGATATGGTTTTGAACTTTAATGCTACTCCATCAGCAATTGGTTCTGATCCTCTTGTGCAACCCGTTCTACAATCATTCATCAAGAAGAATGGCAATGACAATGACGATGCTATTACTAGTGATGATGATAATGACTACAATGAAGACGATGCACTTGAAAATGAAACGTGTGGTATGGAGGGCGCGTCAGATGATGATTAGCTTTTAGATGTTGCGAATTGGGATGTTGAATTTGTTTATGTTGTTAATGTTGAACTTGTGTGGTGTTTGAATTATGATGTTGTTGACTTTGGAATTATGGTTATGAGTTATGACTTATGAATTATGATGGATGGTTGATTGTGGATTTGTGGTATGAGATCTTTTGTTTTCGTTTCAGATATTATTGCGAAGAACTGAATTGCCGAAATTGTAGGGTTATGCTGCCGAAATTTTAGCAAAACTAAGTGAACGTGACTCGTTACTTCTTGCTATTTTAACAGAAAAATCCACAAGTATGCTTAGGAAAGGGAAAATAGAAAGGAAAAGATGCCCCAAACCCCACCAATGATTAGTTCTATTTGTCAGCAGAATGGATGAATGAATGATCCAAGTCTCCATTTGTTTTTATTCTTTAACTGCTACGGTTTCAAGTCAATTTTCGGTCAAATTTGGTTTCAATTTGGTTTTAGGTAATGTTCGGTTTCAATTCGGTTTTTGATAATTTCTATTCGGTTTTTCGGTCATATTTGGTTTTTGTTCAAAGGGAACCTAATTTGATTTTCGGTCGCGGTTCGGCTCGACTAAAAAAAACCGAGTGAAATTGGTTAGGTCGCTGGTCCCTTTTTTTGCAGAAAAATGGTTTTGGTCAACCGACAATTCGGTTCAGTTTTTGACCGAACCTGGCCGACTGCCAGCCCTACCCGTGATCCCTCTGTTCCAATAGAGCCTTCAGCGAATGATGCACTGGGCCTTGTCTATTCGAAAGAGCATAATGGTCGGGTTCACGAGCTCGGATTTGGTGTCACCCCCTCTATGGTATGTATTGTGGTATATACTTGCTAATCGTTTTAAGCTAACAGTTAAATAGTAATTTTATGATTTTCTTTACTTTCCATGTAGGTCAATATGAGTAGGAAGCGTGGTGGAGCCAGCCAGAGTAGTAGTTCAGCTACTACTGCTCACGTCTTCGGTCATTGTCCTGCTGATGATCGCATAAGGACGTTGGAGGCTGAGGTTCAGCAACCGAGCGGGCTGGAGGCTGAGGTTCTGCGCCTCAGTCAGTTGGTTGCAGATGGAGGTTCATCATGCACGAGGACGAGGAAGGGGAAAGAAAAGATGACACTAGATGATCATGGAGACGAGGATGAGGGTGAGTATGACACCGATGATGAGGAGGATGAGACCGATGATGAGTAGATAGGACTAGACACGTAGATTTGGATGTGTTGCTTATTTAGTTTTGGATGGATGTTATTTACATATGTTGGATGTTTTTGATGACACTCGATTTGACGTGATTATCAGCCTCATTTAAGCGACATTTCTTTGCTTAAGACATGGTTTTTAGGGTAGAATAACGAATATTCAATCGATTGCCCTATCCCGTGCCATTTGTGTTACCTTGGCCCGTTTGGGTCTATTTGATGGTTTTCTAGTGTTTTTACGTTAGCACAGGTTTTTGCCATCGAATAAGTAACCAAGGACATGTCTAAGGCGTTGGAATCTCGAAGGATTGCACCGGGATCGATCAAAGGAGCCAATCAAGTTCAAGAAAATTCCTGCCCGGATTACAAAGGAATTTTCGCCGAAAATACCCTTGTATTTTTGGCGAAAATATCATCACAAATCGGCTGTTGGCAACTGAAGGAATTTTTGGCGAAATCGATCAAGTCTTCGACCGAGAATGAAGTCCAAGAGAATCAGCCGGCGGAACCCCTCATTTGCAAAGGAATTTTCGCCGAAAATCCTTCAATATTTTCGGCGAAAATATTAGCAGAAATCCGGCTGATTAGGGTTAAGTATAAATACTTAACCCGGCGGCCCAAATAAGAGAAATAGAATTTTACATCATAATATACTTTTCGAAATCAGAATTGGAGGAATTCTCTGAAGTTCTGGAGCGAAGAGTTATAGTTCGAGCAGCCGGAAAGAGATCGTGACGCGATCCCTTTCATCTCGGAGAACCGGAGCTAGGAGTGTAGTTGACCGAAGATCGAAGTCTGTCAGAGTCGTCTAAATTAGGTTTTTCAGATTCTTTTCTGTTCTTCCTCTGGATGATGAACTCTTTCTTTGTCTTAGATTCTTTTGTGATAAACATGAGTAGCTAAACTCGTTAGAGCTTAGACTAGATGAACCCTAAGTGACCCAGGGCTTTAAAGCGGTCACGGATCGGCGGTGATTAGATTTGAAATTCAATCAGTTTCTCATTCATGTTTGATTTGTTCTTCATTGTTCATGTTTCTTGTCTGGATTGATCACCTAGATTAGATTCTGGTTAAGCTAAGGATAGAAGCGAACGCTCGCCTTACTTTAGAACATCAAATTGAACAATTAACCTTATAATTGGAGCGTTCCTTTCGTAGGAACCGGTTAGGGTTAATCCACTGCAAGAGTAACTCATAATTCATTAGTAATTGCACCAGTTAGTTAAGTCGTTGTGAGAGGCGACCGTACCCGGGCGACTAATTAATCTTGGTAGTTAGAACGGATAGAGCGAACGTTCGCCGGTCTTAAACCTAAGGGTAAGGAGTTATGGTGGTGTCTTAGAATTGATTGAATGAGAATCGAAATCCGCTGATCTGTTGATTGCCAATGCTCTGGGGAACGAAGGGGGATTCAATGTCTAAGTTCGTTTGTCATCTCTGTTTTCAAACCCTAATTTCCAATCTGCTTTAGTTTAATTTGTTTTAATTTCTCTGCATTTCTTAGAATTAGAAGTCGTGGAACTCACACCACGCACAACTTGTCTGCATTCGAGTATTTTGCCAGTTTTGAAGTAGTCAATCTTAGAAGACCCTTGGAATACGATCTACCCTAACTTTTGTTAGCTTTGTTAGTTATTTGTGTGAAACGCATCACAACGACTGCGCGTTCACCAAATTGGCGCCATTGCCGGGGACTTATTTTGATTGCTCGAAAGAAGAACTGGCAATTTATTCTTCTACTTTCCATCTTTCACCTTTCCATCCACTTCGATTTTACACTGGTTTTGTTTGTCTTTGTTATCTGTAGGTCTACAGGTGTATGCCTCACCATCCTTGGACTTGCTCTCAAACCGAACAGGCTAAGAGTGCAGAGAGACCAGGCAGTTCTGCTCCACCTCTACGATCACAGATTCTGAAGAAAGGCAGATCCAATCCATTCATCACTCCGATCAAGATCGAGGAACTGAAGGAGAGTTCCTCATCTCCATCTTCACCTGTACCGTCATCTTCATCCGCTTCATACACCGAGTCACTCTCACCTCCTCAATCTCCTGCCATGGACGATAGATTACCACCACCACCACCGAATGGCGATCCACCGCCACCGCCACCACCTGCACAGAAGAGTCTAGCAGACTACAACAAGCCGGGCGCGACTAGCGTTCGATCTGCCGTTGCCGTTCCACGCATTGAAGGAGATCCTAACTACGAGATCAAGATTCCATTCTTGACTATGATCTCTAGGGATTTACAGTTTGAAGGCAGGCCCCTAAACAATCCGTGCACTCATCTTGCAGACTTCCTTGATCTCTGCAGCACTTTTAAGAGCGGAAACCTTGACAAAAACACTCTTTGTCTGAGAGCTTTCCCGTTCTCTCTAAAAGGCCATGCTAAGAGGTGGCTTACTGGCAAACCACCTGGCTATTACATTGATTGGGATACTCTGGCTCAGGACTTCGTTGAAGAATACTTCCCTCCGGCCAGAACAACTGCTATCAAGGACAGCATCGCCAGATTCTCCCAGAAAGAAGGAGAAAGCTTGTATGATACTTGGAATCGATTCCAAGAACTTCTCTACACCTGCCCTCATCATGGATTCGAGCAGAGGCAGTTAGCTGAAATTTTTGCTCGAGGACTTCGAGAAGAATCTGCCAAGTGGGTCAATTCTCTAGCTGAAGGGGATTGCACTACACTAACACCTGAAGCTTCTCTTCTTCACTTCGCAAACTGTGCTTCCAAGTCAAGGAACTGGGAACGACAATCTGAAGGATCAAGGAGCAAGCTAGATCTCGAAGCTACAATCAAAGCAGAAGTAGAGAAGCATTTGAAGAAGTCTACCACACCGATCAAGCCGTCGGCAGCCTCTGTCTACGTTGCCGATTGCGAGTGGTGTGGAGCTTGCGCACATAACGGAGGCCGTTGTCAGAATTTTGGTAAGGCAGAAGTCTGGTCTGCCTAAGAGGTAAATTTCATTCAACAAGGCTTCGTAAATAATCAGAATGGTTATGCTGGCTACCGTAACTTCAGACAGCAAGGGAACTATCAAGACAGACCTCCTTACAATGTCGGTGCCAACCATAACCAGAACCAGAATAACCGCCCGGCTGGTCCAGCTCAGGATCAGAAGCCTAACCATCCGCCGGCAGGTGTCTACCAGCCGCCGCATCGCAATCCGTGTAATTATGGAACTGCTCCTGGCAATCGCCAAAATCAATATCTTAACAATACCTATCCAGGGCAGCAGCATGAAAGAGAGAACAATGTCAGTGACCTGGATAAGAAACTCAGCCAGATCATCACCAGACTCGATGATCATGACAGTCAGTTCAAGGCTCAAGCTCTTCTCAATCAAGAACAGATAGCATCTAGACAAAGAATTGAGCAAGCCGTGAACAACATCTCGAGCATGCTAGCATCTGGTCGACCATTTGGCCAACTTCCTAGCCAGACAGAGCCGAATCCGAGAAAGGAGCAAGCCAAGATGGTAACCGCTCAAAAACTCCTAAACTTAATTGCTGATGCTTGTTCTGTCTTACGCAGGATCGCTGAAACTCCGGAGGAAGAAGAAGAACAGGAACCGGCGCCTAAGGAGGATGATCCTCCTCTTGCACCGTACGTCGTGAAGCCTCCTTTTCCAAGAGCATTGATGCCAAATGCAAGGATCGAGACTGGCATGAAGGGGAACAAGGAAGGATATCCTGACATTCATATTAAGAAACCTGCCTCTCCATATCCAGCTAAGTTATCTGATCCTGGTTCTTTTACTTTACCTTTGGTCATTAATGATGTTGAGATTGAGCGTTGTTTGGTTGATCTAGGAGCGTCTGTTAATGTTATGCCTATGAGCCTGTTTGAAAAATTGAACCTAGGAGAACTTGAACCGCCTAGTATGCAACTTGTCTTTGCTGATAGATCACTTAAAACTCCTAGAGGAGAAATAAAAGACGTTGTTACTAAATGTCGTCCGTTCACGTTCTTAGCTGACTATGTAATTATGGATACTAGTACGGATGATTCTACCATTCTCATAGGTCGACCTTTCATGGCTACTACTGGAATGAATATTAACGTTCCAACTGGTTCTTTAACTCTAAGGGTCGGTAAAGAAACGAAAACGCTCCGTCTTAAAGATGGCATGAAATATGACTCTAAGAATGAAGAATCTCACTGCCTAGCTGTTGAAACTGTGGAGTTGACTCCGGTCAACTCCGTTACTAATGCTTCTTCTAGTGTCTCTAGATTAGTTGTTGCTGCAGATATTGAACAGGTTATTAAGAAGAAGCCGGAAACTTCGGTTCAGAAGCCGCTCAAGAAGAAGAAGAAGGAACTGCAAGCCTCTTCTAAGCCACCGAGCACAAAACCAAGCAGACCTCGAGGAAAGAACAAGAAGACGAAGACCCAAATGGTCTGGAGGCCAAAAATTCCGTCGTCTTCCACCAAGCCAGCTGCACCATCAAATCGTTCCGAGAAACCGGCGCCGGAACAAGTATGGAGGGAGAAGCCGAAAGCATCTCCTAAAGAAATACTGACGATCACCGATCCTGGTGATACCAAGCCGGAGATAAAAGAAAAGAAGAAGCCGACAGTCCTCATTCCTTCCATCGTAACACTCAAGCAGGATGACCTCTCCAGATAGCTGTTCGGACCGTTCAAGATCATTGATCATCTTCCCGATGGACGTACCAAGCTCTTGCATGCGAACGGGAAGAGATTCACGCTTACCGGAGAAGTCCCGAAGCTGTACTTCATGAACTCCGACGCGAGCGTTAAGTAGAATCTGAGTTGGGATGTCTCCTAATACCGTCCAGGTATCGTCCAGCGCAAGGACGTTAATA
Organism: Linum lewisii; assembly: GCA_034768395.1. Classification (NCBI taxonomy): domain Eukaryota; kingdom Viridiplantae; phylum Streptophyta; class Magnoliopsida; order Malpighiales; family Linaceae; genus Linum; species Linum lewisii. The sequence goes on along the minus strand of CM068300.1, from coordinate 33,720,867 downwards.
AAAGAGCGCTTCGTGGGAGGCAACCCACGGCTGGAGTCCGTTTTTTATTTGTGTCAACCTTAGTGTTTTAGAGTCGGTTCGGGGGAGCCAAAAGTGTCAGTTTGTTTGTTTTCTTATTTTTCGTGTGTAGACTGCGTGTCGTAGTGTCAGTCGCAAGTTGATTGAGGTCGTTCCTTTTTTTGTGGATTTAACTGTGATTCTCTGAAGTTGGCCGGATTTGCAAAAATATTTTCACCCGAGTAGTTCAAAATTTTCGGCGAAATCAACCCCTATTTTCAGCGAAATCACCTTTTGAATTTTCGAACCCGGTCTCCTGTTCCATATTTTCGGTTCGAAAAGTTGAGTGTTTTCGGCGAAAATCTATTTGAAAACCGGCAGTGCATTTGAACGTTTGTTTTCGGCGAAAACACCCTTTCATTTTCGCCGAAAATCCTTTTGAAAACCACCCAATCCTCCACTTAAAAATCCGGACTTCAGACCCTCTCTCTCCACTTGCCATTTTCGTTCCAAACCCGAAAAAAACCCCCTCCTCTTTGTTTTTTCAAAAATCACCGACCGCCACCACAATTTCTCGCCACCGCCGCCGCCGTCGCCGACCGCCGCCGCTTAACTCCCCTCTTCCTTCCGATCATTTTGAGCCCTAGAACGTTCGAATCGGAGCTCTACAGCTCCAGTTCACCGAAATCCTTGTTTTCGGAGTTTTTCACCGATTTCTCCCAAACCGTTTGTTTTTAGCATCCATGGCTTCAAGGTAAGTTGTACAACTTTTCAATACGAATCTTTGGACATATGGATTGCTGAATTTCATCAATGTTGACTTTTGGTTGACTTTTCGGTTTGCCTCGATTTGCATGCCGACTGATTTCGTGAGAACTAGGTTAGCTGAACTTGTTGAACTGTTCTAGCATGTTTAGGGAGTTTCGTGCTTAATTTCCATATCATTTGATCATGTGTTGCTATGCATAGGATTGATTCTTTGTGATGTTGCCTTTTGAGAAAATGTCGGTTTGACTTTGAATTGTTGTGATCATTTGGCTGCCTGATGTGCTCATTCTCGTTCATATCATTGTGTTTGCCATCTGAGATCATATTATGCCGTCAATTTCCCCATTGTGATAGTCTTGCCATGATTAGGGTTCAATATGCTTTAATGTTGACTTTTTGAATGTCTATTTGACTTTTTGAACTCTGATTGTACTATTCAATTCTGGTTATTCTTAAGCATGCATTTCATTGCTTGTGATTATCGATTAATCGGCTTTGCTTACCCCCACTCAGTTTCCATCATTTCTTTGTAAAATTGAGTTTTTCTACTAAGTGTGGGGTAGGGTGTTAGTTGACTAATCTGGTTTCGCTCTGGTTTTAGGAACACCACTTATGAGCGCAAGACTAAGGTGCGACTTGATGCCGCCTCGAGCTCAGGAGTTGCCGCTCCCGTCACACCCGCCGTTCTGGGTCCTCCACCCGCACTACCTCGCCGGGCTGGATACCATCGCACTCTAGCTCGTCTTCCTGACTTCTACTTCGAGTGCTTCCAGAAGATCCAGCACATTCATGGAGCTGACGTGCGCCCTCTTTCCATGGAGTCCCTCTCCGAGCACGACGAGGACTACCACCGGAATGTGCATGACGCCCTAGCACCGGCCGGCCTCCTAGAGCTGACCACCATAGCTGCCGATTTCCCAGACATTGCTCTCCAGGAGTTCTGGGCAACCTTTGATCTGGATGAGCACAAGAGGAAGCAGCGCCAGAAGGTTGTGACCTTCTATCTAGGTGAGGTGTACAGGCAGCTCACCTACGATGAGTTGGCTGCTCATCTTGGCATCCCCTACGAGCATTATCACGATCATCACCTACGCTGGGGCGACGATGATGACAACGAGGAGTACCACGCGCTCTGGAGCCACATGACTGGAGTGCCTGGTGATCGCCTCACGGGCCACGACTCAGTTAAGTCCCTCTCTCACCCACTCTTTAAATTTATTCATATGGTTTGGCGTAGATCGCTTTTGTATGTTCCAGACAAGGATCGCCACCATATCCTCAAGGAGGAGCTTATGCTTCTTCGAGCCATCCGAGAGAGCTACCCTCTTCACCTCGGCTGGGTGCTTGCTCGCATCTTCCGCCAGAAGACCAAGAGGAAGACGCCACCTCGCAGACTCCTGGGAGGTAACTTCATAGGCCAGCTCATCATCTCCTTCGGCATCAGCCATGAATATGGCCCGAACATTCCATGAAGACAAGTTAGGACCGTTGGAGGAGACTTAGCGGTTGAGTACGACTTAGAGTTGGACCTCAGTCCCCAAGTAGCAGCAGATCCTCCACTCCAGCATGTGGTCGAGTCGGAGGAAGAAGATGATGCTGAGCAGCAACAGCCCCAGCCGCCGCCAAAATTCCAAGATTATATACCCTCGCCACACCACCAGGCAGGGTATGCTTACCAGTCGCCGCCGCACATCCCAGATACATACCAGGCGCCTCCCTAACAGCCCCGACACCACCCCGCGGATGTTGGAGAGCTGTTTGAGCTACTGCAGGAGTGGCACATCACCGACAACGCCACTCAGGAGGCGAGATGGACTATTATGCAGCAGCATATGCGCCGCGTCGACAGGCGGTATGAGGCACAGCTGGAGTGGCAACGTCAACTCGGCGAGCACCTCCACTTTCCACCCCCCCCCCCCCGACACCCCTGACCAGCCATGATCAGGTGGTGTCCTTTTCCTTGTCCTTTCTTTTTATTTATTCTTTTCGGATTTCGGTCCAACTTTTTTCTGTGTGGATCCGGGACACTTGTCCCGGTTTCCTTTTTATGTTTCATTTGTTTTTGTTTTGTAGGCAGTAGGGAGATTCCCTTTGCTTCGCTTTGGTAGATCGCCTCTGCTCCGAGGACCCGTGCTCATCCCCTACGCCAATCATCTCGGTCCAGGTTCTTCTACTTCACTCTGAACTCTAGAATTAGTCCTGTGAGGACACAGTCCGATTTAAGTGTGGGGTAGGATGCTAGAGAACCTTGCATGAACTTGATTGCCCTTGAATTGTGTTTTTGTGTGCCTCGTGATTCCATTCCAGTCTCTCTAGCATTAGAATGGCTCAGTTCTTGATTTTTGATGTTAAGTTGTTGTTCAAACCTTCATAATGATGCTTAGACTGCTTAACCTAGAAATTGAGAACCAACTTGTATACTTTGATGCTAAATTGCCTGGTCGGAACAGAATTTTTTAATCACACTTGTAGTTTGTAGCCTTGATTGCATGAAAATGACCGAATCCGACTAGCAAACCAACTGTGAGCTTTTGATCCATTGCACGTAACTTGCAATTTTAATTCTTTCTGAGTGGTTCTCTGTTTGCTTGAATGAGTTAGAATTTGCATGAGACCTACTCGAGACCACACGATGACACGAGTTCTAGAAAGATAGGGGCACCTAGATTCAGCTACTAAGCCAGATAGCCTACCAAACGATAAATCCATTAGGTTTAGACCCTTGAGCTTGGCATGTTCTTTCGGTTTGATAATACATTACAGCATTTCCCATTTCTTTCATTCCCCGTTGATCCCCTGTGGTTGTAGTTCTAGATTGACCTACCAGAAGTTGGTTTGTGGTAACCTGCCTATAGCCATTAAACAGGTGGTCTTAGCTAATATGTCCAGACGTGTAAATCCCACTAGCAACTAAAAGAAAATCGGCACAAAAGAAAAAAAAATAAAGTAAGAAAAGGAAGAAAATTTCGAAAAAAAGTGAAGAAAAGAAAAATTAGAAAAGTTTCAAAGTTTCTAGTTCAATAAAACGTTCTTCTTCCTACAAATGGAAGAACAAAGTCAAAAGAAAAGTTGAAAAGAAAGAAAAAAAAATCATGTAAAGAAAAAGAATAAGTGCTAGGTTGCTTGAGGGTATCATAGGACGAGCGTTCATCATTCCACCCGTGTTTGGTTAGACGGTAGGAAGCCATAGATTAGATTCGAGGGAAGTTAGTCAAAAGCTACACCGCACAAAGCCATCATCATACATTCCCATCATCCATCTCATCATAAACCCAAGTAGTGTAGATTTCATTACGGTCCTAGCAGGGAAGTCCTTCTTGACTAGATACTCGTGTTGTCACAGTGGTGGAGATGTGGTCGAATTGCAAACCTATGACAGAATTCGGTAACAGAAAATGATCGAGAGCAGAAACACGTCCTTAAACACAGAGAGCGAGAGTTCCCCATTTTACTAAATATTTCCTGTGTGAGGAGTCTGGTCGGTCAGGTCAAATTCGTGCATAATTGGTTGCTAATTACTTGTCGTGTGCAGTTTATTAGTGAGACCAGATAGTTTGGCTGATCTGTATGCATGTTAGGTTTCTTGTTCTAGGAATTAGCTGTCTAATAATTCATTGTGTTTGATTGAGCTCCAATTTAATCGATCTTATCATTTATGAACATGAGCGTTTCTATTCAATTTGCTTGAAGACAAGCAAAAGCTTAAGTGTGGGGTATTTGATGACACTCGATTTGACGTGATTATTAGCCTCATTTAAGCGACATTTCTTTGATTAAGACATGGTTTTTAGGGTAGAATAACGAATATTCAATCGATTGCCCTATCTCGTGCCATTTGTGTTACCTTGGCCCGTTTCGGGTCTATTTGATGGTTTTCTAGTGTTTTTACGTTAGCACAGGTTTTTGCCATCGAATAAGTAACCAAGGACGTGTCTAAGGCGTTGGAATCTCGAAGGATTGCACCGGGATCGATCAAAGGAGCCAATCAAGTTCAAGAAAATTCCTGCCCGGATTACAAAGGAATTTTCGCCAAAAATACCCTTGTATTTTCGGCGAAAATATCATCACAAATCGGTTGTTGGCAACTGAAGGAATTTTTGGCGAAATCGATCAAGTCTTCGACCGAGAATGAAGTCCAGGAGAATCAGCCGGCGGAACCCCTCATTTGCAAAGGAATTTTCGCCGAAAATCCTTCAAGATTTTCGGCGAAAATATTAGAAGAAATCCGGCTGATTAGGGTTAAGTATAAATACTTAACCCGGCGGCCCAAATAAGAGAAACAGAATTTTACATCATAATATACTTTTCGAAATCAGAATTGGAGGAATTCTCTGAAGTTCTGGAGCGAAGAGTTAGTGTTCGAGGAGCCGGAAAGAGATCGTGACGCCATCCCTTTCATCTCGGAGAACCGGAGCTAGGAGTGTAGTTGACCGAAGATCGAAGTCTGTCAGAGTCGTCTAAATTAGGTTTTTCAGATTCTTTTCTGTTCTTCCTCTGGATGATGAACTCTTTCTTTGTCTTAGATTCTTTTGTGATAAACATGAGTAGCTAAACTCGTTAGAGCTTAGACTAAATGAACCCTAAGTGACCCAGGGCGTTAAAGCGGTCACGGATCGGCGGTGATTAGATTCGAAATTCAATCAGTTTCTCATTCATGTTTGATTTGTTCTTCATTGTTCATGTTTCTTGTCTGGATTTATCACCTAGATTAGATTCTGGTTAAGCTAAGGATAGAAGCGAACGCTCGCCTTACTTTAGAACATCAAATTGAACAATTAACCTTATAATTGGCGTGCCTTTCTTAGGAACCGGTTAGGGTTAATCCACTGCAAGAGTAACTCATAATTCATTAGTAATTGCACCAGTTAGTTAAGTCGTTGCGAGAGGCGACCGTACCCGTGCGACTAATTAATCTTGGTAGTTAGAACGGATAGAGCGAACGTTCGCCGGTCTTAAACCTAAGGGTAAGGAGTTATGGTGGTGTCTTAGAATTGATTGAATGAGAATCGAAATCCGCTGATCTGTTGATTGCCAATGCTCTGGGGAACGAAGGGGGATTCAAAGTCTAAGTTCGTTTGTCAACTCTATTTTCAAACCCTAATTTCCAATCTGCTTTAGTTTAATTTGTTTTAATTTCTCTGCATTTCTTAGAATTAGAAGTCGTGGAACTCACACCACGCACAACTTGTCTGCATTCGAGTATTTTGCCAATTTTGAAGTAGTCAATCTTAGAAGACCCTTGGAATACGATCTACCCTAGCTTTTGTTAGCTTTGTTAGTTATTTGTGTGAAACGCATCACAACGACTGCGCGTTCACCAGTTTTATAGATATATTAGTTGTTTTAGTAAAATGTGCTATAATTTTCTGTTTGTGATGGTTTTAGTGAAAATGGGATAGCGAAAATGTGCTTTGTATGCAGGTTTTTGCACTAGAAGAGTATGAGAATGATAAGAAAGCAGGAAACTGGGGAACCTATAATCTGTAAATGGCGTCGGTCAATTATATTTAGCGTCGGTTAAGACCAACGCAAAATGGATCCGTAATGTAGAGTCGAATTGTAACCCGTAGCGTCGGTTAAAACTGACGCTAAATGGACCCGTAATTTAGCGTCGGCTAGCAGCAAATTGCGTCGGTTACATCCGACGCTAAACACCCTACACCCACCCAACCGGCTAATCGACTCGTGGGTGGCTGGGCCGCAATGGCGTAGGTTGGTTAACATTTGACGTCGGTTGACGTTTCGACCGACGGTATGGTTTAGCGTCACTGTAATTTTCGTCGGTCACATCAACCGACGCAACATGTATGTAACACCCATCCCGAATCGACCCGGATAAAACCATGGTCGAACTGGTTATGAGCATCACTTGTGATAAAATCGAACCGAAATACACAAAACCATCAAAGATAAAACCGATAAAATATTATCATAAAAATAAAAGGCGTGATCCCCACTTAAAAACATTTCAAACCACAATCGATCAAACCTCTTAATCCACAACATCGATAATTCTCATTTAAAATTCCCCAAGTTGTCAACTGAAATGCAAATACATAAAAACGAAATCCTCGTCCTCGGTCACCATCCTTTAGTCTTCAAGCTCAACTCCACTGCCATCAACCAACAACTGCTGCTCCAACTCAGATCTTACTTCTAACTGAAATGAGAGACTAAGGGGGGATCAGTTTCCTAATGAAACTGAGTGAACCCACTGGGCTTAACTATGCGCCGAACTACCTAGGGAACATCCCAGACTCCCACATTGTAATACACCAATGGGACCAAAAATTACATTCCATTTTAACAGCCTAATATAGTAGTTCTAAGTGATCAATCATTTCCCTCTACCCCTATTCACATCATGCATTACCCCAACAATTACATCTCATAATCATAAACAACCAAATTCCCAACATCCACACTAGCAGCGATTAAACCAATATTAGCATCATCATCACATATCATGACATAGTATACAAGAAGCAACATCACAAGGCAATTCACAAATCAATCAAACAGAACTCACAACAAGTCATGTAACAAGTCATAACAAGTCACATCACAAGTATTCTATGTGTGTTATTAGGCGCCAAGTAGATTACCCTGCACCACCTCTGCCGGCCTGACGCACCTCTCTCCCTTGAAGAGACCCAAAGACGCTTCCTCTCCCTTAGAGGACACAACGAGACCTTTCCCTTGAAGGAATCGTAAACAAGACTCACAAACAAAATCGCGCATTTCCCTTGAAGACGTGACCGCACCTCTCTCCCTTGAAGAGGCACTTAGCACCCATAGTGCAGTTAAGGGGGCAGTGCAGGCTCCTACCGGTTCTATCATTTCAATTCCACTTCACACAACCACAACAATTACACACCTCAACCATCAACAATACAATTTCATTCAACCAAATCCATTTTACAATTCTATGTCTCAATTCCACTTTCTAATTCCATTTCCTCATTCCATGTACCAATTCTATTTTCTAATTCCATGTCATAAATCTAAACCAAAAATCACATTATCAACCACCATTACACACAACATCAATTTCACTCAGTTCAACACGTCACATCAATTCACCCAATTCAACTAATTCCACGTTTTCCACTTCAATCAAATACAACTTAAGGATTTATGCATCAAAATCATACAAGGGTAAACGGTTAGCTCACCGGCCACCCCCACCTGCAAGTACAGGGGTAGCCTTGTCGTGAGTCCAGGGTTACCCTCATGTTCCTCCTTCATAGGACGACCCCACATTGGCAGGGCCATCCTCCTGCAACCAACATTCCAGAGTTCCAATAATATATATATATATATATATATATATTGCACAAGCAGGAATTAAACTCTCATTTCTAACCACCTAATCATCCATACAATCAAATAGGTCAACCAAACATTCAAACAGTCAAGTCAAGCATCGCATATAACAATCAATTTTGACCACATAGATTAACCATTTCAACTCTCCAGTTCATGCATCTCTATTAATTATTAAGTCGGATTATAATTCCTCACATCTCTACTTATCGATGCTAATCCCTCACCTTAGCCTAAAAGAAGTCCCTGAATTCTGTCATAGAACGTCCGCCTCGTCGTCTTGATTCCACTGTTTCTGACGGTTTGTCAATCGGAGCTCTAACAAAGGAGATAAGGCCGAAACTCTGAATTACCAACACCTCTCCTGCCAAACAGCACCTTAGTGACGAACTTCCAACAGGGACCACAAACTTACATAAATTACCAAAGAGTCACTTAACTTCCAGTAATTGCAAAAATGGCCATGGAACTCCTAATAAATGCTGCCAAGGTCCTTCTTCCTCCCCAATTCATCCTTGGCCGACGGCAAGCTTCATTCACTGCCGGCGAAGCTCTGCAGCCGTCTCCCAACTTCTTGGAGACCACTGTCGAGGCCGCCATCACTCATCTCACATCCGTCGGGCGCCTTCGATCGCTTCCACCGATTTGCCGGCGCCATCTGATGCCTCTGAAGTAGGAACTCAAAGTCCAATCTCCTCCAAGAACCCTGCAACCGGACTCCCTTGTCGCGCACGAGCTTCAAGGTCTAGCCGCCAATCCCACCATCAAACCTGAACCCTTTGCCTCGAATAGGGAGAAATCCATCCCCTCGCCATTCTTCTCCTTCAGAAACTGAGATCCCAACTCCGAAACTCGCACCACCACTGCAAATAATCTCTCCCTTGAAAACAGTGCGCCGCCAACTCCCCTCATTCTCTTCCTTTTCGATTTATGCTTTTCTACACATTACCCAAGGCCGAACCCTTCTTCACTTCCCTCCACACTCAACCACAAACGGGCCGAAGCCCTCTTCTTCTTTGAGCCCACACGGCTGCTGCTGCTTGTTGTCGCTGGGCAAGAGCCCAATTCCCACTCTTTCCAACTCCAACCCCAAGTCACTCATGGGTCGGATCAATTGGTTCAACTTATTGGTTCGCCCCACCGATTTAGAACTCGAACCCAACAATTAACTGGTAAATGATTTATTCCGCCACCGAAATAAATTACATTTGCCAATTAATTATTAAAATTCAAATTAAAAATCCTCCAAGCTTTCAGACAACGAGTTTAACCATGAAATTTTAGGTTCTGACTAGAAACTCGGAACCGAGATGTTACAAGTCTCCACAACTTCAAAGGATTTCGTCCCCGAAATCTCAAACCTCCACTCTAAACTTAACCACATAGCATCATAGCTACCACTTGCAAAGCATTGACCTTACTCCACAACCTCAAAGTCTTGCGTACATCGTTCGCCTTCCGTTATTCTTTTCAAACCCCTTGAGCAATTTCCGCCCAATTGTACCAACTTGTCAACTACAAAACTGTCCTTACTCACTACCCTTCCATAACGGGTTCGACACTTCTCACCCCAAGCTAAATCCAAGACTTCACTACTATGACATCCCTCTAACCAAGTAAAGGGATTCCACTAGACGGTGACTGCTTCCCTCTTGCTTTCTTCGTGACTTAAAAGGACCGAGGACCAAAACACTTTTAGTTGACAAATTTTTAAATCGCTTTCTTTCTTAAAACCCACTTTCTTTTCAAAACCCCAACCCAAAGAAATAAATAGCTTGAAAGACCCTAGAATGTCAGTACTGCATTGATGTTCTATCCTTTCCATCAGAGGGTAGCTAATCCTCTAATAGAATGAACAGTTCATTTATGCAGCAGAGACAAACCAGGCTCTGATACCCTTGTAACACCCATCCCGAATCGACCCGGGTAAACCCGTGGTCGAACTGGTTATGAGCATCACTTGTGATAAAATCGAACCGAAATAAACAAAACCATCAAAGACAAAATCGATAAAATATTATCATAAAAATAAAAGGCGGGATCCCCACTTAAAAACATTTCAAACCACAATCGATCAAACCTCTTAATCCACAACATCGATAATTCCCATTTAAAATTCCCCAAGTCGTCAACTGAAATGCAAATACATAAAAACAAAATCCTCGTCCTCGGTCACCATCCTTCAGTCTTCAAGCTCAACTCCACTGCCATCAACCAACAACTGCTGCTCCAAGTCAGCTCCTACTTCTAACTGAAAAGAGAGACTAAGGGGGATCAGTTTCCTAATGAAACTGAGTGAACCCACTGGGCTTAACTATGCGCCAAACTACCTAGGGAGCATCCCAGACTCCCATATTGTAATACAGCAATGGGACCAAAAATTACATTCCATTTTAACAGCCTAATATAGTAGTTCTAAGTGATCAATCATTTCCCTCTACCCCTATTCCCATCATACATTACCCAACAATTACTTCTCATAATCATAAACAACCTAATTCACAACATCCACACCAGCAGAGATTAAACCAATATTAGCATCATCATCACATATCATGACAAAGTATAGAAGAAGCAACATCACAAGGCAATTCACAAATCAATCAAACACAACTCACAACAAGTCACGTAACAAGTCATAACAAGTCACATCACAAGTAGTTCTACGTATGTTATTAGGTGCCAAGGAGTATACCCTTCACCACCCCTGCCGGCCTGACGCACCTCTCTCTCTTGAAGAGGCCCAAGGACACTTCCTCTCCCTTGGAGGACACAACGAGACCTTTCCCTTGAAGGAATCGTAAACAAGACTCACAAACAAAATCGCGCCTTTCCCTTGAAGACATGACTGCACCTCTCTCCCTTGAAGAGGCACTTAGCACCCATAGTGCAGTTAAGGGGGCAGTGCAGGCTCCTACCGGTTCTATCATTTCAATTCCGCTTCACACAACCACAACAATTACACACCTCAACCATCAACAATACAATTTCATTCAACCAAATCCATTTTACAATTCTATGTCTCAATTCCACTTTCTAATTCCATTTCCTCATTCCATGTACCAATTCTATTTTCTAATTCCATGTCATAAATCTAAACCAAAAATCACATTATCAACCACCATTACACACAACATCAATTTCACTCAGTTCAACACGTCACATCGATTCACCCAATTCAACTAATTCCACATTTTCCACTTCAATCAAATACACCTTAAGGATTTATGCATCAAAACCATACAAGGGTAAATGGCTAGCTCATCGGCCACCCCCACCTGCAAGTACAGGGTAGCCATGTCGTGAGTCCAGGGTTACCCTCATGTTCCTCCTTCATAGGACGACCCGCATTGGCAGGGCCATCCTCCTGCAACCAACATTCCACAGTTCCAATATATATATATATATATATTTTATATTGCACAAGCAGGAATTAAACTCTCATTTCTAACCACCTAATCATATATACAATCAAACAGGTCAACCAAACATTCAAATAGTCAACTCAAGCATCGCATATAACAATCCATTTTGACCACATAGATTAACCATTTCAACTCTCCAGTTCATGCATCTCTATTAATTATTAAGTCGGATTGTAATTCCTCACATCTCTACTTATCAACGATAAGCCCTCACCTTAGCCTAAAATAACTCCCTGAATTCTGTCATAGAACGTCCGCCTCGTCGTCCTGATTCGACTGTTTCTTACGGTTCGTCAATCGGTGCTCTAACGAAGGAGATAAGGCCGAAACTCTGAATTGCCAACACCTCACCTGCCAAACAGCACCTTAGTGACGAACTTCCAACAGGGACCACAAACTTACATAAATTACCAAAGAGTCACTTAACTTCCAGTAATTTCAAAATGGCCATGGAACTCCTAATAAATGCTGCCAAGGTCCTTCTTCCTTCCCGATTCATCCTTGGCCGACGGCAAGCTTCATTCACCGCCGGCGAAGCTCTGCAGCCGTCTCCCAACTTCTTGGAGACCACTGTCGAGGCCGCCATCACTCATCTCACATCCATCGGGTGCCTCTGATCGCTTCCTCCGATTTGCCGGTGCCATCTGAATCCTCTGAAGTAGGAACTCGAAGTCCAATCTCCTCCAAGAACCCTGCAGCCGGACTCCCTTGTCGCGAACGAGCTTCAAGGTCTAGCCGGCAATCCCACCATCAAACCTGAACCCTCTGCCCCGACTAGGGAGAAATCCATCCCCTCGCCATTCTTCTCCTTCAGAAACCGAGATCCCAACTCCGAAACTCGCGCCACCACTGCAAATAATCTCTCCCTCGAAACAGTGCGCCGCCAACCCCCCTCATTCTCTTCCTTTTCGATTTCTGCTTTTCTACACATTACCCAAGGCCGAACCCTTCTTCACTTCCGTCCACACTCAACCACAAAGGGGCCGAAGCCCTCTTCTTCTTCTATACTGAACGGGCTGAGCCCACACGGCTGCTGCTGCTTGTTGTCACTGGGCAAGAGCCCAATTCCCACTCTTTCCAACTCCAACCCCAAGTCACTCATGGGTCGGATCAATTGGTTCAACTTATTGATTCGACTCACCGATTTAGAACTCGAACCCAACAATTAACTCGTAAATGATTTATTCTGCCACCGAAATAAATTACACTCGCCAATTAATTATTAAAATTCAAATTAAAAATCCTCCAAACTTTCAGACAACGAGTTTAACCATGAAATTTTAGGTTCTGACTAGAAACTCGGAACCGAGATATTACAATGTATTTAGCGTCGGCTATAGCCGACGTTAAAAACCTGGTCTAACTGATGCTAAATGTATGTTTTTTTGTAGTGGAGGGAAGCTAGTCGATTGCTACGCTACACCCAAGCCTTCATCATCATTCGTCCCATCATCCATTCGTTATAAACCGTAATGTAGGATCGATCGTTAGAGTCCCGTGCAAAGTCCTTTTGACTAGAGTCTCATGTTGTCATAGTGGTGGAGATGTGGTTGAAATTCAAACTTATGACATACTTCAGTCGAGAAAGTGATTGAGAGCTTAATCACGTCCCTAAACACAGAGTGCGAGAGTTTTCCTTTGTACTTAAATTTTCTGTGTGAGGAGTCTAGTCGATTAGATCGTATTTGCATGATTGGTGATTACGCCTTGTATGTGTTCAGAGAACCAGTGAGACCAGGTTGTTGGGTTGATTTGTCTCCATGTTAGGTTTAATGTTCTAGGTGTGCCGGTTTAATAATCATTGTGGAAACTTGAATCTCAATTTGATCGATCTTGTCATTTGTGAACCTGGATGAATTCTATTTCATTTTGCTTGAGGACAAGCAAAAGCTTAGTCGTAGGGGAGTTTGATGTGACTATTTTCCATGCATTTTAAGACCTATGTTTAGCCTAAGAATCTCCCGTTTTCATCTTGAAATGCCTTAGCTTATATGCTTTTATAGATGTTTTGTGCTAAGTGCATTTTTGTTGTCCTGAAGCCACTTTGGGGCCAAATTCGTGGTCTATCAGAATTTTCTTTGTGCATTTCAGGCATTGGCGATGTAGTACAGATGGCAAGGAGCGCATAAGTGCAAACGGGAGGTTAATCAGAGCTAAGATGGAGGATTTAAGGCCGATACAAATTCGAGATTCCCCCACAACATTTCTACTAAAGTTCTCGGCAAGAACTATCAAGTTCTCGCCGAGGAGTTTTCGGAATTAAACTTCCAGGAGGTTTTTCGAAGCGAGAACTTTATAAGTTTTCACCGAGAACTTAGCTCTATCGCTAGCAGATTCTCAAAGAAGTTTTCGGCGAGAACTTTATAAGTTTTCACCAAGAACTTGACTCATTTCCAGTGGACATATTTAAAGTGGCGACTCGGCGAGAATGGGAGGATTCAAAATTCACATTGGATACATAGAGAAGACTCGATGAAAACCCCAATTTCTCTCATCATCATCCATTAACCCTAGAACATTGCTGGTGCAATTCAAAGTAAGAGGAGCTTCGATTTAATCCACAATCCTTGGGAGAGGAGCTTGCAAGTGGAGGATTGAAGATTGTCCAAGGATCCAAGCCATAGTGTTCTTGGTGATCAACTCCCTTTCTCTTTGATTTGTTCCTTTGGCCATGTGTGGCTAATTTCCTAGGTTTATCTTGGATTGATAGAATAGTTGTGCTATGATAGAGGTTTGATTGTATAAGCATGCTATGATTGATCCTGGTTGTAAGAAGATGATCTCTAGACTTGTTCCTAATTCCATTTTATGCCATGTTTGCTTAATTTGGTCTATTCAATGTGATGTAATGCATGAGAGTGATTAGATTGCATGGATTGTAGGTCTAGGGATTGAAGTGAGTGTGTTCTAAGAGATTAGATCATCTCAATTCAACCATTGTTGCATGATTTCTCTCTTGTACATTTTATCGAACACTTGGTGTGCACTTAGTTTTTCATTCAATTGAACTTTAATAGGTCCTTTGATGATTTTCTTAGTGTCAGGGCATTGCCATGAGAGTGTGATGTCTAATCTCGCGGTCATAGAGTTATAGGAGAGGGTTTTGTGACTTGGCATTTCATCAAACACCTTTAATGCATCCTTAGTCATTTAGCTTGAGAGCGAGAGCCTAAGTCGAGTGGTTTTAGGATAGGGATTTAGTGCTACGAGAGTGCATTGAGCCCATAGAAGTGATTTGGCTTGTTTGTTAAGTTACTCCTCTTGAGCATGATGAAGCTATCTTTCCAAGTGAACCACCTTTATCTTTGATTTGCACCACTTTGCTTTCTTGTTTAGTTTTGTTTATGCTTTTGATTTCTTAATCAATTCAAAACTCTATTCAAATGAATAGACCATCTACGAGGAATGTGAGTAGTGGCCATTGAGAGAACCCCGTGGAAATATGACCTTGACTTTGTGAGTTAATAACTTGCACGTCAGTTCATCTCTAAGCTTGACAAGTTTAGCTACTCATATTTGATACAAAAGAATCAAAGACTACAATAGAATTAATCGCAGAGAGGAAGAACAGAGAAGATATGAAAACCTAATTTCGACGATTCCGTGAAGCTTCTATCCTCGATAAATCTTGAACTCCTAGCTCCGAGCATCTTCCGAGATGAAATCATTATGAACTAATCTCTTCAAGAACTCTAAAATATGCTCTGGCCTCTCTACTATGTGTGGGAAAGTCCAATAAAATCGAGTATGTCTCAAAGGAGGTCTGAATGACTCCTTAAATAGGGGTAAAATCTGAATTTGTATTCAGTCTTGAAAACAAAGACTTTTCACCAAAAACTTTGAGAACTTTTCGGCGAAAAGTTTTTTCTGAATAATTTTGGAAATCCTCGCGCCGCAAAATTGCAGCTTCGTCTTCACAAACTTTTCACCAAAAACATTGAAGTTTTCGACGAAAACTTCTTTGTAAGTAATTATGGAGCTGTTGCGCCAAAATCCATATGAGTTTCTTCAGAAACTTTTCGGCGAAGACTTTGAACTTTTTTCCGAAAAGTTCTTCAATAATATTTGATCTTTTTCTGTGCCGAATTGCTTATTGGTTTCTTCACAAAGTTTTCGCTAAGTACTTGGAATTCTTTGGCGAAAACTTCTTCACTGGCCATTAGTGATGTATTCCTTAATCATCTAACTTCTCTGATGGTCTCGTGTTCTATCTTGAGGCCCTTTTGCATCCCGAACACTCCCGGCGGTTACTGATTTGATTGCAAAAACCTATGTACTAACATAGACACTAGAAAACACACCAAATAGACCCGAAACGGGCCAGTGTAACCAAATTGGTAAGAAATAGAGTAGATGAACCGAAATCCACTAAACCACCCCTGAATCATTTTTCAGACAATGGAATGTCGCTTAATTGAGGCTGATAATCACGATAATCTAGTGTCATCACGCAGCCGGAGGTAGAGCGAATTCCATAACTTCATCTTCATCCCCTTCGAGCTGTAGCACCATGATTTCTTGTTCCATGGCCATCGCGAAGCTAATTCAAGAGCACCACCGGAGAAGAAACTTCACTGAAAACTGGAGAAAATCGTAGCCGCCGATAAAAAACCCTAACTCGTAGGGAAACTCTAATACATAGGGACGCCTCTCATTGGGAGGAAAAATATTGTAACTATTTGTAAAGTGTATTTTATTTGTGAACTTTATTCTATGAATTGTAATTTGTTGCATGTGCTATTTGTATTAAAAAGATCATTAATTAGTAGATATTTATATCATATAAATTGGTTACTTCTCACGTGCACTTTTTGTGATTTAATTTGGTAATATATAAATTATAATTTTTTTTGTGATTTAATCTGTTAATCATATAAATTATAATTTTATTTCTTTCTTTCATCCACAACAGCTTTTATATATAACACAGTACCCTGAATTTCTCACCGCCCAACTCGTCCACAAAACTATGATCGATGCCATTAAGTTTAGCATGATTACTGGTTCGACAGCGGAGAGGCATGGCCGAGAATGGAAGGCACTAACGTGTTTGCATAATTGTCAATCTTATATTAAGTTTGTTGGTACTTAGAAGAATATGGGTAGGCTATTCTATGTGATTGCAATTGTACGGGAACACTTTACATAGAAGATCAAATTGTAGTTAACTATGAAATCATACAAAACAAAGAATAACAAAAATTGAAAATGTAGAAAATGTTAAATCGTGATCATGAGATTAACCACTGCCTTTAAAGTAATATTGCCCGAACGTAAGAGGATTGATTGCAACTAAAGGTAATCACAACATTCCCTCAAGCCTAGTGCTGTTTTGTAGAAAAACCAACAGCTTAAGGTTCCACAATTTCCTCCATCAAATCAGCATTGTTCATAGTGGGATTAATCTACAAAATTGGGGGGAGTAGTTCCTGGTTTTCAGCTAACAAACCAGCCCATAATTTTGTATTAAGTCAAAGAAGTAAGAGTTTGTTGGAATCCTTACATCTCCCTTCATTTAATCAAATGCACAGTTTCACATTTTCCTTAACAATCCCCCACAAATGCAAACTTTTCCCTAAAAGTTTATCCACCTACCAAGTAATGTGACATCCTAGGAAAATCCCACATCAACAATGCACGGGGGAGATCCATGGGCTATTTGGAATAGTTCAACTTTAACTGACATGACGTGTTTTGCGGTGTAATGGTAGGAGATTGACCTTGAGAGGAGGAGGTTATGGGTTCGAATCCCACCAACACCCAAAAACAAATCCATGAGGGTTGGACCCAAAGCGGAAAATATTTTGTTAGAAAAGGTTGGGATGTTACAAGTGGTATCAGAGCCTCTTCCCGTCCCTCTTGAATGATGGTGGGGCAAACCTCAACAAGGATGTTGAGCCCCTGAAGGGGGGTGTATGTGACATCCTAAGAAAATCCCAGATCGACAATGCACGGGGGAGATTTATGGGCTATCTGAAATAGTTCAACCTTAACTGACATGACGCGTTTTGTGGTGTAGTGGTAGGGGATTTACCTTGAGAGGAGGAGGTCATGGGTTCGAATCCCACCAACACCCAAAAACAAATTTGTGCGGGCTGGACCCAAAGCGGGCAATATCTTGTTAGAAAATGTTGGGATGTTACAAGTAACACATATGTTTGAGAGTCATTCTTTATTTTAACTATGAAATCCTCAACTCGAAGACCATAATCCATTTTCTTTTCATATTCAAGAAATATTCTCTTGCATAATCCCTTACTTAAAGGATCTGCCAATTTCTTTTATTACTTCACATAGTTCATGATGATAACGCCAGTCTCAAGTAGATTTCTGACTGACTCGAGGATAATGCTTGAGTGCTGTTTTTTACCATTGTATATAGAGCTCATGGCTACACAAATTGTAGCTTGTGAGTCACATAACAAGGAAATAGATGGACCAGGTTTCCCCCAAACTGGTATCTAAGCAAGTAATGTCCTCAACCACTCTGCTTCTTGATTTGTGCTATCAAGTGAAATGAACTTCGACTCCAAGGTTGATCTTGCTACACAAGATTGTTTGGTTGACTTCTAGAAAATAGTAGCTCCACCAAGTGGGAACACAAATCCACTTGTTCAGCTAACGTCGTCCTTACTGGTTACCTAATTAGCATCAGTATATCCCACATCACAGAGGGGTGACCAATAAATTTTAGTCCCCAACTAGTAGTTTCCTTCAAGTATCTCAAGATTCTTCTCACTACAATCCAGTGATCCTCTCCTGGATTGCTTGTGTACCTGTTAAGTCTGTTCACAACAATAGAAA
Source organism: Linum lewisii (assembly GCA_034768395.1). NCBI lineage: Eukaryota > Viridiplantae > Streptophyta > Magnoliopsida > Malpighiales > Linaceae > Linum > Linum lewisii. Next base: position 33,702,547 of record CM068300.1, on the reverse strand, counting down.
CATCAAGTAATAGGCCCAAATATTGGTGTATTCAGTCCCTCATTAGATGATATTTTCATGATTATTTGATCTCGTTTGGGTGATTTTAAGTGATTTTAGTTTCCTGTCAGCCTTAGGGATGTTTTACGTCGTTAGGGAATCGAATCGGGGGTGGAACATTGAGAGACATGTAATTATGGACCTCATGGAGTGATCTGGGTCAAAGGAAGAAAGCTCAACCACGCGGATGGATGACACTCGATTTGACGTGATTTTCAGCCCCATTTAAGCGACATTTCTTTGTCTAAGACATGGTTTTTAGGGCAGAATAGCGAATATTCACTCAACTGCTCTATCTCGTGCCATTTTGGTTACTTTGGCCCATAGCGGGTCTATTTGATGGTTTTCTAGTGTTTTTGGATAGCACAGGTTTTTTCCATCAAATGATGTAGCCAGGGACGTGTCTAAGGCATTGGAACCCCGAGGAAGTGACCCGGAATCAATCAAAGGGGCAATCAAGTCGGAGTCAAAACCACCCCTGCTCATACCTAAGGTTTTCGGCGAAAACACCCCACTTCTCGCCGAAAACTATGAATCAAATCTTCACAGAGAAGACAGGAGAAATTCCACTTTCATTTTTCGGCGAAAACTCCCTATGTTTTCGGTGAAAACTATCCCTTTTTCCCAGCCGGGTACGGACTGCTATTAAAAGAAAAATCGTCGGCTCCAATTGGACATACTTACTTTTTGGTCAAAAATTCCAAGACTTAGAAATAGAGAGAAAGAGTGGAGAGAGTTCGAGGAGTGAGGGAAAGATCTTGATGCCATCCTTCCATCTCGGAGAGCTTCAGTGCTAAGAGTTGAAGATCCAGAAGATCGAAGCTTCATGGATTCGTCGAAATTAGGTTTTTAGTTCTTCTCTGTCTTACCTACCTGAGATGTATTCCCTGGTTGTCTTTGATTCTCCTGAACTGAATATGAGTAGCTAAAACTCGTAGAACTTAGATTAGATGAACCCTAAGTGACCCAGGGCGTTTAAAGTGGTCACTGATCGGCGGTGATTAGATTCAAATTTCAGTCAGTTTCTCTTTCATGTTTGGTTTGTTCTTTGTTGTCCGTGTTTCTCGTCTGGTTTGGCCACCTAGATTAGATTCTTGTTAAGCTAAGGATAGTAGCAAACGTTCGCTTACTTTAAAACACCAAATCAACAATTAACATATTCATTGGAGTGTGCCTTTCGTAGGAACCAGTTAGGGTTAGTCCACTTCAAGAGTAACTCATGAATCACTAGTAATTGCTTAAGTTAGTTCCTCCATCGCAAGAAGCGAAAGCTCGGGCAGTTAATTAATCTTGGTAGTTAGATCGGATAGAGCGAATGTTTGCCAGTCTTAAACCTAAGGGTAAGGAGTTATGGCGGTGTCTAGAAATTGGGTGGATGAGAATTGGAAACCGCTGGTCTGTTGACTGCCAATGCTCTGGCGATCTAAGGGAATTCGAAGTCTAAGCTTGTCTGTCATCTTTGTCTAAGTCAATCAATCATTCTGCATTTTTAATTTCATTTCAGTTTCTTTGCATCCTAGTATAGAAGTCGTGGAACGCACACCACGCACGAATTGTTTATTCCTGACTAGAATTGCCAACATATTTGAGTAGACGAGTAGAGGAGGCCTGTGGAATGCGATCTGTCTTGCTTTGTGCTTGACAGTTATTTGACTACACGCGCATGAAAACGCGTTCATCAAATTGGCGCCATTGCCGGGGACTCTTCTATTTCGTTTGAAAGAAGAGTTGAAATTTTTATTCTTCTACCTTTCCATCTTTCATTTCCCATCACACTTCGATTTTACACCGGTTGTGTTCGTTTTTGTCACTTGTAGATTATAGTAGGTATAGAATCAAGTCACTTTCGTTCATTCTTCCCTACCGCAATGGCTGCTCCAAAAGTCTTGCGGACTACAGTAAGCCGAGCGCAACTAACGTTCGGTCCTCCATTGTTGTGCCTTGTAATGACAACGATCCGGACTATGAGATTAAGATCCCCTTCCTGGGACTAATCTCTATGGACGTGCAATTTGAAGGGAAGCTAGACGATAATCCTTGCACTCATCTATCCGACTTCCTGACTATCTGTGAAACTCTGAAGAGTGGGAACCTCAACAAGAATACCTTGTGCCTGCGAGCTTTTCCATTCTCTCTCAGAGGTGCAGCTAAGAGATGGCTTAGCGGAAAGCCACCCGGTCATTATACAGATTGGGAGATCTAGCTCAAGATTTCATTGAGGAATATTTCCCTCCATCAAGGACAACTGCCTACAAGGATAGCATCTCTAGGTTTGCTCAGAAAGAAGATTCAAGATTATACGACACTTGGAATGAATTCCAAGAGCTTCTCTACAATTGTCCTCATCATGGTTACGAACAAAGGCAACTAGCTGAAATCTTTGCTCGAGGTTTACGTGAGGAATCTGCTAAATGGGTCAACTCCTTGGCTCGAGGAGATTGCACCGCTTTTACACCTCAAGCTGCTCTCCTTCACTTTGCTAGCTGTGCCTCGAAGTCAAGAAATTGGGAGAGACAATGGGAAGGCACCAAAAGTCAATTGAGCATCGCGGATCAAGTCAAAGAAGAAGTTCAAAAACATTTAAAGATGATTGGCGCATCCCTCGATCCCCTGTCAGCTACCGTCTTTACGACTGACTGTGGATGGTGCGGAACTTGTGCTCATAACGGGGGAAGCTACCTAAACTTCGGTAAACAAAATGTCTAGTCTACAAAAGAGGTGAATTTCATTAGTCAAGGTTTCACCAACAACCAGAGAGGCTACTCTAACTACCGGAACTACCAACCTCAGGGTCAGAACCAAAACAATCGATTCTTAGAATCGTATCAAGGACCTCCCGAATTCATTGGAGGACAGCAACAGTTTCGATCAAAGCCATATTACAACAGAGACGAGGATTTCGAGAAAAAGTTTGACCGAACCATGACCAGACTTGACGAACACGACAATCAGTTCAAAGCTCAAGCTGCACTCAATCAAGGACAAATGGCCCAGAGCCAAAGAGTGGAAGATGCAGTAACCAGTATGACTAGGTTGTTGGCTAGCAGCCCTTTCTTCAATCAAGCATCATTTCAGGGCAACTCCAATGTTAGGAGTGAACAAGCTCAAGTGGTAAACAAATAGCTGATCCGAAGGTTCCTGAACCAGATATGATACCAGTGCCACTACCATAGACATGCCAGAGATTGAAGATATCACAGAAGAGGAAAAAGTTGTACCAACCCCTCCTCCCAAGACTGCTCCTGAGCCTGTCTTAGCACCCTATCAACCTCGGGTCCATTTTCCTAAAGCTACAATGAGCAAGGCCAAGGATCACGACACCCAGTATAAGAAGTGGTATAACATTCTGAAGAATGTTGAGATCAAGATACCAGTAACTGAAGCAGTAGAGATCATACCACCACTTGGAAAATTCTTCAAAGATCTCGTGAAGAAGGTAAAGAATGGAGAGGCATTCTGATGAGCCCCCTAATCCTTGGACCCGCCCCGAACTACCATTGACCCGTAGCCAATCTAAGGCCTTCAAGGAACGGATCACCCTCTACATGAAGACTTGGAGCCAGGAAAGGCACGACGAGGATGCTGACCGGATCACCCGATCCAGATATACCCTGCTAACCAACCGGGCGACCCCAAGACAGGCCGCCCGAGGGCCGGGCGCGGCGCTCGGGAACCCTGACCAGCACTCGGCATCAGGCCAACACCGGGCCCGAGGAGGTTTAGCACCAACCCTCAACCCCGTACAAGGCATGGAGCCAAGCCTAGGAGCTGCCACCCTAGGATCAAAGGAGAAATGGGAGGAAATGAGGAAATGGGAAGAAGGCCGAACGGGCAGGTCGAGCAGGAACCCCGGATGCCGAGCAGCATCAGCATTAGACCCGACGGAGCCCAGCATCAGGAGCCCCGTGCCCGAGTAGCTGACGCCGCCGCCAATTCCAAGCCCGACAGCAAAGGCGGCGCCGACTTTCCTAATCCGGCACGAGCGTGAGCGACAAGCCCGACCAGATCCGCCGGTTTAGGGTTTTTAGACAGTTTTTATTTATTTAAGTCTTTTTTAAGTGTTGAACTTGGATTTTCCCTTTTAGTTTCGATTCTTTAGGAGCAAGTAAGTCTTATTATATGCTAAATAAGACTTTAGGATAATATTTTATTATTTTTAGAGTTTCTTTCCAAGTAGGAATCGTGAGCCTGTTCACGAGTTCCTCCACTATAAATAAGAGGCTTCGACCTCATTGTAAACATCAACCCTTTTTCGAATAAATCAATCAAACAGAACTTTTGTTCTCAATTCTTTAGTTTTATGCTGCGTGCATAGCTTAGAATAGGTATTATCAACAAAAGCATCTATCTTCTGTCGTGGAGCCATTCCTAGTACTTTTCCCGCCCTTGGTGCCAACGGTGATCGAGTGAAGGTTCAAGAATTGCGGTGGTTAGGGTTGTCTGCCCACGTTGCGGCGGTTCACACCAGTTTTGGTATCAGAGCTTCGGTTCAACTCGAGGAACCACAATGAAACCCTGGATTCATATCCTTTACTTTCAGTCTTAGAAAATCTTGAGAAAAACCCTACCTATCTTTGTTTTCGTGTTATTAGAAAATCAGTTTAGAAAATCCCATCTATTTTCATTCTTGTTCGAAGCATTATAAGAAAAAAAGAAAAGAAAATAAAAAGAAAGGCAATCTGCCCTAGGGTTTCCCGTTCATTATAGGTTGATCTTAAGAAGAGGGGTAGATAGATATATTTGTTTCCCTGTATTATCAACTAATATGACAGAAGAAGAGCTCGCCTTGCTTGAAGCCACCCTACCTACGATAGCACAGATCCTAGCCCAGATGAAGGCATTAATCGACCGGATCGAAAGGGCAATCGAAGGAAATCCAGCCCCCGCCCCGACATCAACCTCAGCACCCTCCCCGGTACTCGACCAACCCCCGGCGCCTGACCAACACCCGGCGCCCGAAGAACCCCCGGCACCACACTCCGCTCATCCGCCGGGTAACCCCAGCAGTTCCGCTAGGACTGCCCTGACCAATCGCCAAGCAACCCGCCGTCCAGTGGTGGGTCGACCCCTGGTCCACCTCCCAGCATCGTCACCACCAGGATCACCCGAGCCAAGGCCCGAGCCATGGCACAGGCCGGACAACCCGGGGATTTCCTTGAATCCAACTGAGCCCCGGCTCTCACACCTCCGGCCGCCCATACCTGACTCTCTATCCAGCCATGGCCGACCCCGACGGCCCTCATAACACCTTCGCCAGCACGAATGCCGATAGCCACCGGAATACTCGATCAAGAAAAACCCCTCGATACTCTGCCGTCACCCGACGGCTCCTCAGCACCCAAACCCTAAGCCATGGACAGGAGCAGAGAGACAATCTGTTCCACACCCGATGTGTCATTCAAAATAAGGTTTGTGGCCTGGTCATTGATGGTGGCAGCTGTACCAATGCTGTTAGTCAGGAGCTTGTAACCGGGCTCCAGCTACGCACCCAAAAGCATCCCCACCCCTATAAGCTCCACTGGCTTAGCAATTGTGGAGAGTTGAAGGTCACCCACCAGTCCTACATACCGTTTAGTATTGGAAGGTATGCTGATCAAGTCCTATGTGATGTTGTACCAATGGAGGCTGCCCACGTATTACTTGGCCGACCATGGCAGTTTGATAGGTTCTCCAAGCACGATGGAAGAACCAATAGCTACAGCCTCATCCATAAAAACACTAAGTACAAACTCAAACCTCTCTCCCCGTCAGAAATCCTACAAGACCAGATAGAGAGGCGAGTTATGCAAGAAAAAGAAAGAAAGAGAACTGCAAAAAAATAAAAAGGAACGATTAGATCCAGCTCTAAGCACTAAAACAGAAAGACCAATCTCCATTGGGGCCACCTCTCAGGAAAATGAGAAGAAAGAAGTTCTAGCCGCCACCTCCGGGGATATCAAGCAAGCCCTATTAGCCCGAAGGCCTATGGTGGTGATCCGATATAGAGACTGCCTTAATTCTAACCCTAGCCCGACAATACCTAGTGTTGTTTCATCTCTCTTGCGGGACTACAAGGACATCTTCCCCGATGAAGTCCCTAGCGGGCTACCCCCACTTTGAGGGATTGAGCACCAGATTGATTTGGTACCCGGGGCAGCCCTACCAAATAAGGCCGCGTACCGCACCAACCCGGAAGAAACCAAGGAGATCCAATCCCAAGTGGAAGAACTAATGAGCAAAGGATACGTCCGAGAGAGCATGAGCCCTTGTGCCGTTCTGGTCATCCTAGTCCCAAAGAAGGAAGGAACGTGGTGAATGTGTGTCGACTGTAGGGCCATTAACAACATCACAGTTAAGTACCGACATCCCATCCCCAGATTAGATGATATGCTTGATGAGCTACATGGGTCTACCATCTTCTCCAAAATAGACCTTCGATCTGGATATCACCAGATCCGAATGAAGGAAGGAGACGAATGGAAAACTGCTTTTAAAACCAAATTAGGGTTGTATGAATGGATGGTCATGCCCTTCGGCTTAACTAATGCCCCTAGCACTTTTATGAGACTCATGAATCAAGTCTTACGGTCTTACATTGGAAAATTTGTAGTAGTATACTTCGATGACATCCTAGTCTACTCCAAAAACTTAGAAGACCATCTAGGACACCTCCAGTCCGTTCTAGAGGTCCTAAGAAAAGAACAATTGTATGCCAACATGGCTAAGTGCACTTTTTGCACCGATCACCTTGTGTTCCTTGGTTTTGTTGTTAGCTCTTCAGGAATAAGGGTGGATGAGGAAAAGATCAAAGCCATCAAGTCTTGGCCCATCCCACAAAGCATCACGGATATTCGGAGTTTTCATGGGTTGGCTAGTGATGTGAACCGCTGCAACCGTGGGCAGACGACCCTTAAACACCGCAAGTTGAGACCGTGTGATGAGACTCAATTTGACGTGATTATCAGCCTTATTTAAGCGACATTTCCTTGCTTAAGACATGGTTTTTTAGGGTAGAATAACGAATATTCAATCGATTGCCCTATCTCGTGCCATTTGTGTTACCTTGGCCCGTTTCGGGTCTATTTGATGGTTTTCTAGTGTTTTTATGTTAGCACAGGTTTTTGCCGTCAAATAAAGTAGCCAAGGACGTGTCTAAAGCGTTGGAACCTCGAGGAATTGCACCAGAATCGATCTAAGGAGCCAATCAAGTCAAAACAATTCCTGCCCGGTTTACAAAGGAATTTTTGCCGAAAATACCCTAGCATTTTCGGCGAAAATACATGCACAAAATCACTGATGCCGACTGAAGGAAGTTTTCGGCGAAAATGTTAAGTTTTCGACCGAAAACTATTGGACCGAAAAACACAGGAGATAGCAGCCGGCGGACCGTCCATTTACAAAGGAATTTTCGCCGAAAATTCTTCAATATTTTCGGCGAAAATATCAGGCAAAATCCGGCTGAATTAGGGTTAAGTATAAATACTTAACCGGTGGCCCAGATACCTCATATACCTCATAATAATCATAATTACAAAACTTCAGAATTCTCTCAAGTTATGAAGCAGAGAGTTTAGAGTTCGAAGAGCCGGAAAGAGATCGTGACGCCATCCCTTCCATCTCGAGGACTCGGAGCTAGGAGTGCAGTCGACAGGAAGATCGAAGTTCTGCCGGAGTCGTCTTAATTAGGTTTTTCAGATTCTTTTCTGTTCTTCCTTTGTATGATGAACTCTTTCTTTGTCTTTGATTCTTTTGTGATGGATATGTGTAGCTAAACTCTTAGAGCTTAGACTAGATGAACCCTAAGTGACCCAGGGCTTTAAAGCGGTCACGGATCGGCGGTGATTAGATTCGAAGTTCAATCAGTTTCTCTTTCATGTTTGATTTGTTCTTCATTGTTCATGTTTCTTGTTTGGATTGATCACCTAGATTAGATTCTTGTTAAGCTAAGGATAGAAGCGAACGCTCGCCTTACTTTAGAACATCATATTGAACAATTAACCTTATAATTGGAGCGTGCCTTTCGTAGGAACCGGTTAGGGTTAATCCACTGCAAGAGTAACTCATAAATCGTTAGTAATTCCACCAGTTAAGTTAAGTCATTGCGAGAGGCGATCGTACCCGGGCAACTAATTAATATTGGTAGCTAGAACGGATAGAGCGAACACATTCGCCGGTCTTAAACCTAAGGGTAAGGAGTTATGGTGGTGTCTTAGAATTGATTGAATGAGAATCGAAATCCGCTGATCTGTTGATTGCCAATGCTCTGGGGAACGAAGGGGGATTCAAAGTCTAAGTTCGTCTGTCATCTCTGTTTTAATCAACCAATTTCCATTCTGTTCTTAGTTTAAATTTTTGATTTTCTCTGCATTTCTTAGATTTAGAAGTCGTGGAACTCACACCACGCACGAAGTGTTTAAATTCGAGTAATTTGCCAGCTTATTTGAGTTGTCGATCATAGAAGACCCGTGGAATACGATCTACCCTAGCTTGTTAGCTTTGTTAGTTATTTGTTTGAACCCGAACAACGATCTTAGGTTCACCAAATTGGCGCCGTTGCCGAGGACTTCTTTTGATTGTTTGAAAGAAGAACTGACAATTTATTCTTCTACTTTCCATCTTTCATTTTCCACCCACTTCGATTTTACGCCGGTATGTTTGCTTTTGTTGCTTGTAGGTTGTTCTACAGGTTTATGAACCGCTCGATCGCTCATTCTCAGTTTAAGCCGGGTAATTCTACTCCGCCGAAGAAACCGCGAGCTCAGAAGCAAGTCATAATCATTCCGCCTACATCACCTATCCCTAATAAGATTGAGGAGTTGAAGGAGAACTCCTTATCTTCATCCGCTCCATCCACTACTGCAGATTCACCACCACCTTCTCCTCCCACAGAGGCTGCTCAACGCACCATGGCGGATTACTGTAGACCAAGTGTGGCTAACTTTCGACCTAGCATCATTGTGCCGCACAACAATGACGACCCTGACTATGAGATCACAATTTCCTTCCTGAACATGGTCTCTAGGGATCTTCAATTCGAAGGGAAGCCGCAAGAAAACCCCTGCACACATTTTGAGAACTTCCTTGACATGTGTGAGACGTTTAAGAGCGGGAATCTCGGTAAGAACAATCTTTGCTTACGAGTATTCCCATTCTCTCTTAAAGGCAACGCCAAGATATGGCTCGGCTCAAAACCACCTGGCCACTACACCGACTGGGATAATCTAGCTCAGGACTTCATAGAGGAATACTATCCCCCTTCAAGAACGACATTCTACAAGGATAGCTTCGCTAGATTCTCTCAGAAGGAAGGAGTAAGCTTATACGACGCTTGGAACGAATTCCAAGAGCTTCTCTCGGAATGCCCTCATCATGGATTCAACCAGGGACAGCTAACCGAAATCTTTCCCAAGGTATGAATGAAGAAACGGCTGAATGGGTCAACACTTTAGCTAATGGCAACTGCACAACACTTGAACCAGAAGCTGCTCATCTTCACTTTGCAGACTGCGCATCTAAGTCCAGAAATTGGGAGAGACAGTTTGGAGCAGCCAAGAGCCAACCAAGCTGTGAAGAGCAGATCAAGATCGAAGTGCAGAAACACATGGAGGAGATATTCGGTACAGCTAATAACTGGTCTAGATAGGAAGTTAATTTCATTGATCAAGGCTTCACCAATGATCAAAGAGAATCCTCAGCAACAGGGAAGCTTCCTTGAGCGTCCTCCTTCCAACTTCGGATTCAACCGGAGTCAGAATCAATGCTAGGACAATAGTTATCAAGATCCTCCCAGATTCGCCGGAGCACAGCAACCTCAGAATTTTACGTCTGAGAACATTTGGGAGAGGAAGATAGCCAAGAAGTTTGATCTGATTGCAGCAAGGCTTGATGATCACGAAGAAAGGTTTAAAGCCCAAGATGCTTTTAACGAAGGACAGATCGCACAAGGACAGAGAATAGAGAGCATGGTAAATAAAGTTGCTAACATATTGGCCAACCTTCCTCTCTTAAAATAGGCACCGTCTCGAAACAACTCCACCATGAAGAACGAGCATGCGAAAGTCATCACAACCAAGAGCATCGAGCAAAACAGCATGGAGAAAAAGAAGGAAGCACTTTCCACTCTCTCTATGGGAGAATGCTCAGCTATTGATTCTCGATCACCGCCCATACCTATCCCAGCTAAGTGCTCTGATCCTGGCCCTTTTACGTTACCTATAATCATTAATGGCATCGAAATTGAGCGTAGTTTGGTCGATCTAGGTGCATCTATCAATGTTATGCCTATGTGTTTATATAAGAAACTGAACTTAGGTGAACTACAACCTGCTAGCATGCATTTAGTGTTCACTGACAAAACTTTAAAAGAACCTAGAGGAATAATCAAGGATGTAATCACTTGTTGTGGCTCTTTCCAGTTTTCGCTGATTATGTCGTGATGGATACTCGAGAGACATATTCTACCCTTATCCTAGGTCGACCGTTCATGGCGACAGCTGGCATTAACATTAATGTTCCAAATGGTTCATTAACATTAAGGGTTGGAAAGGATACTGCAACATTCCGTCTCAAGGACAATATGAAATACATTCCTAAGGGGGAATTACATTATTTAACTGTAGAAACTGTGGAGTTGGCCTCGGTCAACTTCATTACTGATGTTTCTTCTAGTGTTCCTAGCTCAATTGTCACTGCAGGTGCTGAACAGGTTACTAAGAAGAAACCAGATCGTCCTGTTCCTTAAAACACGCCAAAGAAGAAGGAACTGAGAGCCTCTTCTGAACCACCGAGCACAAAGCCTAGCAGACCTCGGGGAAAGAACAAGAAGACAAAGACTCACATGGTCTGGAGACCAGTTGTGCTGCCACCTTCTACCGAGCCAGCTGCACCACCAATTCGTTCCAAGCTACCGGCGCCGGAACAAGTATGGAATGAGAAGCCAAAAGCATCTCCTAAGGAAATACCTACGATCACCGATCCTGGTGATATCAAGCCGGAGGTTAAAGAGAAGAAGGAGCTGATCGTTCTCATTCCGTCCACTGTCTTCCTTGTGGAAGATGATCCCTTGAAAGAACTGTTTGGACCCTTCACAGTCACTGACCACCTTCCCGACGGACGTACCAAGCTCTTACACGCGAACGGGAAGAAATTCATGCTCACTGGAGAAGCCCCGAAGCTCTACTTTAAGAACTCCGATGCTAGCATTAAGGAGAATCTGAGTTGGGATGTCTCCTAATACCGTCCAGGTATCGTCCAGCTCAAAGACATTAATAAAAGAGCGCTTCGTGGGAGGCAACCCACGGCTGGAGTCAGTTTTTCATTTGTGTCAACCTTAGTGTTTTAGAGTCGGTTCGGGGGAGCCAAAAGTGTCAGTTTGTTTGTTTTCATATTTTTCGTGTGTAGTCTGTGTGTCATAGTGTCAGTTGAAAGTTGATTGAGGTCTTTTCGATTTTTGTGGATTTAACTGTGATTTTCTGAAGTTTGTCGAGATTGCGAAAATATTTTCAATCGTAGAGTTCAATATTTTCGGTGAAAATAACCCATATTTTCGGCAAAAATTCTCTTTGAAATCCCACAGAGTTTTCCAAACGTTCCTATCTCACATTTTCGGCGAAAATGTATTAATGTTTTCGGCAAAAATTTCTTTTGAAAACCGGCAGTACTTTTTAACTAGCATTTTTGGCGAAAACTTGCACTTATTTTCGCCGAAAATGTCTTTGAAAATAAACCAACTATTCACTTTAAAATGTGGTTTCAGCCCTCTCTTTCCTCAATTTCTATTTTCGAAAATTTCCCAAAAACCCTCCCCTGTTTCTCACCCGATCGCCACCACCTTACCCTCACCGCCGCCGACCAAGCCGACCGCCGCCGCCCGCCGCCGCCACTCCCTTCCCCTTCTATTTCCGATCATTTTAAGCCCTAGAACAGCCGAATCGGAGCTCTACAGCTCTAGTTCACCCAAACCCTAAAACTTGCGATTTTTCTCCGATCTCTCCCAATCCGTTCATTTTTAGCATCCATGGCTTCAAGGTAACTTGTAGAACTTTTCATTGCGAATCTTTTCACATGTTGATTGCTGAATTTCGTCGGGGTTGACTTTCGGTTGACTTTTCGGTTTGCCTCGTTTTGCGTGCCGACTGATTTCGTGTGAACTAGGTTAGCTGAACTTGTTGAACTGTTCTAGCATGCTTAGGGAGTATCGTGCTTAATTTTCATATCGTTTGATCATGTGTTGCTATGCCTAAGTCCTATTCTTGTGTGGTTGACTGTTAAGAAATATCGGTTTGACCATGAACTGTTTTAAATCATTTGGCTGCCCTATGTGCTCATACTCGTTCCGATTATTGTGTTTGCCAATTGAGATCATATTATACCGTCATCCTCCGATTTGTGATAGTTTTGCCATGGTTAGGGTTCAATGTTCTATTATGTTGACTTTTTGAATGTCGGTTTGACTTCTGAACTCTGATTGTGCTAATTCCATTCTGGCTGTTCCTGAGCATGTATTTTATTGTTCATGATTACCGGTTAATCTGCTTTGCTTACCCCCTGATGACACTCGATTTGACGTGATTATCAGCCTCATTTAAGCGACATTTCTTTGCTTAAGACATGGTTTTTTAGGGTAGAATAACGAATATTCAATTGATTGCCCTATCTCGTGCCATTTGTGTTACCTTGGCCCGTTTCGGGTCTATTTGATGGTTTTCTAGTGTTTTTACATTAGCACAGGTTTTTGCCGTCAAATAAAGTAGCCAAGGACGTGTCTAAGGCATTGGAGCCACGAGGAATCAAACCGGAATCGATCAAAGGAGCCAATCAAAGTCAAACAAATCCCTGTCCGAGTACAAAGGAATTTTCGCCGAAAATACCCTTGTATTTTCGGCGAAAACATCATCACAAATCAACGGCTGGACACAGAAGGATGATCTCGGCGAAAAGATTCAACTGCTCGGACCGAAAATAATGAACAGCCGGCGGATCCCTTGAACTCAAAGGAATTTTCGCCGAAAATTCCTTAAGAATTTCGGCGAAAATAATACACTGATTCTGCCAATTTAGGGTTAAGTATTTATGCTTAACCCGGCGGCCCAAACAGGAGGGAGATCATAATTAATCATAATACAACTTTTCGAGATCAGAATTCTCTGAAGTCTGGAGCAAAGAGTTGGAGTTCGAAGAGCCGGATAGAGATCGTGACGCCATCCTTTCCACCTCGGAGAACCGGAGCTAGGAGTGCAACTTACCGAAGATCGGAGTCTGTCAGAGTCGTCTGAATTAGGTTTTTCAGATTCTTTTCTGTTCTTCCTCTGAATGATGAACTCTTTCCTTGTCTTTGTGTTTTTTTGTAATGATCATGAGTAGCTAAACCCTTTAGAGCTTAGACTAGATGAACCCTAAGTGACCCAGGGCTTTAAAGCGGTCACGGATCGACGGTAATTAGATTCGAAGTTCAATCAGTTTCTCTTTGCATGTTTGATTCGTTCTTCATTGTTCATGTTTCTTGTCTGGATTGATCCCCTAGATTAGATTCTTGTTAAGCTAAGGATAGAAGCGAACGCTCGCCTTACTTTAGAACATCGAATTGAACAATTAACCTTATAATTGGAGTGTGCCTTTCGTAGGAACCGGTTAGGGTTAATTCACTGCAAGAGTGACTCATTAATCACTAGTAATTACACCAATTAATTAAGTCGTTGCGAGAGGCGACCGTACCCGGGCGGCTAGTTAATCTTGGTAGTTAGAACGGATAGAGCGAACGTTCGCCGGTCTTAAACCTAAGGGTAAGGAGTTATGGTGGTGTCTTAGTAATTGATTGAATGAGGATCGAAATCCGCTGATCTGTTGATTGCCAATGCTCTGGGGAACGAAGGGGGATTCAAAGTCTAAGTTCGTCTGTCATTCTTGTTTCCAAACCCTAATTCTCAATCTGCTTTAGTTTAATCTTTTTAATTTTTCTGCATTTCTTAGAAGTAGAAGTCGTGGAACTCACACCACGCACTAAGTGTTTTTCTTTGAATAATTTGTTAGTTCTGAAGTAGCCAATCATTCGAAGGCCCGTGGAATACGATCTGCTATACGCTTTTTCTTAGCATTAGTAGTTTTTATTTGGCTGAACGTCCGAACAACGACCGGAGGTCTCACCACCCCCACTCGGTTTTCCTCATTTCTTTGTGAAATTGAGTTTTTCGACTAAGTGTGGGGTAGGGTTTTAGTTTGACTAATCTGGTCTGTTTTCTTGTTTAGGAACACCACTTATGAGTGCAGGACCAAGGCACGACTTGATGGCGCCTCGAGCTTCTGAGTTACCGCTCCCGTCACACCCGCCGTTCAGGGCCCTCCACCAGCATTCCCTGATCGTGTGGGTACCACCGCACCGTTGCTCGCCTTCCCCCACACTACTTTGCACGCTACCAGCGATTTGAGAACACCCCTGGAGCTGATGTTCGCCCTCTTTCCATGACGTCACTCTCAGAGCACGATGATGACTGGTACCGGAACGTGCTCGATGCACTGACCCATGCCGGCCTGCTGGAGCTGACCACGCTCGCCGCCGACTTCCTAGACATCACTCTCCATGAGTTTTGGGCGACATTCGAGCTGGACGAGCACAAGAGGAGGCAAGCACAGGAAGGTTGTTACCTTCTACCTGGGCGGGGTGCACAGGGAACTCACATATGATGAGTTTGCTGCTCATCTAGGCATCCCCTTCGAGCATTACCACGGTCATCACTTCGGCTGGGAGGACGACGATGACGACGGAGAGGAGTACCATGCGCTATGGAGCCAATGACTGGAGTGCCCGGTGATCGCCTCGGGGACCATAACTCAGTTAAGTCGCTCTCTCACCCTATCTTTAAATACATTCATATGGTTTGGCGTAGATCGCTATTATATGCTCCAGAGAAGGACCGCCACCATATCAGCAAGGACGAGCTTCTTCTTCTTCGCACCATCCGGGAGAGATATCCCCTTCATCCCGGATGGGTGCTTGCTCGCCTACTCCACAAGAAGACTCAGAGATCAGGTCGCCCCCGCGCACTCCTGGGAGGCAACTTTGTGGGCTGACTCATCATCTCTTTCGGCCTCAGCCAAGAATATGGCCTGAACATCCCACGCCGCAGAGTACGCACCGTTGGAGGCGATTTGGCGGTCGAGTACAACCTCGATCTGGACATCAGCCCCCTGGTAGCAGCGGATCCTCCTCTCGAAGACGAAGATGAGTCGAAGGAAGAAGATGATTATTCTGAGCAGCAGCCCCAGCCGCAGCCAGAGTTTCATGACCATAAAACCCTCGCCACATCATCAGGCAGGGTACGGACACCAGTCGCCGCTGCACATTCCAGATCCATACCAGGCGCCTCACCCTCAGCACCGACCGCACCCTGCGGACATTGGTGAGCTGTATGAGCGACTGCAGGAGTGGTGCATCACCGACAACGCCACTCAAGAGGCGAGATGGACTATTATGCAGCAGCATATGCACCACGCTGATAGGAGGTATGAGGCTCAGATGGAGTGGCAACCTCATCTCGGCGATTTCCTCCACTTTCCACCTCCCGGCGCGCCTGACCAGCAGTGACCGGGTTGTATCTTCTTTCTTGTCCCTTCTTTTTATTTATTCTTTTCGGATTTCCGTCCAACTTTTTTCTGTGTGGATCCGGGGCACTTGCCCCGGTTTCCTTTTTATGTTTCATTTGTTTTTGTTTTGTAGGCAGTAGGGAGATTCCCTTTGCTTCATTTCGGTAGATTCCCTCCACTTCGAGGACCCGTGCTCATCCCCTACACCAACCATCTCGGTCCAGGTTCTTCTACTTCACTCTGAACTCTAGAATTAGTCCTGTGAGGACACAGTCCGATTTAAGTGTGGGGTTGGATGTAGAGAACCTTGCATGAACTTGATTGCCCTTGATTGTGTTTTCTGTGTGCCTCGTGATTCCATTCCAGTCTCTCTAGCATTAGAATGGCTCAGTTCTTGATTTTTGATGTTAAGTTGTTGTTCAAACTTTCACAATGATGCTTTGACTGCTTAACCTAGAACTTGAGAACCAACTTGTATACTTTGATGCTAAATTGCCTGGTCAGAACAAAATTTATAAAATCACACTTGTAGTTTGTAGCCTTGATTGCATGAAAATGACCAAATCCGACTAGCAAACCATATGTGAAGTTTTGATCCATTGCACGTAACTTGCAATTTTAATTCTTTTTGCGTGATTTTCTGTTTGCTTGAATGAGTTAGAATTTGCATGAGACCTACTCGAGACCACACGATGACACGAGTTCTAGAATGATAGGGGCACCTAGATTCAGCTACTAAGCCAGATAGCCTACCTAACGATAAAATCCATTAGGTGTAGACCCTTGAGCTTGGCCTGTTCTTTCGGTTCGATTATACATTACAGCCATTTCCCATTCTTTAATTCCCCGTTGATCCCCTGTGGTTGTAGTTCTAGATTGACCTACCGGAAGTCGGTTTGTGGTAACCTGCCTATAGCCATTAAACAGGTGGTCTTAGCTATTATGTCCAGACGTGTAAACCCCTCTAGCAACTAAAAGAAAGAATCGGCACAAAAGAAAAAAATAGAACAAAAGAAAAAAAAGAAGAAGAAAAGAAGCAAGTTTCGAAAAAAATGAAAAGAAGAAAAATCAGAAAAGCCAAAAAGGTTTAAATTTTTTAGTTCAATAAAACGTTCTTCTCCCTACAAATGGAAGAACGAAGTCAAAAGAAAAGTCAGAAAAAAATTGTGTAAAGAAAAATAATAAGTGCTAGGTTGCTTGAGGGTATCATAGGACGAGCGTTCATTATTCTACCCGTGTCTGGTTAGACGGTAGGAAGCCGCAGATTAGATTCGAGGGAAGTTAGTCGAAAGCTACACCGCACAAAGCCATCATCATACATTCCCATCATCCATCTCATTAAAAACCCAAGTAGTGTAGAATTCCTTACAGTCCTAGCAGGGAAGTCCTTCTTGACTGGATACTCGTGTTGTCACAGTGGTGGAGATGTGGTCGAATTGCAAACTTATGACAGAATTCAGTAACAGAAAGTGATTGAGAGCAGAAACACGTCCTTAAACACAGAGAGTGAGAGTTCCCATTATATTAAATATATCCTGTGTGAGGAGTCTAGTCGTTCAGGTCAAATTCGTGCATAATTGGTTGCTACTACTTGTCGTGTGCAATTTATTAGTGAGACCAGGTTGTTTGGTTGATCTGTATATTGCTTGAGGACAAGCAAAAGCTTAAGTGTGGGGTATTTTGATGACACTCGATTTGACGTGATTATCAACCTCATTTAAGCGACATTTCCTTGCTTAAGACATGGTTTTTAGCGTAGAATAACGAATATCCAATCGATTGCCCTATCTCGTGCCATTTATGTTACCTTGGCCCGTTTCGTGTCTAATGGATGGTTTTCTAGTGTTTTTATGTTAGCACAGGTTTTTGCCGTCAAATAAAGTAGCCAATGACGTGTCTAAAGCGTTGGAACCTCGAGGAATTGCACCGAAATCGATCCAAGGAGCCAATCAAGTCAAAACAATTCTTGCCCGGTTTACAAAGGAATTTTTGCCGAAAATACCCTAGCATTTTCGTCGAAAATACATGCACAAAATCACTGATGCCGACTGAAGGAAGTTTTTGGCAAAAATGTTAAGTTTTCGGCCGAAAACTATTGAACCGAAAAACACAGGAGATAGCAGCCGGCGGACCATCCATTTACAAAGGAATTTTCGCCAAAAATTCTTCAATATTTTCGGCGAAAATATCAGGCAAAATCCGGCTGAATTAGGGTTAAGTAATAATCATAATTACAAAACTTCAGAATTCTCTCAAGTTCTAAAGCAGAGAGTTTAGAGTTCGAAGAGCCGGAAAGAGATCGTGATGCCATCCCTTCCATCTCGAGGACTCAGAGCTAGGAGTGCAGTCGACCGGAAGATCGAAGTTCTGCCGGAGTCGTCTTAATTAGGTTTTTCAGATTCTTTTCTGTTCTTCCTTTGTATGATGAACTCTTTCTTTGTCTTTGATTCTTTTGTGATGGATATGTGTAGCTAAACTCTTAGAGCTTAGACTAGATTAACCCTAAGTGACCCAGGGCTTTAAAGCGGTCACGGATCGGCGGTGATTAGATTCGAAGTTCAATCAATTTCTCTTTCATGTTTGATTTGTTCTTCATTGTTCATGTTTCTTGTCTGGATTGATCACCTAGATTAGATTCTTGTTAAGCTAAGGATAGAAGCGAACGCTCGCCTTACTTTAGAACATCAAATTGAACAATTAACCTTATAATTGAGCGTGCCTTTCGTAGGAACCGGTTAGGGTTAATCCACTGCAAGAGTAACTCATAAATCGTTAGTAATTCCACCAGTTAAGTTAAGTCATTGCGAGAGGCGACCGTACCCGGGCGACTAATTAATCTTGGTAGCTAGAACGGATAGAGCGAACGTTCGCAGGTCTTAAACCTAAGGGTAAGGAGTTATGGTGGTGTCTTAGAATTGATTGAATGAGAATCAAAATCCGCTGATCTGTTGATTGCCAATGCTCTGGGAACGAAGGGGGATTCAAAGTCTAAGTTCGTCTGTCATCTCTGTTTTAATCAACCAATTTCCAATCTATTCTTAGTTTAAATTTTTGATTTTCTCTGCATTTCTTAGATTTAGAAGTCGTGGAACTCACACCACGCACGAAGTGTTTAAATTCGAGTAATTTGCCAGCTAATTTGAGTAGTCAATCATAGAAGACCCGTGGAATACGATCTACCCTAGCTTGTTAGCTTTGTTAGTTATTTGTTTGCACCCGAACAACGATCTTAGGTTCACCACCGTGCTATGAGGTAGAACCGTAAGGAACCGGGGGCTGAAGAGGACTTGACCTGTCAGCTATATAACAGCTGGGAACCAGAAGTATCAAGTCGTAGATGCCACGCCAAGAGATGGATGCTCTTGATGATAAGTCGATCCTTCAGTATCGCAACATGTAGATACAATAAGGTTTCAAGAACAAAGTTCTATCAAAGGGGGTTGTTTATTTCATAAAAAGTCTGAATTACAAGGGTGGCCGGCGGCCTCTATATATAGGTGAGGGAACAAGCTCTCCTCCCTAAAGTCTAATTCCTAAATAAGAATAGAATAAAGAGCCCTATTCCTAAATAGAATCCTAAACCCCTAAATAGTTTTACTAAAAAGGAATAAAACATAAAATAATAGTTGTAGTCTTTAAAGCAGAATAAAGACTTAAATTAGGTCAAAAACCCTAATTTGGCCGAATTTGGCTGCTTGGGCCGGTCGGGTGTGGCGGCAGCCCGGTGGCTTGTCCGGGCGGGCACCGGGCCTGATACGGGTGGCGGTTGCGGGGCTTGGTGCGCCGGGCTGGTCCAGGGCTAACGATCTTGCCCTAAAGGCCCGGCCTTCTTGGCCAGCTTCTTGGAATCTCTCTGATCGATCCGTCTGTCGGTCTAGGGCTTGGAACTGGCCTTTCCTTGGGTCCTATCTATTTCTGATTGGGCCTTCCTCCTTAAGCTTCAGGTAGGCCTCCAAGTAGCTCTTGATGTAGCTCTCCGGGGGTTGGGTCGGTCCAATGTCACGCTTCGGGGCCAAGGACTCCAATTCTTCTCATGGCTCGGCTCAGGGTCATTCCTTGGAAGCTCTACTCTCCAGGCCAAGTATTCTTGGGCTCTTTTCCTCCGATACTCCAGAAATGCTTCCAGAGGGTCACTCGAGGGGCCTACTTCTTCTTCAGGGATTCTGGAGGTCAGGCTAGGAGCTGGTTGAGGTTTTTCTTCCTTGTTAGGGCTTATACCCTTGGCCAGCAGCATGGCCTGGAATATCATTCCATCTCGTGGAGCCTTTCTACCTGCAAGGGAAGGACTTAGTCGATATTTCAGGGCGTACCTTGGCTTTAGGGCTTGAAGATGGCCTGCCCTAGGCTCTATATTCTTTTTGTGAGGTCCTAGGGTCTTATCTAGGCCAGGTGACCCTGGTGGGGTGTAGGAGTACCGATTGGCATCAGGGCAGCATTGTTGGATCATATCATCCCCCTCTTCTTGCCTTGGATTTGTCCCCAAATCCATCTCGGGGTCTCTTCTAGCACTCATCACCCTCTTCCAAAGTTCAGCAATGTTGTTGGCCACGGTAGGGGAAGACTCAGCATCATCTTTGGACCTATGAGTGTCAGTAGAGTCAGTAACGGACCAAGGCTCGGGTCCTTCAGTGCTTTCTCCATCGGTCTCCATAGCTCCTTCTCCTGAAAAACTATCAACAACAATATTAAGGCTTGGAGAAGTGTCCGGTGATAGTTCCTTACTCATTTCCACATCCGGGTCAGCATCCAGATCTTCTTCACTCAGGGCAGTCCTCAGAATCTGTCGGGAGGTGATCTCCCATTGAATCTTGTGTGCACAAGGGACCGTCAGTGAAGCGTCGGGTCGGGGCACAGTGGTGCCGGAGGTGCCGGAGGTAAACTAGGGCACGTCGGGCAGGACGGCGGCGCCGGGCAGTGGGGAGGCGGCGACGGGCAGTGGAAAGCTGGCGACGGCAGGCAGTGGGTGCCAGGTTTTTAGAGGTGAACCCTGCAAACTTCTCAAGCCCTTCGGGCTTAACTTCTTCTCCTTCATCCGATTCTTCTTCTTCTTCTTTCTTCTCCTATTCTTCATCATCCGTCTCGATTCCTCCTTCTCTTACCACCATCGTCTGTTGGTTAGGGCAGTCCCTTGAGATGTGTCCTCTACCTTGACACTTAAAGCATACAATTCCACTAGGACATGGGTTAGAATTTTGAACCTTAGAAGTAGGTGGGGTAGGTGTAACCGGTGGTGCCGAATCCCTAGGGTTAGGGTATGGCCGTGAGCTTGAGCCTCGAGGCTGTTCGGGCTTCCATGGGACTTGGCTTGCATTCGGGCCTCCTCTCCATGGGGCATTGGTTGCTCTCCTCGTGTAGCCCTTCCTCACTTCTCTCTCCACATGGGTAGCTAGGGCTTTGAGATCCTCGTAGTCAACATAGTTAAGTAGGTTGACTTGGTGCATGATCTCGGGGTGTAGCCCACCCACAAACGGGGCTATCTTGGCTTCGGGTTCTTCTCGGAGGTCGAGTCTGGCTACCAACATCTCTATCTCCTTGGTGTATTGCTCCACGGACATGGTGCCTTGCTTTAAGTTTTGGAGGGAGGTGTGTAGGTCTCGGGTATAGGTTCCCGGAACAAACCTCTTCCTCATGATTCTCTTGAGGTCTCTCCATGACTCGATGGGGTCTTCTTCATCCCTTTGAACTCAGCTCTTGAACTGGCTCCACCATAGAGCAGCATAGTCAGTCAATTCAAGGGTGGCAAGGATTACCTTTTTATGTTCAGAGTAGTAGTGGCACTCGAGGAAGTCCTCCATACTTCTCTCCCAATCCAGGTACTCATCGGCATTGTAATTGCCGGCAAACTTGGGCACCGTGAGCTTGAGGTTGCTCAAATCATCATCAATCTCCTGAGCTAGCCGCCGGGCTCTTCTGTTCAGACCTTTGGGGATGTCCTCTCGGCGCTCATCTCGTTCTCTCACGGCTTGAAGCCTGGCTAGGGTTTCTTGGACAGCGGCCATGGTAGCGTCAAGGTTCTGAAGATGGCCTTCCATGTTGGCTAATCTCTTGTCTGCCATGGTTAGTACTAGCAATCGGAAGCAATTTTCTATCCCCTCTTCTTAGGAATAAACTTACAACGAAAGGAAATAACGTGGCAAGGTGGCCTTGCTTTCTTTTCTTTTTCTTAACTCGAAACTGAAACAAGAATTCAAATAGAAGGGAATTTTTGAAGCTATTTTTCTGAAAAGCAGTAAAGGATATGAATCCAGGTAAACCTGGAGACTGGGATAGATTGTGGTCCTTGAGCTGAACCGTGCTCGGATACCAGCTGATGTGAACCGCTGCAACCGTGGGCAGACGACCCTTAAACACCGCAAGTTGAGACCGTGCAACGATGTAGAACCGTCGGGAACCGGGGCGGAAGAGGACTTTGACCCTTCAGCTATATAACAGCTGGGAACCAGAAGTATCAAGTCGTAGACGCCACGCCAAGAGATGGATGCTCTTGATGATAAGTCGATCTTTCAGTATCGCAACATGCAGATACAATAAGGGTTTCAAGAACAAAGTTCTATCAAAGGGGGTTGTTTATTTCATAAAAAGTCTGAATTACAAGGGTGGCCGGCGGCCTCTATATATAGGTGAGGGAACAAGCTCTCCTCCCTAAAGTCTAATTCCTAAATAAGAATAGAATAAAGAGTCCTATTCCTAAATAGAATCCTAAAACCCCTAAATAGTCATACTAAAAAGGAATAAAACATAAAATAATAGTTGTAGTCTTTAAAGCAGAATAAAAGACCTAAATTAGATGAAAAACCCTAATCTGGCTGAATTTGGCTGCTTGGGCCGGTCGGGTGTGGCGGCGGCCCGGTGGGCTTGTCCGGCGGGCGCCGGGCCTGATACGGGTGGCGGTTGCGAGGCTTTGTGCGCCGGGCTGGTCCAGGGCCAAAGGTCTTGCCCAATAGGCCCGGCCTTCTTGGAATCTCTCGGATCGATCCGTCTGCCGGTCTAGGGCTTGGAACTGGCCTTTCCTCGGGTCCTTTCTATTTCTGCTTGGGCCTTCCTCCTTAAGCTTCAGGTAGGCCTCCAAGTAGCTCTTGATGTAGCTCTCCGGGGGTTGGGTCGGTCCAAGTGTCACGCTTCGGGGCCAAGGACTCCAATTCTTCTCATGGCTCGGCTTAGGGTCATTCCTTGGAAGCTCTCCTCTCCAGACCAAGTATTCTTGGGCTCTTTTCCTCCGATACTCCAGAAATGCTTCCAGAGGGTCACACAAGGGGCCTACTTCTTCTTCAGGCTTCTGCAGGTCAGGCTAGGAGCTGGTTGAGGTTTTTCTTCCTTGCTAGGGCTTATACCCTTGGCCAGCAGCATGGCCTGGAATATCATTCCATCTAGTGGAGCCTTTCTACTTGCAAGGGAAGGACTTAGTCAATATTTCAGGGCGTACCTTGGCTTTAGGGCTTGAAGATGGCCTGCCCTAGGCTCTATATGCCTTTTGTGAGGTCCTAGGGTCTTATCTCGGCTAGGTGACCCTGGTGGGGTGTAGGAGTACCGATTGGCATCAGGGCAGCATGGTTGGATCATATCACTAGCTTCTACCAGCGATTTGTCCGAGACTTTAGCACTCTAGCCGCCCCTCTCACGGCGGCCATCAAAAGAGATCTTCCTTTACAATGGGGCCCGAGTCAACAAGCAGCCTTCGAGGTCTTAAAGAAGAAGCTGACCGAAGCACCCCTCCTCAAACTCCCCGACTTCAACAAGCCCTTTGAGAATGAATGTGATACCTCCGGAGTAGGGATTGGCGCCGTCGTCATGCAAGAAGGAAGACCTATCGCCAATTTTAGTGAGAAACTCACTGGAGCGCCCCTCAACTACCCAACCTACGACAAGGAGCTCTATGCCCTAGTCCGAGCCCTCAAAACGTGGTAGCACTACTTGTGGCCCAAGGAGTTTATCATCCACACCGACCATGAATCCCTCAAATACCTAAAGGCTCAACATAAGCTCAACAGAAGGCACGCCCGATGGGTAGAATACATTGAATCATTCCCCTACATCATCAAGTTCAAACAAGGTAAAGAGAATGTGGTAGTCGACGCCCTTTCTAGAAGGTATACCCTCCTCTCTGTCCTTACCACCAAGTTCATTGGATTTGAGCACATTAAGGAACTTTATGCGGCCGACCAAGATTTTAAGAGCGTTTTTGAAGCATGTGAACAAGGAAGGTTTGGTAAGTACTATCGACAAGACGGGTACTTGTTCAAAGAAAGAAAACTCTGCCTACCTAACCACTCATGCAGGACAGTATTAGCCCTAGAGGCTCACGGAGGAGGACTTATGGGGCACTTTTGGGTAGCCAAGACCATGGCCACCTTCAAGGAGCATTTCTATTGGCCCCAGATGCGCCACGACGTAGAAAAACTCATTGCTCAGTGTTCTAAGTGCCAGAGGGCTAAATCCCACCTTCAACCCTACGGATTGTACACCCCTCTACCGATACCCGAGCACCCGTGGGTTGATCTCTTGATGAATTTCATTCTAGGGCTACCTAAGACCCGGAAGGGAAAGGATTCAATCTTTGTTGTAGTAGACCGATTTTCAAAGATGGCTCATTTTATTGCATGCCACAAGGCCGACGATGCTTCTAACATCGCCGACTTGTTTTTCCAAGAGGTCGTCCGACTCCATGGGATTCCTAAGACTATTGTGTTCGACCGGGATTCCAAGTTCCTCAGCTACTTCTGGAAGACTCTGGGCCAAGATGGGTACTAAGCTTTTATTCTCTACAACGTGCCACCCTCAGACCGACGGCCAGACCGAGGCAGGTAACCGGTCCCTCTCTCAAATGCTACGGGCTATCATCTCATCTAACATTCGGACTTGGGAGGAATGCCTTCCCCATGTTGAATTTGCTTACAACCGAGTTGTCCACTCTGCCACACAATACTCCCCTTTCGAGCTTGTCTATGGGTTCAACACCCTAACCACCTTAGACTTGTCACCCCTACCTCTGCACGAATTTCTAGACACCGACGGACAGGAAAAGGCTGAGTATGTCCGAAAGCTTCACGAAAAGGCTAAAGCCAACAGCGAGAGGAGGACTGCTCAATACATCAGGAACGCCAATCGAGGGAGAAAGGAGAAGATCTTCGAAGTAGGTGACCAAGTGTGGATTCACTTCCGGAAAGATAGATTCCCCGAGCAAAAGAAATCTAAACTCCTTCCCCGAGGCAACGGCCCATACACCATACTCAAGAAGATCAACAACAACGCCTATGTGATAGACCTCCCTAACTCTTATGGGGTAAGTGCCACTTCAATGTTGCTGATCTAACACCCTACTATGATGAGGTCTATGCAGAACCAGATTCGAGGCCGAATCCTTCTCAAGAAGAGATGAATGATGAGCCCCCTGTTCCTTGGACCCGCCCCGAACTACCTTTGACCCGTAGCCAATCTAAGGCCTTCAAGGAACGGCTCACCCTCTACATGAAGACTTGGAGCCAGGAAAGGCACGACGAGGATGCTGACCGGATCACCCGATCCGGATATACCCTGCTGACCAACCGGGCGACCCCAAGACAGGCCGCACGGAGGCCGGGCACAGTGCTCGGGAACCCCGACCAGCACTAGGCATCAGGCCAACACCGGGCCCGAGGAGGTTTAGCACCAACCCTCAACCCCGTACAAGGCCTGGAGCCAAGCCTAGAAGCTGCCACCCTAGGATTAAAGGAGAAATGGGAGGAAATGAGGAAATGGGAAGAAGGCCGAACGGGCAGGTCGAGCAGGAACCCCAGATGCCGAGCAGCATCAGCATTAGACCCGCCGGAGCCCAGTATCAGGAGCCCCGTGCATCACCCAGCCCGAGCAGCCGATGTCACTGCCAATTCCAAGCCCGATAGCAAAGGCGGCGCCGACTTTCCTAATCCGACCCGCGCGTGAGCGACAAGCCCGACCGGATCCGCCGGTTTAGGGTTTTTAGACAGTTTTTATTTATTTAAGTCTTTTTTAAGTGTTGGACTCGGATTTTCCCTTTTAGTTTTGATTCTTTAGGAGCAAGTAAGTCTTATTATATTCTAAATAAGACTTTAGGATAATATTTTATTATTTTTAGAGTTTCTTTCCAAGTAGGAATCGTGAGCCTGTTCACGAGTTCCTCCACTATAAATAAGAGGCTTCGGCCTCATTGTAAACATCAACCATTTTCGAATAAATCAATCAAACAGAACTTTTGTTCTCAATTCTTTAGTTTTATGCTGCGTGCATAGCTTAGAATAGGTATTATCAACAGAAGCATCCATCTTCTGTCGTGGAGCCATTCCTGGACACTACGGGTTCCCAGTTACATATAACCGACGAGTCCTAGTACTTTTCCCGCCCCCGATGCCAACGGTCATAAAGCGAAGGTTCAAGACTTGCGGTAGTTAGGGTCGTCTGCCCACGGTTGTGGCAGTTCACACCACGTTCTCTGTCACCCTCACCAATGAATGTGCTTCTCTCTTCGGTAGCCCATCTACTATGCGACAACCACCACCACCTCCAGTTAAGTGTTCTAATCCCGGTCCTTTTACATTACCATACATAATAAATGGTATTAAAATTGATCGTAGTCTAGATGACTCTGGTGCTTCTATTAATGTTATGCCTGCTTATTTTTATGAGAAGTTAAACCTAGGAGAATTAAAACCACTTACTCTGCGTCTCGTGCTAGCTGATAGATCTGTCAAACTGCCTAGGGGTATAATAGAAGATGTAGCTGTTCGCTGTGGCCCTTTTACTATTATTACAGATTTCGTTGTTCTAGATACATGTGAATTAGACGAAACACTTATCTTAGGGCGACCCTTCTTAACATCCGCCGGTGCGAATATCAATTGCAAACAAGTCTTGTTGACTTTAAGTGTAGGACAGGATAGTGTTACTTTCCGCATTAGGGATAGCATGAGATACTCTGTCGCTCAAGATGATAAATGTTATACTATTGATGCTATGGAGTTGGCCTCGGCCAACTTCATCACTAATGCTTTATCTAGTGATCCACTAGAGTTGTGTTTGATTTCAGGAATTGAAAACGCGTTATAAGATCAAGAGCAGCACCTATGGCAAGATGAACTCAACGACCAGAAGATGACATCTACTGCCAATTCTGCGCCACCTCATATTGAACCAGCTTCAAGTCGGATCACCACCTCATACGAGAACCCGCCTGAACCCGCATTAAAGAAGCTCCCCAACCATCTAGAGTATGCATTCTTGGGAAAGGAATGTCAGTTACCAGTCATCATCAATTCGGCTCTATCTTCCGAACAGAAAGAACAACTAATCATACTACTAAAGAAGCACATCCGAGCTATAGCCTGGCAATTAGCTGACATCAGAGGCATCTCCGAGACTTTCTACAAACATCGAAAAGTTGTAGATGAAGAATTCAAGCCGGTCAGACAACCACAACACCGATTAAATCCTCTGATGCAGGAGGTTGTGAAGAAGGAAGTCCTTAAGCTTCTTGATGTCAGGATCATTTACCCTATTGCCAACAGCCCTTGGGTTAGTCAAACTCAGGTTGTTCCAAAGAAAGGAGGGATTACAGTCATCCCTAACCAGAAAGGCGAGCTCATTCCCACTCGCACTATTATCGGATGAAGAGTCTGCATCGACTACCGACGCCTTAATGATGCTACAAAGAAAGATCACTTTCCACTACCGTTCATTGATCAGATGCTAGAAAGGTTAGTTGGCCATGATTACTATTATTTCTTAGATGGGATGTCTGGTTAATTCCAGATTCCTATCGAGCTCGATGACCAAGAAAAGACGACCTTCACCTGCCTGTTTGGTACGTTTGCTTATCGTCGTATTCCCTTTGGGTTGTGCAACCCGCTACTTTTCAAAGATGCATGCTTGCTATATTCGGAGATCTAGTAGAGAACGTGGTAGGATTATTCATGGACGACTTCTCTGTCTATGGCGACTCATTTTCTAAATGCCTAGCTAACCTAGATAAGGTACTAACCTGTTGTGAGGAAACCAACTTAGCTCTTAGCTGGGAGAAATGTCACTTTATGGTTACCGAAGGCATTGTTCTTGGCCATAGGATCTCTAAGCTCGGAATAGAGGTCGATCGTGCCAAGCTTGAAACTATTGCCAGTCTTCCACCGCCAACTTCGGTCAAGACAGTTCAAAGTTTCCTCGGTCATGCTGGATTCTACCGGAGGTTCATCAAAGACTTCTCCAAAATCACTCTTCCAATGACCAAGCTTCTAGAGAAAGACACCCCATTCATTTTTTACAAGGCATGTCTTCAAGCCTTTGAGATTATGAAGACCAAACTCACCACCGCACCGATCCTCACAGCACCAGATTGGAATCTTCCATTTGAGATCATGTGCGATGCGAGTGACTTTGCCGTTGGCGCTGTTCTGAGACAAAGAAAAGAGAAGAGGTTCCATCCCATTTATTTTGCTAGCAAGACGCTTAGCGACTCAAAGGAACTACACTACTACAGAGAAGGAGCTCCTAGCTATTGTCTTCTCTTTTGATAAGTTCAGGAAGTACCTGGTCCTCTCACACACCATAGTCTGCACCGACCACGCTGCTCTACGCCATCTCCTAGCAAAGCAGGACTCGAAGCCAAGACTTATCCTATGGGTTCTCCTTCTACAAGAATTTGACATAGAGATCAAAGACAAGAAGGGAGCTGAGAACCTAGCAGCCAATCACCTTTCCCGACTCGAGGAATCACAGACAGGTAAGTTTGCTATTACTCCTATCGGTGATTCTTTCCCTGACGAGTTGTTGCGACTTGAAATCTATGAATAGGTCAACAGCATAGCCATCGAGCCTTCGGTGATTGCTCACGCTCAAGAGTTGAGTAATGCAACCACACCGGACGAGCCCTGGTATGCCACCGTCCCTAACTATCTTTCTCGCGGCATAATACCTCCAGGATTGGATTATAATGTGCGGAAGAAGCTCATTAAAGAAGCCAAGTCTTACTTCTGGGAGGAGCCATTCTTGTACCGTATTGGAATTGACGGGATGATCCGGAGATGTGTCTCTTACATTAAGGCAACTGAAATCATAGGTAAGTGTCATGAAGGCCAGATTGCAGGACACTTCGGCAGAAACTGTACTGCAAGAAAGGTACTCGAAATCGGATTCTATTGGCCTTCTCTCTTCGGTGATTGTGACACTTTTACTCGTCATTGTGATGCATGTCAACGATCAGGTAACATCTCTAACCGTAATGAGATGCCTCAGACTATTTCTTTAACTGTTGAAATTTTTTATGTTTGGGGAATTGATTTTATGGGACCATTCACACCCTCCAACGGAAATAAGTACATTCTTGTGGCCGTTGATTATGTTTCCAAGTGGGCTGAAGCTGAAGCTTTACCCACCAATGATTCAAGAGTGGTGGGACGGTTCCTCACTCGTCTCTTTAGATGTTTTGGTTCACCACACTTCATCATAAGTGATAGAGGTACCCACTTCCATGAACATTTCGACCGTGTGTGCAAGTGCTTTGGCGTCACCCACCGAATGTCCACAACTTATCACCCCCAAGCTAACGGTCAAGCGGAAGTGACAAACCGTGAGCTCAAGCGGATTCTTGATATGACAGTTGGCCGGTCTCGCAAGGACTGGTCATCTAAGCTCAATGATCCCTTATGGGCTTATCGAACTGCCTACAAGACTCCCATCGGTACCTTACAGTATCAACTAGTCTATGGCAAGGCATGCCCTTTACCGTTTGAGCTTGAGCACAAGGCATTCTGGGCTACTAAAGAGTTAAACATGAAATATGCAGTAGCAGGGAATATATGCCATGATCAGATTGTTGAGCATGAGGAGCATCGTCCTTACTCGTATGAGAGAACGAAACTCTATAAAGAATGCACCAAGAGGATCCATGACGTTCAGTTAAAGGGGGTCAAGCAATTCTACTCCGGTGATGAAGTCCTTCTATATAACTCTCGCTTGAAGCTCTTCCCGGGTAAGCTGAAATCCCGATGGTCCGGCCCCTACACCATTGTTCGGCAGACAACACTTGGAAGCATCCAAATTAAAGGCCCCGGTCAAGAACCGCTTATGGTCAATGGACATGGGCTGAAGAACTACCTTCAGGGATTAGCGGTCACCCTCATCGACATGCATTACTTCTCATCGACCTCGTAACTCCGTTCCAGGTATCGTCCAGCTCACGGACGTTAATCAAGAGCGCTTCGTGGGAGGCAACCCATGGCTGGAGTCAGTTTTCGTTTGAGTCTTCTTTTCATTTTTCTTTTAAAACTATTTCAAAACTGTGCAAACCCGTTTTTAAACGAGTTTTCGGTGAAAACTCCTTCAGTTTTTGCCAAAAACTTTGGCTTTAAATCCCCCAGATTCTCCTGTGTTGTTTTTCTCGCCGAAAACTTGACTTCGCGGCGAGAACTAACTCTTTCAAACCGGTGTCGTTTTGTTTTAAAAGGGAGTTTTCACCGAAAACTCCTTACATTTTCGCCAAAAAATCTGAGTCCGACCTCCTGATTTAAAACCCTTCTAACTCTCTTTTTTGCAAGGCCCTTTCAAAAATCATAAGACAAACACCGGAAGCCTCTCATTTTCACATCCGCCACCGCCATACCTCTATTTGCACCACCGCCGCTGTCCATCAAATTGCCGGTACATTCCACCACCGCTGCTCAAGTCTCCTCCACCACCTGAGTTCTTTGCACCCTCGATCTTCCGAATCGGAGCCTTATAGCTATGGTTCCGCCCAAAATAAGCTTTTCAAGCTTTTCGTCGATTTCTCCGATTTCCAACCGTATTCTTGAGTCATGTCTTCACGGTTAGTTATTCTGCCCTCAATTTTCAATCCTTTGGCTTGTTGAATTTTGGATTTCAACATGTTTGAGTTTGGTTGACTTTTTGGTTTACCTTGATTTGCGTGTCTACTGTTTCGATGTGTTTTGCTTAGCTCTTGGCATCTTTTTGGTCTAGATTTACCTTGTGAGTGTTTTTCCATGATCTTGTGCCGATAATTTATCTTCTGCTCTGTCGTTCGTCAAAGTGCGTCAATAGTGCGTACTTGGTGTTGCATGTCGTATTTCCCCCTGAATGATGACCGTTTTTCTGCTAATCATTTTGACCCATCTCGCCTGTCCTATGCTTTTCAAATGTGGTCAATTGACTAACTTTCTTACCCGCACTTGTTCCCTCCATTCTTCACGGAACTGAGGATTCAAACTAAGTGTGGGGTGGGTTTCCTGGCCTCTAATTTCGGTCTGCTTTGAGTTTCGTATTACAGGAATCCAAAGCATTTCAAGACCACCGGTGCAGATAGGGAGAAATAAACCAAGGCTCGACAGGACAAGGCTCAGTCCTCTCAACCACCCACGCCTTCTGCCCAAGTAACAGTGACTCCGAACTTCATTCCACTCGATGCACCGACCGCAGTGATCCCTACCTCGAGTGCTCCAGCCTCTACCATCGGGGCCCTATACCCATTCATCGCTGCCCTTCCCCTGAACCAACTGGAGGTCTACATAAAGATCAAGGACATCCCTCCGGCCAAGGTGGAAACCCTCTCTTTGGACAGTCTCAAGAGCCACAATCTGGATTGGCACTCCAACATCAAACATCGACCACTTTTGGCACCCCTTATCCTCTGGTCGCCCTTCAAGAGTTCTAAAGCTCATTTGAGCGGCTCACACCAAAACCCAGCACAGCCAGAAATTTGTATCCTTCCGCCTCGGTGGTGTTCGATATGAGAAGACCATCCACGAGTTCGCCCACCTACTCGACCCCCTTTCCATCGTCCAGGATGCCGCCATTGGGTTCACAGACGTCTACTCCATCACACATGAACCATAACCCGAAATATGGAGGTTCATCTCTAGTCAACCCGAGGCCAAACCTACCATCAACCCCACGGTAGGTGACATCGCTCACCCCCTCTTTAAATTTCTTCATTATGTATGGACGTAATCTCTATGTTATGGCAGCAAAGCAGGCCGTCACCATGTCTCCCTAGAGGACCTCCTACTGTTTCGTGCTATAGAGGAGGATGTTCATTTTCACCCCGGATGGTGGCTTGCAAGATTCTTCAACAAGCGCACGACCACCAAGAAACTTCCCTCTGAACTTCCTGGCGGTCCCTTCATTTCCTATCTGATCGACAACCTCCAGATCGGCAACAAATGGGGCCCTGATATTCCTCGCATCCAGATTGAGCACATAGGTGCTGACTCACCATAACACGGGGCCTCGACCTTTCATGCAATAACAACGATTACAGACTGGTACCTCGCCGCTCACAAAAGGCACCACCCCAACCAGTTGTAGTTCCAGTACCTCTCGCCCCTCTGCTGGAGTTGCCCCCTCCACCTCAGTCACGGGTACCCAACGAGATTCGCGAGAGACTGGCCCGCATTGAGCAATGGCAACTAGACTACTCTGCCGGTTCGCTACCATGGCAGAAGGACCGAGTGGAGCATGAGCGGACACAGAATGGGCGATGGCCCATTCTACAATAGTTCATGATCGACCAGGACACTAGATACTAGGCTGAGCTCACATGGTGACGACAGATTGAGCAGCGGCTCGGCATTTCACCTTTCCCGACTCCTCCTCCACCCCCACCTGAGGGACAGTGATCGGGTCGTTTCAATCCTTTCCTTTTTTTATTTCTTCTTTTCAGATTTCGATCCAACTTTTTTTTTGTGTGGATCTGGGACATTTGTCCCGGTTTCCTTTTGATCTTTTGGTTGTTTCTGTTTTGTAGGTTTCTTTTGGTAACTACTCCACTTCGCGCTCTCCAAGCCCATCCACTACACCAACCACCTAGTTCTAGGTTCACCGTAACTCTCGATCTCATTTTTGCCCGGTGAGGACACATGACGGTCTAAGTGTGGGGTAGGGTGTTAGAGAACCATGCATCATCTTGATTGCCCCTAATTGTGATTCGTGGTGCCTGTCCAATTTCTCTTGCTTTAGAATTGTTCGGTTCTTGATTCTTGATGATAAGTTGTTGTTCAAATTGTCATAATGATGCTTAGAATACTTAACCTAGAACCTGAAAACCACCTTGTATACTTTGATGCTAAATTGCCTGGTCAGAACAGATTTTTAAAATCACACTTGTAGTTTGTCACTTTGATTGCATGAAAATGACCAAATCCGACTAGCAAACCAACTGTGACCTTTTGATCCATTGCACATAACTTGCAATTTCAATCCTTTTTGAGTGGTTTTTTGTTTTCTTGAATGAGTTTGAATTTGCATGAGACCTATTCGAGACCACATGATGACACGAGTTCTAGAATGATAGGGGCACCTAAAATTAAGCCACTCAGCCAGATTGCCTACCCAACGTTAAATCCATTAGGTTGAAACCCTTGAGCTTGGCCTTTTCTTTCGGTTCGATATACATTGCAGCCAATCCCCATTCTTTCATTCCCCGTTGATCCCCTGTGGTTGTAGTTCTAGATTAGCCTACCGGAAGTTAGTTTGTGGTAACCTGCCTATAGCCATTAAACAGGTGGTCTTAGCTGTTATGTCCAAACGTGTAAACCCCTCTAGCAACTAAAAAAAATCGGCACAAAAGAAAAAGAAAGAAAATTCGAAAAAATATAAAAAGTTAAAAGTTTCAAAGCTTATAGTATAGTTCAATAATGTTCTTCTCCCTACATATGGAAGCACGAAGTCAAAAGAAAATGTAAAGAAAAAGAAAATTGCAAAATAAAGTGCTAGGTTGCTTGAGGGTATCATAGGACGAGCGTACACTATTCCACCCGTGTTTGGTTAGACGGTAGGAAGCCGCAGAGTCAAAACCACCCCTGCCATACCTAAGGTTTTCGGCGAAAACTATGAATCAAATCTGCACAGAGAAGACAGGAGAAATTCCACTTTGAGTTTTCTGCGAAAACTCTCTATGTTTTCGGTGAAAACTATCCCTTTTTCCTAGCCGGGTACGGACTGCTATTAAAAGAAAAATCGCCGGTTGCAATTGGACATACTTACTTTTTGGACGAAAATTCCAAGACTTAGAATTAGAGAGAAAGAGTGGAGAGAGTTCGAAGAGTGAGGGAAAGATCGTGACGCCATCCTTCCATCTCGGAGAGCTCCAGTGCTAAGAGTTGAAGATCCAGAAGATCGAAGCTTCACAGATTCGTCGAAATTAAGTTTTATAGTTCTTCTCTGTCTTCCCTACCTGAGATCTATTCCCTGGTTGTCTTTGATTCTCCTGTACTGAATATGAGTAGCTAAAACTCGTAGAGCTTAGATTAGATGAACCCTAAGTGACCCAGGGCTTTAAAGCGGTCACGGATCGGCGGTGATTAGATTCAAATTTTAGTCAGTTTCTCTTTCATGTTTGGTTTGTTCTTTGTTGTCTGTGTTTCTCGTCTGGTTTGGCCACCTAGATTAGATTCTTGTTAAGTTGAGGATAGTAGCGAACGTTTGCCTCACTTTAAAACACCAAATCAACAATTAACCTATTCATTGGAGTGTTCCTTTCGTAGGAACCAGTTAGGTTTAATCCACTTCAAGAGTAACTCATGAATCACTAGTAATTGCTCCAGTTAGTTCCTCCATCACAAGAAGTGAAAGCTCGGGCGGTTAATTAATCTTGGTAGTTAGATCGGATAGAGCGAACGTTCGCCAGTCTTAAACTTAAGGGTAAGGAGTTATGTTGGTGTCTAGAAATTGGGTGAATGAGAATTGGAAACCGCTGGTCTGTTGACTGTCAATGCTCTGGCGATCTAAGGGGAATTCGAAGTCTAATCTTGTATGTCGTCTTTGTCTAAGTCAATCAATCAATCATTCTACATTTTTAATTTCATTTCAGTTTCTTTGCATCCTAGTATAGAAGTCGTGGAACTCACACCACGCATGATGTGATCCGGGCCACCAAGGCCGACGTGGCCACAACACCATGGGCACATGGTCAAAGAACCTCCATGGGCCCACCATACAAGGATAATTCAATGACGGGTCGGCCTAGAGACTTGAAGTCGAGCGAGGACTACACCGGCACTAGACCTACACCGGCACCACCGCCAAAGCCTAGGAGAGCCAAAGCCTCGGAGCAAGAAGACACCCTTAGGAGGATGCTGATCCTCAGCCAGGCACCAAGGCCAGCTCCTACCCCAGCACGAGTAAGGCTAATGACCCGCCAGGAGCTGATGCTAACACCGAGCCCTGACCCGGACCCTAGGCCGAGCCTAGCACCCATCCTAGGCCCCATGCCGAATGCCACGAGCTCTAGACCGACACCAGCCCTTAAAGACATCCCTAAGGTACCCTGGAAAGAAGGCTCGAAGTAGAACTCAAAAGACCTGGACAGATTTGAAGATGGCCCCAAGCTAAGCCTACCACAGGCACATGGCCCATGCTAGCGCCCGTCAGAGGAGCACTTTTGGCCCAAACAACAATTGACCCATGCCTTTTGGGATTTCGATAGAGCTAGGCCAAGTCCGGATGGAGCACCAAAGAGCACTCCTCGGATGCTGATCGAGGAAGCCCATGCTAGGAGCTGTAATCAAGCCACCACCTGAGCCTGATCCAAGGAGGGTTGGACTACCATTCATGATACGGGAGATGAAGGGAAGATGCCAAGTACTTCGAAACAAGAAATCCTAATCAAGCTAGGATTTCCCGGTTTTGGACAGATTTCTAGTCTGACGAAGAATGACGGATTTGGGCTACCTGGAGTTAGAATTTGGGCTGAAGCCCAAGACGTCTACTAGTGATCTGCCAAAGGGATTATTTTTCCTATTTTATTTGGTATTTATTTCGCAATTTCTCCCAGAACCCGTTCTGCTGTTTTTTAGGAATTTCCAACTTTTTCCGTTTTACTGTTTTTGTTTAGGAAGGACTCTTTTCCTTGTAGGGATAGAGCTCCGAATTTCAGTCCTCTTTAGGAATCTTTTGTTATTTCTTTATTAGTTTATTAGTTAGTATCGTAGGAGGAAAAGGAGAGCCTGTTCTACCTTCCTCACCTATGAATAGAGGCCTATACGCCTCATTGTAAGACACGCCTTGAATTGAATAATTACTTAAACTTCGGTTTTTTCTTTTAGCATGGAATTGCTAATCTCTTCTCGAATTTCATGGAATTGACTGTCGTTTAGACCGGCTTATCGTCTAGGGTATCCTCCCCTTGAAGTGGCGCCATCGACTTGATACTTCTGGTTCCTAGCTCTTTATAGCTAGCGGGTCAAAGTCCTCTTCACGATCATCAGCTCGCGGTGTTTAAGGGTCGTCTGCCCACGGTTGCGGCGGTTCACATCAACGCACAAATTGTTTATTCCTGAATAGAATTGTCAACATATTTGAGTAGACGAGTAGAGGAGGCCTGTGGAATACGATCTGTCTTTCTTTGTGCTTGACAGTTATTTGACTACACGCGCGTGAAAACGCGTTCATCACGGATCAAACTAGTTTGGAAGGGAAATCAAAAAGCTATAATTTGGACTTTACACAATGTGTGACTATACACTATACACTATGTGGCTAGTAGCCAGATTTTGAGCCTTCGCGATGGCAAGAAGGTCATCATGCCATGGGGACCTCTAGGGCCTACGGCTTCGGGCCCCGCCGCTCTGTTGGGTTAGTTCACCAGTTTGTTGGGTAATGATCAGAACCTCATCCCACTACAGTATGAGGAGTGGCCCAACGTGACGGAGGGAGAGAAGAATGATTTGAAGGCTACTGTGTTTGTAAGTATTCAAATATGAAATTCATTCCTGTGTATGTAAATTTAATAATAAGTAATAATTTACAATGATTGAATTTGATGCAGCATTGAATCGTGATTGAGCCACCAGAGATGACAGACCGTGCGACTAAGTACATCATGGAGGATATTGGCAGGAAGTGGAAGGACTGCAAAACCCGCCTTTGGAGAAATTATGTGGTTAACACATACAAGGAGAAATTGAAGAAGGAAGCTGAAGAAGCGGGCCAGGACTTTGACTGGGAGGAGTTCGTGGAGCCCCCTAGGGCGTGGGCAATAGAACACAAGCCGGGCAGGATCTCTGCGCCTATGTGGGCACAGTTTGTGGATATCAGACTGAGACCCGATATGGTGGTAAGTCGATTACAAATTAGGCATTATGTGAATATATTATATCAACTTAAATCATTTAAATGAATAACATTTTATAGGCAAGATCTCGCAAGAATTCAGCCGCCCGGAGGAGTTACACCTCACCCCACATTGAGGGTCAAAGAAGTTGCGAGTTAGAGGACTGGAGTTGGTAATAATTCAGTTCATATTACATAATTTTTTTGTATTAGTACCTTTTAGAAAGTGTATTGATATTGTTTAGTTCATACACCTGTAGGTAGCTGAAAGGGGAGGAAATGCGCCTAGTAGAGGTGAGTTGTATGCTATCACTCACACAAAGAAGGATCAGACTTACACTGATCCTAATGTGGTAAGTACTTGATCACCTATTCCAATCTAACAAAACAATCTCCAATAGTGCCTATTTAATTAACTTTGGTATGTGAAACCTATTTTTGTCATCAATGTGCAGCCTCAGATTCTGGAGTTGACCCGTGAACCCACAGTCCCAACATTTCCTTCTACGAACGATGCACTCGGACTTGTCTATCCGAAGGAGCACAGTGGTAGAGTTCACGGTATGGGATCTGGCGTGACCCCCTCCCAGGTAATGTAATGTAGTATATGATATATGTAAATTTGAAATAGCCAAATTCTAATTATTTGTTGTCTTTGTCTATTCAGGTTAGTATGAGTAGGAGGCGTGGTGGAGCAGCCGGTGGATCCAGTCAGGGTAGTAGTTCAGCTACTACCACTAACGTATTCGGCCATTGTCCCGCTGAGGATCGAGTGAGGGTGTCTAGAGGCAGAGGTTCAGCGCCTAAGCTATCTGGAGGAGGAGGTTCAGCGGCTCAGCCAGTTGGTGGGGGGTTCATCTTCTAAGGGAAAAGGGAGGATGCCCCCGGATATGGATGCCGAGGACCTGGACTCAAACGATGAAGAGGAGGATGAGTAGGTAGCTGGACTTGTAGGTGCATGTTTTAGGAGACTGGACTTGTTAGGAGAATGTTTTAGGAGACTGTTTTAGGAGAATGTTTTAACAGGATTTGGTTTTCGACATTTATATATTATGTAGTCCTATTCAGTATGTTTATTGATTGGAAATTTGAATTGTGAACAGTGAAATTGATGTGTGCAGGGAAATTTATGCAGGTATTGGCACTAGAAGAGTATGAGAATAGGAAAAAAGAGGCAGAATTCTACCCACTGGAAAACAAAATAGCGTCGGTCATGACCTATAATAGCGTCGGTCACAACCGACGCTAAATGCTAGTACAGGTCAACGCATTGTTGACCAGGCAACGCGCTTTAGCGTTGGTCTGCTATTTTAGCGTCGGTCACATAAATCGACCGAAGCTAAATGCTGACCACTCAACCGGTTGGTGGTTCGACCGGAACGAATTAGCATCGGTTGGTACGCGTTTTAGCGTTGGTTGACCAAACGACCGATGCTAACGTTTAGCATCACCATTTCTAGCGTCGGTCTTGCCGACCGACGCTATATATTTTGGCGTCGGTCATGACCGACGCTAAAACGCGTGTATGACCGACGCCAAATAGCATTTTTTTTAGTGAGAGAAATTCCTGTTTCAATTAGGAAAAGGTTTTCGGGATGGATATCAGATTTATACATATTTTTTACGAACCAAACACCATTGGAGGGAGTTTTTTTAGATTTACGAGCACGATTGAGGCGAATGAAGCTACGGATTGGTTTCTTCATGATTATTTTTTGCGAACCAAACACCAGAGGTCGATTAGTTCAACATGATTAGTCTCTCTTGAAGTAAGATGACCATCTCTTCAGTATTCTTCTCCATTGTTTCTTTGATTTCTCTCGAAACCATGAGTAGCTAAACTCCTTTGGTTTCTTCAAATTAGATGAAAATGTAGGGAAGTTTTGTATGGATAATGTTGGGTTTATAATCCTTTTATTGTTATTGACGATTATTCAGTTTTGATGCGATTTTCCTAAACACTCATTTGATTGTTGAATCTGATTAATTGACTGATTGTTAACTTCTTTGCTCATGTTTGATTTCGTGGGACTAACTTAGAACTTTAGTCATTCTAGAGTTTAGGAAATCATTAGGTTCTACTAGTAGCTTGATCCAAGGATCGATAACCCTAACCTCTTTGCATTATCTTTGTGGCATTCTATTGAACACCTTGCATGCATTCTTGAATATTCACAGGTTAACTTTTTCAAAGGAACTTGTGGGTTGAATACGATAATATCTCTATCGCCTAACACTGCAGTAGAGATTAGCCAAGAAAGTGTCGACTCATCAAGTATGTTAATCTGATATTGCATTTCATCTATCCATCTTAACTAAACTAGAGTAGATTCGAGTCTTGACAACCACCTTAATGATTCTGCATACCCCGAATATGTTTACTTGTTTACGTTTGCATATTTAGTTTGATTATATCATGAACCACTTTTAAACCAACCAACAAAACCTGAATAGAGTAATTAACTTTTTGAGTAATGTAACCGGGAATACCCTAGGGAAGAATGATCTCGTTAGAGCATTGTAGTGAGTTAAGACTAGGTGTGACTTGTTGCATCCTGGAGCTTGGCCGAACAGGAGGGTGCTATGGTGTGGTGAGCTGGGTCATTTCAAAAGGGAATGCCCTAAACAGGTTTGGTGGTGCTGAGAGAGCTTTAACAAAGCTCGTTTCTTGCAAAACAATTAATCATAATTGCCCGACTACAATAACACCAATTATAATAAAAAAGTCTTAAGTCTAACCATGATGCGAATTAGGTGGAGGTAGTGGATGTGACGTGGCCATCGACTTGACTTCATCCGCTTCTAGATCTGCATGTTACATGTTCTAGCTAGGAACGATTTAAAAAATAATTTCATTCAAGGTTCGAACTTCTTCCATTTATTTAATGCATACTAGTGCTCGATACCAAACACTTCACTTAGGTTTTAGACCTGCCTAGCTCACAGTATTTGTGCCTATGCTAGTGCTTAACCCGAACACTTCACTTAGGTGTCGGGCTTGCCTAGCTTTGTTTTCAGCACTTAATTCAATTAAAACACATTTGAACATCGAACTTTTCGAATTTCACAACCCAATTACTTGATTTAACAATTTAGCCACTTGATCCTAGCTAGTTATAACTTTTTACATAAGATTTCGAATTGGATATCCGTTTAATCTCAATCCACAATCACATGTGATTAAATATGGAGTGAAAACATGGGGACGAGCTAGCATTTGTCATCTTAGAATGGTGTTATCGAGCTTTGTTATTAGCAAGCCAATCAATTCAATTAAATAAAGTTTCAACTACAAGAGTGATTTAAGATCTGTTCTGACCTAGACTCATTTGATATCTGTGCCGACACGTTGGTTACAGGTTCTAAATGGAACAATCTAGACGTCATTGTGAAAATTTGAAGTCAATTTAACATCAAAAGTCAAGAACTGAGTAATTCTATGCTAGAGGAATTCAAAAATGAACCACAGAATCACCGAAATTCAAACAAGATCATGCATATCCTAGAATCCTACCCCACATTTAAACCGTTCTGTGTCCTCACAGGACCAAACTAGAGTAGAGAGATACGAAGAACCTGGAATGAGATGGCCGATGTAGGGGATGAATACGGAGCGTCCGGAGTAGAGCGAAGTAGCTACCCAATTCCTACAAAACAAAAACAACAAAAAAGAACAAAAGGATACCGGGATAAGTGCCCCAGGTCCACACAGAATAAAAGTCAAAACGAAAAAGGTTAGGGGAAATTTTGAAAAATATTTTGACTCTGGTTTTTTTTTAATTTTCAAAAATTTTCTGACCAACTAAAGTTCTCGCCGAGCACTATGGATGTTCTCGGCGAAATCTTATTTCAAAACACAACAGAAGACTCGACGAAAACAATACTGATTGACACAAAAACTCCTTGGCGAAAACTTTAGAGTTCTCGGTGAGAACTCTTGACCTGGCAGACCAAATTAAAACAAAATAAATTAAAATAACTGACACTTTGGCTCCCGAAACTGACTCAAATGATGAAAAGACTGACTCAAAAATTGAAAATGGACTCCAGTCGCGGATTGCCTCCCACGAAGCTCTCTTGCTTAACGTCCTTGAGCCGGAAGATACCTGGTTATGGACCCCAACTCAAAAGCTCCTTGAAGTCAATCGTCTTCTTCAAGGTCATCGGTTGAGTGCCAAATAACACTCTAGAGGGATGAAGATGCAGTCGGTAATGCTCCAGTAAATTGTGGTTTTGTTTGGATGACCTATTCTTCTTGAATTCTTTTACTGGAGGAGGAAAGAGGTAGTACGGTGGTTTGCAATCAATGAGGTCCATCTTCTTCACCTGATGGACATCCAAGGGTTTCTCAGGATTGAGTATGTATACTTCCAAATCCAAGGGTTTCTCAGGCTGAAAATTATGGTTTCTGCCTGGATTTTCAAAGGAATTTTCGCCGAAAACATCACCAGATTTTCGCCAAAAATGTTAGTTAAAAACCAGCTCCAACTTGTTTCGATGATTCCCGCTCCGTTTGAACTCCGATTTGGTCCCCGTTTGAAGCGCTGGACTCGTGAGAGAGTCCTCTATAATGTGGAAACCTGGAGGCTCAACATAAAAGCTCACAAAAAGGGTAAAAATAGCCAATAAATGGACAATGTATGCACTAGGAGCCTAGAATTACATAATAAACACATTTTCACCAAATATTCATCAGAATGGCATCAAAGGGGCATGAAATATTGCTTAAATGGGGATGAAAATCACTCAAATCGAGTGTCATCAATACCCCACACTTAAGCTTTTGCTTGTCCTCAAGCAAACTGAACTAGAACACACTCAAATTCACAAATGACATGAGATTAAACTGAGATTCAATTCTAACGATTTGGTTTAGACTGTTCCACGTAGAAAAAGTGACCTACACATGCAAGAACATCAACGAAACAAATTTTCGATCTCACTAATTTCTGCACACTTCAAGTAGTGGTTTTAACAAAGCTCATTTCTTGGCAAAACAATTAATCATAGTTAACCGACTACGATAACACCAATTCTAATCAAAAAGACTTTAAGCTCTAGCCATTATGTGGATAAGGAGGTAGGAAAAGTGACGTGGCTATTGACTCGACTTCATCCATTTCTAGATCTGCACGTTAATGTTTTAGCTAGGA
Source organism: Linum lewisii (assembly GCA_034768395.1). Lineage (NCBI taxonomy): Eukaryota > Viridiplantae > Streptophyta > Magnoliopsida > Malpighiales > Linaceae > Linum > Linum lewisii. The sequence continues at coordinate 33,660,752 of CM068300.1, read as the reverse complement.
CCGATTTAAACAACAATTTATTTCAAGTTTCGACTTTTTCCTTCAATTTATTTACTGCATACTAGTGCTCGATACCAAACACTTCACTTAGGTGTTGGACCTACCTAGCTCGCAGTATTTGTGCTTATGCTAGTGCTCAACCCGAACACTTCACTTAGGTGTCGGGCTTGCCTAGCTTTATTTTCAGCACTTTAAAGAACTTAACATTGATTCGATTAACTCAATTACTTGATTTAACCATTTAGACACTTAATCCTAGCTAGTTATAACTTTTTACACAAGATTTCGAATTGGATTTCCATCTAATCTCAAGCCACAATCATAGGTGAACAAATATGGAGTGAAAAACATTGGAGAAGCTAGCATTTATCATCTTAGAACGGTGTTATCAGCTTTGTGATTAACAAGCAAAACTGTTTAATTGATTCAAATTTCAACTACAAGAGTGATTCGTGATCTGTTCTGACCTAGACTCATTTAATATCCGTTCTGACACGTTGGTTACAGGTTCTAAGTGGAATAGTCTAGACGTCATTGTTCAATATTGAAGTCAATTTAACATCACAAGTCAAGAATTGAGCAATTCTATGCTAGAGAAATTTCAAAATTGAACCATAGAATCACAGAAAATCAAGCAAGATCATGCATAATCCTAGAATCCTACCCCACACTTAAATGGTTCTGTGTCCACACAGGACTAAACTAGAGTAGAGAGCTACGAAGAACCTGTGACGAGATGGCCGGTGTAGGGGATGAACACGGAGAGTCCGGAGTAGGGCGAAGTAGCTACTCAAGTTCCTACAAAACAAAAACAACAAAAAGATCAAAAGGATACCGGGACAAGTGTCCCGGATCCACACAGAATAAAAGTCGAACAAAGAAGGTTAAGGGGGATTTTGAAAATACTTGACTCTTTTTTTTTCAAATTCACAGCACCGCATTCCTAGAGAAGTCTAGAATATCTAAGTTCAATCAGATCAGCAAAAATCACACCGAAACAGCAGGCACGCAAAACAAGGTAGACCGGTATTAAACTCGTTGAAATTCAACAATCATTATGTCAGAAGATTCAAAATTGAAAACCTAACAACTAACCTTTAAGACATGACTCAAAAAAATGGACGGAAAGCGGCGAAGTTGGCCAAAAACGTGAAAAACTTGTTTCGGGGATAACCGGAGCTACAGAGCTCCGATTTGGACGATCAAGTATGCGTTGGAATCGGACCGAAAAAAGGAAACTTATTTTCAAAACAACACAAGTTTTCACCGAAAACATCTTCAAAAATAGGCAAAAAAAATAAAGACGCTCACTGTTTGCAAAAAGAGCTGAAAAAATTATTTTAAAACCCTTTTTTTTCAAAAAACCTAACAGAAACAAATCAAAACAAAAGGAAATTAAACTGACACTTTCGCTCCCAAAACCGACTTGAACGACGAAAAAGACTGACTCAAAAATTCAAAAACGGACTCCACCGTGGGTTGCCTCCCACGAAGCCTCTCTTTTAACGTCCTTGAGCCGGACGGTACCTGTTAGGGACCCCAATTAGGAGTTCCTTGAAGTCAATCGTCTTCTTCAAGCCAGCGGTTGAGTGCCATATAGCACTCCAGACGGGTGATGCAGCCAGTAGTGCTCCAGTAGATCCGTTCTGGTTGGATGACCATTCTTCTCGAATTCTCCTACTGGAGGAGGGAAGAGATAGTACGGCGCGGCATGGTCAATGAGCTCCATCTTCTCTACAGGTTGACTCGGCGGAAGTGTAGGTGAGGATATCTCCTCAATCTCTACGTGCTCCTATTCGGCTTCAACATCAAGATGGATTGGCTTTATGTCTTCATCAACCACCACTGCCAAGGATTCTTCATCAGATGCTTCTAGCTCGCAATAGTTATGGGTGAGATTCTCATGTTCATCTTCATACGACTCTTGAGAATCTTCTTCCATTAGTGGATTTGGTTGCTCGAGCTCGACATCCACCATGTTACGAGCTTGTAGCTTCAAAATGAGAGCATCCAAGGCGGATTCTACTCTTGCCGTCTGTTGTCGATGCTGATGAGCCGGTATATACACCTCTTGGTGATTTTGCTGGTGGTGTGTAGCTTCTGGCTCTTCTTCGAAATGCTCTTGAGCATCTTCTCCCTTCAATTGCACTAGTCGCTTGAGCGCGGCGTTCAATGCATCAACAGCATCGTCCATTGACTGGAGGTTGTCGATCGCGGCTTGGGTGCTTGCCATCCATTGTTGATACTCATAAGTGTGTAAATCCATCTCTTGGGAGTCTTCGAGATATGGTGCTTCGTACCACTCTCGGTACCGGTCATCCCACCTGTAATCCTGCATAATCAAAACTAAGAAGCACTACCCAGGTAAATCATGGAAATATGGAGGAAAATTAAATGGTAAGGCGGAAAGGTAGAAGAATAATTTGCCAACTCTTCTTTCAAACAATTAGAAGAGTCCCCGGCAACGGCGCCAAATTGATGTTGCAGTTTTAGCGGTATCAAATAACTAATCTACCAAGGTAGACTAGATCATATTCTACTCGAGGTCTCTTCTTCTTGTCTACTCAAATATGCTGGCAAATTACTCAAGTTTAAACACTTAGTGCGTGGTGTGAGTTCCACGACTTCTAATCTAAAAAGCAGGAAAATAAAAGACAGAAAGATTAAAAGGTTGACTAACGAGAAGATAGACGAGCTTAGATTTCGAATCCCCCTTAGCTTACCAAGGCAACGGCAATCACAAGACCAGCGGTTTTCAATTCTAATTCAATCGGTTTCTATACACCACCATAACTCCTTACCCTTAGGTTTAAGACTGGCGAACGTTCGCTCTATCCGATCTAACTACCAAGATTAACTAGCCGCCCGGGTACGGTCGCCTCTCGCAATGACTTAATTAACTGGTGGAATTACTAACGATTTATGAGTTACTCTTGCAGTGGATTAACCCTAACCGGTTCCTACGAAAGGCACACTCCAATTATAAGGTTAATTGCTTGAATTGATGTTTTAAAGAGAGGCGAGCGTTCGCTTCTATCCTCAGCTTAACAAGAATCTAAACTAGGCGATCAAGGAAGACAAATTTATGCGCCAAAGCAGGGAAGCTGTCTGGCGACTAACCCTAGCTTGCATAAACTTAATCTAGGCGATCAACCAAAGAAGAAACATAAACAATCAAGAACAAAACAACCATACAAAGAGAAACTGATTGAACTTCGAATCTAATTACCGCCAATCCATGACCGCTTTAATGCCCTGGATCACTTAGGGTTCATCTAATCTAGCTCTACAAGTGTAGCTACTCATAACGATAACAGAAGAATCAAAGGCAACAAAGGAAATCATCATACAGAGGAAGAACAGATAAGAACTGAAAAACCTAATTCTGACGACTCCGGCGAAGCTTCGATCTCCTAGATCTTCAATTTTAAGCTCCGAGCTCTCCGAGGTGGAAGGATGGCGTCACGATCTCTCCACGGATCTTTGAACTCTCTAAACTCTATCTATCGACCCTAGAGTCGTGGCTAATCAGCCAAAATTCGTGTGTATCTAATCTGGCTTCAAAAAGTCTATATATAACCCCAGAAACCCTTTACAAGTTGGAAAAGGCTGAAAATTAGGGTTTCTGCCCGGATTTTCAAAGGAATTTTCGCCGAAAACATCACCAGATTTTCGCCGAAAATGTTAGTTAAAAACCAGCTCCAACTTGTTTCAATTATTCCCGCTCCGTTTGAACTCCGATTTGGTCCCCGTTTGAAGCGCTGGACTCGTGAGAGAGTCCTCTATAATGTGGTAACCTGGAGGCTCAACATAAAAGCTCACAATAAGTGTAAAAATAGCCAATAAATGGACAATGTATGTACTAGGAGCCTAGAATTACATAATAAACACATTTTCACCAAATATTCATCAGAATGGCATCAAAGGGGCATGAAATGTTGCTTAAATGGGGATTAAAATCACGTCAAATTGAGTGTCATCAATATATAAGCAGCCGCGACTCGAAGATTTGGGAGATGTTCACCATTCGACACGATTCGACGCAACCCCACTCCACAGTTGACCATTCTCCATCTCTCAACCCTGGAACCCTAGGAAGCAATTGAAGATCAAAGTTGGAGCAAGTGGAGCTAAGGATTGAAGCCTCTCACCTTGGATTGGCACCTTGAAGTGAAAGAGTGATGAATGACCCAATGATGCTATTGTGATCTCTCCTTCTCTATTTCAGGTCTTCTCCATGGTTGTGCTAGGCTAGCTTTAGGGTTCATCTTAGTGGGGTGATGATTCATGCTAGGATAGATGGATGATTGTTTGGGTTGAGTCCTCCATAGTCAATGTTGTAAGAGGTTGGTTCTTAAACCTTGTGCTTATTTGCCTTGTGAGCTTGATTGGTTTTCATGGTACATTCTTATGTCATTCAATGTATGAAAGTCGTTGTATGATGTTGAATTAAGGTTTAAGAATTGTAATTGATGATTTCAGAGATTGAATCACTCTTTTGCAAGCATTTTCCACTTGGTTTCCTTGTTGGCATTTTCACAAACACTTGGTGTGCATTAGAGTTTTTGTTCAATTAGAGGTTGAAAGACCTTGTGATTGTATTCTATTGTTCTATGATTGATATGAAAGTATCTTGCATCATTGCCTTGTGTTAGGAGTTGTTAATTAGGAGATTAGGTGTGTGAGCATTTCATTGAACTTAAATAAGATACTCTATTCCTTTGTTTCTATTGCGAGAGCGTGCCTAGTTTAGCCCACAAGGTTTTCCATACATAGCTTAAGAATTTGGAATCTCGATCAGAAACTATGGTTTTATGGACTCCATGCAACCTAACTACTTCCTTAAAGAACAAGTCAGTAATGTCGGATGCATCATCAACTTTGTGGCATGCAATGAAATGAGACATCTTAGAAAATCTATCAACGACCACAAAGATATTGAATCTCTACCTTTCCTAGTCTTAGGTAAACCTAACACAAAATCCATAGAAAGATCTATCCAAGGATGCTCAGGAATAGGTAAAGGAGTATATAAACCGCAGGGTTGAAGATGTGACTTAGCTCTTTGGAATTTTGAACATTGATCTAAAAGCTTTTCCACATCATGGTGCATCTTTGGCCAATAAAAGTGCTCCTTGAGGCAGGCCACGGTCCTGGCCACTCCAAAGTGTCCCATGAGTCCTCCTCATTGAACTTCTCTTGCTAGGACAATCCTGCATGAATGGTTAGGTAAACACAACTTTGACTCCTTCAATAAGTAACCATCCTGCTTATAGAACTTCCCAAATCCTCCATGTGCACAAGCTTCATAAACATCCTTAAGATCAAGGTCAGTGGCATAGAGTTCTTTGATATGTTCAAAACCAATGAATTGGAAAGAACAGTGATTAGGGTATACCTTGTAGAGAGGGCATCTACTCCCATGTTTTCCTTACCTTGCTTGTACTAGATTATATAGGGAAAGGATTCAATGAACTCTACCCATATGGCGTGTCTCTTATTGAGCTTATGTTGAGTTTTCAAGTACTTGAGAGATTCATGATCCGTGTGGATGATGAATTCTTTTGGCCACAAGTAATGTTGGGAAGTCTTCAAGGCTATCACTAATGCATACAGCTCCTTGTCGTAGGTGGGGTAGTTGAGTGTGGCTCCACTCAATTTATCATTGACGTATGCTATCGGCTGCTTCTCTTGCATGAGCACGGCTCCAATTCCCACTCTAGAGGCATCACACTCAATTTCAAAGGGCTTGGTGAATAGCATGAGCAGTGGGGCTTCGGTGAGCTTCTTCTTAAAGCTTCAAAGGCCTCTTATTGGGTTGTCACCCATTGGAATGGAACATTCTTTTTTATCCCAACTGTAAGTGGGGCAACAATGGTGCTGAAATCCCTCACAACCCTTCTATAGAAGCTGGCCAATCCATGAAAGCTCCTAACATCAATGATGCTTTGGGGTGTTGGTTAGGACTTGATTGCTTCGATCATGTCTTCATGAACCCTTATACCTCATGAACTAACAACAAAGCCAAGAAATACAAGGTGATCGGTGCAAAAGGTCCACTTGGCCATGTTAGCATATAAATGTTCTTTCCTTAGGGTTTCTAAGACATATTTTAGGTGACCTACGTGATCATCTAGGGTTTTAGAATAAATCAGAATATGTTGAAGTAAACCACAACAAATTTCCCTATGAATTGTAACATCCATCCTGAATCGACCTGGGTAGACCCGTGGTTGAACCGGTAATGAGCATTACTCAAGTACAGTTTAAATGAAAAGAGCAAAATGACAAAAGGAAAACGAAACAACTTCCATTAAATGTTCAAAACTGAAGGAGGCCTCCATTAAATAAAACTTCAAGAACAATCCGAAAAATAAACTAAAATAAAAAATCCAAATCTCAAAACGATTACAAAATTCCCAACCAAAGCTACCAACTAAAATATAAAACCAAGATAAACGGTCAACTCCAATCTTCACCTCATAGCTCTAACCAGCAACTTCTCTGAAATTGACCACAACCCTGAACCTCAACTCTCACTCACTAACCACGCACACCTAAGCGGGGAAGAGGGGGGATCAATTTCCTAATGAAATTGAGTGAACCCACTGGGTTTAACTATACGCCAAACCTAACCTGAAAGAGCGGTTTTGAACTCCGCACACACACCAACAGTGGAACCAGACACAGCCATACCAGATTTTAATTCCCTAAAACAGTATAAGTGATCACATAGGTGCAGTTCTTAGTTCAACATTCTCAACCCACAATAGCATCAATATACAAAGATCAACATTCATACATCACAACATTCATCACATACATACGGTTCAGAATTACATCACATACATACAACTCAGCATTACCTCACATACATATAATTCGGCATTACATCACATACTTACAATTCGGCCTTACGTGACATACACACAGTTCGACATCCTATCACAACTAATTTCACAATCAACATCCATGCGCTCACACATCTCATACAATACCTTTCTTATTTCAGTTACTAAGTGAGTTATTAGGCATCCTTAAGAAGTCTAGGTTATCACCCAAGTGTAGTTCTCCATACTAACAATTCACAATTCATAACATCATCATAATCATAAACTATACAATGTCAATCCCATAGGTCAGCACAACCACACAATTTAGTTCACATATCAATCCAAAATAGTCCACAGCACATCACAAGGCATCACACAAGAACATCCAATACACACATCATACACAAATCACACAGACATCTCATTAAATTCGCTAGGTGAGTTCATTAGGAGCCATAAGGAGTTATCTCGTACCACCCCTGCCGGCTTACAACAGACGCACCCCCAACCGCAGATTAGGTTCCCAAAGACGCATCCTAAACCGTAGTATAAGGATTCATGGCCAACTCACAATCACCATCATTATCACGCCACTCTTCCATGTGACGTGACCGCACCACCAACCGCAGAAGGGTGACAATTGAGGGGGTAGTACAGGCTCCTTCCGATTTTATCATTTCATGCAGTCACATCAATCAATTCATACCTTAAATTCATCCACCAATACCATCCATCAAATTCCTCATCAATACCATCCAATTCCAATGATCAAGTCCATCATCAATTTCACGTTTACATCATAACCAATTCCAATCCACATACCACAAATCATTCCAATCCACATACCACAGATCACAACCAACTCAATTACACACATTAACAATGCAATTCCATTCAACCAAATCCATCTCACAATTCCATGCCCCAATTCCCTGTATCAATTCCATTATCCAATTCCATTATCCAATTCCAAGTACCAATTCTATTTCATAATTCTACAGCACAAACAACCTTATCAACCGCCATCACACATAGCATCAATTGCACCCAAATAAATCACTCAACGTCAATTCATCCACTTCATGTAATCACACACTTTCCTACTTCATTCAGTTACACACAGAATTCATGCATCGAAAAAAACAACAAGGGTCAACGACTAGCTAGCCGGCCACCCCCACCTGCAAGTACAGGGATAGCCATGCCGTAAGTCTTAGGGCTACCCTCCTGTTCATCTTTCATAGGAGACCCCACATTGGCAGGGCCATCCTCCTACAACCACAACTGACAAGACTTAATAATCACATCAAGGGTAACTACTAGCTTGTCGGCTACCCCCACCTGCATGTACAGGGATAGCCATGTCGCAAGTCTAGGGTTACTCTCATGTTTGTCATTAATATCGCGACCCCACATTGGCAGGCCACCCTCCTGCAACCAGAACTGACAATGACAGAATATGCATATATAAGTTCACAATATCACAACCCATCCCCCTATCACTCTTTACTAATTCCGATCCGTTTATCATCATCATTAATCATTTACCCCAATCCCCAACACTTAGAAATCAGCAATTAATCAACAGCCAAACAACCAATTAGTAATCACTCATCAATCAGCAACCATCATAAATCATATAACAATCGATTACAGAACAATTATCATCTTTTACTCTCTTCCAATTTCATGCAATCCCTACATTCATCAAGATCATAATTTTAACTCCTCACATCGACCATAACTACATATCATGCGCTAAACCCTCACCTAACAAGAAGACGAGGCTCTAAACAACTTCTAGAAACTCGAACAGCCAAGCTCTACAGCTCCAAAAACATAGCTTCTTCCTTCTTCCATTGATAGCACGTAACTCCGAATTATCTAGAACCAAGATATTTGATATCTTTCTCTAGATTCCTAGAATGCGTAGCAAGAAACGGATTGCCAATTGGACCTCTGTAGCTCCCGAAATCAAGGTTTGAAGCTTGGGTGGTTTTCTTCGTCAAAGGGTTTTTGGGAGGAAATAGAGAGGGAAAAGTCATGGAAATCCGTCAAAAACCCATCTTTTATAGTCAGACCAAGACACACGACCGTGTATCATAACACACGGCGTGTGTTATGAATGCACACAGCCGTGTGTTGCAATCTGCCACCCTCAACGAATTTTCCACTACTCGCTTGTAACTTCAACCCGACTCAATTATGAACATCCCAGACTTTGATGGGGCCTCAAGAACATTGTTTCCAATGTCTCAATCATCCAAAATCGAGTTCCAAATCGTTTGGTTGGGTGGAGATGTTACAAGAATGACCTAAGAACTTGGTTCATTAACCTCATGAAGGTGTTAGGTGACCAAAAGGCATAATCATCCATTCATATAATCCTAGCTGAGTCTTAAAAGCAGTTTTCCATTCATCACCTTCCTTTATTCAGATTTTGTGATACCTTGATTTTAAATCAATTTTGAAAAGATAGTAGAACCATGCAATTCATCAAGCATATCAACTAACCTAGGGATGGGATGTCGATACTTAACTGTGATGCTATTGATGGCACGGCAGTCAACACACATCCTCCAAGTTCCTTCCTTCTTTGGCACAAGGATGACTGGTACAGCACAAGGGCTCATGCACTCCCTCGCGTATCCCTTGTCCATCAGCTCCTTACTTGCTTCTGGATCTCCTTGGCTTCTTCAGGATTCATTCTATAGGCAGACCTTGTTTGGCAAGGATGATTCGGCCACCAAGTCGATTTGTTGCTTTATTCCTCTAATTGGTGGCAGTCCACTTGGAATTTCTTCTGCAAAGACATCATCGAATTCCTGTAAGAGAGAAACAACAACACTGGGCAGATATTGGTTAGGGTTAGAAATCAAACATTCCTTGTAGAAATGACCACGAGGGATTTTCTAGTAGCTAGAGTTTGTATGATCTCACTACGGGTGGCTAACATGTTTTCTCTCCTCTCAAACTCACTCTTTCGAGCTCTATGACCTTTTGGGTCTTTGAATCCTGTCTTTTCACTCAAGGGCTCACTCGTTTCTTCCCTCTTCTCACATTTCCTGAGCTCTCTCTCTTTCTTCTCTCGGCTTGCTTTCCTATCTAGTTGATCCTTAAGTATTTCAGTAGGTGATAGTGGCTTGAGCTTGTTTATCGTATCTCCATGAATAAGACTGTATCTATTGGTTCTTCCATCGTGCTTTGAGTACCTATCGAACTGCCATGGACATCCAAGTAATATGTGGGTAGCTTCCATAGGAACAATATCACAAAGGATGAGATCCGTGTACCTTCTAATGCTAAAGGGCACCTGAGGTTGTCGTGTCACCCTCAATTCTACACAATTGTTGAGCCAATGTAGCTTGTATGGCTTGGGATGCTTCTGAGTTTGTAGGCCTAAACCCTCCATCAAGGCCAGGCTGACCACGTTTGTGCAACTCCGTCCATCAATCACTATGCTACAAATCTTGTCTTTGACCACACACCTCGTATGGAACAGGTTATCCCTCTGTTCATATCCTTCTTCTAGTGGTTGGGCACTCAAAATCTATCTAGAAATGGCTGAGAAGCGTCTGGTGTGGTCTGGCAGTAATCCAGCACCGGGGCACGGGCCTAGTTCTGCGTCAGGGGCGCGGGCCTAGTACTGTGCCAGGGCGCGGGCCGAGGGCGGTGCCGAGGCTGGTGTCGGGGCTAGGGTCGGCCCTTATGTCGGCACTAGTGCCGGGGCTGGGGTCAGCCCTAACGTCGGCACTAGTGCTGGGGCTGGGCACGGTGCTGTTTTCGGCACTGTTACTAGGGCTGTTGCTCACTGCCTAGATTTCTCCATATCCTGCTTCTTCTACTTCAACTCGAAGGCTGGGAACGGTGTGATGTGAACCACGGCCGACTATGCTCCGTGACCCTAACCACCACAAGCTGATCTTCAAAGGCAACGAGAGAACCTATGGAACCGGGGTGGATAAGGACTTTGACCCACTAGCTTCAGCTGAGCTAGGAACCAGAAGTATCACGTCGAGGGCACCACGCCAAGAGATGGATGCTCTTGATGATAAGCCAAACCTTAAGCCGTGCTCTTGCACATACTCAAAGGGGTTTAGAACAAAGTTCTGAAGGGGGTTTATTAATTGATAAAAGTCTGAATAACAAGGGTGGCCGATGGCCTCTATTTATAGGGAGGGAACAAGCTCTCCTCACCTATTTAGCTACTTCCTAACTAGGAATAAAATAATCTAATCCTAACTAGGAAACATTAAAACTACCTAAACAAGCTAACTAAATAAGGAAACCTAAAAAGGGAAACTCAAAATAGGAAGAGAATGTCTTGGAAAGCAAGAAGACAGCCTAAATAGAAAAAACTGGCAATCCAGGCAAAAACCCTAAATCCGGGCAGCATCCGTGGCGGTCGGGCAGGTCTTGGGCCGGCGGGCAGGGATTCTGACTCGGATTAGGCCTCCTTCTCGTGTCCTAGTCCTAGAAGGATTTAGGTCCGGGGTCGTCTGGTCGTGGCAGCCTGTTCTCCTGGCCCGGATGGGAATCCTTGTCTTGGTGGATTGCATGTATGGACCTGGATGGTGTATGAACACTTCCCTACATGGCTCCTCCTTCATTCCTTCTCCAATTGCAACGCCGTTTGTTGGGTCGTGTTCCTGAAGTCTCCAGCTATCCAGAGCAACTGGAATTTCCCAAAAGGCCCAAGCCATTTGGCGGCTCGGCCCTAAGTGCTCCTCTGTAGCGCCTGGCATCGTGCCCGGTGCCTAGGGATGCCTCATGTCTCGGCCATCTTCATTTCTGGCCAGGCCTTTGGCATTTTGCTTTGGCCAAGTCTTCAGAAATGTCCTCAGAGGATATTCAAGGGCTGGAGTTGGTCCAGGGCTCGTGGCAATTGGTCTAGGGCCTAGTGCTTGCATTTGGCCCGGTCCGGGGCTCACTCTGTGGGCTGTTTTCAGGTTCCATCCCTTACTGGTTAGGTACTCTTGGGTCCTTTGCTTCCTGTACTCTAGGAATGCTTCCGGAGGATCCCAAGAGTGCTCACTTCCTCTAGGGCTCGTGGGGATTGGTCCAGGGCCTTTTAGGGCCCTTAGGCTCGGCCCTCGGTCCGAATCGGGTGCCTTGGCCAGCAACACGGTCTGGGGTGGCCTCACTCTCATCATGGCTTGCTTGGCTGCTGGTGGGTCCTGAGTCTATACTTGGTCACATACCTTGGCTTCATGAATTGTTGGAGAGCCTTCCTTGGCCTCACACGCTTCTTGTATGGCCTGAGGGTCCTTCCCTTGGCTGGAGACCCTGGTGGGGTGTATGAGTACCTGTTGGCATTGAGCCAGCTATGTAGGGTCACATCATCCCCATCTTCTTGCCTTGGATTGGCCCTCGAATCCATCTTGGGCTCTCTTTGTGTACTCAGCAATCCTCTCCACACTTCGGTGACTTGGGTGGCCATGTCTGGAGACGACTCAGCATTATCTCCTAGACCCGGAGTGTCACTTGAATCGGTGACTGACCAAGGTTATGGTCCTTCAGAGCTTTGGCCGTCGGTGTCCATGTCTTCCCTTTCAGAAAAACTGTCCACAAGGATATCTAGGCTCGGGGAGGTGTCCGGGGTGAATATTTCATTAATCCTCAACCAGGATTCTTCTTCTCCTCCGATTTTGGGCACCTGTTTCTTCATCCAGCTCCATATTTTCTTCCTCCTCGATCGGGGCAGCCCTAAGAATTCGATGGGAGACAGCCTCCCATTGAAATTCAAAGTCCCTTGTCGCGTCGGGGCGGGGCTAGGGCGTATCGGGTCTGGGAAGAGGGTTACCGAGGCTGATCTGGGGGCCGGAGTGGTCTTGGGACGCATTGGGGCCAGTCTAGAGGGTACCGGGGCTGGCCTGGGCGCCGGGGCTGGGTAGAGCGCCGGGGCAGGGCCAGGCTGAGCGCCGGGGCTGGGCTGAGCGCCGGGGCTGGGCTGAGCGTTGGGGCGGGGTTGAGTGCCAGGGCTGGGCTGAGCGCTGGGGCTGGGCGAAGTGTCGGGGCTGGGCAGGGCGCTAAGGATGTGCTGGGTACCGGTTCCGGGGCTGGGCAGATTATTTGGCTCTGGGCTAGGGTTTTTTAGAACATCCCAGTAAACTTCTCAAGCCCTTCTAGCTTCACTTCCTCTCCTTCTTCAGACTCTTCTTCTTCTTCCTTCTTTTTCTTCTCATCCTCCTCCTCATCATCTGTCTTGATCTCTCCTTCTCTCATCACCATGGTCCTTTGGTTGGGGCAATCTCTTGAGACGTGTCCTCTACCTTGACATTTAAAGCACACAATTCCACTAGGACGTGGGTTAGAATTATGAACATTAGGAGTAGATTGAGTAGGTGTTACCCGTGGTGTCGGTTCCCTAGGGTTAGGGTTCGATCGGGGTCCGGTGCTTCATGGCTGGCCGGGCTTCCATGGGGGCTGGCTGGTACTGGAGCCTCCTCTCTATTGGCTACTAGCTGGAGGGGCTGGTCTTCTTGTATAGCCTCTTCTCATCTCCCTCTCCACTCGTATGGCTAGGGCTTTCAAGTCTTCATAGTCAACATAGTTGAGTATATTGACTTGGTACATGATGTTCGGGTGCAGCCCTCCTACGAACCGGGCTATCCTGGCCTCCTTTTCCTCCTTGAGGTCTAGCCTTTCCAATAGCATCTCTATTTCCTTGGTATACTGCTCCACAGACATGGTTCCTTGCTTCAAAGTTTGGAGTGAGGTGTGTTAGTCTCGGATGTAGGCAGTCGGGACAAACCTCTTCCTCATCTTCCTCTTGAGGTCTCTCCATGACTTGATGGGTACCTCCTCATCTCTCTGAACCTGTCTTTTGAATTGGCTCCACCAAAGAGCAGCATAGTCAGTAAATTCAAGGGTAGCCACAATTACCTTCTTTCTCTCCGAATAGTGATGGCACTCGAGGAAGTCCTCCATGCTTCTCTCCCAATCCAAGTACTCATCCGCATCATTCTTGCCGGCAAACTTAGGAATGGTGAGCTTGAGATTGCTCACATCATCATCAATCTGTTGGACTAACCTTCTAGCCTTTCGGTTGAGATCTCTGTGGGGTTCTTCATCATATTCTCCTCGGTCATCTCTTCTCTCATAAATGCCTCGATTGTCTCTCTCAAGTCTGGCCAAGGCTTCTTGTATTCCAGCAAAGATTCCTCCAAGGCCATGAATCTAGCCTTAATTCTCCATTCTCTCATCTGTCATGGTTAGTTACAAGCAAGCAGAAGCAACTTTTTATCCCCTCTTCTTGGAATTAATCTTACAACGAAAAGAAACACACTTGGCAAGGGTGGCCTTGCTCCTTTTTTCTTTTCTTATAGCCACCTGATTTTTCTTTCCTTACAATACCAAACCGACTGAAGGAATTGAAATAGGTGGGGGGTTTCAAACCTAATTTTCTGAAACGCAAGAAAACTAAAGGAAATGAATCCAAGAATGAACCTAGAAACTGGGATACAGTGTGGTCCTAGTGTTGAACCGTGCTCTGATACCAACTGATGTGAACCACGACCCAATATGCTCCGTGACCCTAACCACCGCAAGCTGATCTTCAAAGGCAATGAGAGAACCTATGGAACCGGGGCGGATAAGGACTTTGACCCACTCGCTTAAGCTGAGCTAAGAACCAGAAGTATCACGTCGAGGGCGCCACGCCAAGAGATGGATGCTCTTGATGATAAGCCAAACCTTAAGTCGTGCTCTTGCACATACTCAAAGGGGTTTAAAACAAAGTTCTGAAGGGTATAATTGATAAAAGTCTGAATAACAAGGGTGGCCGATGACCTCTATTTATAAGGAGGGAACAAGCTCTCCTCACCTATTTAGCGACTTCCTAACTAGGAATAAAATAATCTAATCCTAACTAAGAAACATTAAAACAACCTAAACAAGCTAACTAAATAAGGAAAACTAAAAAGGGAAACTCAAAATAGGAAGAGAATGTCTTGGAAAGCAAGAAAACAGCCTAAATAGGCAAAAAATCGGCAATTCGGACAAAAACCCTAAATCCGAGCAGCATCCGTGGCGGTCGGGCAGGTCTTGGGTCGGTGGTCAGGGATTCTGACTCAGATTAGGCCTCTTTCTCGTGTCCTATTCCTAGGAGGACTTAGGCTCGGGGTTGTCTAGTCGTGGCATCCTGTTCTCCTTGCCCGGATGGGAATCCTTGTCTCAGTGGGATTGCATGTATGGACCCGGATGGTGTATGAACACTTCCCTACGTGGCTCCTCCGTCATTCCTTCTCCAATTGCAACGCCGTTTATTGGACCGTGTTCCTGAAGTCTCCAGCTATCCAGAGCAACTGGAATTTCCCAAAAGGCCCGAGCCGTTTGGCGGCTCGGCCCTAAGTGCTCCTCTGTAGCACCTGGCACTGTGCCCGGTGCCCGGGGCTGGCTCATGTCTCGGCCATCTTCATTTCTGGCCATGCCTTTGGCATTCTTCTTTGGCCAAGTCTTCAGAAATGTCCTCAGAGGATCTTTAAGGACTGGAGTTGGTCCAGTGCTCGTGGCAATTGGTCTAGGGCCTAGTGCTTGCATTTGGCCCGGTCCAGGGCTCGCTCTGGGCCTGTCTTCAGGTACATCCCTTGTTGGTCATGTACTCTTGGGTCCTTTGCTTCCTGTACTCCATGAATGTTTCCAGAGGATCCCAGGAGTGGTCAGTTCCTCCAGGGCTCGTGCGGATTGATCCAGGGCCTTTTAGGGCCCTTAGGCTCGGCCCTCGGTCCAGCTCATGGCTTGGATCGGGTGCCTTGGCCAGCAACATGGCCTGGGGTGGCCTCACTCTCATCCTCGCTTGCTTGGCTGCTGGTGGGGGCCTGAGTCTATACTTGGTCACATACCTTGGCTTCATGATGTGTTGGAGAGCCTTCCTTGGCCTCACACGCTTCTTGTATGGCCCAAGGGTCCTTCCCTTGGCTGGAGACCCTGGTGGGGTGTATGAGTACCTGTTGGAATTGGGGCAGTTTGTAGGGTCACATCACGGTGGCCGTAACGGACAGGTCTGTTGCGGTCACTATGGCCATGGTGATCACACCAATCGGTGTGGCCGGTGTGGTCACGTTGTCTGCCTCGATCAGGGTGACCGTGGCAGCCTCCTGCTCTAGGATCAATGTACAGATGTACATCACTGCAAATTGCTCCAATCCCTCAAGGGCGGCTTCCTCTCCATCCTCTGAACTCGTGTCCATCTCAACTTCAGCCGACTCTTCTTCATCATTCGTGACCACCTCTCCTTCCCTGGTCACCATGGCTCTCTGATTTGGCCAGTCTTTGTCCACGTGTCCTCTCCCTTGGCATTTAAAGCACACAATTCCACTAGGTCGTGAGTTATAATTTTGAACAGTAGGGGAATTAGGACTAAGGTTTACCCGTGGTGTCAGTCCTCGTGTGTTAGGACCTGGTCAAAGTCTGGCACTCCTGCTAGCATTTGGCCTCCATAGGGTGTTTCTAGCACTAGAGTTTCCTCTCCAAGGGTTGGTCATGGATGGGGTGGCTGTGGCTTTCTTGCCTAAGTCATTCTTCAATTCCCTCTCCACGAGGATGGCAAGGGCCACTAGGTTTTCATAATCAACATAGTTAATCATGTTGACTTGGTGTAATATGTCCCTTTTGCAACCTGTTTGTGAACCTAGCTATTGGTGCTTCTTCATGCTCTTTCAAGTTAAGCCTAGTCAATAACATCTCTATCTCCTTGTTGATTCCTCCCCCGCCATGTTACCTTGCTTCAAGGATTGAAGCTTGGTGTGCAAGTCTCTTGTGTAGGCAACCGATACGAACCTCCTCCTCATTCTTCTCTTAAGATCCCTCCATATTTCGATTGGAATCTCCTCATCTCTCTAGACCTGTCACCTGAGTTGACTACACCAAAGGGCAGCGTAGTAAGTAAATTTGATAGTAGCAACAGTTACATTCTTCCTTTCGGAAAAATTATGGCAGACCAAGAAATCTTCCATGCTCCTCTCCCAATCGATGTACTCATCCGCGTTGGCCTTTCCAGCAAATTTAGGCACAAATGAGCTTGAGGCTGCTCACACCATCATCGACTTCGTAGATGATCCTTCGAAGTCGCCGGATGGCTTCTACATTCGGGCCTACTCCATGCTCCTCCGCTCCTCTCAGTATCCTCGTCATTCTGACCTGGATGTCAGCTAGGGTTTGGGGAATGGTGGTCATGGTTTCCTCCAATGTGGGCACTATTCCATCTACCATGATTAATTTTTAACAAAGGCCTCACAAATCACTCTAGTGAAACTCAGTCACTCTGATTTTACCTCTCGTGTATGAATTTAAAGTAAGCACTCAAAGTAGGTTTTGAAAATTAGAACACAAGTTCAAGCTTAGTTCAAAAGTTGCAAGTTTCTTTGAAGCTACCAAGTTAAGAAATATCATGACGTGTGACACAACAAGACCTATAACCTAGGGTTTTCTCTCTAGTCACAAGTATAATCATTTCTATATGACTCGTTGAACAAACACACAAGCAAACTGTTTATGGAATTTTAGGGTTTTGGCTCAATTAAAAACCAATGCAACGAAAGTTATGAAAATTTGAACCCCTCTTCTTAAACTCAGCCTAACAAAAACTCACAAACACTTGGTGATGGTAGCCTTGCTTTGGTTGGGTCGTTTGTTTTTTACCTCTCGAGATTTTTCTTTTTTTTTTATTTTTGTAGTTTTCTGTTTCTCTATGGATACTTTCGTGGCCACCAAGCTTTTACCACCCTATAATCAAACTGAAACAAAAACAAACATAATCAATAAACAAGATGAAACTTTTTAGGGGGTTTTCAAAAAATTTATAAAACACAAAGATAAAAAGGGATAGAGTGGTCCTAGGGTTGAACCGTGCTCTGTTACCAACTGATATGAACCGTCTGCAGCCGTGGGCAGCGACCCTAATACCGTCAGTTGAGTGATCAGGAACAACGAGTTGACCTTAGATCCGGCGGAGAGTACTTGGACCCGCTAGTTGTAAATAACTAGGAACCCTAAGTGTCCAGAGTCAAATGGTGTCACACAGTCGAGGGTGTGTACCTCGAGTCACGATAAACCTAACCTTAAGCTAAACAACAATGAGCAAAATCTTGAAGGAAACAAGAACAAAGTTCTGAAATCAATTTGTGTGTATTCTAAGTTGTATTTCATCGTGGGAAAAGGCCTATAATTATAGTACAAAGGGTGGCCATGTGGCTCTCCTATTCCAACTTAGAAACCTGTTCTAGAAGTTAAAATAACCATAAACAATCTACTAAAAAGGAATAACAATCCTACTAAAACTTGGAAACTGTCTAACATAAGTAAATCCTAAACCGTCAAAAACCTAGGTGGTGTCGTCTCAGTGTCTGTGTCCGGGCCGGTTTTAGGTGTCCTAGTCGGACAAGGATTTTGTGCCCTCCGCGAGTTCTTCTCCGAATTGAACTTGGATTAGTGTAGGTTTGTCTTGATGGCATGGGGAATCCTTGTGGCTGAATGATTTCCGAGAGGCACGTGTAATTTTGAGACTGACCCAAATCGCCTCTAGCAGGTGCCCTGGCGTCGGCCTTGGGCTCGGCTCTAGGCTGGGGCCTGGCTTGGCTCTGGGTTGGGGCCTGGCTCGGCCCTATGCTTGGTCGTCAAATATTGGATGGGTGTCACCATCAGTTCTGCGGTGACTTTGGGCACCGGCGCGGTCAGTCCGCCTAGGCTCTTGGTGTGGCACCGGCATCGGTCCTTCATCTAGCATTGGTGTCAGCCCTAGGCCGGTACTGTCTCGGCCCGACATCATTTCTGGGGCCGGATCGGCATCATCATCAAGACTTGATGTTAGGGTTATGGGGCCTTCATTTCCAGCAAGGTGTAGCCTTTCCTCACGAACCTCTCTGTGTCCTCTTCATGCCTCCCTTTGCTCCAAGCCTCCATGTAGCCATTGATGCTCCTCTTGAAGGACTTGACTTGGATTTGGGTCAGGGGTAGCTACGTCCATGTCCAGGGTATCGTGGGCTCATCACTCTTCTCGCCGAACTAACACTGCACTGACCGTCCTTGTAAAAATTGCGATATACAATAATAGGTCCTCGTTTTCCTTTGGCGACACTAGTACATGTGCTGTGACCAGAAACTGTTTCAATTCTTAGAATGCCTTCTTTAACATTTTTTGGGCGTGACATGGAAGCAATCGCCGTGATTTCAGATGGATTGGCCTTGATGCCTATTCTGGTTATGAGATAGCCTAGGAAATTCCCCGAGGTTGCTCAAAATACACATTTTAGTGGTCTGAGCCTTAGCGAGAATTATTATAACATCTTAAAGGTTTCCCTTAAATCGCTCAGATGATTTCTTTCCTGTTTGATCTTAACCAACAGATCATCCACGTATGCCTCAAGATTTCTTCAGATTTGTTTTAGCAAAAAACGTGTCGATCATCATCTGGTAGATTGCTCTTGCATTTTTTAACCCAAAGGGCATTACTCTGTAGCAATAGTTTGTTGTAGGTGTCATGAACGCCATTTTCTCTTGGTCTTATTCGTTCAGGGGGATTTGGTGATAGCCTGAGAACATGTCTAAAAAGGACAACATTTCGTTGTTGGCCATGGCATCTACCAGCTACTCAATGCTTGGTAATGGATATAGGTCCTTTGGGCAAGCGTCATTTAAGTTGGTGAAGTCAACACACATTCTCCAAGATCCCGACGACTTTTTGACAAGAACCACATTCCATTCTGGGTATCTTACCTCTTATATAAGACATGCCTTCAGCAGCTTCTCTACCTCGTTCGCCAATGCCTGTTGTCGCTCTCTGCAAATATTCCTTCTCATTTGAGGCATGGGGCAACATCCGATGATTCCTGGCATATCACTTGGAGTCCAAGCGAACAGAGCTGCGCGAATTCCTTCAGTCATTGGACTATTTCCTATTTGTCCTTTCTCTAGGTATGACGATATCCTAACCATTTTCATTGGTTGTTCCTCCCAGAAGGGACTGGCGTCTGACTCTGCTGGGGTTAAATGTTCCCCCTTCATCCGCATTTAGATTGATGTTGTAACAAGTACTTTTTTTAGCCACTCTGTAACATTTTCTATCTATCTTTGGATGCCCCCAGGCAACTCCCACTCCCTCATTTGTTGAGAATTTTAGGGCCTTATGAACAGGAGATGATATTGCCTGAAACGCTGCTAGGGCTGGGCGACCCAAGATCATGTTATATGTCGACTTACAATCCATTACATGAAAATCAATAGATAGTGTAGATTGTACGTCGCCATTTCCTATAATAACCTTCATAGTGGTGATTCCCTTCATGGGGACCGTGTGTCCTGAGAATCATGATATTGTTATCTTTGTTTGTCTCAGCAGACTACTCGAGAGATCCATCTATTTATATAAGTCCCTGAAGATGATGTCCGCTGAACTTGCTTCGTCCACCATTACCCACTCTACTCGGTTGTGATGAGTGAAAACTTGGATTAGCATTGTGTTCCAGACTAGTCGCCTGGCCCAATAGTTGAAGAAGGCCCAATCGCTTGGTACTTGGATAATGGGGGTACCTCGGGAATCAGACAGGAAAGTAGTAGTCAGTTTAGGTAATTGTGAGGCGATTATCGTAGGTAAGGGGAGGAGTGAACGGAATAATGTACTGCGGATGTTTTGTCCGCTGGGTAAAAAGAATGTCCCCCTCTGCTCGCTGGAGTCAGAGGCGTATTTATAGTCCCTCTATATTGGCGATCAAGGTTCGATCTCATCCACTCATGAAGCCTTCCCTAGGATTCTGACACGTGTCTATGCACCACCAAAACCCTACCACCTGTTGCGGTGGGCCGTCCCTTGGATATCGCCCGCCGCCTTGGGCTGGGCTTGCTGATCGCCGCTTTTTGTCCTAGGACTGACTGTTTGACCACCTCCTAGTAGGCTTGTCTTTGGGCCGCATCGAAGCCCATGGTCACTTGGGCTGGGGCCTATCATTTGCCCCCAAGCCCCTTAGCTAAGCTTCTGCTTAGATAAGGGCTTAAAATCGCCTTGTCTCTGGACGTTGGCAATAGTTTGGGTGTGATTTCTTACTTCTGATCGCCTGGTTGGGGCCTATCATTTGTCCCCAAGCTCACCCCGCCTATACGGGCTATGTCTTCTTCAATAAAGTTGATGATTGGGCGACTCACCTGATCAACCAACATCACCACTTGGACCTCATCATTACGCTTAGTTTTTTTTGTTGGGCAGTTTTCGCCATCGAAAATCGTCTGGTATACTTTGTTCACCTCGGGACATGACTTCTTTTTTACTTCATCTTCGCCTTGTTTCTCTGGCAATCGGGCGAAGATTCCTCCCTTCTTGCCATGAACTTCTTCCTTTCCTCTATTCTCCTGCTCGGGACTTTTCCTTTATTCGCTTTGTACTTAAGATAAAGTCCCTCAATCTCCCCTCATCGATCCATCACTCAATCTCATTTTCAAATTCTCTACATTCCTCTGTTGTATGCCCATGTGACTCGCGAAAATTGCAAAACTTCTGGCGACTTCATTGCTTAGGTGGAGTCTTCAAAGGTTCGGGCCATTGTATGTGCAGCATATATAAAAATATATTTCCTTCTTGACTTATTGAGTGGATTCTAGTCCGGCCTTACTTCACGTTATCCTCTTCTCTCTGGCGATCTTTTGGCTTGCCTCCACCTGGACTGTCTGTCCACCTATTTGTTAGCCTGCTTCTCTACCTTGACGCCTTTCTCTCCTGGGGTACCCGCCAGCTACTCTTCAATTAGTATTATGTTATGAACCCTAGCTTCCAACTTTGAGAGTGATTTGAGTGTGGTGGTTACTAGCGACTCCTTCATCTTGCTGTTGTGAGTTGCTTGAAACAAGTTGACTACGACGATTTCATGGTCCATATTCTTAATGGACTGCACTACTCTCGTCCATTTGTCGAAAAAGACTTTCAACGATTTGTCCTTAGCTTGTCGAAGGTTCACCAAGACTTGTAGTGGGACTGTCCTAGCTCTTTTGCTCTCGTACTTCTGCGCGAAGATCCTTGCAAAACTATCACACGACGTTATAATTCCTTTTGGGAGGTTCATGTACCACTCTCTAGCTCTTCCTTCTAAAGTTGCTGGAAAAGTTCTATAGTACGCTGCGTTCGAAGCCTTTTTTGATGGCTTCTTGAAAGGCTTCTTTAAACTCCATTAACTACCAGTTATCTCAACATATCCTATGAACCATGAAGTAAGAAACATGTACGTACTTATATCAATACCAATACCAAACAGGATTTTCGTCTCTCTTCGACGCTCAAGAGACGTTTACAAAACACACAATATTAATACGAAACAACTCTTATAACACGAACTCCAAATGATGTTTCATATTCCCCCTTGGTTCCTTTAGTACAAGTAATTCAATATTCAAACGAAAATCGTTGGGGTTAATACTAAAATGTGATCATTCAAAATTCAAATGAAGCCTCTTAACGAATTTCCACCTATACATCGAAGCCCCATTATCGAGAACATGGAAGGTTTATTGGAACATATTTATTTATTTATTTTCTTTAAATAAATTGAATTTTTTTTTTATATAATGGAATTGGAAGGATGGAGAGATATTGGAACATTATTTTGATATAGATGTTCGCATAAGCGGTTCAGTATATTTGAAATAATGTTCATATTCAGATAATCGCAAGAAAACAATGATGACAATAATATAATCAACCCCATTTTCAAAACATAAAAAGAAAACTAAACAACTGCCCTCCATTTGTTCTAATTTATAAGGACATGAAGAATAGGGCAGCAACAACGGAAGCAAAGCCAGTAATTGAAGAAACTTTCAAGCCGACAGCTTGGCTAGCGGAGGGAGCAGGCGCCATCTCATCAGAGTTAATATCAGCAGCAGGGGAGTAAGCTTCATCAGTGGGGGCTGGTGGGGAAGACACATCGGCCTCAGGTGAACTGGCAGCAGCATCAGAGGATGATGGACCCTCCGAAGAGGATGGAGAAGAAGCCATGGAGTAGTCATCGGTGGTAGAAGTAGAAGGAGCGGAGGATGAAGATGAGTCATCGACATTTGGTGACTCGGCGGTAGAATCGGAGGCTTCAGGAGACTCGCTGTTGCTGTTGTTGCTGCTGCTAGTGCTAGGAGATGAAGCTTTTGGTGACTCGGATGGCTTGGGAGATTCGCTGGATTTTGTGGGAGAGGCGGCGGGAGACTTTGAACTGTTTGGTGATGGGGAGCTGTTGGGAGAATCCGCTGCAAATGCACCAACAATGGCGATGAAGATCAGAGCAAGAACAAGAACTTGTCGTGCCATTTTTTGTTTATATTTATAATCTGATTATGACAAGCAAAAATATTAATAAGAGGGTATTTTTATTTGATATATTTATTTGGAGGGCTTTGGCTTTTATTTGATTTGATGATTCTGTAAGAATTGCAGTGTGTGTTCTCTAAACGAGGTAGAGAAGACACTGCAACGCTATAGAATGATATTAGAATGGGGATATGAAAAAGGAATTTATAGGTTTTTTTCTTGGACAAATGTAACAAATATTTCCTATTAATAGGTTGGGATTAAACCATTCTTTCTAAATTGGTGGACTGCAGTTGTTGTATTTGGTTTGTCCGGCTTTAACGGATGTTTAACTTTTGACTTTTTCTTTTTGGTGGTAATTAATATTAATGTGTTGTTTCAAATTTTTATTTTATGTCACATTTCTAAAAACGAGTGAAATTATTTGTATGTACTTATCTCTTAAATGGCAAACACTAATATGTATTTGTATGTATTTTATTTTATCTTTAGCCTTAAATCTCAGACATTTTTCCTCATAGGGGTCAGGGATAGTAAAATTTATATAACTCTTGGATATCCAGTCCAATTAATCTCTTTGTGATTGGATTGGATGTAAGCTCACTTAATATTGGGTCTGGTCCAAAACCACTACTAATTAATGGATGTAATTTTTATCCATTTAATTGTTTTGTAACTCAAAATAAATAAAAAATTGTCTAATATTCCCAATCTAAAATCCAAAAAAAAAAAAAAACTCTGTCAACTATCACTATGAAAACTACCGATTAGGGTTCCTAGTCATTCTTCTTGAATATTTACTCTAATGATATATGCTTGTTACTTGTGTTCTAAGGTTACCGCCTACGATCTCTTGTGATCTTGAAAGTCTGATTTCCAACTATTGGCCCCTCTTGAAATCCTTCGCATAGTCTGACAGTCTTCGAACCCTCGACGTAATTGTAGTTGTAGCTGCAACCGCTCGTTGCCACTTCGTTGAACAGTCATCCTCGTCTCTAATAAGTAAATGAATTGGGGATTGTTAAAGGTAGACAAGTAAGTAGGCTCTTGTAATGACCAAGGACTTCTTTACTATTTCATAATTAGTTTAGTGACTCATCTGCTATTTCCTTAAGCGGTGACTATTTTGTAATTCGCCACACATTTTTTGTCGTTATCACTGTAGCTAAAAGGACAACGGCTATATGTCCTGTCTATTTAGTTTTGGCAGCTAGGGTTTGTAAAAGGTAGAGGACCTGCTAAAATGAGAATTATGAATCAATATACAAACAATTTCAAGTCCAATTTCTCTCTTTGGAGCTGTCAACCTCTTCTCCTTCCCTTCTCAACCCTAATCCTTCTCTTCTCTGATTTACCGTCGAAAGCCCTCTAGGACATTACAAAGTGGTGTCAGAGCACTTGTCAGCACCTGTAACGATGGCTGAAAACCATGACACCTACATCTCCACACTGGGAGAACAAATGAACAACATCTGAACCACTCAATAGCAAAACCATGCCAACTTGATGAGAACGGTGACTAGACACAGAGAAGCTCTGGCTGCCCTACAAACCAGCCAGAACGAGCTTCTCGCATCCAACCAGAGGCTTGAATAATTGTTGCAACACCTCCTAGAGCATGCAAATGAAGAACCACCAAGAGAAGGAGGTCTTCCTAGAGTGCATGGATTGATGTGGTGGCCAGATGATAAAAGGCGATTTTACCAAGGTCGTATTCCACGGGGTCCTCTCATAGACCAATACTCACACTTCTCATAGACGGTCTAAACATTTGAAATTGGTTTGGGTTGATTTAGAAATTAAGAAACAAAGGCAAAGAAATGCAATACTAACAAAGACTAAGCAAGAGAGAAAGGTGGTTCAAATCAAAGACAAAGGGGTTCTCTTGGTGGATAGTGTCATCATGCTCAAGAGGACTAATTGAACAAACAAGCCATTCAAGATCGAGTTTGCATTTGGATGACCATGCATTTCACTCCTATAGACTCAATGCACTCTCGTAGCACCTTGTCCCTATCCTAATACCACTCAACTTAGGCTCTCGCTCTCAAGCTAAGTGAAAAAGGATGCATTCTAAGTGTTTGATGAAATGCCAAGACACAAGATACTCTCTTAAGACTCTATGACCACAAGGCTAGGCACAACACTCTCATATCAATGCCCTAACACTAAGAGATTCACCAAAAAGCCTTTTCAAACTCAATTGAATGAAAATCCACATGCACACCAAGTGTTCGATAAAATGCCCAAGAGAGAAATCAAGTGAAAATGGTTGAAATAAGATGATCTAATCTCTTAGAACACACTCACTTCAATCCCTAGACCTACAATCTATGCAATCCAAACACTCTCATGCATCAAATCACAATGAATGGACCAAATTAAGCAAACATGGCATAAAATGGCATTAAGAACAAGTCTAGGAATCATCCTCATACAACCAAGATCAATCATGGCAAGTTCTATACAATCATCCCTCTATCATAGCACAACTAATCTACCCATCCAAGATGAACCCTAGAAACTCAGCCACACATGGCCAACGGAGTAAAGAGAAAAGAAGGAAGAATGGTCACCAAGAACACCATGGATGAATCCTTGAGATGATCTTCACTTCTCCACTTGTAAGCACTTCTACCAAGGTTTGTTGGCTTCAATCCTAGCTTCAATGGCTTCAAATTGCTCCAAAAATGTGTTCTAGGGTTTGAGGGTTCGTGGGTATGTGTTTGGGGTTCAAGAGAGGTGATATATCTTTTCAAAATGGCCAAAAACAAGAGTATTTATAGTGCAGGGGACAGTGCATGGCGTGCACCCCTGCACGGCGTGCACCCCTGCACGGCGTGCACCCCTGCACTCTGCAGAAAGCTCGATCTTGCAATGCTCATATCTCCCTCGTCCGGACTCCAAATGACCTCCCGTTTGCTCCTATGCGCTCCTTGTCATCCGTACTTTGATGCCATAACCTGAAAATGCACAGAGGCAACTCCAATAGACCACGAATTTGGCTCCAAAGTGGCAACCGGACAACAAAATGACACTTTGCACAAAATTTCAATATAAGCATATAAGTCATGTCATTTCACGAATACACACGGGCATTTCATAGGTCATTCATAAGCTTAAAATGCACTAATTAAAGTCACATCAAATTCCCCTACGACTAAGCTTTGCTTGTCCTCAAGCAAATGAATTAGAAAACATCCAAGTTCACAAATGGCAAGTTCGGTCCATTGAGATTCAAGCAATCACAATTTAGCTTAAACTGTTCCACGAACAAACTAAACCTACACATGCAAGAACATCAACCAAACAAGTCTAAACCTCACTAATTTCTGCACACTTCAAGTAGTGGTTGACTGGGACACAGCAAAACCGACCACGACAACACCAACTCTAATCAAAAGGACTTGAAATCGGAACATGGATCGTGAGTCGTGAATGTGGCTATCGACTCGACTTCATCCGCTTCTAGATCCGCACTTCACAAACTCTGGCTAGGATCAAGGGCTACATTTGAGAACTCTTTTTCTTTCTTTTCTTTTCCTTTTTTTTTTCTTACTGCATACTAGTGCTCGATTCAACACTTCACTTAGGTGTTGAACCTGCCTAGCTCACAGCCTTTGCCCTTTTGCTTAGTGCTCAACCCGACACTTCACTTAGGTGCCGAGCTTGCCTAGCTTTTCTTTTGAGCAGTTTTTTATTTTTTTTTTATCTTATTTTTTTTTATTTTTTTTTTCACAATTTAGCCACTTGATCCTTAGCCCCTTAACAACTTCCGTACAAGATTTCGAATTGGATTCCGTCTAATCTCAAGCCACAATCACGAAAGATCAAAAAGAGAATGAAAAACATGGAAGAGGGGAAGAAATTTTGATTGCCTTCATCATCCTAGACCGGTGTTATCGAGTGGTATAAAAACACGTATCAAACCAGTCAACCAACATACAAGAGTTATAAAATCTCAGTTCTGGCCCAGACTCATTTGATATTAGTGCTAACATGTTGGTTATAGGTTCTAAGTAGGACAGTCTAAACGTCATTGTGAAAACTTGAAGTCAATTAAACACCAAAAGTCAAGAACCAAACGATTCTACAATAGAGGAATTCGATATTCAATTAAGATCATGCAACACATCAAAACATAGCTTTAGACTTCTACGACAAATAATCACACCAAACCTCAAACTCCCCTACGACTAACATGAGCATTGTCCTCAATGATCAAGAGAGAGAGAGGATAAGGTGGAACGAATATACCGCGCAGTGAAGAAGAGAAGCCGGAGATGGAATCCCGGGTCAAGTAACCTGTTCAGGACGAGGACCTGAATCAGGGGTACCTGTAGAAAACAAGGGAGGGCACACCACTCAAACACAACCCATAGTCGACAAGATGAGAGTACGGATGAGATGTGTGATCCAACAACAGGACAAGTTCAATGCCAGAAATGAAAAGAGAAAATCAGAAGTCAAACACAACAAAACATGCAGTCATAAACAGAAATAA
The DNA here is from genome assembly GCA_034768395.1 of Linum lewisii. Taxonomy (NCBI): domain Eukaryota; kingdom Viridiplantae; phylum Streptophyta; class Magnoliopsida; order Malpighiales; family Linaceae; genus Linum; species Linum lewisii. The sequence goes on along the minus strand of CM068300.1, from coordinate 33,633,136 downwards.
AAGAAAGGAAGAATCCAAAGTCCTGAGAAGTGGTGAGTGATCCTGAGGCTCTCAGTGGGGTGGTGGTCGTGGGTGCCCAGGCCACTGTGACCATGGATGGTAGCCGTCAAACGGGGGAGGCGGTGGAAAGACTGCCCAAGTGCTGGAGGGGCCGGACTCAGAGTGGAAGCTCTCCTGGTAGTAGTAGGACTGATGCTGCTGCCAGTACTGAGAATGCTGAATCTGAGTAAGCTGGATACCCTGAAACTACTGAACCTCATGCACCTGAGCAAGCTGCTGTCCATAGAACTGCTGGCTCTCAAAGTCCCTAGCGTTGTACGCCTCTAGGTTCTGAACTCTCCTATTAAGATCCTGTATCGCCGCACTGTCTCTCCTCTGTCCCTCACGCATATCCTCCACTACGGTGGTGAGGCGACCCATCCCGAGATAAGCTCATGAAGTGTAGTAGGGTCGATCTCCCCATCCTCCTCATCACTGTCATCATCTGAGACCCGACAAGTCGGAACCAGAAGGTCTGTGATCTGAGCTGTAGGTAGGACAATCCGCAAGAGAACTGGTCGAGGCTCGACAAATGCTGGAGCAGGACCAAAAGCATCAAGGCACTCATACCCACGCACCAACCTGGTCACAAATCCTCCTCCCAGCAGAACACCAGTAGTGTCACTAGCTTGTATCTGAAGGAGGGCTCCTAGCACTAAATCACCTAGATGCAGCTTGATGCCCCTCTCCAAGCAATAAAAGAGAAACAAATCTCTGACTGAGACTACACCTGGAGAGGAGGAAGACTTCCTGTGGGTGATGGAGTGCCGGAAGAAGTGATGGAGGAGCTTCAGCATAGGCCGATTCACTTCTGTGACCTTGGATGAGCGAGCTGAATAACCTCTAGTCCTCGGTGCAATTTCCTTGAAGAATGCACTCTTGGCGTCCCCCGCAAGAGAAGATATGAGAGCCAACCCAGAGAGCTCGCCACTTTGAACCTGCACCCACTCATAGAACCCAAGGCGGTATCCAAACTCGTCAATGGAGCACACACGCGCCATCCCGCCGAGCCTGAAGCGCACACAAACCTCACTAGTGGTCTCGTGACACTCCACGGTGAGAGTGCTCAAGAACTCCTTTGTAGGCCACTCATACGCCCTCTCGTCAACCTCCAAGAGCGGCCAAATACCGGCTCCATCAGCCAAAGTCTTCAAAGCATCCAACCAACCATCACGACTCTGCAACCCCTCAAAATCAAATCTACCCTGCCTCGCCACGGGCCATCTCGCCATAACCTGATAACGACTGTAAGCCCAATCTCTGGGGTCGAAGTCGAAGATCCTCTGAGCCACTGACTCAGGAGGGTCGACGCCACGAGGAGCTGGAGGCGGCGAAGGCGACCGTGGTGGAGGAGCAGAAGACTCCCCAGTCTGTCCCTTCCGCTTCTTGGAAGCTGGTGCCTTGGATCGCTTGGGGGCGGAGGATGAAGAAGCTGATTTACCCTTGGGAGGCATCCTGCAAAAGAAGTGCATACAAAGATTCAACAAGAAGGGCACACTCCTAACACAAATCCTATCAAGGCGCCTAATCATAACACATGATCAAAACATTGAGCACAATATCGAGCACGATTCAAGATCATCAAGTTCAAGCGCAACAACCTATGCTAGCAAAAATCAAATCACAGAGATCCACAGCTAAGCAAAAGGCATGCATAATGGATCAAAAACACGAATCAAGAACATATAAGCCTAAGTCCACACAATGTAAGGAGGAATGCACAAAGTTTAAACCAAAGAGTGGTGATTAACCACACCCCTCCTCACACAAAGAATGGAATTCGGTCCCTGAATTCAGAACCTGTAGAAACAAAAGACACACCACAAAGATAGGCACGGAGTAGGATCACAAGTCAAACACTAACAACCACACCTAACTCCACCATTCAAATAAATCACGATAAAACAACATTCTGCCCCATCAAGCCACCACTAATCCTTTGCAACCATCCACCAATCAAGAATAATCAAATCAACCACTAATCAAGAACAATCAAATCAGTCGCACAAAACCAAAATCGGCTCAACAATGGACACAAGCACGCCATAACCCCAAACCTGCTCACATGAAACCAAGCAAATCCCACACCCTAAACTAAGCAACCAAATCACACCCCTCACATCAAAATCCTAACAATCAAAATCAATGCCCAACTCCACAATTCAAAGCAAGCCAACAATATCAACAGTCAATCAAACCACACTACCAACTGCCAACTAACTCAAGCAACCAAATCAGAAATTCAAGCCAAAAGAAACCTGAGATTGGGGCAGGTTGGCGGTTGAGGAAAGACGGCGGCTGGATGGGGATCGGTGGGCAGGTTGGCGGCTGGGCAGGAGTGGCGGCGGGCAGGAGTTGCGCGGTCGGGTGGGGCTGGGCAGGTGGGCGGCTGGCGGCGGCGGCTGGGCGGACGGGATGGGTGAGTGGGTCGGGTGGGTGGGCTGGCAGGAGTTGGCGGCGGGCAGTCGGCGGCGGCGGCTGGAGGCGTGGTCGGGTGGGGCTGGGCAGGCGGGCGGCCGGAGCTGGCTGCGGCGTCGGGCGGTTAGAGGAAGGCCGGCGGTCGGGTTAAGGGTGCGCTGGCGGTGGCGGCGGCTGGAAGAGTGAGAGGGTCGGGTGATTGAAGTCGGCGGCGGGCAGGAGGGAAAGAGATGGCGGCGGGTGGAGCTGGTCGGCGTCGGGCGGTTGAGGAAGGCCGGCGGTCGGGTTAAGGGTGCGCTGGCGGCGGCGGCGGCTGGGTTGAGGGTGGTGGCTGGGGGTGGTCGGCGGCTGTGTGAAAGAGAGAGTGAGAGGTCGGGGGTGAGGAGGGAAGGGGATAAGGGAGTTGGGTGAACCAAAACCAAATCGAACAATGACTCAAACCAGAAAATCAAGTATCAACCGAGCCAACCACAAACCAAACCGAAAAAAAAAATGAAGGGCAAGATCAGGTGCACGGCGTGCAAGGGCCGGCGTGCACCTGGAGCTGAAAAAAATTTTGGACGCTCCTGGACAGCACGTGCACCAAACCATGCACGGTGCACGGCGTGCATCATGCACGGCGTGCACCTCCTCAGCCTAAAAACAAATTTTTCACCTCGACGAAAAATGACCAAAACACCGCCAAATCAACCCAAAACGGACCCCGAACTTCAGAATTTCAACGCCTACGAGACCACAAAGGACACCACAACAACTCAAGGACCTTGAACACCACAAAAACACACAATCATGCAATCAAATCAAGAAGAAAAGGCATGAAAAACACTCGGGTTGCCTCCCGAGAAGCGCTTGTTTAACGTCTTAAGCTCGACGAAGCAAGGAACACTCAAGGCACGACCAAAGACAAGACCTCAACAGCACCTATAGTATCACTAACAACATAATGCTTAAGTCTATGGCCATTCACCTTAAAAGGTTCGGTTTGGGATGGAGAGATTACCTCGATGGTGCCATAAGGAAAAACATGAGTTACCGTAAAGGGGCCGGACCAACGAGACCTCAATTTCCTGGGAAAGAGCTTGAGCCGAGAGTTGTATAGGAGAACTTGATCACCAACTTTGAAATCCTTGCCCGGCTTCAAACGGGAATCATGAATGAGCTTCGTCCTCTCCTTGTAAAGCTTTGCATTCTCATATGCATGATGGTGATACTCCTCGAGCTCATGTACCTGAAACTTACGCTCTTCTCCTGCGAGACTCATATCAAGGTTTAGAAATTTCAATGCCCAATAAGCTCGGTGCTCGAGCTCTACCGGCAAATGGCATGCTTTGCCATAGACCATCCTATAGGGAGTAGTGCCTATAGGGGTCTTGTAGGCCGTGCGGTAGGCCCATAGAGCGTCATCAAGCTTCTTCGACCAATCTTTCCGTGATTGGTCGACCGTCTTCTCTAAGATTCTCTTAAGTTCCCTATTGGTCACCTCGGCTTGGCCACTAGTTTGAGGGTGATACGAGGTGGACATCCGATGAGTGACGCCGAACCGGTGGCATACTCTATCGAATTGCCCTTGAAAATGAGTACCTCGATCACTAATGATAGCACGAGGGGTACCAAAACGGGTGAACAACTTAACAAGAAACTTCCCTACGACTCGGGCATCATTGGTAGGCAAAGCTTGTGCCTCCGCCCATTTAGACACGTAATCTACCGCAACTAATATGTACTTGTTACCATGCGAAGTAGGAAACGGTCCCATGAAATCAATACCCCATATATCAAATATTTCTACCACTAACGAGACATTTTGAGGCATTTCATTACGGGAAGAGATGTTGCCTGAACGTTGACATGCATCGCAAGACTTGACAAAGTCTTGACAATCTCGGAAGATCGAGGGCCAAAAGAATCCGGACTCAAGTACCTTGCGAGCCGTGCGATTTGCTCCATGATGTCCACCCGTAGGACCGGAGTGGCAATGTCGCATGATGTCCTTAGACTCTCCATAAGTGACACATCTTCTAATCATACCATCCGAGCCAACTCGAAATATAAAAGGATCGTCCTAATAGTAATGCTTCAAATCCGCAAAGAACTTCTTTTTGTCTTGAGTGGAGAGGCCCTCCTTCAAGTCTCCACTAGCAAGATAGTTAGCCAAATCCGCGAACCAAGGTTCCTTGAACTCTAAAGTTGCTACAGCGAATAATAGCTCATCGGGGAAGTTGTCATTGATCTCTTCATTACCATTGTGTACCGTTTCCGCCTCTTCCAAGCGAGATAAGTGGTCGGCGGCTACATTCTCGGACCCCTTCTTATCTCGAATCTCAATATCAAACTCTTGCAATAGAAGGACCCATCGGATCAACCTTGGTTTAGCATCGATCTTAGATAGAAGGTACCTCAAAGCTTGGTGGTCCGTGAAGACAATAGTGTGAGAAAGTACCAAGTAGGACCTAAACTTATCAAAAGCAAACACTATGGCCAAGAGCTCCTTCTCCGTAGTTGTGTAGTTCCTTTGAGCATCATTGAGAGTCTTACTTGCATAGTATATTGGATGGAATCTCTTGTCGATTCGTTGGCCTAGAACCGCTCCAATGGCGTAATCGCTAGCATCACACATCAACTCAAATGACTTTGACCAATCCGGAGCAATGAGTATAGGGGCATTCGTGAGCTTACCCTTGAGGAGTTCAAAAGCTTGCAAGCACTCTTCATCAAAACGAAATTCCACATCCTTCTCAAGAAGCCGAGTCATAGGAGTAGTTATTTTTGAGAAGTCTTTGATGAAGCGCCTATAGAAACCGGCATGCCCCAAGAAGCTTCTCACGGCTTTCACGGATGAGGGTGGAGGAAGTTGAGAGATGGTCTCCAACTTTGCCTTGTCAACTTCAATGCCCTTTTTAGAGATCTTGTGACCAAGAACAATCCCCTCATTGACCATGAAATGACACTTCTCCCAACTTAATGCAAGATTGGTCTCTTCACACCGACGCAAGACCTTCTCAAGGTTCCTCAAGCATAGGTCGAATGAATCCCCAAAAACCGAGAAGTCGTCCATGAACACTTCCATGATATCTTCCACGAAATCATCGAAAATGGCAAGCATACACCGTTGGAAGGTGGCGGGAGCATTGCACAACCCAAAGGGGATCCGTCGATAAGCAAAAGTACCGAAGGGGCATGTGAATGTGGTCTTCTCGATGTCCTCCGAGGCGATCGGGATTTGGAAGTACCCGGACATACCATCCAAGAAACAATAGTACTCGTGACCGGAGAGACGCTCGAGCATTTGATCCATGAAAGGTAGAGGAAAGTGATCCTTCCTAGTGGCATCATTGAGTCGACGATAATCTATGCAAACACGCCACCCGGTGATCGTCCTTGTCGGGATAAGCTCATCCTTGTCATTAGCTACCACCGTGATCCCTCCTTTCTTGGGAACAACTTGCACGGGCTAACCCAAGGGCTATCCGAGATAGGAAAGATAATACCCGCATCCATAAGCTTAATAACCTCTTTCTTCACAACCTCCTTCATGTTAGGATTTAGCCTTCTTTGTGGTTGCACGACCGGCTTGAAATCTTCCTCCATAAGGATCCGATGTGAGCAAAATGTAGGACTTATACCTCGAATATCCGAGATGCTCCACGCAATAGCTCTCATGTACTTCTTAAGGAGCTCCACTAGACGGTCCTTTTGCTCGGGTAGAAGCTCAGAATTGATGATGACCGGTAGCTTAGAATCTGGCATGAGAAAAGCATACTCCAAATGTGCGGGAAGAGGCTTGAGCTCAAGAGTAGGTGGTTCTTCATAGGAGGTCTTTACCCTTTCCACCTTCGGGAGAGCAACAAAAACCGTTTCACCCTCTAACTTGTCTCTCCCTTCATCAAGGTAAGCCACTTGAGCTTTTAACTCCGGGGTGCCTAAATGTTCCTGCACATCCGTTCTAAGGCAAACATCCAAAGAATCTCGACACACGAAGTTAGAAATACTACACACACTAGCCGAAGCAATAGTATCACAAGAGTACTCTAAATCATCTTGTGCGTGAGCAAACTTCATGCCATCGGCTATGCAAAATGTGACACTCTCTTGTCCTACTCTCAATGTCAATTTTCCGTCATGCACATCAATCAAAGCACGAGAAGTAGCTAGGAATGGTCTACCAAATATCAATGAGACATCCACATCATCGGTATCTATGACCGCAAAGTCAACTAGGAAGACAAAAGGGCCTACTTTAACTAGCACATCATCAACAATCCCCTAGGACTCTTGGTCGACTTGTCCGCAAGTTGAATGTACATACGAGTAGGACGAAGATTAGACAACCCTAGCTTCTCAAATATGCAATAAGGCATGACATTGATACTAGCACCTAGATCTGCAAGACCATTAGCAGAGAAATATTACCAATAGCACAAGGGATAGTAAACGTACCCGGATCCTTGAGCTTTTTGGGTGGACTTTTGAAGAGAACGGCGGAGCATTCCTCATTAAGGTGGACTAGAGATGTCTCTGGTAGCTTTCTCTTGTTGGTGTAGAGTTCCTTCATGAACTTAGCATATTGGGGCATCATAGTCATTGCTTCGGGAAACGGAAGAGAGAATTGCATTTGACTAATCCGCTCCACAAACTTCTTGAAAACCTTCTCAAGGCCATCCTTCTTTAATCGAGATGGGTATGGAGGCTTAGGCTTGTATGGAGATACAACCGGTGCGGGAGGAGAGACCGGTGGTGTACTCGATGTAGCCTTACTAGGTTCCTTGGCAACCTTAGTGCTCACATTACCCGTAGGAGGTTCGACTTCAACCTCAACTTCATCCGAAGGAGGATCATTAATATCATCACCATCAACCATTAGATTAGGATCTTGTACCTCTTTAGAGTCAATTGGAGTAGAGGTTGTATCTTGCAAGGGTCTTCCACTTCTCAAGGTCACTACCTTGCAATGCTCCGGACCTTTGGGGTTGATCTCGGTATTGGAAGGTAAAGTGCCCGAGGGTCGCTCCGAGAGTGCCTTAGAAATATGTCCTAATTGGTTCTCCAAATTGGCAATTGAAGCTTGTTGATTCTTGATGAGTTGGATCATTGCCGCATTGGTGTCTTCTTGAGAGATCGAAGAACCACCCTCCTTATTTTGAGGAGGCTTGTTGAACCCGGGTGGTCCTTCACCTCTATGGTTGTACATTCCCGGTGGGGTAGGACCTTGGAAACCTTGACTTGGATGTCCACTTTGATTCCATTGATTTCCCCCTTGGTGCCCTTGACCTTGGGGTCCTCCTTGAGTCCCTTGGCTACCTTGGTTTAAGTTACTTCCTTGAGACCATTGGTTGCCTTGATAACCCCTATAACCTTGATAACCTCCTTGATTTCCTTGGTTGTAGCCCTTGCTATAACCACTACCTTGACTCCCTTGGCCTTGGTAACCTTGGTTAGACTTGTTGTACCAAGGTCGGTTACAGTTACCTTGGGGGCTGAAATTACCATGGAAACCTTGACCTTGTGCGAAGCTTACCTCCTCAAGGTCGCCTTGGCCAAGTTCAGGAGTGGCGGAAGGACAAGCACTAACATCGTGGCCTTGACCCCCACAACCTTCACAACAAAATACCGAAGCAACCGGTGGATTACCCACTTTAGATGGCTTAGAGGGAGGCATACTAAGATTGCTTACTTGTGAAGCCATGGCGTCGATCTTAGACATAAGAAGAGCGATCATTGGATCATCTTCATCTCGGTGCCCCGGTAACTTAGGCTTCTTCCCATAGCTAGACGACTCCTTTGGTGCATCAACACTTACGGACCGAGAATCATAGTGCGTGTCACTTCCATACTTAGACTTAGGAGGTTGTTGTCGAGACCAACTCCTTGTCTTGTTGGCCATCTCCGCGAAGAGTTCTAGAGCATCTTCGGGAGTGAGCATCCTTAAGTCACCTCCGGCTGCTTGGTTGATCATCCTTGTATTCTCAAAATCAAGGGACCTAGCAAAGATGTCCGCCAAGCTCCATTCGGCGAAGTTGTGATGAGGACAAGACCGAAGAATGGCTTGGAACCTATTCCAAGTCTCATGGAAGAGCTCTCCCTTGTGTTGTATGAAGTGGTTGATGCGGTCTCGGATTGCATCCGTCATATAGGGAGGAAAGAACTCTTCAAGGAAAGCTTCGGCTAGGCCCTCCCATGTGGTGAAAGCTCTACTCGGTTGATTCTCCAACCATGACTTAGCTCTACCTTTGAGTGAGAAGGGGAAGAGGCGGAGTCTCACACAATCCGGGTGAACTTGGTCATTCTTAACCATGTCACATATCTCCAAGAAGTCCTTGAGATGCCTAGATGGGCATTCACCATCAATGCCATTGAACACCACTCCATTTTGAACCATTTGGATCATATTAGGCTTGAGCTCAAAGTTCCTAGCATTGACGGGTCTTCGAACAATGCTAGAGGCTGCCCCTTCAAGAGTAGGAGAGCATAATCCGCCAAGGTACGTCTTGCACCCCCTTGTGAGTGATCATCATCATTGGTATGGTGAGAATGTTCCGAATGGTTATCTTCATCCTCGTGATGAGACATAGTGTGGTGTGAGATGCGATCAACTTCTTCTTCTTCAACTGTAGGAGGTGGGGAAGTGGTAGGTGACTCGAGCACTTGTTCTAGTCCTTGGATTCGTGCTTGAAGACGAGCTGAACGCCTCATGCACTAACCCAAAATCTCCTGCAAACAAGCACAACAAACACACCCAAGTAATACAACGATGCGGGATAATAAAGTAAACAAAGAGCAACAAGGAAGCAAAAAGTAAAGCGGAAGGAAGTGAATAGATCGGTCCACTACTAAGTGCTTTCAAAGGAATGAGAGAGTCCCCGGCAACGGCGCCAAAAACTTGATAAAAGGTGATTTTACCAAGGTCGTATTCCACGGGGTCCTCTCATAGACCAATACTCACACTTCTCATAGACGGTCTAAACATTTGAAATTGGTTTGGGTTGATTTAGAAATTAAGAAGCAAAGGCAAAGAAATGCAATACTAACAAAGACTAAGCAAGAGAGAAAGGTGGTTCAAATCAAAGACAAAGGGGTTCTCTTGGTGGATAGTGTCATCATGCTCAAGAGGACTAATTGAACAAACAAGCCATTCAAGATCGAGTTTGCATTTGGATGACCATGCATTTCACTCCTATAGACTCAATGCACTCTCGTAGCACCTTGTCCCTATCCTAATACCACTCAACTTAGGCTCTCGCTCTCAAGCTAAGTGAAAAAGGATGCATTCTAAGTGTTTGATGAAATGCCAAGACACAAGATACTCTCTTAAGACTCTATGACCACAAGGCTAGGCACAACACTCTCATATCAATGCCCTAACACTAAGAGATTCACCAAAAAGCCTTTTCAAACTCAATTGAATGAAAATCCACATGCACACCAAGTGTTCGATAAAATGCCCAAGAGAGAAATCAAGTGAAAATGGTTGAAATAAGATGATCTAATCTCTTAGAACACACTCACTTCAATCCCTAGACCTACAATCTATGCAATCCAAACACTCTCATGCATCAAATCACAATGAATGGACCAAATTAAGCAAACATGGCATAAAATGGCATTAAGAACAAGTCTAGGAATCATCCTCATACAACCAAGATCAATCATGGCAAGTTCTATACAATCATCCCTCTATCATAGCACAACTAATCTACCCATCCAAGATGAACCCTAGAAACTCAGCCACACATGGCCAAGGGAGTAAAGAGAAAAGAAGGAAGAATGGTCACCAAGAACACCATGGATGAATCCTTGAGATGATCTTCACTTATCCACTTGTAAGCACTTCTACCAAGGTTTGTTGGCTTCAATCCTAGCTCCAATGGCTTCAAATTGCTCCAAAAATGTGTTCTAGGGTTTGAGGGTTCGTGGGTATGTGTTTGGGGTTCAAGAGAGGTGATATATCTTTTCAAAATGGCCAAAAACAAGAGTATTTATAGTGCAGGGGACAGTGCACGGCGTGCACCCCTGCACGGCGTGCACCCCTGCACTCTGCAGAAAGCTCGATCTTGCAATGCTCATATCTCCCTCGTCCGGACTCCAAATGACCTCCCGTTTGCTCCTATGCGCTCCTTGTCATCCGTACTTTGATGCCATAACCTGAAAATGCACAGAGGCAACTCCAATAGACCACGATTTTGGCTCCAAAGTGGCAACCGGACAACAAAATGACACTTTGCACAAAATTTCAATATAAGCATATAAGTCATGTCATTTCACGAATACACACGGGCATTTCATAGGTCATTCATAAGCTTAAAATGCACTAATTAAAGTCACATCACCAGATTAGATATGTAACACCCGTCCCAAATCAACCCGGTTTACCCAAGATTGACCCGAGATAGAATGCTACGCAAGCACAGGTTTAACCAAAAGCACGAAATAATAAAGGAAGAAAGAAACTTCTCATTAAAATCCACAATCCAACGGAGGCCTCCAATATAAAACCCAACATAAAACCGAAACTCAAACCAATCCAACCTCAAAGGTTTACAAAAGTCCCCAACCCAAATATCCTGGTCAACTGAAATATAATAAATACAGGCAAGGTCAACTTCAAGCGAGTCACCGATCTTCACCTCATGGCTCCAAACGACAACCTTCTCGAACTCAACTCTCAACTGCAACTCCAACCTAGCACTAGCCACGAGCACCTGAAAGAGAAACTGGGGGGGGATCAGCTTCCTAATGAAACTGAGTGAACCCACTGGGTCTACCTATGCGCCGAACCTAGCCTAGGAGCGATCCCAACTCCGCACACAAACAACACAACGGAATCTGACACAGCCATTATCATTTTAATCCTAGCATGCTACTAGGTGATCACACAAGAACTTACCTCCACCAGTACACACAATTAATAAGATTCAGCAATGTACACAAGTCACAATCCTCACTACAACATCACTAGCAGGGTTAGAACATGCACACCGGTCAATCTCATACCGCAATATAATAACATCAACGGAGTCATCATACACACGATACAACACTTAGTCACAATACATCTTCCAACACGAATAGCACCCACTTTCATACTTCAACCACACAACTCGCAATTCACAGTTTCACAGTTACTAACATCAACCAAGCACAACACTACCAACCCCTGTCCCACAGACTCCACACATCATACTGTCACAACACGACTCGACTCATTAAATTCTAGGTGAGTTATTAGGCGCCTAGGAGTTGCTCCACACCACCACTGCCGGCCAACAATCCCCGGTAATACAACCCAGGGTGATCTACTCAACGTAGACCGATACCACAACCATAATCCCAGGTACTAGACCCGGGTGATCCACTCAACGCAGACCGACTCAACATAAATCCCTGGTAGCTAACCAGAGTGATTCACTCAACGTGAACCGGACACAACTCATCACATCTCATGGTGGGCAGTGTGGACTCCTACCGGTTCTATCATTCAATCAACACAACCAATTACTCAACACTTGCAACCAACCGTCATACTCATCCCATAGCTTATTCGCATCATCCAATCCAACCATCAGAACTCACATCAATTCCCACTACCAACTTCAACATCAATCGCATACTCAACCATATCCCAAACTACACCACTTGCACTCATTCACACACCTCGACAACCACACACACACACACACACATAGCATCATCACAATTCCACATCACACATAACCACACATCACAAGTCATTCAACGCCTCCCACGGCACAAACAGTTTAAGGGTAAACGGCTAGCTCACCGGCCACCCCCACCTGCAAGTACAGGGGAAGCCATGTCATGAGTCGTAGGGTTACCCTCCTGTACATCCTTCATTGAACGACCCCACATTGGTGGGACCATCCACCTGTTCGTCAATTAAGGGCGACCCCACATTGGTAGGACCACCCTCCTGCAACCACAGATTAACAATTCCAGGCAGAAATACACTTACAACATCATACCCCTGCCCTCCTACACTCGTTACTACATCCAATCCATTAAGCATCAAGGTTAATCTTTCCCCCATTCATCGCACATAACAAACAGCCCGCTATCATCATGCAATTCATCATATCAACAAGCATACAACAACCAACAACAATCGCAAATACTCACAAACAATCACATAACGAAATTCCCTTTTACTCTCTTTCAATTTCATGCAACGCCCTACATTCTCTAAGTCAAGTTTCAACTCCTCACGTCGACCAATTCTACCTATCGTACGCTAGACCCTCACCTGACAAGAAGACGAGGCTCTAAAATAACTCCCGGAACCCGAACGACCAAGCTCTTCCACCCAAAGTCGTAGCTCTTCTCCTCCTCACCGACAGCAGCCTACTCCGAACCACCCAGAACCACGATGTGCGATCTCTTCCTCTCGTCGCCACGAACCCGTAGCAACAAACGATCACAAATCGGAGCTCTACAACTCCCGGAATCGAGGTTTGAAGTTAAGGGGTTTTTGGTTCGTCAAAAACGAATTTCGGGGAAAGAGACAAGAAGGGGAAAGTTCTGGATTTCCGTGCAAATTCGTCCTTTTATGCACGAAATGTGCGCCTGACATGTCAAAATGTGCGCCGGCGCACATTGACCCCCAAAAGGAGCACATTTTGAATATTCAGCCGAAAGTTTGCTGAATTAATTGAAAAGTGCGCCTGGCACTTCCAAATGTGCGCCTGCGCACTTTAGGGCCCAAAATCAGCACTTTTGGTACTGTTCACTGTTCCCCTCTTTTGCAACTTCAACCCGGCACATACCCAAACGTCCCAGACCTCAAGAGACCCTCTTAAGTACCGTTTCCGGCACTCTAGTCACCCAGACTTGAGTTCTAACCCGTTCGGTTGGGCGGGGATGTTACAAGTCTCCCCAACTTTAAGAGATTTCGTCCCCGAAATCACAACCCGACTCGCTCTAGCAATGCAACCATACATCACAGCAACAAATGCAGCAATTCAAGATCACATTACCTCCCGAAATTCCCCCTAACGGTTCTGGCGACTCACACCCTCAAGAGACACAACTCACCCCTACTCTGAACTTCCTTCAAACAAACACGCACAACCGAACCACGAAAGCACCACAAGAGCACAACAACACAACAACACAAGCAACCAAGGGAACAACACTACACTAACAAACGCCACCACACTAAGGCTCTACACACTTCAACCACTCTATCTAGCTTCACCAAAGACTACTAAGATCTACTCCACCAGCCAACTCCTCCTAGTCTACCAACCACTACTACTCTTCCACTACCCAAACACCCACAAGAACAAAGAATAAGGACGAGCTCAAAACCAAACAAAGATGCAAACGGAAAGAACAAAAGAAGATATCATACTGTTTGCCTCGTCGTTCGCATTCTCCTCTACACCTCCGGCAAGAGCATACAAGCCTCCTTGCTCCCCTCCGGCTCCAAGTGGTGTAGCATTTGCTCCGGTCCCTCTCCCAGCACTCGCGACACTACGACCAACACTACCTCCTCCTCTACCTCCATAACTCCCAGACGGAGCCCTAGGTCCTTGCACCGATCCCACGGACTGAGCTGGTGCTGAACTCCTATTCGGGCAGTAGTTACTCTTATGGTTAGGCTCCCCACAAGTGTAACATATCACCGAAACTGACCTCAACAAGTGGCACTCCCCAGAGTGGGGCTTCCCACAAGTGCTACAAACGGGCAACCCAGATGATGCTCTCACAAAGCTACGGGTGGGACAAGCGATACTCTTATGACCGGTTCGGCCACAAGTAAAGCAAGTAAGCACACCTCGCGACGGAGCAGACTGAGCACCTCTGAAGCCAGAATCGGAAGTCTGCGCCCTCTTAGCCGAATGGCTATGAGTTGCCGAGCTAGTAGGCGGAGCAGGCGCCTTCCTCTTCTTCTCCTCCTTCTTCCTCTGCTCTAACCTCTCCCTACTCAAGGCAGCCGCCTTCACAGACACTAAGCTCCCCATGTCTGCAGAAGTGACACCCTCCTGAATCTCCGTCCTCAGACCATTCTTAAACTTCACAATGAGCTTCCTTTCCCTACTAGTAGTCTCATCATACCACTTGGAGAGGGAAGTGAACTCGATGTAGTAAGCAAGAACGGTCTTCTCCCCCTGCTCCAACTCTAAGAACTCTCTAGCCTTCTCCTCACGCCACAAATCCGGACAGAACTGATCACGGAACACCTCAACAAACTCCTCTAAACTCAACTCAGGCGGCACTACTCTACTCTGAGGCAAAGACCTCCACCAATCTAACGCATGACCCTTGAGCAAGAAAGTCATGGCCGACACCCTAACATCCCCATCAAGTCCCATCTGCAGGAACTTGTACTCACACTCTTGGAGCCACTGCTCCGCAACAGCAGGGTCAGCCACGACCCCATGGAATTCTCCAAAATTCCAACCCTTCAACAACCCCGGCTGAAACCTAGGAACTCCAACTCTAAACCCAGAATCCCCTACCGAACGACTTCCCACGGCTTGGCTCGATTCACTACAGGAGAACATTTAGAACATTTCAGTTGACCATTGAAGAAAAACTCACAACCAACTTCAAAACACTTTCACTTTAAAACTCCCACCCATTTCAAAACAGTTTAAAGATCCCTGAAAGGCCAGTACTGCATCGACGTTCCGTCCTTTCCATTAAGAGGGTAGCAAATCCCCTAGAAGAAAGGTCAGCTCACCTATACAGCAGAGGCTAACCAGGCTCTGATACCATTTGTAACACCCGTCCCAAATCAACCCGGTTTACCCAAGATTGACCCGAGATAGAATGCTACGCAAGCACAGGTTTAACCAAAAGCACGAAATAATAAAGGAAGAAAGAAACTTCTCATTAAAATCCACAATCCAACGGAGGCCTCCAATATAAAACCCAACATAAAACCGAAACTCAAACCAATCCAACCTCAAAGGTTTACAAAAGTCCCCAACCCAAATATCCTGGTCAACTGAAATATAATAAATACAGGCAAGGTCAACTTCAAGCGAGTCACCGATCTTCACCTCATGGCTCCAAACGACAACCTTCTCGAACTCAACTCTCAACTGCAACTCCAACCTAGCACTAGCCACGAGCACCTGAAAGAGAAACTGGGGGGGATCAGCTTCCTAATGAAACTGAGTGAACCCACTGGGTCTACCTATGCGCCGAACCTAGCCTAGGAGCGATCCCAACTCCGCACACAAACAACACAACGGAATCTGACACAGCCATTATCATTTTAATCCTAGCATGCTACTAGGTGATCACACAAGAACTTACCTCCACCAGTACACACAATTAATAAGATTCAGCAATGTACACAAGTCATCAATCCTCACTACAACATCACTAGCAGGGTTAGAACATGCACACCGGTCAATCTCATACCGCAATATAATAACATCAACGGAGTCATCATACACACGATACAACACTTAGTCACAATACATCTTCCAACACGAATAGCACCCACTTTCATACTTCAACCACACAACTCGCAATTCACAGTTTCACAGTTACTAACATCAACCAAGCACAACACTACCAACCCCTGTCCCACAGACTCCACACATCATACTGTCACAACACGACTCGACTCATTAAATTCTAGGTGAGTTATTAGGCGCCTAGGAGTTGCTCCACACCACCACTGCCGGCCAACAATCCCCGGTAATACAACCCAGGGTGATCTACTCAACGTAGACCGATACCACAACCATAATCCCAGGTACTAGACCCGGGTGATCCACTCAACGCAGACCGACTCAACATAAATCCCTGGTAGCTAACCAGAGTGATTCACTCAACGTGAACCGGACACAACTCATCACATCTCATGGTGGGCAGTGTGGACTCCTACCGGTTCTATCATTCAATCAACACAACCAATTACTCAACACTTGCAACCAACCGTCATACTCATCCCATAGCTTATTCGCATCATCCAATCCAACCATCAGAACTCACATCAATTCCCACTACCAACTTCAACATCAATCGCATACTCAACCATATCCCAAACTACACCACTTGCACTCATTCACACACCTCGACAACCACACACACACACACACACATAGCATCATCACAATTCCACATCACACATAACCACACATCACAAGTCATTCAACGCCTCCCACGGCACAAACAGTTTAAGGGTAAACGGCTAGCTCACCGGCCACCCCCACCTGCAAGTACAGGGGAAGCCATGTCATGAGTCGTAGGGTTACCCTCCTGTACATCCTTCATTGAACGACCCCACATTGGTGGGACCATCCACCTGTTCGTCAATTAAGGGCGACCCCACATTGGTAGGACCACCCTCCTGCAACCACAGATTAACAATTCCAGGCAGAAATACACTTACAACATCATACCCCTGCCCTCCTACACTCGTTACTACATCCAATCCATTAAGCATCAAGGTTAATCTTTCCCCCATTCATCGCACATAACAAACAGCCCGCTATCATCATGCAATTCATCATATCAACAAGCATACAACAACCAACAACAATCGCAAATACTCACAAACAATCACATAACGGAATTCCCTTTTACTCTCTTTCAATTTCATGCAACGCCCTACATTCTCTAAGTCAAGTTTCAACTCCTCACGTCGACCAATTCTACCTATCGTACGCTAGACCCTCACCTGACAAGAAGACGAGGCTCTAAAATAACTCCCGGAACCCGAACGACCAAGCTCTTCCACCCAAAGTCGTAGCTCTTCTCCTCCTCACCGACAGCAGCCTACTCCGAACCACCCAGAACCACGATGTGCGATCTCTTCCTCTCGTCGCCACGAACCCGTAGCAACAAACGGATCACAAATCGGAGCTCTACAACTCCCGGAATCGAGGTTTGAAGTTAAGGGGTTTTTGGTTCGTCAAAAACGAATTTCGGGGAAAGAGACAAGAAGGGGAAAGTTCTGGATTTCCGTGCAAATTCGTCCTTTTATGCACGAAATGTGCGCCTGACATGTCAAAATGTGCGCCGGCGCACATTGACCCCCAAAAGGAGCACATTTTGAATATTCAGCCGAAAGTTTGCTGAATTAATTGAAAAGTGCGCCTGGCACTTCCAAATGTGCGCCTGCGCACTTTAGGGCCCAAAATCAGCACTTTTGGTACTGTTCACTGTTCCCCTCTTTTGCAACTTCAACCCGGCACATACCCAAACGTCCCAGACCTCAAGAGACCCTCTTAAGTACCGTTTCCGGCACTCTAGTCACCCAGACTTGAGTTCTAACCCGTTCGGTTGGGCGGGGATGTTACAAGCATGGGGAGTATGTGACATCCTAGGAAAATCCCACATCGACAAAGCACAGGGGGGAGATCCATGGGATATGTGGAATAATTCAACCTTAACTGACATGACGCGTTTTGTGGTGTAGTGGTAGGGAATTGACCTTGAGAGGAGGAGGTCATGGGTTCAAATCCTACCAACACCAAAAAACAAATCCGTGAGGGCTGGGCCCAAAGCGGACAATATCTTGTCAGGAAAGGTTGGGATGTTACAAGTGGTATCAGAGCCTCTCCCCGTCCCTCTTGAACGATGGTGGGGCAAACCTCAACGAGGACGTTGAGTCCCTGAGGGGGGGTGTATGTGACATCCTAGGAAAATCCCACATCGACAAAGCACAGGGGGGAGATCCATGGGATATGTGGAATAATTCAACCTTAACTGACATGACGCGTTTTGTGGTGTAGTGGTAGGGAATTGACCTTGAGAGGAGGAGGTCATGGGTTCAAATCCTACCAACACCAAAAAACAAATCCGTGAGGGCTGGGCCCAAAGCGGACAATATCTTGTCAGGAAAGGTTGGGATGTTACAAGATAGATGCTCATCTACTAGAGCATGCAAATGAGGAACTGATCCAACATCATGGGTAAGGAAATGCTCCAATATTTTTACCATTCACCAAATCCTTGATGAACAACGAGTGGAGGTTGCATCTCTCTTTCTAGAAGAAAGAGCAGAAATTTGGTTCCAAGCTAAGGTTGGTCAGCTGACAGACCAAACCCTCACAGGGATGACCTAGTAGAGGAGTTAATGAGGAGGTTTGGTGACTCAACCTGTGTCAATGTCGTTGGGAGCTTCAATAAGCTAAAACAAGTAGGTGCAATGTTGGAATACCAAGAAAAGTTTGAGGATTTGAGGTCTAGAATGCTGAAACTAAACCCCACACTAAATGAAACGTATTTTATTGATAGTTTCATCAGTGGTTTGGATGATGAAATGCAGCTAAATCTGATGATGCTCAAACCAACAGACCTCACAGATGAATTCTTACAAGCAACGATGGAAGAAGCATCCATTGAAGCACGCAAGAAGAAGTTCAGAAGCTCCAACAGATGGACCTCTGAAGGTGTTAGACCCTCCAAAAAACCCCCTTTGACCAAACTAGTGGTGAGCCTTGCTGGGGGGGGGGACCAAGGTTTTTGCTACAAATGTGGGGATAAGTACTTTTATGGACACATCAGTGCCAAGAAGAGATTGAATACCTTGGAGGTGAAGCGGAAAGTGAGGAACCTAAGCCTGATAATTTTATGTAGTGCCTACATTTAGCTTTGATTTCAGCCTTCACTTTGATTCTAATAAAATGATTCCAAACATACACTTCAGCCTAGAAGACTAAATCACCTTATCCTTGTTGGGTTCATTATTAGGTTCCGGAAAATTACCCCCATTAGCATCTCCCAACCGAGTTTTCATTGGTCCAACAACTGGTTGAGGTTCATGAGTTTGTTGTCCATGTTGATCTTGTGCAGAACCACCAGCTATAGAAGTGTGTTGTCCATTTTGATTGTTCTCCATGTCGCCGATTTTGTTTAGCAATCTCCTGCAAATTTAATAGTTACATGAATTAACAGTTAGCACTTAGCAGAACTACACAAGGAAACTAAGAAAGAGTGAAAGAGATGTACGAACTACCAAGGTTGAGAGGCTTCGCTTGCATGGTAGGGATCGGAAACTGCATATGGATATCATATTTAAACCCCAAATTAGGGTTAGGAGTGGACATCGGGAGAGATGCAGACTTCAATCGACGCCGACACACTACCTACAATAAATGAAGAGTCCGTCAATAAATGGCCAATGAAAATGGAAATATGAAATCGACGACAGTATGTAGGTTAGGGATTGGCAGAGAGAATTGAGGAGTGAAGACATGGGGTAATCGAGAACAAGCTTTCGGGATTTCGAAGCTAAAAACACTAATTGCACATGGGTAATTGGAACTAAGAACGGCAAGGGAGATTGGGAGCGACGTTTGGGAAAAGTTTGAGAGATTCAGAGAATTCGAGAGACTACTAGTTAGGTCATATGGAGAATTTGAGAAATTGAAGTCTCATTAACATCATAAAATGACGACGTTTAGGGATAACGGTAGGGGGTGAGGGCGGAAAGTATGATATCCGTCCCCAGAAAATACTCGTCCAGTTTTCTTGTCGGGTGTACCCTGTCCCGCCCGAAAACTAGCTTATATGGGTTAGTCATCGAGTTTAATCGGTCAGGTTCAGGTGGTTACCTGATTTTCCGGTTTGAAATGCCAAGCCTACTTCTCGGCAACTTGGACAGCTAAAATGTTACACCCCGAATCTCGGAACCAGAAATTTTTTTTCCATACGTTTGAGAAACTTGACGTTTAAATGATTTCAAGACGGATTTATTTCACCAATGGAAGGCAGAGCGAGAGGTCAAACGACTGACTCGACTCTTGCGGACCTGGGTACGACTCGGATTGGACTCACGACCTTCCCGCTAAATTTTATCATCAACACCTCAATTTATTTAACCCCCGAATAGCGTGAAGTGTTTAATGCGGTAGTTCTCGTTAATCAAATGGTTTCATAATTTGGTTAAGCTTGGATTTTGAAGGAAGGTGGGTAAGGAGTTAATGGAACATGGTTGCAAGGAAGTCAAGTATTCACTTGGCCGAGTTGGTTAAGGAACTAAACCAGCAACTCAAGGTCACTAGTTCGATTCCCTACCCCATGCAGTTTTTATTTTTATTTTTTCAAACATCAAAATGACGTAGTTTCGCTGAAGGATGACGTCATGGTGACGTCACCACTAGGTCAACATCATCTTCCATGAACCAAGGCCGCCGTCGCATCTTTGTTTTCCAGCGACTCTATAGTTCCGGTGAGGGCCCCATCCTCCACATTATTGATGTTTGTCGGGTTTTGGATGATTGTAAATCATCACCACGTGAATTCCGACCCCTCCAACTCCATTATTGGTCTGAATATCGCCAAAACGAAGCTACCTTGTCAGATTTGTCAGGCTACATCGACCACTCAAATAAACGACCTTCCACTCCTTTCCTTTTCATGACCTTGGCTTTTGGGGTACTCCAGAGGGCATCGAGAGGCTTCTGAGTCGGCTATAAAAGCCAACAAGACTTCGACTTTGAGTCACAGAACCTCACCGTCGTAGCTCCGACGAGAGTTGCGTCGGAGCGTTCCAAGCATGCCCAACCCTTGAAAAATACAAATCTGACATCGTCTTAAGCATGGAAATCTTTTCCAACCTTCAAAAGGTAGTTTCGTGCGAGAATTAGGGGAATCCGAGCTTCATCAGAGCTTCACCGAAAGGAGGGCGTCTTCTCCTGCAAATTGGAGAAGATGATGACAGAGTTGCATTTTGGTCACCCAAATTCTATAGGTGACAGTCAGTCCTCCAATTTAATTTAATTACTATCGTGGTCCAAGCCTATTAGTCTTTGACAGTTTGGCCCCTCAGATATTCTATTCTCTTAGTTTAATCCTAAACTCTAAATGGTCACAGATTTGGCCCAACTAACTTTTCAGTTAGTACAATTTGGCCAGGAAGTTACGGAAGCCCGTTAAGTTCTTATTTCGAACCGATTCGAGCTACGGAATCGATCTTCAAGTCAACCGGCTCGTGTTATAGGTGGGTTGGTTTAAGGGGGTAAATTCCTTGGATTAATTAATTCCTCAATTTAAATAGCTATTTGGTTAAACTTTGTCACTAACCAAATATTGTGATAATTCCGAATTAATCGTTTGACGGGAACCGGATCAACGAGTGAGGTACTCGGGCCTTATTTTGGACTCGTGCATGCTTAAATTAAGGTTCTTATAATTTTCGTGGTGATTTACTGCTAACCGAGTACTAACCCATCTGTGTTGGTTTTCCCGATAGGTTAGATTATTCAGAGTAATGAGTGACGCGAATCCTCATTAATTCCAGTTTATAAAGTTATGATGCCTAAGGTTAGAGGGACTTAAGTAGTCCGAGTGACGCCCCTACTTACCTGGAAATTGAGACGAAAAGTCTTGGTTTTGACAACAAGGTGTCGTTTCTACGGAAAGTTCTATCTTTCTGGAACCGTCGGTTTAATATCTAATTATGTTTGATTCGACTATGGTTAAATCGTGATTTTATCTGATGATGTTTGGCACCTTGTGTATAAAGGTGGAAAGTAAAGCCTCCCTAGCTAGTCCTCCGCCGGGAACATCGATGGTTACGGGTTCCTACCGGGTCATGGGAGTTGGGTATTGTTAGCCCCCATCGATTCACGGTAAATGGGTACGGGTAGCCCCAACCGGATGATAAGAGTTGGGTGGAATTAGCCTCGACCGGATGATGGGAGTTGGGTATTGATAGCCCCAATCGATTCATGGTAGTCGGGAAGAATAGCGACTCTTGCGAAGTCCCTATTACAGGCTCAGAAGCAAGCCTTATCGATGATGGCGTATAGGTTAGCTAGGCGGGAAGAGGGGACGCCCTATTGTTTAATGAAAGTTGATCGAGTTGATCTTGATGTTGTGTGGTACTATTGGAATAGCTCATGTGATCTCTTATTGACTTGTGATTATGTGTGTTAATGTTTCACATATAGGTCGTGATTGGAATATTGGATTAATATTCCTTGTGACAAGTCATTCGATAGATGGTAACTGTAATCTCCGTTACGGAAGGATGATTATGGAATTACTGGTTTGCGTTGTTAATTCCATTAAATGTGTTTATTCATGTTTATACGGAATAATCATGATAATGGACTGACCCCGAGCCACCCACCAGTTTTGCAGGAATTTCCTGGACAAGCAACGACCACCGGAGTTTCTTAAGGCGTGCCGAAGCAGTGGATCATGAGACGGTGTATTGGTGGCTTGGAGGATTGCTCTCAAGTCGTTGGGCCCAATTTCGCTGTAAATGATTTGACGGTTAATACCCTAGTTTTATGATTGGTTTGAAAGTAGTTGGTCAAAGTTGTATTTTTTAACCTTTGAGTCATCGTCTGTCCCGGGACACGTTGTCGTTTTACGTTTCATAAAATTGGGGTGTTACATTTTGGTATCAGAGACGGCTTCCTCCTGTTTCTCGGGTTACCAGGAAACACTGGAAGATCGCTCTGGTGCGGGAGTTATTCTGGTGATTTTAAAGAAAAAGGATATTAAGTTTTGACAGATTTTAACCAAGGTTTAAAAGTGAAAGGTTTTTCACAGGCACCGGTCTCAGATCCCTTCATCATGGCACCAGCACAGAAACCTCCACGGTGAGACGTTCTTGAGTTCTATAACTAACGTTGTTGAAATAATTCGTTATTATGACAATGGTGGATGTGGCTAATATAGATGTTACATGATATAAGTAAGAATTTATTTGCTTATCACGCGAATGATAAGGGTTCCGACAAGGATACAAACAACGGCAAGGACTGCTAAGGAAGTTTTGTAGGCAACTTCTATGTTTCTATTACGAAAACCACTGTTAGCCTTGTTCCTGATGGAAGATGCAGATGACGCAGCAGTATCAGGAATAGTCTCTCCTGAAATTGCTTGTCTTTCACTTCCGAAGGTACGCTCGTAGATGTTTAATTTTCGTAAGAGATCGTTGATCACGACTTTGGCTCGATGTTGCATCGGGGGATCTAACCATGCAAAGTAACTACAATAGTTGTTCATCCTCTGCCATAAACCAAGGGGATAGATGAGTTTCTCTCTGGTTAGTTTTAAATGATAGTCAAAACTCGTAAAACACTTTTGACTTACCGAGCGACGTCTTTTGCAGCTAAAGAATCTTCGCCCTGGATTTTCTTCCGTACAAGATGTTGTTATAATCGTGGCTTCCCCGCACTGGCAAATGGGAATCGTAGCCATTTCTTTGATATAAAAGCGATGAATGAGGTATTTCTTTTCCAACCTCTGTTGTGTTATCCAAAGTATTTCGTTACCGTCTATTTAAAGGGAAGAACCCTATCCACCTAGCCCTTGACTCCTTGGCCACCTCTTTTTGTCCTTGCGTGCTGACATGAAATGAGTGATGTCACAATTATTGTGACCACTCCCTTCTCGAATTTGGCTCCCATAAAAACCGAGTTTCGAAAACTTGACCACCATCACCATCTCTTTTGTTTTCCCTCCCTTGCTTAGTAAACTCTCTCAATTCCAGGAATGTGCTATCGAGAGGATGGCAGTGTGCGTGACGTGGGATTGGTAATCTTTGCCTTGATCATTCTATGTGGTCAAATTTTCGTTATCTGGAAGCTGACGTCAGAGACAGCTGAGGAACGACGTCGGGAACTCAATCGCAAGAACTTGCATGATGAGTAGACCACTTTAATTTCGCACTAAATTTTGTTGTGGTAATTCATGTTTCAAGTTGTGATCTTGCATTTTTGAGTTAGCATTTAGAAATAGGAATAACTGTTTGAATGCTTAAAGGTGGAAGAGAAGTAGAAATTATCATTAAAAAGGAACTGGGTACATGAACTGGTAGTACAAAACGGCTATTCGGACCGTGTCTTTTTAGAACTAACTCCGTGAGAGATCCACTAACTCGTTCGGACGCTCTCGCTTCTTTCCCTTGTCAGCCTCCAGTATCTTACTTGCCGTTTCTTGAATCTCGTCCCTAAACCGTTTCTTTCCACAGCAAATCTTGACTATTCCCGCTTGGTCTGGTCTTCCTCTGATGGCAGCTCCTGTCTACGCAACATGAGCCATGTTAAGCGGAAAGCACCTGCCTACTTTTGGTACAGAGAGAAAAGGGTTTCCAAAATGGTCAGAAATTGTACACCATCCTCCCTTAAAATGGAAGGAAAAATTCAGTTCCATAAGCTGGCTCATGCTGATGAAGCTACCGGCAATGTTAGAGATCAGTAACACGTCCGGTATGATCAAGGGACCCAACCTGACGGAACCCTTCCCTTTGGACTTTGTCTTGGAACCCCTTCCAAAGGAAACTAGTTGGTTAAAGCTACGATATAGAGAAATGAAGGAGTTTTCATTAGGAGTCATGTGATTAGGGCAGCTGCTATCTAGTGTCCATTCTATTTTGATAGAATCACAAAAGGGACAGAAATCGGTCAAGTAAGGATTACCAAAAGGGACTGGCGGACTCTCAGTGGTGGGGAAAAAGTTGAGGAATGGAGTCACTCCTGCATTTTTCCTTCCTTCACCGAAAACTTCCATCCGAACCTCCAATAAGTATTGACAGAATCCCCTCAGAGCACCATGCGGGTGACACTTGGAACCGAGCTTCATCTGGGTTAAATACCCAAATGAAGGAAACGTTGATCTCTAACACAAGATCTACGTAAATCTCTCGCTTTCTGTGAAGACACGTGAACGGCTGAGAATCGTCCACCGCATCAACTCTACTTTTGAGGCTCCGTTAAAGCCTGAACCTGTGTTGTCATGTCGCTCTTTTTGCTTTTGACTTTCGAGTCCGAACGATGGCTTTTTGGGCAAGCTAACCGTAAACTTTTCTTCTTTAAATCTACACCCTCCCTCTAAGTCATTCTCTAAAGAAAAATGACTTGCTCTGATGAAACGGAAACCTTGAGTGGGGTGAACTTTATCCTTCTGATAGTCATTCTTCTCTTCGTGGCTATCACCTTCATCCTAAAACTATGCAAACACATAGACCGACGAAGGCGTCAAGAAAATCCTCCGGAAGGACCAGTTCAGCGAAATCGAACAGAAGTCTCATCCCGCATGCCTTAGTATTTCTTCAAATTCATGTTGTAACCTTATTCTCTTTCTTGTGGTTTTTGCTTGGGACATAAGAATGTATTGTCTCAGACGGTGCATACGTTCTTTAATCACTGGCTAGTTGGTAAGAATTATGTATCTCAGAATCCCTGTGGATGGCAGGTGAACCAAGAGATGTCAATAGTTTGTATCGATCTTTTAACTAGCAAATTTAAAACGACGATCTCGTAATTTGCGCTTGTTTAACCGTACTTGCCGACACTCACAAGTGGGCGAGGCTCAATGATGACACCTCTTCTTCCCCATTTTCTTTAAGAACCCTCTCTTCTCTTCTTTCTCTCGACAGACAAATCACCGGTGAAAATCTTCAAGCCCTCCACTGCAGTCACTTCAAGAATGGAAAGGGTTTACGACAAGGACTAAGTCATGAAGAAGGCTATCATCCTCGGGACAGGATGCCTCCTTCTCATCGTCTCTTTCTTTTACTTTGTGTGCATAGGTTATCGTAGGGGCGTCTTCGATGGACCTGTGGAAGCATTCGAGAAAACGGTGATCATCATCTGTTTAGTGATCTTGTTTCTGGCTTGCCTTCCTTTTAGTTTTCTCGAATGAAAAATTAAGTTTTCTCACGTTTGTGAATTACTCTGGTTTTGACACCGTCAAAGTTAACTGTCGTCTGATTTCGGAAATGAAATCTTTTTAAGGAGGGAAGAAATGTTACACCCCGATTCTCGGAACAGGAAATTTTTTTCCATACGTTTGAGAAACTTGACGTATAAATGATTTCAAGATGGATTTATTTCACCAATGGAAGGCAGAGTGAGAGGTCAAACGACTGACTCGACTCTTGCAGACCTGGGTACGACTCGAATTGGACTCACTACCTTCCCGCTAAATTTTGTCATCAACACCTCAATTTATTTAACCCCCGAATAGCGTGAAGTGTTCGATGCGATAGTTTTCGTTAATCAAATGGTTTCATAATTTGGTTAAGCTTGGATTTTGAAGAAGGCGGATATGGAGTTAAAGGAACATGGTTGCAAGGAAGTCAAGTATTCCACTTGGCTGAGTTGGTTAAGGAACTAAACCAGCAACTCAAGGTCACTAGTTCAACCCAGGTAGTTTTTATTTTCATTTTTCCAGACATCAAAATGACGTAGTTTAGCTGAAGAATGACGTAATGGTGACGTCACCACTAGGTCAGCATCATCTTCCATGAACCAAGGCCGCCGTCGCATCTTTGTTTTCCGGTGACTCCTCTATAGTTCCGGTGAGGGTCCCATCCTCCACATTATTGATGTTTGTCGGGTTTTGATGATTGTAAATCATCACCACGTGAATTTCGACCCCTCCAGCTCCATTATTGGCCTGAATATCGCCAAAACGAAGCTACCTTGTCGGATTCGTCAGGCTACGTCGACCACTCAAATAAACGACCTTCCACTCCTTTCCTTTTCATGACCTTGTACTCCAGAGGGCATCGAGAGGCTTCTGAGTCGGCTATAAAAGCCAACAAGCCTTCGACTTCGAGTCACGGAACCTCACCGTCGTAGCTCCGACGAGAGTTGCGTCGGAGCGTTCCAAGCATGCCCAGCCCTTGGAAAATACAAATCCGACATCCTCTTAAGCATGGAAATCTTTTCCAACCTTCAAAAGGTAGTTTCGTGCGAGAATTGGGGGAATCCGAGCTTCATCGGAGCTTCACCGAAAGGAGGGCGTCGTCTCCTGCAAATTGGAGAAGATGATGATAGAGTTGCATTTTGGTCACCCAAATTCTATAAGTGACAGTCAGTCCTCCAATTTAATTTAATTACTATCGTGGTCCAAGCCTATTAGTCTTTGACAGTTTGGCCCCTCAGATATTTTATTCTCTTAGTTTAATCCTAAACTCTAAATGGTGACAGATTTGGCCCAACTAACTTTTCAGTTAGTACAATTTGGCCAAGAAGTTACGGAAGCCCGTTAAGTTCTTATTTCGAACCGATTCGAGCTATGGAATCGATCTTCAAGTCAACCGGCTCGTGTTATAGGTGGGTTGGTTTAAGGGGGTAAATTCCTTGGATTAATTAATTCCTCAATTTAAATAGCTATTTGGTTAAACTTTGTCACTAACCAAATATTGTGATAATTCCGAATTAATCGTTTGAAGGGAACCAGATCAACGAGTGAGGTACTCGGGCCTTATTTTGGACTCGTGCATGCTTAAATTAAGGTTCTTATAATATTCGTGGTGATTTACTGCTAACCGAGTACTAACCCATCTGTGTTGGTTTTCTCGATAGGTAAGATTATTCCGAGTAATGAGAGACGCGGATCCTCATTAATTCCGGTTTATAAAGTTATGATGCCTAAGGTTAGAGGGACTTAAGTAGTCCGAGTGACTCCCTACTTACCTGGAAATTGAGACGGAAAGTATTGGTTTTGACAACAAGGTGTCGTTTCTATGGAAATTTCTATCTTTCCGGAACCGTCGGTTTTATACCTAATTATGTTTGATTCGACTATGGTTAAATCGTGATGTTATCTGATGATGTTTGGCACCTTGTGTATACAGGTGGAAAGTAAAGCCTCGCTAGCTAGTCCTCTGTCGGGAACATCGATGGATACGGGTTCCTACCGGGTGATGGGAGTTGGGTAGTGTTAGCCCCAATCGATTCACGGTAGATGGGTACGGATAGCCCCAACCGGATGATAAGAGTTGGGTGGAATTAGCCTCGACCGGATGATGGGAGTTGGGTATTGATAGCCCCAATCGATTCATGGTAGTCGGGAAGAATATCGACTCTTGTGAAGTCCCTATTACAGGCTCAGAAGCAAGCCTTATCGATGATGGCGTAGAGGTTAGCTAGGCGGGAAGAGGGGACACCATATTGTTTAATGAAAGTTGATCGAGTTGATCTCGATGTTGTGTGGTACTATTGGAATAGCTCATGTGATGTTTTATTGACTTGTGATTATGTGTGTTAATGTTTCACATATAGGCCGTGATTGGAATATTAGATTAATATTCCTTGTGACAAGTCATTCGATAGATGGTAACGGTAATCTCCGTTACGGAAGGATGATTATGGAATTATTGATTTGCGTTGTTAATTTCATTAAATGTGTTTATTCATGTTTATACAGAATAATCATGATAATGGACTGAGTCCGAGCCACCCACCAGTTTTGCAGGAATTTCCTGGACAAGCAACGGACCACCGGAGTTTCTTAAGGCATGCCGGAGCAGTGGATCATGAGACGTTGTATTGGTGGCTTGGAGGATTGCTCTCAAATCGTTGGGCTCAGTTCCGCTGTAAATGATTTGACGGTTAATACCATAGTTTTATGATTGGTTTGAAAGTAGTTTGTCAAAGTTGTATTTTTCAACCTTTGAGTCATCGTCTGTCCCGAGACACGTTGTCGTTTTACGTTTCATAAAATTGGGGTGTTAGATAAAAGGTCATGGAACATACAAGATTTATGTTCCATGTCCTCTTTCATCAACATTTGGTTTATATGAGCACCGTATCCCAATGTCATTATCGTCGGTTGGACATTTGTCACCTTCAGGACTTGTGGTGATACTACATCAAAATCAGTCTAAACTACGGAGTTGTCCATGAAATTTCCCCTCATGTCCATGGCCGATGAGGAGCTGTTGAATCTGTTTCCGTTAACAATGGAGTTTGTGCAGAGAGATAGATTAGGGAAAATGGGTTAATCGTTGAAAATGGACTCATTGGTCGAAGTAGAGGAACCAGTAAAATTGGAATCCATATCCCACCACAGACGAAAAAACCCAGATCTATTCTCAACTTTACCAAAAGTAGTAGTGAACAACTTGAGACAATGCCCAAATAAGAGCTATTAAATAGGGTTTGATCGATGGAGATGGGATTCGTCAGTTCAGGAAAGGGCCTTGTTGCTTCTGGTCGTACCCGTGCTTCCGAACAGAGCTTCAGGATTCGCGATACGTGTCGCCATCGGAGCTCAATGGCGAATCAATGAAGAAGCCTGGACAGATATGGGGTAGGGATTGATTTTTTTTGGCTAAAAGGGGTAGGGATTGATGGAGATGGGATTTGTTGGTTTTCTTCTAAGGGTTCGAGAACAAATCCAACCCTCTTATTCTCTTCCTCCTCCTCTTTCTATAACTCTCCATGTTTCCTCTTTCCCAGTTTAGGATTCCGGTGGTCAATCCCAGCAGCAGAGGAACGGAGAAGGAGTTGTGAAATCAAAAGGAAAAAGAATGAGTTTGAATTTTGGGTTGGGTTGGTTAGAATGAGTTAGATTAGGTTTGGTTGGATAATTAGGTTGGATATGGGGTTGATTGAGTGATGTGGCAATATGTGACTTGGACAAATAAATTTAGTTGGATTGCTGATATCAGCACTTAACGAAAAAATCGGATGGAAATTTAACGGAATGACCAACTCACCAACTCGTTACAAATCGAATGGGTTTATAATCACACTAAACCGTTGATAACCATCATGATACAAACCCCATACTTTAGCGACCAAAATAGAACTGCCCTGCTCTGCAGAACCTCCATAGACTCTGGATTTAATTCGGACGGAGCATTGGGAAGGCTGCTCCCGTCGCCAAAGCCGAATGAACGCTGCAATGGCAGAGCAACCTACCTCTGTACCTGGTTCTGGTGGCCGTACCATCGATGAATGTCAAGACATGATCCGAAAGAGCTTGCGGAGTAAATTTGTTCTCTCCCTCTCTTACTACTCAATTGAAATTTTAGGGTTTTAGAATCCTACCCCACTTTTCACTTCGATTGCCTTTTAATACAAATAACCAATGGGTGCATGTTTTTCTGAATTATATGACAATCTCGTATCTTGACGGATTTTCATAGTATCATAATCAGCTCCAATGGCGAAATTCTTGAGGGAGCATTTGGAGAAAGCCGGGTGTGGTATTGGGGACAAATTCATCAAGGCTGTTCATTGTGATGGAAATTTTAGCGGGGGTTATTTTCCCGGTAGAGGGGTAACATTTTTCTTAGCTCATTTCAATCTCTAGATCTTTTGTCTTAGTTTTGGATTACAGATATACGCTCTTAGTAGGTAGTAGCACCAGTACAATAACCCCATATCCACATTTCCCTTGATTCGGATACGGAAGCTAAAAGTTTTGTATCTGTTAAACGGTGAAACTTGCTGTGTAGGAATCAGCTGCTTATTTTGTGTCATGTTCCTGTTCTGTGTGTTGTTTTCCAGATACAGGTGTGCAGTAATCACATGAACATTCAAGATGAGGTCAATCAAGTTGTCATCCATGAGCTTATCCATGCTTTTGACGAGTGTCGTGCTTCAAATTTGGACTGGAGTAACTGTGCTCATCATGCCTGCAGCGAGGTACTTTGATGCTTTCTCTGCTTAGACTCGTCTTCGCCTGTTTTGGCTTTCTATAATACTGATTCTTTGTTGGTTTCTCTTTTGACATTAGATTCGCGCTGGCCACTTAAGTGGTGATTGCAACTACAAGCGGGAGTTGTTACGTGGCTTCATGAAAATTAGAGGTCATGAACAAGTAAGTTTCAGCAAACTCTTTTACCATTGATAGCTTAGGTGGTCTGAATTATGAATACTTGAGCTACAGAGTCTTGGTACACGTCAATATAAGAAGCGTGTGCTGATATCACTGATGCTTTATAGTTGAACTTTGATTCGTTACCTTTTACATGGAGCAACAGAATCTAATTTAAGCTTTCCATTGTGAACGTTAAAAGGAATGTGTACGAAGAAGAGTGATGAAATCACTAAGTGGGAACCCATACTGCTCAGAGGCAGCAGCAAAGGATGCCATGGAAGCCGGCTGGGATGTCTGCTATAACGATACACAACCTTTTGATAGAGCACCTTGAAGACTAGAATACATTCACAGCCTTTGCCGATTGTGTAATTCAGGAACAGTTTTGTTGTATTTTCTCATTTGGCTGAATTAAATACCGTAATTTTTTTTTTATAGCTTTGGAGGCTGTTTTGAAGCATTGATTTGGAAGAGTTTGTGTTAGCAGTTTCGTTAGGGTTTTTTTCTTCTTCATATAATGCATCATATAGAATGATTAGTGAAGTGGCATTTTCATGAATGCAGAAGCCAGACATGTTTGTAATAGTCTAGAACCTCTTCAACTATTGATGATTTTCTTTCATGACGCACGCCCATAACATGGAGAAATTTTTATTTTGCAGACCTAAATATTCTTCTAAGAAAGAAAAAATAACTCTCCCCCAAAAAGTTAGTTAGAATGTTGTCTCGTTGTATTTGCCAATCTGCCATGCCAACCTCTTGCACTTGTCGACAAGAAATTGGAATAAGTTTTGGCCGATTATTATAAGATGATTTGTATGCTTGCTATGCTTTCTTGCTCGCTCGACAACTTCAAGGCATGTTCCTGTTGTAGTTATCATCAGTCTTAGAACAAGGGACTAGATTATTATTATTAGTGACGGCCAGTGGCGGAGTCAGGAAATTGACTAAGGTGTGCTTTGTTCTAAAAAAATTGCACTAAGCCAAAATTGAAACAAAAACTTTTGTAAATATAAATATGAGATAATTTTTTTATAAAATGGTATATTTATTCATAAAAAAATATTAGTGTTACTTTTGATAAAATGAAAATTAGAATGTGCCACCGGCAATATTTTATTGATTTGAATGATTTATCATCAAATATTGTGTTCTTACTTATTCACAAGTCAAGATAAATTGATATTTAAATTACTCAATCATTTATACATTTTAACGGAATATTATTAGAGAATGGTATGGTTAATATTATTGAGTGTATTAACTATATTAGGTTTTATTGAAAGACAATGGTTTTATAAATTTAGGTTTTAAGTTTGAAATTGTAGCAATGAATTACCTGATGAATTAATATAACACTGAGCCGGATTTAAGATTTTAACTAAGTCGGATTCAAAAAAAATCATAAATTTACACTCGAATTCAATGCTAGGATCGAAAGTGGGGTGAGTCGGGGCTCGGTCCGACTTCACCCTCATTCCGCCCTGCACATAATAGAAAAAATAACACTAAA
Organism: Linum lewisii; assembly: GCA_034768395.1. Lineage (NCBI taxonomy): Eukaryota > Viridiplantae > Streptophyta > Magnoliopsida > Malpighiales > Linaceae > Linum > Linum lewisii. Next base: position 33,600,666 of record CM068300.1, on the reverse strand, counting down.
CGAAACAAATATTCAACAAAATAACATTTAAGATTCCTACAATAACCCTATAATAGTCACAAGTTAACGATTGAGATTTCATATTTTGAAGTAATTGTAGAACAAATTCCTTGTCCAAAGTAGTACATAAATTTTGTTCAATATATGTCATCATTACGTCATGCAACCACTCATCGTTCATTCATTTCGGAACTCGTTTTTAACATATTTCATAGATGAAAATGATTTCTCCACACTTGTTGGGATGTAGATTTAGGGTTATGGAATTGTTTAAATAAAATTAATGCATATAATAATTGTTCAACTATAGTAGTTGAGTGGTATGCAATTCAACTCTTAATATGGAGATCCAAGGTTCGATTCATTGTGATGAAGGAGGTAATCTAGTAATCATTTTTTAAACAGCCAAGGGGGCTGCAAAGCACCCCTTGGTATAAGGTAGCTCCGCCAATGGTGACGGTCGGCACAAAATCATGTGCTTAATGAATTTAAGGGGGAAAAATGGATTCTCGTAATTTTGTCATATAAACAAAAGTTTTGAGAAAATTCCTTTTAAACCCAATTATCTGAAAAAAAAATATTTTTATGGCAAACTATTCAAATTTATATAAATTTCATTCACGGTTTTATAATGGAGACTCAATCTAGATATGGTAGTAATTAAAAGGAGTGAACGGTTGTGTTTTCCCTCTAAAATGAAAGAGGATTCACGTTTTTTTTTTTTTCAGTACTCCCACGGAAGAGAGCACCAAGATCGCCTAGACTAAAGGAAAAAAAGGGAAGAGAAGAAAGGGTGGGGGTGGGGGTGGGGGGTGGGTGGTTACAGGATTGTGAACCTTGCTAAAACTAATCAAGTCGATGCCGATGAGCAGAACTTGTTCGGACTTAGGCTATTGAAGGTGCGAAAGGGCAAAATGTGTGAAATTTAGAAGATCTGTACGTAGTGGTAGCATAGACAATGAATGTCTGGCCAGATTGTGAGCAGCTGAGTTAGCCTCTCTTCTAACCGCGAAGCATCGGATGAAACGATCGGAGGTCCAACATTCTTCCGCCCATCTCCGATCTGAAATGAAACAAGAAAGAGGAGAAAGAAGTGGACCTGGATGAATGACGCATTCATGATTGGATCTCTCAGTCACTCCCCGCCGTGAGAACGGCAACATGATGGTTCCTCCAAAATTGACCTAGAATTTGCTCTGACCAAAATTCAATCAAACAAAACAACCGCCAGGACCTGCAACAAAAAAGTAAAGAAATAGCCATAAAGGCATACTCAGGACTCTGACGAGCCTGTAACTCAGACAATGGGAATCCCGTGACTGCCATTGAGCCACAACCGTTTGACCCCAAGGGCCAACCTACGGAAGGGAGAGCACGAAAAGCACCCAGAAAGGAGGGGAGAGAAACGAAAGAGAGGAAGGGAAAACGGACAGGCAAAGCGCAAGAAGCAAATCGACAGAAGCAGAGGGCCGACGGCCGCCGGAGGCACAAGTGCCGATGAAACTTTTGGGAGAGAGGGGGCGACGGTTATTTTTTACGAGGAGAGGGAACCCTCCGTTGATCTGAATTGGATATAATTATTTTGTTTCATTTTTCCTTAAGAGGAAACGAGTTTGATTCGGCCATTTTTGTTTGGATGAAGGAGATGAGCGAATATGGAGGAAGGGAGTTAGAGGTGAAGTTTATAGAACGAGGTCGGTTGGTAGTGATCGGTAACTGTGAAACTGGGAGGGGTGGGGGAAGATAAAGTGACGGAGGTGATATTTTTATGTGAAGTGGTGGAGGCAGATAAAGTTTTAGGTATTTGATTTCCCTTGTAAATATGTAGAATGGAATAGGAACATTTCGATTTTCCTAGAATTGGTGCTGTTATTGATTCACGTCTCCCTTTCATTCTTCATGAATCTGATTTGATCCACCATAGATCTTAGGACAAGTCCCACAGATGGAAGTTGTAATCCAAGTGGGCAGATGTTAGTTACATTACAACTAAGAAGATCTAGTTCAATAGAGAGAAGGTGTTTGATAACAAGAAAAAGAAGAAACAATCCATTCAATACAGGTTGGGTAACATATATACATCATTAAGAAGTGAGTCCTCTCTGCAAAAGAGGATTAAATGTAAAGATTGAATGGGAGGATGAGGATGTTGGAGGACTTATGACACTCGATTTTACGTGTTTATCAACCTCATTTAAACTATATTTCCTTGTTTGAATCTCGGGTTTTAGGGTAATTTAGCATTTTTCACCTAAATGCTCTAATTCATGTCGTTCTGGTTACTTTGGCCCGTTATGGGTCTATTTGATGTTTTTCTAGTGCTTTTGAGAATGCACAGGTTTTTGTCGTCAAATACATAGCCACGGACGAGCTCGGGAAGCAAAGGAACCTCAAGGAACGGCCCAAGATCAATCCAGAAATCAACCAAGCCAGAAGAAATCACTGCCCCAACTGTAACTGAAGTTTTCGGCGAAAAGTCTGAAGTCTTCGCCGAAAACTATGGACGAAATTCACAGACGAAGACAGGAAAATCCAGCCAAAGTGTCACCTGAAGTCTTCGGCGAAAACTCCCAAGTTTTCGCCGAAAACTAATTTCTTTTTTCGGCTGGAATCCTAAACCCTATAAATACTAAACCGGCGACCACATTCAAAATATACCTATTCCGTGGATTAAATTCCAGACTTAAAAGTTCGAGAGAGAGTTTAGAGAGTTCGAGGATCCGGGAAGAGATCGTGACGCCATCCTTCCATCTCGGAGAAGTCGGTGCTAGGAGTTGAAGATCCAAGAGATTGAAGCTTCACATATTCGTCTGAAATTAGGTTTTACAGTTCTTCTCTGTTCTTCCTAGTTAAAGATGTATTCTTTGATTGACTTTGATTCTTTTGTTCTGAATATGAGTAGCTAAATTCATAGAGCTTAGATTAGATGAACCCTAAGTGACACGGGGCTTTAAAGCGATCACGGATCGGTGGTAATTAAATCTAGTTTCAATCAGTTTCTCTTGCATGTTTGGTTTGTTCTTAATTGCTTTTGTGCTTCTTTTCTAGCTTGATCACCTAGTTAAGATTCTAGTTAAGCTGACGATAGTAGTGAACGTTCGCCTCACTTTAAAAAACCAAATCAACAGTTAACCTATTCATTGGAACAATTTCTCTTTGTAGGAACCAATTAGGGTTAATCCGCTTCAAGAGTAACTCATTAATCACTAGTAATCGCTCCAGTAAGTTTTCCGTCGCAGAAGCGAACGCACGGGCGGTCAAATTAATCTTGAGAGTTAGATCGGATAGAGCGAACGTTTGCCAGTCTTAAACCTTAGGGTCAGGAGTTATGGTGGTGTCTGAGAACTGAAAGAATCAGGATTGAAAACCGCTGGTCTTGTGATCTCCAATGTTCTGGTGATCTTAGGGGGATCCGAAATCTAAGCTTGTATGTCGTCTTGTTAGGTCAATCAATCTTTCAACTGTTTTCTGTTTTCATTTCCTTTATTTTCTTGCCTTATAGTTTAGAAGTCTTGGAACTCACACCACGCACAACTTGTGTTAAACCTGAGTAATTTGCTTTCATATTTGAGTAGACGATTAGAAGAGACCTGTGGAATACGATCTATCTTGCTTTGTGTTTGATAGTTATTTGATACGCTTCACAACGTTCATCAAATTGGCGCCGTTGTCGGGGACTCTTCTATATTGTTTGAAAGAAGAGTTGGCACTTCATTCTTCTACCTTTCCATCTTTCATTTTTCCATCATACTTCAATTTTACACCGGTTGTTTTTGCTCTTTGCAGGTTGTTTTCAGGTTTATGAACCGCCCGATCACTCGTTCTCAGTTTAAGCCTATCAAATCTTCTACTTCAGACAAGTCGGGTTGTTCTGCTCTGCCTAGACAACCACGAGTTCCGAAGCAATCTACTACCATCCCACCTTCATCTTTTACTCCAATCAAGATTGAGGAGCCGAAGGAGAGCTCCTCATCTTCATCTTCATCTGCTTCATCCACCGCATCACTTTCGCCACCACCTTCTCCTAGAATGGGCGACAATCCTCCGTCTCCTCCGCCCCCGGCGGCGGCTCAGAGAAGTCTTGCCGATTATAACAAATCGAGCGCGACTAGCGTTCGATCCTCTATCTCTGTGCCACGCAACGACGATGCTCCCGACTATGAGATCAAGATCCCCTTCCTGGGAATGATCACGAGGGACTTACAGTTCGAAGGAAAGCCGCACGACAATCCTTGCACTCATTTAGCGGATTTCATTGCTCTTTGCAAGACGTTCAAGAATGGGAATCTCGACAAGAACACTTTGTGCTTGCGAGCCTTTCGATTCTCTCTTTGAGGCCCCGCTAAGAGATGGTTAAACAGCAAGCCTCCCGGTTACTACACTGACTGGGATAAGCTGGCTCAAGATTTTGTTGAAGAATATTTTCCTCCATCTAGAACAACTGCCTACAAGGATAGCATCTCCAGGTTCAGATAGAAGGAAGGTATGAGTTTAATGAATTTCAAGAGCTTCTCTACAACTGCCCAAATCACGGTTTCGAGCAAAGGCAACTAGCTGAGACCTTTGCCCAAGGAATGAACGAGGAGTCATCCAAATGGGTCAACTCCTTAGCTGAGGGGGATATTATTGCTCTCACACCAGAAGCAGTTATGCTTCACTTTGCTGATTGTGCTTCCAAGTCAAGGAATTGGGAGAGACAGACAAAAGGAGCTCGAAGCAAGCTCAACATTGAAGAACAAGTCAAGGCGGAAATCGAGAAGCACTTGAAGAAGTCTACCACGCCTATCAAGCCTCCATCCGCCTCTGTCTTTGTTGCTGACTGCCAATGGTGTGACGCTTGTGCTCATAACGGAAATCAATGTCAGAATTTTGGTAGAGCAGAAGTCTGGTCTGCCGAGGAAGTCGACTTCGTTGGCCAAGGCTTCGCCAATAATCAACAGGGTTATACTGGCTACAGTCAATACCGACAACAAGGGAATTTTCAAGAGCGACCTCCCTACAACTCCGGAGCAAGCCAGAATCAGAATAACCGATCATCTGGGTCATTCCAAGAATAGAAGCCTAACACTCAAACCGGAGGTATCTATCAACCGTCTCACCGGAACCAAGGCAACTACGGTACAGCTCCTAGCAATCGCCAGAACCAATATTTGAGCAACAACTATTCTGGTCAACCTCAGAAGTCGCCGCCGCATGATAGCAAAGATAGTGAGTTGGATAAGAAGCTGAATCAGATCATCACCAGGCTAGATGATCATGATAGCCAGTTCAAGGCTCAAGCTCTCCTAAATCAAGAACAGATTACTCAAGGCCATAGAGTGGAAAGCCAAGTAAACAAAATCGCTAGCATGGTCTCTAGTGGTCGTCCCTTCGGTAAGCTTCCAAGCCAAACAAAAACAAATCCGAGGAATGATGTGAAGACTGTTTCCACTCGAAGCTGCAAGAATTCAGCCGCCGCTACCTCTTCCTATCCGGCCATGATTCTCGACACTGCAGCAGTTGACACCTCAAAGATCAAGGAAGACGAAGATTCCTTTGCCAAAGCCGAGGCGCGAACCTGAGCCTCCTCTGGCTCCGTATCAACCAAGAATTCCATTCCCCAACGCATTGCGAGGAGGGAAGATCGAGCAGCTTAGCTCGTCAAGGAAGAAAGAAGCATCCTCCATGCCTTCCAAGGAAGAATGCTCCGCTATTCATGATCTGAAGCTCGCCATACCAATCCCAACTAAGTGCTCTGATCCTGGTTCTTTTACTATTCCTCTAATTATTAATGATATTGCAATCGAGCGTAGTCTAGATGATCTAGATGCATCTATAAATGTCATGCCTATGTGTTTGTATGAGAAACTTAATCTAGGAGAATTAAAACCGACTAGTATGCATTTAGTGTTCGCCGATAAATCTTTAAAGACACCTAGAGGAGAAATTAAGAACGTAATCACTAAGTGTGGCCCTTTCACTTTCTTAGCGGATTATGTAGTTATGGATACTAGGGAGGATGATGCTACTATCTTAATAGGTCGACCTTTCATGGCAACATCCGGTATGACGATTAATGTACCTAACGGATCATTGACTTTAAGAGTAAGAAAAGACACCGTAACATTCTGCCTCAAAGATGACATGAAATACATCTCTAAGGAAGGATAAGCTCACTGTCTTTCTGTTGAAACCGTGGAGTTGGCCCCGGTCAACTCCGTTACTAACGTCTCTTCTAGTGTTTCTCCAAAGATTGTTGTCACAGGTGATGAACAGGTTATCAAGCAGAAGACTGGATCTCCGACACAGAAGCCACAGAAGAAGGAGGAACTATAAGCCTCCCCTTCTAAACCGCCACCAAGTAAAGATCCTGGCGAGCCAAGGAAGAAGAATCCGAAGAAAGCTAAAATGGTTTGGATGCAAGTTGCTCCGCCATCCTCTACCGAGTCAATTGCTCCACCAAATCCTAGCAAGCCATCGGCGAATAAACCTATAAAGAAGGAGAAGCCGAAAGCATTTTCCAAGGAACTGCCAAAGATTAAAGATCTCGGTGAAATGAAGCATGAAAATAAGGAAAAGACGAAGACGGCTTGGAAGCCGACTGCTCTGATTCCTTCTACCGTCACATTTGCGAAGGATGATCCTTTCCCAAGAACTGTTCGGGCCATTCGAGATTGCTGGCCATCATCCCGATGGACGAACCAAGCTCATTCATGCTAACGGGAAGAAATTCACGCTCACCGGAGGTACCCCGAAGCTTTATTTCATGAACTCCGACTCGAGCCTAAGAGATATCCTGAGTTGGGATGTCTCCTGACCGCCATCCAGGTATCTTCCAGCTCAAGGACATTAATCGAGAGCGCTTCGTGGGAGGAAACCCAAGGCTGGAGTTAGTTTTTGAACTCTTGAGTCTGTCTAGTTTTTAGAGTCGGTTCGGGGGAGCCAAAAGTGTTTTTTGTGTGATCCTTTATTTTTCTTGTGTGTGTCGTGTGTCCTCGGTTCAGTTTCAATTCAGTTGGGATTGTTCCGACCTTAGTTGTTTTTGTTTTGATTTTTGAAATTTTGCTGGAATTTCAGAAAATTTTGTTAAAACTGCAGGTCACAATTTTCGGCAAAAATTGCACTTCTTTTCGCCAAAAACTTCTCTTTAAAACCTCCTGTGATTTTTTACCAAATTTTAACATACTCTTCGGGAGAAAAGTTCATACTTTTCGCCGTAAACTTTTCTTAAAAATTCGGCAGACTGTTTTCAAAAATTTTCTTTGGCGAAAACTTTATTCTTTTCGCCGAAAACTTTCGGAAAAATCCAAAAATTCCTCCCCCTTATCCTTTCATTTTTTCGGGAGATCTTTTCCCCACATTTTTGAAAACATCAGCCCACCTCTTATTCCCTTCACCGCCGCCGAACACAAACACCGTCGGTGCCGCCCTAGCAGTGGAGTATGACGTCCAACTGAACGTCGAACCTAGAGAGTGGGTGACATGATCCGACAGTGCTGCCCTAATGCCAACCGGTACTCCTACACCCCACCAGGGTCACCTGGCCGAGACAGGACCCTATAGGACCTCACAAGAAGCATATAGAGCCTAGGGTAGGCCATCCTCAAGCCCTAAAGCCAAGGTACGCCCTGAAATATCGACTAAGTCCTTCCCTTGCAGGTAGAAAGGCTCCACGAGATGGAATGCTATTCCAGGCCATGCTTTTGGCCGAGGATATAAGCCCTAGCACTGGAGAAAAGCCTCAGCCTGCTCCTAGCCTGACCTCCAGGAGCCCTGAAGAAGAATTCAGTCACTCGAGTGACCCTCTGGAAGCATTTCTGGAGTATAGAAGGAAAAGAGCCCAAGAATACTTGACCTGGAGAGGAGAGCTTCCAAGGATTGACCCTTAGCCGAGCCATGAGAAGACTTGGAGTCCTTGGCCCCGAGGCATGACACTTAGACCGAGCCAACCCCCGGAGAGCTACATCAGGAGCAACTTGGAGGCCTACCTGAAGCTGAAAGAAGAAGGCCCGAGCGGAAATAGAGAAGGCCCAAGAAAAGGCCAGCCCCGAGCCCTAGACCGGCAGCCGGGCCGATCCGAGGAATTCCATGAAGCCGGCCACGAAGATCGGGCTTTTTGGGCAAGACCCTTGCCCCTGGACCAGCTCGGCACACCAGGCCCTGCAAGCGCCACCAGTATCAGGCCCGGCGCCCGCCCGAACAAGCCCACCGGGCCGCCGCCATATCCAACAGGCCCGAGCAGCCAAATTCGGCCAGATTAGGGTTTTTGACCTAATTTAGGTCTTTTATTCTGCTTTAAAGACTACAACTATTATTTTATGTTTTATTCCTTTTTAGTAGGATTATTTAGGGGTTTTAGGATTCTTTTAGGAGTAGGAATCTTTATTTTATTCTTATTTAGGAAGTAGTGATTAGGGAGGAGAGCTTGTTCCCTCACCTATATAAGGAGGCCGCCGACCACCCTTGTAGAAACAACTTTGATGAAATAAACAACCCCCTTTTGATAGAACTTTGTTCTAGAAACCCTTATTGTATCTGCATGTTGCGATACTGAAGGCTCGACTTATCATCAAGAGCATCCATCTCTTGGCGTGGCGTCTACGACTTGATACTTCTGGTTCCTAGCTGTTATATTGCTAGCGGGTCAAAGCCCTTCCATCCCCGGTTCCCGACGGTTCTACCTCGTTGCACGATCTCAACTTGCGGTGTTCAAGGGTCGTCTGCCCACGGTTGCAGCGGTTCACATCAGTTGGTATCAGAGCACGGTTCAGTTCACGGACCACAATCTATCCCAGTTTCCAGGTTCTACTTGGATTCATATCCTTTATTGCTTTCTTAGAAAATAGCTTCGGAAATTTCCTTCTATTTCAATTCTTGTAATTCAGTTTCGAGTTGTGTAAGGCAAGAGAAAATTGGTGGCCATCATACCATCAACAAAACCCTAATCGAGGTTAAGAAAAAAAGAAAAGAAAGCAAGGCCACCCTTGCCAAGTTATTTTCCTTTCGTTGTAAGTTTATTTCTAAGAAGAGGGGATAGAAAATTTGCTTCCGTTTGCTAGCACTAACCATGGTAGATTGGAGGCTTGCGAAGTTAGAAGCTACATTGGGAGATGTTTCCCGAGTCATGCAACAGGTGCAGGCCACCTTAGCCCGATTAGAGGAAGAAGCCGACACAACCCGGCGCCCAGCGCCCGAGCGCCCAGCACCGGCGCCCCAACGCCCCGCCCCGGCCCTCCAGCGCCCAGCCCCGGCCCCTGCACCAGCCCCGACTTAAGCCCCGGCACCAGGCCCGGCACTAGTCTCGGCCCCAGCCCCCGCCCCGGCGCCCCAGCAACCAGCACCGGCGCCCCCGCGCCCAGCCCCGGCCCCAACACCCGAAGGGCCCCATGACCCTGTCGCCGCCCTGACCGACCCCGGCCCGACGCTGCCTGACCCCGACGCCGCCCTGTCCACCCACGACCCGACGCCGCCCACCGCCTCGTCCACCCCCGGCCTGATGCCGCCCGACCCTGGCTCCCCCGACGGCCCCAGCCTCGGCGCCTCAGCACCCAACTCTGGTGCTGCCCGACCAGTCCCGGCACCCCAGCACCCAGCTCTGGTGTTGCCCGACCAGGCCCCGGCCTCCCATCGCTCGGCCCCGACGCCGACTGGCCCACCCCGATTAGTCCTGGCGCCCCAGCACCCGACTCCGACCCTGCCCAACCAGGCCCCGACCCCTTAGTACCCGGCTCCGGCCCTGCCCGACCAGGCCCTGGGCCCCCCAGCACCCGACCCCGACCTGTCAATGCCAGACGCCCCCCCGACGCATCACCACCCGACGTGGCCCCCGACGGATCACCGTCTGACGCGTTCGGCGCGTCCCCGCCCGATGCTCTGCCGCGATCCTACCCGGCCCCGACGCGACGATGTCCGACGCCACCAACTGGCTACCGCCCGACGGCCCCAGGCACCCCGACTCGTCATTGCCCGACGCCGCCGAACCCGCACTACCCGACGCTGCCGCCCAAGGCCCCGACGTGCCCCGGCCAACCTCCGGCGCCTCTGGCACCCAGTGCCCGACCCGACGCTTCACCGACGGCCACCTATGCACCCAAGGTTCAATGGGAGATCACCTCCCGTAGAGTTTTGAGGGCTGCCCCGAGCGAAGAAGATCCGGATCCGAATCCGGATGTGGAAATGAGTGAGGAACTCTCACTGGCTACCTCACCAAGTCTTAACATTATGGTTGCTAGTTTTTCAGGAAAATGAGCTATGGACATAGATGAAGAAAGCCCTAAAGGACCTGAGCCTTGGTCCATCACTGACTCAAGCGACACTCCCAGGTCTGAAGATGTCGATGAACCTTCCCCGACCGTGGCCAACAAAATTGCTGAAGTCCGGAAGAGAGTGATGAGTACTAGGAAAGGGCCCGAGATGGATTTGGGGACAAATCCAAGGCAAGAATAGGGGGATGATATGATCCGACAGTGCTTCCCTAATGCCAACCGGTACTCCTACACCCCACCAGGGTCACCTGACCGAGACAGGACCCTAGGACCTCACAAGAAGCATATAGAGCCTAGGGCAGGCAATCTTCAAGCCCTAAAGCCAAGGTACGCCCTGAAATATCGACTAAGTCCTTCCCTTGTAGGTAGAAAGGCTCCACGAGATGGAATGCTATTCCAGGCCATGCTACTGGCCGAGGATATAAGCCCTAGCACTGAAGAAAAGCCTCAGCCTGCTCCTAGCCTGACCTCCAGGAGCCCTGAAGAAGAAATCAGTCACTCGAGTGACCCTCTGGAAGCATTTCTGGAGTACAGAAGGAAAAGAGCCCAAGAATACTTGGCCTGGAGAGGAGAGCTTCCAAGGATTGACCCTGAGCCGAGCCATGAGAAGACTTGGAGTCTTTGGCTCTGAGGCATTACACTTAGACCGACCCAACCCCCGGAGAGCTACATCAGGAGCTACTTGGAGGCCTACCTGAAGCTGAAAGAAGAAGGCCCGAGCGGAAATAGAGAAGGTCCAAGAAAAGGCCAGCCCGGAGCCTTAGATCCGAGGAATTCCATGAAGCCGGCCACGAAGACCGGGCCTTTTGGGCAAGATCCTTGCCCCTGGACCAGCCCGGCACACCAGGCCCTGCAACCGCCACTAGTATCAGGCCCGGCGCCCGCCCGAACAAGCCCACCGGGCCGCCGCCATACCCAACCGGCACGAGCAGCTGAATTCGGCCAGATTAGGGTTTTACCTAATTTAGGTCTTTTATTCTGCTTTAAAGACTACAACTATTATTTTATGTTTTATTCCTTTTTAGTAGGATTATTTAGGGGTTTTAGGATTCTTTTAGGAGTAAGACTCTTTATTTTATTCTTATTTAGGAAGTAGTGATTAGGGAGGAGAGCTTGTTCCCTCATCTATATAAGGAGGCCGCCGGCCACCCTTGTAGAAACAACTTTGATGAAATAAACAACCCCCTTTTGATAGAACTTTGTTCTTGAAACCCTTATTGTATATGCATGTTGCGATACTGAAGGCTCGACTTATCATCAAGAGCATCCATCTCTTAGCGTGGCGTCTACGACTTGATACATCTGGTTCCTAGCTGTTATATAGCTAGCGGGTCAAAGTCCTTCCATCCCCGGTTCCCGATGGTTCTACCTCGTTGCACGATCTCAACTTGTGGTGTTCAAGGGTCGTCTACCCACGATTGCAGCGGTTCACATCAGTGGGTACCTCCTTCTCTTTACTAGGGCCTCGACTCGGATGAGGAGGATGATTCTGAGGAGGATGAGCCACAGACAGACCCGGTAGTTCACCACCAGAAACCCCCGCAGCAGCCGCCTACAAGGTTTGCACACCAGCAGCAGCCTCACCATCAGGAGCCTCTGCAGACGCCTCCTGGTGACTATGGGGAGCTGCTCAGCCAGATCCGGGATTGGCAGATCGACCACACCGCCACCCAAGACGCACATTGGATTATCACTCAGCAGCACATGCGCCAGCAGAACACCAGATACGTGGCGCAATTGGCGTGGCAGCAGCGGATCGAGGATTTCTGGCACATTCCCCCGCCACCTCCACCACCTGAGGAGTGATCAGGTTGTATCCTCTTCCTTGTCCTTCTTTTTATTTTTTCTTTTCGGATTTTGGTCTAATTTTATTCTGTGTGGATCCGGGACACTTGTCCCGGTTTTCTTTTGATCTTTCGTTTATTTTTGTTTTGTAGGTCAAATTTTGGTAGATTCCCTTCTCGCTCCAAAGCTCCGTAATCATTCCCTCCACCAACCATCTCGGTCCAGGTTCTTCTATTTTTCTCTACTCTAGTTTGGTCCATTGAGGACAATGTCCAGTTTAAGTGTGGGGTAGGATATATAAATTGTATGATCTCAACTTGCTTTCCGTGATCTCGTGGCTTATCTGATTCCTCTAGCTTAGAATTGCTCGATTCTTGACTTGTGATGTTAAGTTAGTTTTCAATTTTTCATAATGATGCTTAGACTACTTAACCTAGAACCTGTAACCAACTTGCTTGCATCGATGCTAGATTTCCTGGTTAGAACAAAAAAATTTATCACTCTTGTAGTTTTTCACTCTAATTCCATGATAATGACTAAATTCGACTAGCAAACCAACTGTGAGCTTTTGATCCATTGCACATAAAATTGCAATTTCAATTCTTTTTGAGTGGCTTTCTCGCACTTTGAAAGAGTTAGAATTTGCATGAGACCTATTCGATACCACACGATGACACGAGTTCTAGAAGGATAGAGGCACCTAGTTGAAGCTACTTAAGCCATATAGCCAACCTAACGAAAATCCATTAGGTGTAAACCTTTGAGCTTGGCCTTTCTTTCGGTTCGTTATACATTACAGCTAATCCCCATTTTTCATCACCCCGTTGATCCCTTGCGGTTGTAGTTCTAGGTTAGCCTACCGGAAGTCGGTTTGCGGTAACTTGCCTATAGCCATTAAACAGGTGGTCTTAGCTATTATGTCCAGACGTGTAAACCCTCTAGCAACTAAAAGAAAATCAGCGCAAAGGAAAAAATAGAAAAAAAGAAGAAAATTCGAAAAAAAAATAGAAAAATTTCAAAGTTTCAAAGTTTATAGTTTAGTTCAATAACGTTCTTCTCCTTACATATGGAAGAACGAAGTCAAAGAAAAATGTAAAGAAAAGTCAGAAAAAAATTCATAAAAAAAAATTTGCAAAATAAAGTGCTAGGTTGCTTGAGGGTAACATAGGACGAGCGTACACTATTCCACCCATGTTTGGTTAGAAGGTAGGAAGCCATAGGCTAGATTTGAGGGAAGTTAGTCGAAAGCTGCACCGCACCAAAGCCAATTCCATCATTCATCCCTTCATCCATCTCATTATAAACCCATGTAGTGTAGGAATCGTTACAGTCCCTTGCAAAAGTCTTTTTGACTAGTTACTCGTGTTGTCAAAGTGGTAGAGATTGTGGTTGAATTGCAAACATATGACATACTTCGGTTGAGAAAGTGATTGAGAGCATAAACACGTCCTTAAACACAAAGTGCGAGAGTTCCCTTGTACCAAATATTATCTGTGTGAGGAGTCTGGTCGGTTAGGTCAGATTCGTGCATGATTTGTGTTTACTACTCGTTGTGTGTAGATAATTAGTGAGACCAGGTTGTTTGGCTAACGTGTAAGTATGTTAGGTCACCTATTCTAGAAGTAGCAGTTTAATAATTCAATGTGATTGCCTGAACCTTAACTTGATCGATCATGTCATTTGTGAATCTGAGTGCGTTCTAGTTCAGTTTGCTTGAGGACAAGCAAAGGCTTAAGTGTGGGGTATTTGATGACACTCGATTTTACGTGTTTATCAGCCTCATTTAAGCTACATTTCCTTGCTTGAATCTCGGGTTTTAGGGTAATTTAGCATGTTTTCACCTAAATGCTCTAATTCATGCCGTTTTGGTTACTTTGGCCCGTTATGGGTCTATTTGATGGTTTTCTAGTGCTTTTGAGAATGCACAGGTTTTTGCCATCAAATACATAGCCACGGACGAGCTCAGGAAGCAAAGGAACCTCAAGGAACGGCCCGAGATCAATCCTGAAATCAACCAAGCTAGAAGAAATCACTGCCCCAGCTGTAACTGAAATTCTCGGCGAAAAGTCTGAAGTCTTCGCCGAAAACTATGCACGAAATTCACAGACGAAGACATGAGAATCCAGCCAAAGTGTCACCTGAAGTCTTCGGCGAAAAATCCCAAGTTTTTGCCGAAAACTAATTCGTTTTTTCGGCTGGAATCGTAAACCTTATAAATACTAAACCGGCGGCCACATTCAAAATATACCTATTCCGTGGATTAAATTCCAGACTTAAAAGTTCGAGAGAGAGTTTATGGAGTTCGAGGAGCCGGGAAGAGATCGTGACGCCATCCTTCCATCTCGGAGAACTCGGTGCTAGGAGTTGAAGATCCAACAGATTGAACCTTCACAGATTCGTATGAAATTAGGTTTTATAGTTCTTCTATGTTCTTCCTAGTTAAAGATGTAATCTTTGATTGTCTTTGATTCTTTTGTTATGAATATGAGTAGCTAAACTCATAGAGCTTAGATTAGATGAATCCTAAGTGACCCGGGCTTTAAAGCGGTCACGGATCGGCGGTAATTAAATCCAGTTTCAATAAATTTCTCTTGCATGTTTGGTTTGTTCTTAATTTCTTTTGTGCTTCTTTTCTAGCTTGATCACCTAGTTAAGCTGAGGATAGTAGTGAACGTTCGCCTCACTTTAAAACAACAAATCAACAGTTAACCTATTCATTGGAACATTTTCTCTTTGTAGGAACCAGTTAGGGTTAATCCGCTTCAAGAGTAACTCAGTAATCACTAGTAATCGCGCCAGTTAGTTTTTCATCGCAGAAGCGAACGCACGGGCGGTCAAATTAATATTGGGAGTTAGATCGGACAGAGTGAATGTTCGCCAGTCTTAAACTTAAGGGCAGGAGTTATGGTGGTGTCTGAGAACTGAAAGAATCAGGATTGAAAACTGTTGGTCTTGTGATCGCCAATGTTTTGGTGATCTTAGGGGGATTCGAAATCTAAGCTTGTCTGTCGTCTTGTTAAGTCAACCAATCTTTCAACTGTTTTCTGTTTTCATTTCCTTTATTTTCTTGCTTTATAGTTTAGAAGTCGTGGAACTCACACCACGCACAACTTGTGTTAAACCTGAGTAATTTGCTTTCATATTTGAGTAGACGATTAGAAGAGACCTATGGAATATGATCTATCTTGCTTTGTTCTTGATAGTTATTTGATATGCTTCACAACGTTCATCAAGGACGCAAAGACTTGGAAAACAAAGGAATATCAACAACAAATTCGAGTTAAACCTTGAATGTCCAACTACAGTCTGAAGGAAATCTTTCCACAAAGGGTTATGTTCAGCTCAAACCTCAAAAGGGAGGGGATAAAGACACCAACCAAGTCATGGTAGTTGGAACATTGAAGATCTTTAAACTAGAGGAAGAAGAAAAGGGGTAGGATAAGTGTTTTAAGAACACGTGGAGTATCAACCTTAACACTCTACCCTGCATACTCTGAAATACCTAGGAAACCAGACAAAAGGAAAGACCAATCACCTTGACTCTTTCCCTTGCAATGGACCTCACTGAGCTTGTTCAAAAGACTAAGGAATTGACTTGCAACGAACCCATCGTGAAGAGGCAGCCATAAAACCAAGGAGCTGGGGAGAATCCGAGGTTGGTTTGGAAGATGATTAGCACCATGAAAAGTATCATCGCCAATGTCTAGCCAAAGGGACAAACGATCAAGATTACTGAAGCAGATCTGAATACTTTCGTGCTAAAATTCATAGACAAAAAAGAGCAAGGAGAAGGCTTGGAATGGGCGTCCATAGAAGCTTTCAGGCACCCTTTTCGTCCTCAAAAAGTGGAACATAAAAGGGCGGCCATCAAAAGTTGATTTCTTGAGGTGTGACTTCTGGGTTTAGCTACATGACCTCCCAATGGAGTGGAGAACCAAGGAAAATTTAGAAGCCATCCTAAATGCCCATTTTTCTAATGTACTCGAGATCGATGAAAATGGAGTTGACTCGCTGATATGGGCAAAGATTCATCTGAGTTATGATCACAATCAACTTAAACAAACCTCTCTCATATGGCTTTTGGGCAGAAGAAGAAATAGATTCCAAATGGGACAATTACAAGTATGAGAAACTCCCTTCGACATTCTATTTCGGGTGTGGAAGTATTGGCCACAATAACACATTTTGCGAGTTCAAAGATGAGCTTATCCATCAGCGACATGGTGAGCATACGAGGGATGGATTCAAATCTCCTCAAGCATCGACCCCCAAGAGGATGACCAAATCAGAAGGGAAATACGAGACTACTCCCCCTTGAACAAACCTGAACAATGGGCGGAGTGACTCACCGACAGATGTAGTGGATGACTTTTAGGGAAGGTTAAAAGGCTCAGCCTTGAGGAAGGGAAGATCAAAAGAAAGGAGTGAACATGGTTGAGCGAACATGGGAATATGGAGATTTGGAGAAGGAGGACTATATGAATGATGGATGGAATGGGAAGAAGGGGAAAATAGAGTTCATGGTGTATGGAGGTTAGTGGGCACCATAACATAATTAGCTGCGGTTCTCCAAGAACTTGCTAGTCAATCTTAACGCCGTCGGCGGAGCTAAAGAGAAAGAATCATTGGGCCATAATTTAACTCTAGCCCCATACAACATGAAGCATTGGAATGAGACGAACGGAAGAAGCCCAAGGTAGCAACTTAAAAAGGAAAGAAGATTATGGGCCCAATTGTAACACCCATCCCGAATCAACCCGGTGAAACCCGTGGTTGAACTGGTTATGAGTATTACTAATGAAAAATCAACATAATTATCAAAATAAAATCCAAGATTCAATTTATAAGGAGAAGGAGGCGTCCAAAAGGTATATAATCCGAGTAAAGGCCAAAACCAACATAAATCCACAAATCCAATAAATCCTCAAAATACATAAAATCCTCGAAAACGTCAATGGTCAACTAAAATGAAATAAGCTAGTCAACTCTGAGTAAATCCCTAGTCTTCACCTCATAGTTGTAGTCGGAAACCTCCATGAAATCAACCAACTCTCTTGAACACCAACAGCACCACCTACTAGCCACGAGATCCTGAAAAGGGGGAAAAGGGGGGATCAATTTCCTATTGAAGTTGAGTGAACCCACTGGGCTTAACTATGCGCTATCCTAATCCAAAGGAGCGGTTCCAAACACGACACAAATCATCGGCAACGGAACCAAACCCGACCTTGTCCAAATTTTAACACCATAAAGTAGTCTAGGTGATCACATAGGTTCAGTTCACCGTTCACATCCGCAATTGATAACATCAACATAAGCATAATCGAAACAACATTCAACCACAGAGCATGATCCACAGAACAATTCACGGTCACCATCCATACACACAACAACACACATTCACACATTCAACCACAATCATTAATCTAGGTGAGTTATTAGGCGCCAAGGAGTTATCCACACCACCACCACCGACCATCACATCAATCTGACGCATCCACTAAGGATCCTTCGACGAAGGAGAACAACACTCAAACGCATCCACATGGGATCCTTCCACGAAGGAGAACAACAACCATCCTTGGTAACCCATCCAAGGGATTCACCCCAGTGAATCACACTCAACACAACTAGTATCTCGGGTGGGGTAGTGTGGGCTCCTTCCAGGTCTACATTCACATAAAATTCACAACTTATAGAATTCCATCACAACACATTCCATCCTCATCGTCACATCATCTCATAACTCCACATTCCGGAAACATTTCACAATCCATCAACACAATCACATGATAGGGTAATCGGCTAGCTCACCGGCCACCCCCACCTGCAAGTACATGGGTAGCTATGTCATGAGTCCAGGGATGACCCACCTGTTCCTCTTTCTCAGAACGACCCCACATTGGCAGGGCCATTCTCCTGCATCCGCAACTGACAACTTAAGATATAATACAACTTTCATTCAATCCCCAATTCATCCTATCTCTCATTCCTATACCAATTCATTAGTCATTTCATTTCATCCCGAATCCCCCAATCACAACAATAATTAATTAATCAATCAGAAACACAATCACATCACAATTTACCCCTTTTACTCTCTTCATTTTCATGCACCTAACTTTTAACTAAGTTGGAATTACAACTCCTCACGCTGTCCAATACTACCTAACAACACTAAGCCCTTACCCGGAATAGAAGACGAGGATCTAACTGTCTTCTAGTTCTTAGAAGATCGATTTTCCCAACTCCAAACTCGTAGCTTATCCTTCTCACTGACTGCGCCCTACAACAAAACACCATAAATTGGGATTATAGATCTCTCCGTCTCATCACTATGAATGCGTAGGAAGAAACGGATCACCAATCAGACCTCTACAACTCCCGGAATCACCCTTCGAAGGTTGGCCGAAAACAGTTCGTCAAAAGAATTTCGTGGAGAGAGAACAAGAGCTAGGAGTTGCTCATTCCCGTCAAAACCCGTCTTTTATATTCTGGTAGTAACACACGGCGTATTTCATAACACACTGCGTATGTTATGAAATAACACTGTGTGTTTCTCAGACACACGTACGTGTTACCTTTATTCCAATAAAACAACCCGAGTTGTAGAATTTGTTGCCAAGGCGGCAAGACACGATTCTTTCCCTTTACGGCTGGACTTCAAATACCGATTTATCGAACATATTGTAATTTGTAAGCTGATTGTCCATTATGAATGAATAAAACAACACTTTTTATTGTAAAAAAAAGTTAAGAAGTGAGTCCATTTACATTTAATAATAATTATAATTTGTAATATTTTCCTACTTTTATTTTTCACACAATGATTATGGATTCTAAAAATTTTTTTTTTTTTTTTGATGAATTGAGCAATTTTATTCATCAAAAGCTTGGAATGCCAATACAAGGTTCAAAGTACACTAAAACCCAAAAGAGCTAACACTCTACAAACCAAGGAAGAAAACTATACACCAATATCTATAGCATGAAGTTTGGGGTACTTCTCCATATAAAACTTAATTTCCCTTTCAATATAAAGGACCATATCATGTTCATCTTCATGCTTTGAATCTCCAAATATTCTGCTGCATCTTTCTCTCCAAATCTTCGAAATGATGATTCTCCAGAGAAGCTGCTTCAACTGTCCTCTAGTGTTTTTCCCCCAGCAGCACACCTCTGCAACTGCCAAATCAAACGAACTGCAACTGTCTAACTCCGGTAAAAAGCGATGAATGATTAGCTTAGAGACCTTACATCCTCTGAAAATATGGTCTCTACTTTCATTCTCATCTTCACACAAGACACAGCATTTATCTACAAGAGGATCCCAAGCACTGATCTTGTCCCTAGTGGTAATTCGATCTGCCACTATCATCCAAGCCACAAAACCATTCTTAGGAATAGAAAACTTACCCCAAACACTGCTGTACCACCCAACTTCAGTATACTTAGGCCTAATATCATTCCACACTCTACTCACTTTAAACTTTGGCATAACATCCCCATTCCAAAGTAAATAACCCTCACATCTGTGGAGATAAACTCATGTGCCAGAGTTCTCAACTTCAAAATTCTCCTCCAATGCCAAGATCCAGCAGTCAACTCCAGCTGCCAAAACACCTTCCTCTTAATCTTGTAGTAATGAATCCAAGCCACCCAAATTGACCCAGCTTTTAACTGAATTAACCATAGATGCCTTAACACATTAGCAATATTCCAGCTTCTCAAATTTCTAATGCCAACTCCACCTTCCAGCCTTGGCACAGCAACCTTACTCCAAGCTATTTTAGCTCTCTCACCCTCAGCCTTACCCCAAAGGAAAGCACTGCAAATTTTTTCAACTTCTTTGATAATACTAATAGGCAGAATGAATGCAGCCATCCAGTATTGAAGAATCCCCTGAACAACGGAATTAATAAGCTGAACCCTGCCTGAGTAAGACAGTTTCTTGGATTTCCAGTCTGACACTCGTGCAGTGATTTTATCAATCAAAATCCTACAATCACATCTCCTCAATTTACCTGTTACCATTGGGACCCCTAGGTAACGAAAGGGCAAGTCCCCCCTAGCAAAGCCAGACCTCTGAACAATATCATCTGCACAATCCTCATCAACTCCAGCCATGTAAATCATACACTTATCAAGATTGAACTGTAATCCAGATATGCTTTTAAACTCCCTCAGAGCTTCAGTAACCACCTCAACTGCACTGCAATTTGCTTTCGTAAAGACTAATAAGTCATCAACAAAAGCAAGGTGTGTCAAACTGACCCCTTTACACTGAGGATGGATTTGGAACCTACCTTCCTTAGCCTTTTTTATCAAAGATGCAGGTTAACACTTCCATTGAAAGGACAAATAGGAATGGGGAGATAGGGTCTCCATGCCTGAATCCTCGCTTAGCCTTGAAATAACCACTCAACGATCCATTAATATTGACAGATATCATTGAAGTTCTGAAGCAGCCAGTAATCCACCCAATGAAACTAGCAGGAAATCTCATAATTTTCATAGCTTCTTCAATGAAAGACCACTCCACCGAATCGAAAGCTTTCATAAGATCTATTTGGATAGCACATCTAGGAGAGATCCCCTTTTTGTTATAACTACTCAACAGTTCATGAGCCATTCTGATACCATCACCTATGTGCCTCCCCTTAACAAAAGCAGTCTGGTTCATACTTATAAGAGAGGGCAAGACCACTGCAAGTCTGTTTGAAATCACTTTTGATATTACCTTATATATGACATTGCAAAGAGAGATTGGCCTATAATGCCTAATATCATCTGCATTTCTCTTCTTTGGAATAAGGGTAAGTGCAACTGAATTGACATACTTAGGCACATAACTTTCATAAAAAAAACCCCAACACAGCATCAATGACATCATTCCCCACCACAGACCAACTATCTCTAAAAAAATCAGCATTAAATCCATCAGGCCCCGGACTACTATCTTTGGGAATAGAAAACAAAGCATCCTTAATTTCCCTAGGAGTAATTGGTACAGTCAGGTTCTCAGCTTCCTGATCAGAAAGGGTCAACCGAATAACAGAGGAAAGGCCAGTAATGTTTACCTCCTGGTTTTCTCCCAAAAGCTGCTTGTAAAAGTTCACTGCAGTATCAGAAATCGATTGAAAGTCGTCCACCAGCACTCCACTATCATTTTTGATTTGTCTAATAGTATTAGTAGCACATCTTGCTTTTACGTGATTAAAGAAAAACCTGGTATTCTGATCTCCCAGTTGCACCCAATTCACTCTAGATTTCTGCCTCAAAAAACTCTCCTCATCAAGCCTTAGCTGATCCAACTCCTTCATACAATCTTTCAGACGATTCATTCCAGCATCAGAAGGCCTATCATAAACCAGACTTTGTATATTCTCCACCTCCTTCTTCTTCAAAATAACCCTATTCTGGATATCAGAGTAATGAGTCCTATTCAGTTCTCTCAATCTCCTCTTAAGCCGTCTCATCTTTTCATAAAGAACATAGAAGCTTTTACCCTTTACTCTCTCCCTCCAAACATCCTCCACCATTCCTCTGTAACTGGGGTGGTTGATCCAAAAAGAATAGAATTGAAAATTCTTGGGGAAAGAAGCTAGACTAGTGTCATTATTCAAATACAGAGCACAGTGATCCGAATCAGCTGAAGGAATAACCTCAAGCTTACTAGAAGGGAAAATTGTCTGCCACTGCACGTTAACAAGAACTCTATCAAGCTTCCTTGACACCAGACCATCAGTCCTATTATTAATCCACGTAAAGTGAGGACTAGTAGACACATGCTCCAGCAGTTCACAGTCTTCCACACAATTCCGAAAATCATCCAAACTCTCAAAAGAAGTAGGCAGAGGGAGAGTATCATCAAGTTCCAGGAATGCATTAAAATCTCCAGCCACAAACCAAGGGTCATTAACAATCTTCAAGTTCCTAATGGCATTATAAGTTCGACATCTCTCCAAATTATCATTAGCTCCATAAACTATAGTCCCATATAAAACCTTCTGCATCTCAATCCTGAAGTGGATAAAGCGATTTGAACATTCCAGCACTTTCAAAGGAATGTCACCTTTCCAAATTAGCCAAATTTTCCCCAGATCCCCTTCAAAAACAAACTCAGCATACCACCCTGGAAATCTTTCTCTAAAAAAGTCTACTGTTTTGTTCATCTTCACTCTAGGTTCTATAATAGCTACAATATCTATTTTGTAAAACTGAATGTAGTTATTAACAGCTTTATACTTACAGCTTTTGTTAAATCCTCTTGTATTCCATATCCAGACTTTCATCTTCTGTTGTGTTTGAAACGTGTCTGGACACCAGATCCATGCTTAGCTCTCTGCTTAGCTGGCTTACTGAACTGCAAGAATTCATCAAACGTAACTTTCTTCCTGACATTATGAACTTCAGTACTTTCCTTCTCTTCCTCTGAAGTCACCTTTCCACTTTCATTTCCATCACCTTTCTCTTCTGTGGAAATTCTACCCTCAGTCTCCTGAAGGATTGAGGCATTTGCTGGTGACCCCGTCCCTTTCAAAGAAAGTTCCGGGTCATTGCCAACAAAGCTAACAACCTCAGGAAAGGCAGATGACTGAGAGCTACCTTCCTCAATAACCAATTCCAAATCACTAGCAAGTCCTTTCTTAGCTTTTATCTTCTTCTTTTTCGACTTCTTACCCTTCTGTGATACAGAACTACTCTCAGAGGCAACTTTTTCATCTCCCACAGGGGTACTAACATTACCCTCTGGCTGAGGGGGTTGCCTAACAACTCCATCCGTATCCACAATAACAGGATCAATAACCTTCTTCTCAATAGGAATAATCTTCCTATTATCTTGAGCCACTCTCCATACCTTCCTATGCCCAACATTGTATTCCCCAGCCTTCATTTGACTCACTCCAATAGTAACAATTTCTTCATTTTCCATCTCCAATGATAAATTCTCCGGACACACACAAGCTTTATCACGGATGATACACACTTTCACATCCAGTCCTTCCCTTATAAACTTCTTCACAGGCTTCCCAATGAGACTACATAGCCAGCTTACACCTTCTACAGAGATAACATCAGGAGGGACATTCTTAAAAATGATCCACTCTGGGGTTTGGCTCTCAGAGAAAACCACAGGCTGAATTCCACTCTCCCATCTTCTCATGATCATGCTCTTGTTATGAATATGCCATAATCTACTTAAAACCCATTCACACAGTTTAATTGACTTAAATTCTACAAGGAAAAAGTTCTCCTGAAGAGTAGAGACAATCACCTGACCTTCATATCCCCATAGACGATTCACGACCGAAGCCAAAACTCTGAAAAGAGGAGGGACTCCCAAAAACTGGATGACTACTGCAGCCTTCAATCTTTCCTTGCCCTTCGTCAGCACTTCCTTCGGAAGCTTAAGCACCCCATCCTTCAAAGCTGCTTTCGGGATCTCTATAAACTTGAGATCATTCGCGGGATCAGATATTATATCAACCCAAGACTTACCGCCATTCACCACCTTCGAGGACTCACCCTTCTCCATGAGCCTAATCCGGGACTCAATGAGCCTACCGGTAGCCTACAGTTGAACAGAAAGTCCCTGGGAGCTCACCCACCAGAGATAAACTCTCAACGAACAACTTAGGTCAGAGGCGGATCACAAGAACGCAACGCGGCAATGGAACAGTGTACGCAATCAAAATCAAACCTAGAACGCAGGAAACCCGGGGCCTCAGAGGCCTACCGGCAACCAACCAGACCAGGAGGAGTCCCTCGGGAGCTCACCCGCCGAGGGAAGAAGCTCCAACCCGATCGGCGATCGGAAACGCTACTGAGAAAAGTTGAGAGAAAAACTTTTTCAGACACGCGCCCCACGCGCTAGATTCAGCCCCCGATTTATTTTCTGTTTAAGGATATTGAAAAAAATTCCTTCTCATGAAAAACGCTAAAGAATATCAGATATTCTTTGGCGTTTTTCACGAGAAGGGATTTGTTTTCCTTTTTTATTATGAATAATGTTGTTCCAACTTAATATTTATCCTTGTTTTGCTTGCTAATTGGTATTAATAAATTGTAACTACTCGTTCTCGGTTGTCGTTAATTATAGAATTTGAGTTGAACTAAGAATGATGGAATGGAGTAGGACCTATAAATTTTTGTAGATGGTTTTGTAATTGCAGGTGCCAACGAGCGTTGCACAAAGTGCAGCGACTGTTGTGCTTATGTGAAACAATGATCGTTGCTTATTGAATGATAGTTGCCCCTTAAACTGCAACGACTATTGTGAACTGCAACTACCATTGTGATTGGCAGGATAAAAATCTGGCAGTCGCGAAAGTGTAGAGCACGATTTTATAATTTCTTTCTTTCGATCCAGTTGCTCTTGAGGCTATTGGAGAAGAGTTTTAACAAACCTAGAGGTCTAGAATTTTAGAGGATCGATCAGTCGGTCAAACTGACACCAAGTTGATTGGTTAAGAAGTTTGTAAATTTTTTAACAAATCGATCGATCGACCGACATCTATCAGTTATTATTAACCTAACTGACCGAGAAAGGGAAAGAGGAGAGAACATAGAATATATCGCCCGACATATTGTCATGGAACATGTTAAAAAAGATGACAAAATACCAACGAACATATTTCGTTCATCACGAAACGTTTTCCCGTCTTCTCCGCCCCGTCTAGCTTCGCCCTTCACTGCCCCCATCGATGCGTTTAAATCGCAGCCATACTCTTTGTTTCCTTTATTCTCCATTTCTCCCAATTCCACTCCCACCCTCTTCTGCATTCCCTCCTCCCCTTTCTTCCTTTCTTCTCCGTTGCTTCTCAACATTAATGGCGCCCTCTGCTCCTGAAGAGGCTTCTCACGGTCCCACATTGTTCTCCGGCGACTGTAATGGCGGAGGCGGAGGCGTTTCCTCTGCACAGAAGTCAAGGGTCACAATTATTGGTAGCGGTAACTGGGGGAGTGTAGCTTCCAAGCTCATTGCTTCTAACACCCTCAACCTCCCTTCTTTCCACGGTAACTTCAATCCCTCCTCCTTCTCCTCTTCTTTCGTGTATTCCATGTCTTATCAATGGCTTTCTGGGTTGTGGTTCTTTTTGGTCTGTGATTCCACCATTGTCTGAAATTTCGATGCTTGCTTTGGTTAAACAAATAACGAAAACCTCTCAAACTATTGCATGCATCATCACCATCGCGTGGGAAATTGGATGACTGAAATTCTGGAACTGAAATGTAGGTTCTCTTTAGAAGATAGCAGTAAGTGGTCAAATGTAACTGACTTCAGATGATGAACTGTGTATTATTTGATTACATGAGCTGCGCTCAAGTTGCTCCAAGAATTTGTTGAATGAGGGATTTCTCTTTAACCAATGACACGTTCACTGCATCCACATTTATGTTGTTTTTGTTTTTCTCCAATAAGAGGAGTGCTTGTTCAGTAATTTGATTAGTTTCAGTACCACTTGCTCCCTGAGTTCTTCTGCGAAATGCCACTTTTATGATTGAACATAGATGAGGTGAGGATGTGGGTGTTCGAGGAGACGTTGCCATGCGGTGAGAAGCTAACTGATGTCATTAACAGAACCAATGTAAGTTCCAAATCATCATCATACTGCTTTGATGTGTTCCCTTCGTCTATTGATCAAAGCCTCCTTGGATAGGAAAATGTCAAATATCTTCCCGGGATAAAGCTTGGGAAGAATGTTATTGCAGACCCGGACCTCGAGAATGCAGGTATTGGGTTTCTTGCTTGCCTGGTGTTCCCATGTTAGATTGTTATATGGGGGATACTTGCTCAATTTTTTATTAACCAATTTATACAGTGAGGGAAGCAAACATGTTGGTTTTTGTGACCCCTCACCAGTTCATGGATGGAATATGCAAGAGCCTTGTTGGGAAAGTAAAGCAAGGTGCGGAGGCTATTTCACTTATCAAGGGAATGGAGGTCAAAATGGAAGGTCCCTGCATGATCTCCAGCCTCATCTCTAAGCAGCTTGATGTCAATTGCTGTGTTCTGATGGGAGCAAATATAGCAAATGAGGTGTTGGACCCATTCTTCATTGTTGTTTATCAAATACATATTTGTTCAAGATTGACAACTGAAAATTTTCTTGTGGCTTCATGATGCAGATTGCTGTCGAGAAATTTAGTGAAGCAACAGTTGGTTATAGAGAAAACAGAGAGGCTGCAGAGAAGTGGGTGCAGTTATTTAGCACCCCTTATTTCATGGTCGCAGCTGTGAGTACAGTACATGAACATTGTTGACGTCGCTGTTATAGAATCCAATTTAAAATTTGAACAATCTGGAACCTGCCTGTATGAGTCCTTCTCGAGATTGGATTTTTTTTGTAACATCAATCAGATACAGAAACTCTAGTATATGGTAAACTAAACTCTGGATGACATTGTTCTTGACATTTTGTCTCTCTTTTTTGCGTGGAAAAAGGTCCAAGATGTTGAGGGAGTTGAGCTATGTGGGACCTTGAAGAACGTTGTAGCTTTGGCCGCAGGTTTGTATAGTTTGTCTTTCCCCAAAAATTGAAATTTCCGCTAGTGATGGATGGACTGATGTCTTTAGCAATCAGGTTTCGTGGATGGTCTGGACATGGGGAGTAACACAAAGGTGAACGTGGACAATGTGAACTAAAGGTCTCAACTTATTTTGATTACGTTTCTTCTCAACCTTGCATGTTTTACACAAAATGATAGGCAGCAATAATGAGAATTGGTTTGAGGGAGATGATGGCCTTTTGCAAGAGGTTGTTTCCCACTGTTAAGGACGATACTTTCTTCGAAAGCTGCGGTGTGGCTGATCTGATCACAACATGCTGTAAGCAAGCAGATATATTCTCGTCATTCTTTTCCGAGTACTGGTAAGCTTGGATGTTCTAATTAACTGTCACACCTGTTGTAGTGGGGGGAAGAAACAGGAAAGTTGCAGAAGCGTTTGCAAAAAGTGGTGGGAAAAGGTTGGGTTTTTAATGCTGATTCTGGATATAAACCTCATTCAGAATGAACAAATCAATCATAAGCGCTGTTAATACAGGTCCTTTGATGAGCTGGAGGCAGAAATGTTGCAGGGTCAGAAGCTACAGGTAAAAATGACCTTGCTAGTCGTTGAAGCCAACTAATTTATGCATTATCCCACCTGCAGTTGTCTAATCTTTCTCTTGTATCAAGGGCGTTTCAACGGCAAGAGAGGTGTACGAAGTTTTGTCCAACCGTGGATGGCTTGAGATGTTCCCACTTTTGTCAACAGTACACGAGATTAGCAGTGGCCGTCTTCCACCATCTGCCATAGTTGAGTATAGGGAGCGCAAGCCAAACTACTCATGCTCAAATATACTTCAAAGACTCTGAGGTATCTTAAGCTTTTGTATGGCCATGTAATAAATTTATCACTTTCATAGTACTGAAAGCTGCATGAAACCACTATCTACACGTTCTGTGTTCACTAGTTCCAGCTAAGCTTGGATCCTCACTGGCACCAGTTTACATAGCCAAAGTGCTGCAAATCTGGAACAACCTATTTTGTTTTGCTGATTGATGATGTAATAGCCTAGCAGAAACAGTATTCAATGAATGTACCATACCAAAGTTACACAATAAGAAGCTTTTGTTTTGCTCTAAAGCCTAAACTTGCTGAAAACAATGTTAATAGTTTATATGGAAAACGACTTACTTCATGCCAACATGAGGTGAGTCAAACATTGCCAACCCAAAGTCAGCTTTCTCATTTCATTCTGCTATATAGAAGACATTCCCAGATACACAACCACAAAGGAAGCAAAAAACTTTCAATTTTTTTGTAAGAAATACTCCACAGAAACAAACCACCAAGAAAGACCCCACAAGCTTTACACATGTAGAACTTAAAACTGAATCAGCCAGTCCGTATTCTATCCAACCTGTCCACGCTTTTCCTTGCTCGTTCTAGTTGGTGGTCAACACTTTTCCTGGATTTCTCATAGCAGTCAACACTCCTCCTAGACCTTTCCACTTGATCAAATGAGATCTTCAACTTCTCCAGTTTCTCAGTAGCACTGGCCTGGCTCTTAAGCTTCTCCAGTTTGTCAGAGTAGTTCGATTGGTTCTTTTTCAGCTTTTCTAGCTTGTCAGCCTTGTCTGTGCTGTGTCTCGGTTTCTCTCTCCGGTCAGTGCTTTTCCTCGAAGTCTCGTAGACATCTGTACTCTTCCGTGGCTGCTCGAACTGGTCTGTGCTCCTCCTTGAACTACTGAACCTTTGAGAAGGAGATTTCTCCACAGTTGATATGAACTTCTTGAGATGCCTGATGTACTCAGGATGGTGCTCTAGATCACAGTGGTTCCCTCCTTTAACCCAAAGTGGTTCATACTTTTCTTTGCAGAGTTCCCATAGCTGCTTCCCATGAGACCAATCTACGACTTCATCTGCAGTTCCCTATACGATGATCAACACATAGTTTAACAACAAGTTCTGATTTAATCTTTCTTAGTAGATCAAATAAGTATGATTAAGTTTCTGTAGAACTCTAAATAAATCAGTTTGTCTGCTTTCCAATTTTTAATAACTAGTCTATTACAAAAAACAGACATGACATCAAATCCATTTGTCTGCATACCACACAAACAAAGTCAGACCTCGACACTTTCGTCAGGTATTTCTAGAAACATCAATATCATATGAATATGATATTCAGCCATCAAACATCAATAAAGTAAAAGAAACTGTTTGCAATTTTGAATAAATCCAAGACAAGGAAACATGGGAATATAAGCCAATTAAGTTAGAAACAAAGAGCTAACACTAATTGTGGAGAGGATCAAGGAATCATAAAAGGCCAAGAAGTAGTCGTTAATAAGACACTACATACTTACATGAATCAAAAGAACAGGACAATCAACTAGTTGAATCTTGTCGATATTCTGCCACAAGAACAACCAAAAAAGCACGACTGGTTATTTTGCAAAGAATACTAAAGGATATTGCAAGAAGCGTATGGTTATAGCTCTGTACCTTGTAGATGTCAAACCAGTATGATTTCTTAACAGGGTACATTACTCTCAACCCTGAGAGTATGGGACTGTGCAGAACAACAGCACGTAAATGAGGCAGTCGAGCAGCGAGATCTAGAGTAGGGCCACTGCCTACAGATTGCCCGTATAGAATGATGTCTTGTTGCTTGGCACCATAGCTTTCTTCCAGACACTTGTATGCAGCTTCAATGTCTGCATATGTGTGTTGTTCACTTGGCTACAAGATCAAAAGACAAGAGACACAAAAGGGCTTTAATTTGTAGAGAAATGTTTGAAATAGATTTGAATTGAAGTTTGCAAGTATCCATCCACAGTTGATATGAACACGAAGGAAGTCATGGTTCCAGCAGCATACCTTTCCAGATGATTGCCCGTATCCTGAGTAGTCATACCTGCATAAGATCCATTGAAGTGAGTCTGGAAATCACCAAAACAAGATCGAAGCCACCATTTCTTGCCAAGAAATTCACTTTAACCAAATCAATCCAATTTGAATTGCACTTTTACTGGAACTACTACTACCTAAAGCTGCAACCTTTATACGGGTCTACCTAAAACCAATCTTAGTACAGCAGTAAATGAAAAGCAAGCAATCTTCCTTAGCAAGTAAACTTGTTGTTTCCTCAAGTGAAATGGTAACAAAAGTATATACCCCATGAGATTGACGCGCAAGTGGATGCTGAGCTCAATGAAGAGCTCATACATCTGACCCAGATCGGCGGCGTTGCCATGGGAGTAAAGCAGAGTGGAGGTAGCCATGGGGTGTCTTATGTACATTACCACAATCTCAGTACCTTTCCTTGTCGGAAGCTTCAAGATTTCCACATTCTCCCTGTGAGGGTAAGTGTTGAGAAGTAGTAAACCGGTCATTTCATCTTTGACAAGCTTGTAAGAAGGTGGGTTCGGGGGAAAGAAGGCAAATTTGGCTGCCATCGATGAAGTCACCCCTCCATCTCTCTGTTTTCTGCAATAGGGGATTTGATTATCCTGACATGGTGAAGTAAACAACAAGGAAGGGATGGGTTTCACTGATCATTAGGGGAACTCAGCAGCAAAGGGTAAGAAGAGGAAAGTGGAAACATTCCAAAGGTTCCATGAAAACAGTTTCAGTTTGTGGGTAAATTCCAGAAGAACAAACGAAGCTGTTTTTGTGCTTTTTGGCAGAGGGAAAGGAAAAGTAAAGGTGTGGGGGGAGTTTCGTTTTTCTTTTTCTTTTTCTTTTTTTCTTTTGGGGGGTTCAGTCTTATTGTTTTGATTTTATTGGATCTTAAAAGGCAGAAAGAAGAAGCAGCACAAGTAGAGTGTTGGCAGAAAATGTGGCTGTTATGTTATTGGGAAAGAATGGGGGAGGGAGGAAGAAAAATGGTTCTGAGTTTGCTTTTATGTTTGAGGCATATCTCGTAGATGGAAGTTATAAATAAAGAGTGGGAATTTTGGGATTGACATTGAAGCTTACAACTATTTCTCCTCCATCATGAGACTACCCTTTTATTTATGTCTAATATGTTTCTTATTTTTTTTTTATATGGAAAATGGGCAATTATAATTTGTAGAATTCTTTCAAAAAATTAAGTTTGTAGGAATATAATTATCAACTAACTATTTTTGTACCCAACCCGTTGGCAGGATAAAATTATTTATTTCTTGAAATTATTTACCCTTTCAAACCTATAATAAGATTAGTTAATAATATAACTAACATTCACCTCAAATTCAATCAAGTAAGGTTGCACAAGATTTCTAAATGCATATCAAACTACGACAAAATCAACGACATTTTTACTACATCCAAATGGTCATTAAAGTGGTTGATAAACTAATGAACATACAACATATATAACTTGTTGTCGATTATGCAAACCAAAATACTCTAATGCCATAAAAATTGGAATAAAGTTTTAACTTTTTCTAAATAATTCAAATAGAAATCATAATTTTAAGCAGCATGAGCCAACTTGATCAATAACTTAAGTTAAAACCAATTTTAACTAAACAAAATCTCATAAACATGAAATATGATGAATCTGGAATTTGGATGGTATATAACTTCACTAATATAGAACTCAAGTAAAATAAATTCTAAATATATCACATTTTCCACACTAACACCCTTTAAGAATAATTTTGTATGATTTTCATAAAGCATTTTGATACTTATTTATTCTTATTATCATCATTTCATGGGACCGGAACCGGACCCAACCCTTTTAGGGTTGGACCGATTCCAACCAAAAACCGGAAGGGTAGTTTCGCCATTTTGTAAAAGTTAAATATCTAACCCTAAAAATGCCACAGCCGCCTTCTTCTTCTCTCCTTCTTTCTCTTTCTTTCTATTTCGTCTCTGCACTCCACCCGCAAAACTTCCATCTCTCCAAAAATCTTCAACCACTAAAATTATTTAAAAATGACCTAATTAAAACAACAATCTATTTTTGAGCATGAGAGAGCGTGAGATTCCCTGAAAAAGCTCTAGGCGATTGTGAGGTTTCCGGTGGTGGCGCTTGCGCCGCCGACTCTTCTTGCTTCTTCTGACTAGTACATGGTGCCTGCCCTTTCTTCCTCTGCCTCTTCTTCTGCTCTGCCGCCGATTGATACGGTGCAGCAGGGCCAGAAGTCGTGGGCTGATCTTTTAAGTTCAGATTCGGATCTTTCGCTCGAGTATATCGAGCCGATTTTCATGGATGGAGTTCTGATGATTCCGGAGGAGATAGTGGATCTCGGACTACAAAAGATGAAGTGTTGTCTTCTTGGCCAGTTTATGGGTGATTCTCCCCCGCCTCTGCGACTTTTCCAATCGTTGGCTAATCGTCTATGGGGGAGAGAAGGAGCGGTATATGTCACGAAGGAGCCATCTGGACTTTACTTGATTCAATTCCCTTTGGAGGAGGTGTGTGATTGGGTTTTGCGGTCTGGTCCCTGGCATATACGATCGATGCCCCTGCATCTCCGGATCTGGGAATTTGATGCTCAACCGATCAAGCTTTTGCCTACGATGCGCTCTACCTGGGTTACTTTCTCGAATGTTCCTGCACCGCTTTTCACCAAGAAAGGTGTAAGTTCTCTTGTGAGTACTCTGGGAATACCTATCTCTACGGATTTATTTACATATACATATTCGGGGTTCCGTACGGCTAAGGCTTGTATAATCATGGAGGGAGCAGCTGATAAACCAGAAGTAATTCACCTTGCTCTGGGGCGTAGACCGAAAGTTTCGATCCAGGTGAACTATCTTGCTCATTCTCAGGATCAAAGATTGGCTCGGGTCCGAGTAAGGGGGTTTGGCGGCCTACGGCCTCGTCTAGTGTACCTGTCCAGAGTACATGCAATGATTCCGAATCCTTGACGAAGGAGAAGGACTCACCTGTATCTGGAGAGGGGACTTCAAACCAAACACCTCTGGTGGTTTTAGGTTCTGAGAGTGAAGCTTCTCTTGAAGTGGAACAATCTCCTAAGACCTCCAAATTGCTCGGGGGGCTAGATGTTCCGTCTGAAACATCCTTGAATGTGGAGGAGGACTCAAGCCCACCCCCTGAATCTTCTGAAGTACTGATTGAAGATATGGTGGAGAAGGCTGCTGAGAATAATCTTGCAGGGATTCCACTACATGCTAGTTGCTTTGGAGCTCTGGGCATGATTGATGAAAACTTTCCACCACTGCATATTTCTCTTCCTCCTAAGGCAAAGACTCTGGTTCGACGTCAGTCTGCAAGGACTCGTGGTAAGGATGCTCCACCTTACTTTGAAGTGAAGATTTTATGCTGGAATCCGAGGGGTTTTAATCCTCCTAATAAACATAGTATAGTATTAGATATAGCTATGAAGAAGAGTATTGATATTATAGCAATTTTGGAGACTCAGATAGTTTTAAATAAAGCTACTAGCATTCTCTCTACCACTTTTTTAGATTGGAACCACCATGAAACTTACCTGAATCAGTTGGGAAAAATATGGCTCCTCTGGCGAAAGAATATTTGTTTGCACATTATTGATTCTTCTAGTAATCATGTGCTCGCTTCTGTGATGGATGGAGTGAAGGTGTTCAAATTGTTGATAGTTTATGGCTCTAATAATGAAATGGATAGACGTCTATTGTATGCTCATATTCAGAATGTGGCGGGCCTCTTGTTTCCATTGGTGATTTCAATGCTATTAGGCATCCCTCTGAGTCTTCTAATGGCTGAAAAAGTATTAATAGCATGAATGATTTTGAATCCTGGATTACTTCTGTGGGATTGAGCGACCGTAATGTTCATGGACCATGGTTCACTTGGCAAAATGGAAGCATTGCTCGGAGATTGGATAGAGTTTTAGTTGATGATGATTGGTGTATTGACTTTCCTCATAGTCAAGTCTTTGTCCTGCCACCTATGATTTCTGACCACTGTGGTCTGGTTCTAAATACGGACGTCCAATTGAAAACTCTTCCTAAAAGTTTCAGATTCTTTAAGATGTGGTGCAAGCATCTTTCCTATTCTCAAATTGTTGAGGATGCTTGGAATTCTGAGGTTAGTGGCTCTCCACTGATTCGTATCTGTAAAAAGCTTCAGTTGATCAAGGGTGAGTTGAAAAAGTTGAATAGGAGGTGTTATTCTGACATTAGCCAAAGGGTAGTAGAAGCTGAGTTGGCAATGACAAAGGCTCAAATGAATGCTCTACATGACCCTTTCCCCATAAATTTGGAAACCTCTACTTCTGCTACAGCCTACTGGACATCACTTTGTGCAGATGAGGAATCTTTCTTCAGGAAGAAATCAAGGGTAATCTGGATCACAGAGGGAGACAAGAATACTAGTTTTTTCATAAGTCCATGAAAGCTAGACAAGCTCGAAATTTTATCTCCACTATTAAAGGTAATGATGGTACTCTGTGCACGACAATGGATCAGATTGCTGCGGAGGCAGTGCGATTTTATAAGTCTCTTTTGGGTACTGAGGATGCAGAGGTGCGAAGTCAATCTGTTGATTACTTTGATGACCTATTAAATAATAAAGTTTCAAGTGAGGATGCTGATGTGTTAACTCTACCTGTAACTGCCAGAGAGGTTCAAAAAGCACTTTTTGCATGAAATGGAGAAATTAAGAAGCTCAGAAGTAGAATTGAAGCAGCAGAGGAATAAGAAGGGGTTTGGAATTTGAATGAAGAAGGAAGGAGGAAGGCGCAACGTTAAGATTAGGAAGTTTCATTTGTCTTTAATTTGTGTGATTTCTTGTTTTTTTTCTAAATCGTTCATAGTGGAATTGGTTGATCTATTGCATTTTTGTTTGCAGCTGGTTAATTAGTTAACTCGATTGGTTAATTAGTTAACTTGATTGGCTAACTAGTTAACTCAATTAGTTAACTAGTTAACGATTAGTTAACTCATTTGATTAACAACTAGACAACTAGATAACTAGTTATCATCTTAACAAAATGTTAACTAGTTATCTTAATCATGATTTTAACTAGTTAAAATAACTTGTTAACAAAAAATTTTGTTCACTAGTTATCAGGTTAAAATCTGTTAACAAGTTATCAAACAAAAATCGTTGTTAACTAGTTATCAGTAAAAAAAACATTGTTAACTAGTTAACAACAAAAAAGGTGTTAACTAGTTAACTAATTTTGATAACTAGTTATCAACTAAACTTTGTATTTTTAGTTATCTAAATCATGATCTTAACTAGTTATCAAATAAAAAATGATGTTAACTATTTATTAGGTAAAAATCATGTTAACTTGTTATCAGTTAAAGAAACATTGTTAACTAGTTAACAGAAAAAAGGTATTAACAAGTTTTTTTTGAAAGCAAAATCAAAAAAAAATTTGGAATTTTTTTTTTAAATTAAAAAAAATTCATAGGAGAAGTCGCCGACAACGGTGGCCAGCGATCGGAGAGTCACTGGCGGTCCCTGAGAATATTAATTATTTAATTTAAATAAAATAATTAAATTATGTGTGTAATGTCCTAAATACCCCTAACAATCTAGACCATTGGATTGGTCAAAGGGTCAAATGGTGATCTAATGGCTGAGAAAAGGTTGAAAGACTTCTTGGAAAGGGTTGGAGCCGGATCTGCTCCCTCATCTCATATTATTTTAATTATATTATAAAAAATAAAATTTTTATTATTTAATTCATAATATATTTAATGTGGAAAATAGTGTTTTCTCTCTGGAATTCAGCAGGTGGCCAAGAAAGCTCGAGTGGACGAAGGTGATGGGTTTCAGCGGGTGGCCGGTCTTGAGTCTGATCCGGTTATCCCAACACCCAATGTTTGGGAAACCTCTTTCCGAGACAAGGTTTCTGAGCCATGGCCGGAAGGCTCGATGGAGTACAATATGGCCTATTCGATTGATTCGGATGAGGAAGAGGATGATGAGGATGATGATCCTAAGTGTCCGACGGTCCGTATCCCGGCTATGGAGAAAAGTAGAGTCAGGAGAAAATTTCACAATGCAATCATTGTCAGCACCCTCGGTAAGAGCTTTGCGTTCCCGTTCATGAGTAGGAAACTTCCACAGCTATGGGCCAAGAAAGGAGGGATCCGAGTTTCGGATGTTGGATGGGGCTACTATGTAGTCAAGTTCGAAACGATTAGCGATTTTGATCGAGCTATGTTTGGTGGTCCATGGATGGTGGGGGATCATTATATTATTATCAAGGAATGGATACCATATTTCCAACCGGAGGATTCTTTGATTTCCACGCTTCGTGTTTGGGTGAGGCTCCCGGGTCTACCGTTGGAGTATTTTGACGCTGCAATCTTGAAGATCATAGGCGATAAGATTGGTAAAACGGTCCGACTTGATCATACTACTTTGGAAGGATCGAGGGGTAATTTTGCTCGAGTGTGTGTTGAGGTGGATCTCTCTAAACCTCTCCTTTCGAAGTATCGGCTGCGTAGGAGGGTTCGACGTGTGGAATATGAAGGCCTCCATACGATCTGCTACTCGTGTGGTTGTTATGGGCATGTTCAAGCCAATTGTCAGGAGAATATTGGTAAGAGGGTCGGGGTTGAATCGGAGGTCGCGCGATCTAACCCGATTTTCCAGTCTAAGGAGATGGTGGATGTCCGACCTGAAGTCGATGAAGACTTTGGGCCTTGGATGAAGGTCACTAGGTCCGGTCGTCGTAGTAAGAGGAATGTCTAGATGGAGGCTGCCCTAACGGCGTCAGAACAGCCTTCTTCTGACCCGACGGTGTCAGCTCCGGCGGTGGCAGCTCAGGCGGTGACAGTTTCGACGGTTTCAACCTCGGCGGGATCTTCAAAGCAGGAAAGTCTTCCTAATTTAGGCAATAAATTTGCTTCCTTATCTGAGGAGGATCCTATGGGAACTGATTTAGGGGAAGGGCAAGGAAAGTATATCAGTGTTGCAACGGGAATCGAGGAGGACGTGATCATCGCCAATAAAGAGAATCTCGATGATGTTAACGGAGCAGCTAAAGACAAAATCGTTGGAACTGCAAAGGGGATTTGGCTGGATCAGACCGTTGCAGGTGGGCCTCATAGCCGTGCTGGGCTTTCTCCAAAAAATCGATTTGGACCTTGTGGAGAAGGCTTTGGGTGGAAAAAAACAAAGTTAAACCCCAGAACAAGGCCATCGCTAAAGGGGGAATTAAAAAACCAAGCCCATCGCGGGCCAAGGGGGCGTCTGGTCGTTCCAGTTTGATAGGCTCATCCGCAGGCCGAGTTCATTCGATAGATTCTGAGATTTCACGTGTCCCCTCGGTGACGGAGCAAATTGGGACTTCTCATAACTCTCCTCCCCCGACTCACGAACCTGGTCCGGACTGTTTGGGAGCTCAGGAAGGTGTTGATCCGCTTGTGGTCTTAATGGACTGCTCTGCTCCCGAGGGCAATGTTTGACTTGAGCGTTTCGCTCCAGGAAGTCTTCTTTTCTCCTTTTTATGGTTAATTCGGACATTTTTTCTTGGAACTGCCGTGGGGCAGCGCATAAATCTTTTCTTACCGCTTTTAAGTCGTATGTTAAAAAGTTCAAGTTTTCCATTGCAGTGATTGTGGAGCCTAAGATTAGCCAGCTTAAAGCGGAGGCCGTGACGCGGAAATGGGTTTCTCAGCTAGCTTTCGGTCGGATGCCGTGGGTTTTTGGGTGGAATTTGGTTGGTTTGGGACCCCTTGTGGTGAATCTCGATATCGTGGAATTCGGGGCTCAATTTATTCATGCTAAGGGCGTTCAAGCTGATGGGTCTTTGTTTTTCATTACGGCGGTTTATGCTAGCCCTCGGGCTACGACTCGAGTCTTACTTTGGGATACCCTCAAAAGACTTTCTGTTAATCAAACAGCTCCTTGGGCAGTCATTGGCGATTTCAACTCTATTCTGTCGGCGGAGGATAAGCGTGGTGGATCCCCGTTTGAGAGAAGGCGGAACAAGTCCTTCATTGACACAGTCGACCTGTGTGGCCTATCTGATATCCCCTTTTCAGGACCTCGCTTCACGTGGAGCAGAAACGGTGTTATGAGCAGAATTGATAGGGTCCTGGTTAATCATTCTTCGGCGAACTGCTTTCCTAAGTCCTCCGTCCTCCATTTGCATAAGATTAAGTCGGATCATCGTCCAATCCTTCTTCGTCCGATTCACCAGGTGTATTCGAATAATCCCAAACCCTTTCGCTTTCTCTCTGCTTGGCTGTCCCATAAATCTTTTGATTGCTTTGTCAAGAATAAATGGAATGCAGGTTCGGACCTGCCTGGAGCTCTGCAGAATCTGTCGGCTGACCTGAAAAAGTGGAATAAGGCTACCTTCGGTAATATTTTTCGCAGGAAAGAGAAACTCTTGGAGTCTGCGAGTAACCCGAGTCCCGTGAACATTAGGGAAGAAGGTGTTGTCAGATCCAATTTGGAGATGGTTTTGTGGCAAGAGGAAGCTATCTGGATGCAAAAAGCGAGATCCCAGTGGGCTATTGAGGGTGATAGAAACACCAAATTTTATCATCTAACAGCTCTCAAAAGGAGAGCAGCCAATAGGGTTCGAAGACTTAAAGATGCAGATGGAGTCTGGGTGGAGGATGAGGAAAGGCTGCTTGCTATGGCTGTGGATTTTTTCAAGAGTATCTATGCCGAGGATGGAGGATCCAAAGCTTGTTAATGGGTTTCTCGGGTTCCATTTCGGACGCGGCTAAGCTAGGCTTAACTCGTCCTTTGGCCTTCTCGGAGATTGAGTCAGCTATTAAGGGGATGGGTGCTCTCAAAGCTCCTGGTA
Organism: Linum lewisii; assembly: GCA_034768395.1. Taxonomy (NCBI): domain Eukaryota; kingdom Viridiplantae; phylum Streptophyta; class Magnoliopsida; order Malpighiales; family Linaceae; genus Linum; species Linum lewisii. Next base: position 33,562,417 of record CM068300.1, on the reverse strand, counting down.
AAGATGGTTTTGGCCCGGTGTTCTTTCAGCACTCCTGGAAAGTTGTCGGTGGTAGTTTTGCGTCCTTTATTGGGCGCTGCTTTGGGTCTCCAGAGCTCATCTGCTCCCTTAACGAGACCATCATCACTCTCATTCCCAAGAAACAAAACCCGGAGGGATTTGGGGACTTCAGACCTATCAGCCTCTGCAATGTGGCATATAAGTGCCTTACCAAGTGCATTGCTAACAGGATTAAGAATCTAATGCCGGATCTTACCCATCCGTCCCAGACGAGCTTCGTGCCGAGAAGGCATATCACAGATAACATTATCCTGGTCCAGGAAGTGATCCATTCGCTTCATAAGAAAAAGGGCAAAAAGTATGGTATGGTGATCAAGATTGATTTGGCCAAGGCTTATGACAAAATTGATTGGAGTTTTGTTAAAGACACGATTTCTAGGATTGGCCTTCCTTCTAGCCTTGTTGATACTATCATGATGTGTATCTCGTCGTCCTCGTTTCAGATCCTTTGGAATGGCGGCTGTTCTGATTCTTTCTCTCCGTCTAGAGGCCTTAGACAGGGCTGCCCGCTCTCCCCTTATTTGTTCACTCTGTGCATTGAGAGGCTGAGCCGACTTATCTGTTCTGTTGTGGAATTTGGTTATTGGAAGCCTATCAGTCTGTCTCACGATGGGGTTCCTCTTTCCCACTGCTTCTTTGCTGATGATTTGGTGCTTTTTGGTGAAGCTTCTCGCGAGCAAGCTAGGGTGGTTGCTGACATCCTGGACCAATTCTGTGGTGCTTCAGGGCAGAGTGTGAGTAAACAGAAATCGAGGATCTACTTTTCTAAGAATACCCCCCGATCTGTTAAATCCGAGGTGGTGGACCTTTTGGGTATTGCTGACACTCCGGATCTGGGCCGTTACCTTGGTGTGCCTATTCTTCATGGTAGAGTGACCAAGCGCACGTATGAGTTCCTCCTGGATCGTTTGGATACGCGCCTGGCGGGTTGGAAGGCAGAGCACTTGTCCCTGGCTGGTCGGGTCTCTCTTGCCTCATCGGTTCTTAACTCTCTTCCTTGCTATGTGATGCAAACTGCCTCTTTGCCGCTCTCCCTTTGTGACAAGATCGATAGAAAAATTCGCAACTTTATTTGGGGTTCCTCCGAGGGTGTTAGAAAAATTCATAATGTTAATTGGGAAACGGTTTGCAAACCCAAGAAGTTGGGTGGCCTTGGGCTTCGGAGTGCTAGGGAGCTCAATTCAGCTTTCCTTATGAAAGTTGCGTGGAACATTATTACTCGTCCTGAGGAGCTTTGGGTTAGAACTTTGAAGTCTAAATATCTTATACCCAATGGTGATGGGTTTATCCTTAAAAGCAATTCAGGTTTCTCGTCCCTTTGGAGAGGAGTTATGAAGGTGTGGAGTTTTACCCTCAACGGTATCCAATGGAGCATAAGAAATGGGAGAAAGACCAGGTTTTGGACTGACAGATGGTTGGATAGTGGAGAGCTGCTTACGAATTACGCCATCAATACTCAGGGAGTTGACTATTCTCTCTTAGTTTCTGATTTTGTGCTTCCTAATGGGACGTGGGATCTGAATAAATTGTCTAGCTGTTTGCATCATGAAGCTGTTTTGCAGGTCTTTGGCATGTCGCCTCCAAGTGAGCAGCTGGGCAACGATTCCTTTTGTGGGGCATGGAGCCGAATGGACGGTTTACAATCAAGTCTGCCTATCTGCTTATCAAGGATATCAATGGGGGTGGTGATAATTCTCTGTGGAAGAAGGTGTGGCAGTGGGAAGGGCCTGAAAAAATCAAGCAGTTTATGTGGCTCGTCTCTCACAGGAAACTTATGACTAATGAGGAACGTAGGAGACGGCATATTGGTACTGATGCTAGCTGTCCGGAGTGCAGGGATCTTTGTGAGGATTGCGAGCATGTGCTTAGACGATGCAGCTTGGCGCGGCAGGTCTGGGGGGCCCAGCTCCCCGGGGTGTTGGTTGGTGATCATAGAAACGCCAGCTTTGCAGACTGGTGGCGGGTGGGTATTAGCAACCCGGATTCGAGGCTCCAATTTGGGGTTATTGCCTGGCTCTTGTGGCGTAGAAGAAACAGGCTGGTGTTTCAGAATGAGAACACATCGGCTAGTGAGGTTTGTGGTCAGGTTAAGTTCTGGGTTCATTTCTACTCGTCGTGCTGGAAGGCCCTTCGGTTGAGTCGAGAAGCGCCGGGTTTAGCTCGGCAGGCTTAATTGATTGGGTGGCGGCCGGCTGAGGAGGAATGCTTTTCCTTGAACTCTGACGGCTCTCTCTACACGAATCCTAACAGAGCTGCTGCTGGCGGAGTCATTCGTGATGCTAATGGTAGATTTATCTCGGCTTTCTCTGCCAATCTGGGTACTTGTTCGATCATGAGAGCGGAGTTGAGGAGCATCATTGAAGGAACCAAGCTTGCTTGGGATATTGGTATTCGAAAGCTGAGGATTCAATCCGATTCGGAGGCGGCTGTTCGTCTTTTGACGAGCCCAGGGAATGATTACAATCAACACTCTTCCCTCATCTTGCAGTTCTCTGAGCTCTTGGCGCGTGAGTGGCATGTTACTATCCACCACATATACCGCAAAGCAAATTTTGCAGCGGATTATTTGGCCAATTTGGGTCATTCTCTTGATCTTGGCATCCATGTTTTAGATAGCCCTGATAGTTCCCTTCTGTATTGGCTTAATTTTGACTCTGTAGGTGCTTGCACCAATCGTTTTACGCATAATAATATCCTGTAAGGGTCTCCTTACTTTCCACCAAAAAAATAATATATTTAATGTTGAAGTACTTAATACATTAACATTTACTAATATGGAATAGAAAATAATAAAATTTTAACTTAAAAATTATGTAATGATTATGTAATGATGTGAAATTTTATAAAGAGGGTTCTATCCTATGTGTAAAAATCAAATTTATTATACCACCATTAAGATTACAGATTTCACCAGCTTAGTTAAATCTTCATTTTGGGATCTAAATTCCATACTTCAATTTAAACACAACATTTCTCAACCAAAAACTCTGAATTAGTCTTTTTTTTTTTGTGTGGTATTAGACTTATGGGAAACCCATAGTACTAATTGTTCCGCCCAAGAGAGTTGTGACGTACAATGAGGTTCAAACTTGGAGAGTTTGAGGAGTTCAGAGTTGTTCGCCTTACTCCTATGCTCTAGTGGATGTCCGGGAAGTACCTCACAGGGTGTACAGGAAGCAGTAGTAAGAGGACGAACAGTTAAGTATTTTATAGTGGGGGTAAGGTCGTGTGAGTGAGAGACAGAGAAGTACCTGGAGGTACCCATTAGGGGTTTTGGGTGATCGTCAACCTTGAGTGTACTAGCCGGAGCCTACAGCTCAGAGCGTATCTCTCTGTGTGTATGTGGTATTAATTGTTTGCTTGTGTTGGAGAGCTGAGCCCCATATTGATACTCTTCGGTCCCTGAGTTGGCGTGAGAGTCCCTTCTCTTGTAGGGGTTGGACTCCACATCTGACGTGAAAACCTAGGTGGCTAGGGTTTCCATCTTCCTATGGTGGGCCCGGAAGCTCGTGCGGCCCAAGTAGTTTACATGGAACCCTAGACGGCGGCTGGCCCTAGGGTTCGGGTCCACGGTATCTGTTCGTCGATGTGTACGCCGATTCGGAGACTCAAGCGTAACTCCTTCGTTACAGCTCCGATTGACACACCGTCAGGACCGGTGGAATCAGGACAGTGAGACGGACGTACTAGGACAGAATTCAGGGGCTGCTTTTAGGCAAAGGTGAGGGATTAGCTCGATAGGTAGTAACGTGAGGAATTAAAATTGGACTTGGTAATTAATAGGGATGCATGAATTGAAGAGTTGAAATGGTTAATTTATGATGTTGTGATTTATTGTTATATGCGATGATTGAGTTGACTGTTTGAATGTTTGGTTGACTTTTTTGACTGTATGGATGACTACGTGGTTAGAAATGAGAGTTTAATTCCTGCTTGTGCAATATATATATATTATTGGAATTGTAGAATGTTGGTTGCAGGAGGATGGCCCTGCCAATGTGGAGTCGTCCTATGAACGATGAACAGTGAGGGTGGCCCTAGACCTTGTGACATGATCACCGCTATTGATGTGACCCTACACAACTGCCCCAGTGCCAACCGGTACTCATACACCCCACCAGGGTCTCCAGCCAAGGGGCCTTACAAGAAGCGTGTAGGGCCAAGGAAAGCTCTCCAACACATCATGAAGCCAAGGGATGTGACTAAATATAGACTCAGACCACCACCAGCAGGTAGGGGAGCAAAAATGAAGGTGAGGCCACTCCAGGCCATGTTGCTGGACAAAGCCCCCGATCCGACCCTCGAGCCGGACTGAGGGCCAAACCTAAGGGCCCTACAAGGCCCTGGACCAATCCCCACGAGCCCTGGAGGAACTGACCACTCTTGGGATCCTCTAGAAGAATTCCTATAGTACAAGAAGCAAAGGACCCAAGAGTACCTGACCAACAAGGGAGGACACCTGAAGACAGGACTCGGAGCGAGCCCCGGACCGGGCCAAATGCAAGCACTAGGCCCTAGGCCAATTGCCACGAGCCTGGACCAACTCTAGCCCTTGAAGATCCTCTGAGGATATTTCTGAAGACTTGGCTTAGGCAGAATGCCAAAGGCCTGGCCATAAATGTAGATGGTCGAGACATGAGCCAGCCCCGGGCACCGGGAAAGGTGCCAGGCGCTACAAAAGGAGCACTTAGGGCCGAGCTGGCAAACGGCTCGGGCCTTTTGGGAAATTCCAGTTACTCTGGATAGTTGGAGACCTCAGGAATACAGACCAAAAAATGGCGTTGCAATCGGAGGAGGAACGAAGGAGGAGCCTCGTAGGGAAATGCTCATACACGATCTGGGTCCATGCATGCAATCCCACCGAGACAAGGATTCCCATCCGGGCCAGGAGAACAGGCTACCACGACCAGAAGACCCCGAACCCAAGTCCTTCTAGGACTAGGACATGATAAGGAGGCTTAATCCGAGTCAGAATTCCTGCCCGCCGGCCCAAGACCTGCCCGGTCGCCATAGATGCTGCCCAGATTTAGGGTTTTTGCCAGGTCACCCGGTTTTTGCCTATTTAGGCTGTTTCTTGCTTTCCAAGACATTCTCTTCCTATTTTGAGTTTCCCTTTTTAATTTTCCTTATTTAGTTAGCTTGTTTAGGTCGTTTTAATGTTTCGTAGTTAGGATTAGATTATTTTATTCCTAGTTAGGAAGTAGCTAAATAGGTGAGGAGAGCTTGTTCCCTCTCTATAAATAGAGGCCTTCGGCCACCCTTTGTTATTCAGACTTTAATAAATTAATAAAACCCTCTTTTCAGAACTTTGTTCTAAATCCCTTTGAGTATGTGCAAGAGCACGGCTTAGGATTTGGCTTATCATCAAGAGCATCCATCTCTTGGCGTGGCGCCCTCGACTTGATACTTCTGGTTCATAGCTCTCTATAGCTAGCGGGTCAAAGTCCTTATCCGCCCCGGTTCCGAAGGTTTCTCTCGTTGCTAGGATCATCAGCTTGTGGTGTTCAAGGGTCGTCTGCCCATGGTTGCAGCGGTTCACATCACCTATGTTTTTCTATTACAGGTGGGGTGGTCGGTAAGGCTAGCAGTCCGCCCGTATTAAGTGTCTGATGTGAATTGTGGGGTAGAATTATTACGTGGAATTGGTACATGGAATTGGTACATGGAATTGGCACATGAAATTAGTACATGGAATTGGCACATGGGATTGAGAAATGAAATTAGTTAATGGAATTGGTACATGGAATTGAGGAATGGAATTATAAAATGGAATTGGTACATGGAATTTAGAAATGGAATTAGGAAATGGAATTGGGAAGTGGAATTGGGACATGGAATTGTGAAATAGAATTAATTGAATGGAATTGTATTGTTGATTGTTGATATGTTTAATTGTTGTGGTTGTGTGAAACAGAATTGAAATGATAGAACCAGTAGAAGCCTGCATTGCCCCCTTATCTGCACTATGGTGCTAAGTGCCTCTCCAGGGGAGAGAGGTGTGGTCACGACTTCAAGGGAAAGGCGTGATTTTGTTTTGTGAGTCTTGTTTACGATTCCTTCAAGGGAGAGGAAGCGTCTTTGGGCCTCTTCAAGGGAGATAGGTGTGTTAGGCCGGCAGGGGTGGTGCAAGATAAACTCCTTGGCGCCTAATTAAATCACATAGATATGAAAACTGAACTTGATTGTGTGTGTGTGTGTATGTGAGTGAGTGTGGATGTCTGATATGAATTATCTGGCATTAACGTACTTACTAGATTGTGATGATACATGGATAGTGGACGTTGTAATATTATGTGATGATGATGTGATGTTTGTATGCACTTTATGACGTGTGATTTATATTGGATCAATTATGATTATTGGGTGATGTTGTTGGGTTGATGCATGATGGGAATAGGGTAGAGGAAAATGATTGATCACTTAGAACTATCTTACTAGGTTGTTAAAATAAACTAACAGAAATGATGGGTCCCATTGTTGTTGTCAATGTGGGAGTCTGGGATGCTCCCTAGGTAGTTTGGCGCATAGTTAAGCCCAGTGGGTTCGCTCAGTTTCATTAGGAAACTGATCCCATCCTAGTCTTTCTTTCTAGTTAGAAATAGTTGTTGAGCTGAGGTTGGAGCAGCAGTTGGAGCTTGGAGGTAGCAGATGGTTGGAGGATGGTGACCGGGGACGAGGACGTCATTTTGTGTATTTTCATTTCAGTTGACAGTTTGGGGAATTTTCAAATGTGTTTGGTTGTTAATGTTGTTTAAGAGATTTTGGTTGTTTGTGGTTTAAAAATGTATTTAAATGGGGATCCCCATCTTTTGTTTTAATGGTTATTTTTATCGGTTTTATTTCTTCTAGTTTCATCTTGGTTATTTTGGTTTGATTTATCACTAGTGATGCTCATAACCAATTCGACCACGGGTTTACCCGGGTCGATTCCGGATGGGTGTTACAAGGGTATCAGAGCCTAGTTTGTCTCTGCTGCATAGGTGAGCTGTTCATTCTATTAGATGATTAGCTACCCTCTAATGGAAGGGACAGAACATCAATGCAGTACTGAGGTTAAATTGCTTCGGGTACTATTGAACTATTAATTAAGTTTAGTAATAGCCACCCAACTATTTTTCTTGGCTCGGATACCACTAAACTCTTTTTAAAGGTTAGTCGTTACTGTTCCGTTTGTTTTTCTAACGGACCTGTCATAACGCCATTAGTATTTGCTGAGTGTACTCACATTTTGCTGACTGGACAAAATTAATGGATGACTTGTTTTATTTTAATTGAGATAAACTATCTTTTATCTTAATTGAGTAATAAGCCCTTTCAGTTTCCCTCATTCTCTTCTTTCCTCCAAACCACCTTTCAGAACACGCTACTAGAAAGTTTGAAGGGATTTTGATTTTCGCTCGTCAAGGAAGTGAAGAGATCACTATTATTAGGGTTGCGAAAGTAATAATCAAACGATCATCATCTTCGTCTCTACTTTGCATGAAGCTTTTGGTTGATCAATGTACTTGTTTGATTTCCTCAGTCGATTAACATCTTCATCTCTGTAGTATGATCTCTCTATTTCTTGTTCTCGCTGTCTTTTACTCTTCAAAGTTGTTGATCATCATCTCCATATGTACTTTGCATCAAGCTTTTGATTGATCAATGTAGGGGTGTTGACGAACCAAGCCGAGCCGAACTTCACTGTGCTCAAGCTTGTTTTGTTGCTTTTTAGACGAGCTCGAGCTGATCACGAGCGGCTTGGTTCATCAACAGCCCTAGATCAATGTACTTGTTTGATTTCCTCAATCAATTAGGGTTCCATCTTCATTCTCTCTGTCTCTCTGTCATTGTTTTCTCTTCTGATCTTTGTTCTCTTTGTTTCTTTGTCATTGTTTACTCTTTCTCTGTTTCTCTTTTGATTGATCGAAGTTGTTGCTCAACTGATCTGTCTCCATATACATTCTTTATTAGTCTGATTGATTGCATATTCTATGTACCTAATTTGTTATTATTGAACTTGGCAGTGGAAGAAATGGCACCAATGGGACCATTGCTGAGATGATTTATTCAGAGTAAACCTATTTATGGTTAGAAATCTTGAACATAGAGTTCACTTGATGAAGTTGAGCGTAATGCTTGTTTTGTTTACGATGGAAAACTGTTTGATTCATGCAGGACAATGTAAGAAGTTCACTATTGAGTTACATTACAGTGGTGAGGTGGAATACAGATTGGATTATGGATTTTACTATGTTGGTGGAGAAGTCAAGTTACGGGATTCGGTTGATCTTGAACATATGTCGTTGTTCGAGTTAGATAGTTTGCTTATTGATATGGAGTTTCTAGCAAACACAGGTCATACTAGCATGGACGAATTCAGGAAATGTAATGGGTATTCATACTACAAGAGGAAACATGAACTACCTTTGAGGGAAGGGCTTGTAGAGTTGGGAGAAGATCAAGATGTTTTGGACATGGAATTGGACGTATGTGGTAAGGAAAGCAATAGTGAAGTGTATCTAATTAAGAGGTGATGTGATCCAGGCCACCAAGCCCGGCTTGGACACGACTGATGCCGATCCGGCCCCAACACTGATGCCGGCCCGAGAGTACACCAGCCCTAGGCCTACACCAGCACCACCCCCGGAGCCTAGAAGAGCCCAAGCCCCGGAGCCAGAAGATGCACCTGGGAGGATGCTGATCCTCAGCCAGGCCCCAAAGCCAGCTCCTACGCCAGCCAGAGTCAGACTAATGACCCTCCAGGAGCTGATGCTGACGCCGAGCCCCGACCCGGACCCGGGCCGAGCCTAGCACCAAGGCTAGGCCCCAGATCGACTCCTACGAGCCCCAGAGCCCAACTAGACCTTAAAGAGACTCATGAGGCATCCTTGAAGACCCGGCCAAGACAGAAGCCAAAAGGACCGTACAGAACTGAAGAAGGCCGAGAGCTAAACCCGACACTCGAGCCGAGCCCGTGCCCGGATGCCACAGAGAAGCACTTTTGGCCCAGCCAACAATTGGCCCGTGCCTTTTGGAAACATCCAGCAGCCCTGGATAGCTTAAAGACTCAGGAGCACCCTCCAACAAACGGAGCTCAATTCGGAGGAGTATTGAAGAAGTTAGGGCTAAAGCAAGTCCTAGTGATGCATGGCCTAAGCATCACTAAATGGAGCCCGGATGCTGATCCGAGGAAGGCCAAGCAAGGAGCTGTGATCAGGCCACCACCTGAGCCTGATCCCAGAGGAGAGGATCAAAGAGAATCCAACCTTGGAGGCAGTGGCGGAGCCAGAAAATCGGTCAAGGGGGTTCTGAGTTCGTACAATAAAAAGAGTTAACTACATGATAAAAAAATTAACCCTAAACATAACAAAAAATAATATAATATTTAAGATTTGTATAACAAACAAATACTAATTTAACGCACACTATTTACAATGAACCACGATGCTGTTCATATTCTAAAAGAATGAAAACCTTGTCTAAATTAGCACACAAACCATGTTCAATATATGTCGTCAAAGTATTTTTAAACCACTCATCATTTATCCGGTTTCAAAGATTGGTCATTATTACATAATTTATTTATAATATTTGAGGTTATATTAGATATGTTTATATATAATATTTGAGGTTATATTAGATATGTTTATATATATATATATATATATTATATATATATATAATATATAAATTAATGAGATGTGATCTTACATACAAACCTTAGTGTTACTACTTTGAGGATAAAATGTTACATATGTGACATCTCATTTGGTACTACTTTTAGTCCTTTTTTCACTTCATTTTCCAAGCACAATCATACCTATTTAACATAGTTTCTAAACCTATAAATAGAGAAAGACATGGTCATTTAAATTCGTGCCATTGAAGAACAAGCATGTCTATCTTTAGACAGCTCGACTAAATCAAATTTCGGTCTTGCTTAAGAGACAGACTCTCTTTGCGACATCGCTTTATTTGGCTACCATGGTGTGTTAGCTCAACCACTCATAAACTATCGACAAAGAATATCCCTGGAATGATTTATAGTGGGAGTCAAACCCGAAATGCATATACCTTTGCCAGCATTTGACCAATTGCTAATTAACGACAGGAGACTATATTTTTAGCGAAAAAATTATATATATGCTTTCATTGAGAGTTGAACTCAAGACCTCCCGCTTACTAAACGGGTGCTCTAACCAACTGAGCTATGAAAGCCAACCACGTGAAGACTAATTCAATTGTTATTTTCTTTGCATCTATAAGTTGAAGCTTATAAATATTACCTATATACTATAAATAATATTCAACTAGAGCTGTTAATCGAGTGGGTTAGAGATGTTACAAGATGATTTTTACTCAGACGATTAAATCACTGTAAGAAAAAAGCAACCCGCTGTTAAATTAGGTCGTTTAACAGCAGATTGCATGCTGTCATTAGGAAATTGATGTTAGACTACCAGATTCTTGTAGTGGATTACATGTCAATAAGGCTGTATATATATATCAGAAAAGAAATCACTCGAATTGGAAGAATCACGAGTTGTTGAATGATCCGTAAAAATTACGTGTCATGTTAGTTCGGGTCGGGGCATCGAGAGAGATTTGAGATTCCGTAAGTAAGTGCTTTCTAAGAGAAGGGCTTGGCTTGGAAAAAGAAAATGAAATACGAACAACCGCGCTGGTCGTAATAGATCGACTCTTCTTTTACTATTTTTGCTATTGGATGAAGCCCATCCATCTTCGAGGAGAGATGATCTTCCTATGAGATTCCTTCTTTCTATAAGCAAGCTCCCTACGGCTGTCCAGTCCCTGGGCGGCTCGCCTATTGAAAGAAGTGAATCCGTAGTAACCACATAAATGGAAATAATGAAAACTCTGCCAAAGTCTGGCCTTGAGTTCTTGTCTGCTCTTGGTCTTAGAGAAGTTTAGATTTTGTATACGAGTTATCTACGTCTCGAAGGTTGGCAAAGAGCTCTTATGAAGTTTAGCTTGTTCAGCTAAGGCTATAATCAGGTCTCGCGAGCAGATGCCAAAGGCAGAAACTTCACTATATGCAAGCAAGATGTATTGGGGGTACAAAAAGAATCCCTTTTTCTCGATGGAAATGCCCAAACCAACATAGCTTGCTAGCTGAAGGAGCTGCCAGAGCCGAGGAAGCGAACCACCTTGACTTATTCGATTATCCTTCTTCACCGTTCGAAAATAAGTGGATTGGCGCGCCAACTAATGCCGCTTTTCGGACGAAGAAAGAAAGTCATAAGCAGCTGGTGTGGACACAAGAGAAGACGAAGGATGAAGAGAGGCTAAACCGTCTTTAGAGCTGGAGGGTGTGGTTTTGGTTGTGGTATCCTCATATCATATCAGTTGAAAGTCTCCCATGAACGGAACCATTATCACTGTAGTTGGTGGACTTGATATTGAGGAAGAATCGCTTGGACTTGGAAGCAAGCTACAGCTACCTTGAATCAATCAATGAATGAAAAGAAAGCGCTTACCGAGGTGCAGAGCGACCTCTCTTAGATATACGGTTTATGCCGGAAAGGTACGAAGTTGGACTAATTTGGAAACATTAGGCAATTTACTTTATACCTACGTGAGTGGGTCTGTCGTCCTCCTCATTATAGTTCTCCTAAAATCCCCTTAGGTGCACCCCCGATTGCAGGTCCCCCGCGGATAAGAGTACACTACTTCACCCCGGTTCTACCTCCTTCTGCAAGAGTGATCTATCTCGCACCCAATCTGGTTGAAGTAAACAAAGTTTCGGTTGAAAGAGGACCCTCTTTTTAGAATTCTCTTTATGTTCCGTACAGAAGACAAAAGCCAGCTGCTGAAAAGAGGCTACAGAGGCCGGTCTAAGGTACCTGAACCAAACGACCGCAGGACATAACGGAAGAAGTCTGGCCAACAAGAGGCTTTATTTGAGGAATTAGTCAGAGGTGAGTAGTAGGCTTTCTATGAAGAAAGGGTGCCTTAGTATGTCTGTATGCCTGTAATAGCGGCATTAGTTGGCAAATAGGCCTTTCCCTTCATCATCCTTTCTCTCCCGGTTGAAATACTTTTTAGATTCCCCATCAATCGCAGCAGCAATAGCTGGGTCAATCTACTCCCGCTGGTAAGCTATAGTAAAAGAATTAGGATTTCTCTTTCACCACCTACTCCCAGATCCGTAAATGCCACTGCCGGTGCCAATGCTTTCGGTCTACTCAAGCCTTTGTCTGGGTTGGCTCTTGGTGATAGGCAACCAGGGGAAGTCAAGTCAGGTCATCGACCGATCCTTTCAAAGATTAGCATCCCCCTCCCTAACAAGGCATTCAAACACAGAAAACATGCTGGGGATTCTATTCTGTTGATTAAGCCTCTTCTTAGACCATGTATTCTTCCTCCGATTCTGGACATGGAGATCCTATTTTGATTCACCTCTTCGAGGAAGAGATAGAATATCTGATTCAATTAGCTGGTTTTCGGTCTTAATCAAGATAGGTGGTCAGGGGCGTGTCGGAACGGGTCCCTGGGCCTTTTGGAGGTGGGTGCTACTGGCCTTTACTTTAAGTTTAAGGAGAGATGGGGACTTGAAGATGGGGTTGTGGAATGTAGATATCCCGGGAAGTAGGAAATCGGTCGAGCATATTCTTTCCTCTTGATCTCCATTTCTTCAATCTTACTGGTCAAGCGTTATTAGTCTAGTCTGGTTGTCATGACTTTGCGTCTGTGTCAGACACTTTATGAACTAACAGAGAACTCGTGGAGTAGATCCCGCATCCAACCAAGTCTTTGACCAGGGAATGAGAGAATTCCCACTACCGCTGGTAGGCCAGCCGGGCCGTGAGCGCGGTGGGAACGGACTTCCCAAAAAGCCAGCCCCGGGCCGGGGTCAGCATAAAATGAAGGGGACGGCCCTAACTAATGTTGTGTCGACATCCGACCATCCTTTCTTCTTTCCATTCCAAAAAGGAATGGGTAGTAAAAAAAAGAATTTTTTTGTTTCGTGGAATGATGAAGGAAGACCATGCCATTAGAGGAAGGGTGGTTTGCTGCTCTTCAAGTTAGAGAAGGACTTACACCATCCGGGGACCAAGGCTGCGTAGCCTATGCGAAGCAAGCCCGATGGAATGAACGAAATACGAACAGTTAACATAATATAGTCATAGATCTTAGGTTGTAACTTGATCATGAGCGAATTTTTTGATGTTGCACCCACGAAGTATGGAAAGTGCCAAACATTGGGAACTACCCGGGGAGGAGTTAGGAACAGGAACAAGGAGAAGCGAGAACCACTTAAATAGAGGAATCGATTGTATTTCGTCCTTTGTTCCTACTTCTTTACTCTCTATTACCCCGGCAGCAGGCACAGAGTTAGCCAGCCGATGCTTATTCCCCAGCAGAACGAACGGTCCATGGCTGAATGGTCCCCCCCCTCGGAAAAGAAGCGAGCATGAGGTTAGAAGACTCGAACAAAGTGAGAGGCAAGAAGTAGACCTTTGTATTCTGGTTGTTCCTAGGTCATCTCGCAATTACTCCATTGAGAGTAAGATCTGTTCGATATGTAAGTGGTCTAGTCACTACCTGTAAGGCAAGCCCCACATACCCAGACTGAGCATATCCAAGAAAGAAACCTGTGGTTTCCTTGGGCACAATTTTTCTCTTAACTGCGCAGCCTGAGGGAAAGTGCCCAAAAGATCCATTCCCCATTGAGAAAAGGGCCAAGGAGGGCCTAAAAAAAAGCAGACAGTATCGAAAAGAAAGGTTACCACTGCAAGGATCCCCCGTGGAATGAAAAGTTTACTTTACAGGGGGTAGAGTTGATCACATTTTTTTTTCAAACGAGAATGGCCGGATGCCCTTGATCAGGAAGTCGAACATATGCCCGTATAGGTCAAATACAATACGTCGATCATACTAAAATACAGGACGGACTAGAAGCTAAGCAGTCCTTGATTGGGAGATTTCATCCCTGTCTCACTCATTTTACTTCCTATCAATTTCTGTTCTTCTTTCTCGATAAAACGCTCTTTCAGTCCTTGTTGATGCGGTCTCTTCCTCTTGCTAAGTCTAGCACTCTCAGAAAGTGTTTCTGGCTCGTTAGTTAGTTAGACTTAGGGCAAGTTCCACTGCCTAATTGTTATATCTTTTTTACTTATGACTGCGACTTGGTATTTCCATTGGTGTGATTTAGTCGGGGTTGTATTTGGAATTGAAGCAGGGCCTCAACCCAAAAGAAAAGGCCAGCAAACTACTGCGTTCCTCAGAAGCCCATCTCTCTCCATCTCTTTTCTTTGCTTGTAGGAACGAGTAAGCTTAGTTAGGGTACGAGGCAGGGGCTTGTCTATCGAATACTCTCTAGTTTTGTTTATGGAGTAGTTCTCTATTCTCTTTTTCTCGATCGTGCAGGAATCCCCACCTCTATATAAACTATTTGATCCAATCATTACCATTCCCAGCTTCCCTTCCTTTTTTTCCCGCCGGTGACTTTCTCAGGGCGTAGCAGGAGGACGCGGTGGGAAGGAAGCAGCCCTAGCCTCTGTCCGGCCGATCATTCCGCTGGCATCTTGCGATTGTGAGGAAAATGAATGCCTCTCACACAGATGGACAGCAGGGAAAGCCTTCTAAGGCGGACTCTTCTAGCTTTTTAAAAGTATCAATTAGGTCAGCAGACCTTTTTATTTCTAACTTTTTTTGGTGCTTTTGGGCTAAAAAGCCCTCAAAATCGCCAAAAACCTGCGTATCTAACTAATAGACTGAGACTCGGCCTTTAGACTATCAGTTCCGTCCTTTTCTTGTCCTGTTACCGGATTCCGTTGTAGGCTTAGTGTATATCGGTGGAATGTGGATTGGTGTCTGGCTTTTACCCGTTCTTTCCCAACTAAAATAGAAAAGGTATTTTCAACTCGAGATGTCGATTCGTTTTCCGCCCCCAATGAGATGGGGAATTTGTAACCCCCTATTTAGACTTTTGCGCCTTTCCTCTTTCTGAATCGAGGCCCGGCTCGTTGTTACTTTTGAGCTGCCTTTTCGCCTAAGGCTTTCGGACAAGACTACTTGCTCTAGTTGGTTAGTAACTATCTTTGTGGCATCGATTGTACAAGTTCGTGAAGAGGGCTGGACGAGTGGAATGGGGGAAAGCGGCTCGATCGACAAAAAAGAAGAGTAGCCGTTATTTATTTATAATTGAAGAAAAGCGAATTCTTGAAAGAAAGAAAATAGAGCACAAGCTAAGCCAATCCTCCAATCGAGCAGTCTAGCCAACCGTTGCTTGCGTTCAAGCCGGATCCAACTGATCCAAGCCGGAAGAATACGCGTATCCGGTAAAAATCTTGGCTAATTGGCCGTTTTACTTTATCCATTACTCGGCCTCAGCTGAACCCATTAAGTACGCATAAGAATATAGAAAGTACATAAAACACCTTGCCCCTTCAACACGTACTCAAAATGACCCAGTCAACGTTTTTGCAATCCGAGAATTTTTTGATCGAGGCCAGCCACCTCGGAATCTCTTGAATTGGCATACGCTGAAGTCGAATCGGTATCTGAGGAACATAGCCTTGAGCAGCCGGGCGTCTTACCCCTGAGAAAAAAAATACTCGGTGAAAGCGGAGCTTTTGGAACAGCTCGCAAAATTCAACCACTTCACCTACTTTATTGCCCCCAACCGTTTCTCGTACCTCTATTGAAACAGAATGGTTTCATGTTCTTTCATTGATTGGTTATTTCTCTCCGTTCGATCCCCCATCCAGGATTCGAAGAAGCGCCATATGAGGACTTCTTTATTAAATATAATATGTTTCGAGGTAGGCTACTACCTTGCTCGTTCTAAGTCGTTAACGAACGGAAAGAAATAAGTCCAAATACAGACGCTAACCAACTGAGAGATTTATTAATTCCTTCGCTTGTTATTCATCAGACAAGACCCGACTCCCGCTTCACTAATTGGAAGAAAAAGGAATGACTTAAAAAAAAGACAGATAGATGCCGAGAGAAAGTGTTTGACTTCTTTATTTTATTGCGTTGCGAAGTAGGCTCGCAGGTAAAGGATCAGGCCTAGGCCTAACTCTAATGTAAAGGGTACTGGCCTTTTTTTTTGAATCGTAACTTTCACTTCTGAAACCCAAGAAAGAGTTACCTTTGCCCTTTGTCTTTGTCATCAGCGAAGGTAGCTCTCTAAAAAGTACTCTTTTTTGATGCTTCAGCTTGAGAATGAGAATCGATGGAATCATTTCTTCCGAATAGGTCGGGTTCGGCCAGGAACGAAGAGAGCTCACTCCACATAAAACAAGCACTTCTATGATATTGGTAGGCGGCAGAAGGAGGAGGGAGCCAGGGGAAACCGGACAAGGCACCTCCAAAAAAAAACTTGAATCCGACCTAAGTCAGAGGGCCTTTGATCAATTAGAGCTTACGTAATTCGGCAGCTGCCTTCCCCGGAGTTCCATCTGGAGCTGGTGGGAAGACAGGGGGAGCAGTGATACTGGGAGAACACCATTCAAAGCCCTAGGGTACCCGCACTCAGAAATGGAATAAGAGTTGAGGGCTAGCAAATGGAGTCCTGAACTGGCTGCTGCTTGTGAAGTATGGAAGGAGATTCAATTTGAATACTCAGAATAGCTAGTTTTGAAGCCGGTGGGGGATTTTTCTAAAATCAAGTGAAAATGCAATGGAATTTTGAATGTTTGGTCTGGATTCGGGCTGGTTCTGAACGCCATCTACTGTGGACTACTGAGATGCCTTTCCTGGACTTGTGAAACTACCTTTTGGGGCTAGGTCTTCTTCTCTCTGTCCTTCCTTTTCTTCTTCGAAAGCAGCTTCTTTCTCTGCCAAATTCAAGAGTCAAAGTCAAGCGGAGTATTCACAGAAGAAGAACCGTACCGGCCCCGCTCTCAACATTACCTGTCGACTCCGGTCTACCGGGAGCAAAGAGCTCACCTAATTTAGATAATTCACTCCCTGGATGTAAGTCCAGTCAGTCAGTAGCAGTAGAATAGTCTGATTTCCTTGCGAAGGAAGCCCTCTCGGAAAGCCCCCTCCCTTTGCTTCCCGGCTAGGTGAACCTAGGTCAGATGCTTCCGCGTCATTTCCGGAAATGGAGCCAGGAGCGGGAACCTTGAATGGAACCTTTCTTCTGCCCGCGCCACTTCTTTCGCTGACCCTATCCACCTCCATTGCGGAATATCAGGCCCACTCTCCGTTCACACGGTTCTCAAAGCAGAGGAGGAAGGGTGTAAGAAGGTACCACGAGCCCTCTGTCCCGTCAAATACCCGACTTTCCCCTTTTTTTAGGAATTCTTCATATCCAACCAAGGTAGGGGCAGCTTACCACAAGGACCCCACCCCATACGACTACTTGGGGGGGCTGTTCGCCTTTTGAATCAAAGTAAGTAGTAGGGGCTTCATAGCTACTTTGCATTCTAAAGGAAACCGAAGAACATGTATCATGTCAATAGGAGCCCTACTTCCCCCTTTGCGACCTCATCACGTCAATTCAAGCGCAAACCCGATTTTGTGGAAGGGAAGGCTGACCCTACCTATAATATAAGGATGTTTGCTGATTAGCGAGAAGACACTGGCAGGAAGGTCTTGAAGCTCAACAAAGTAAAAGCCCACTCCTCGTTTTGAGACATTATGGCTTTGGGGTCGACCCCGGTAACAAAGAAGGAATCCATAAAAACTTGGGATCCGACACCATGATAAAATACTACCCTCATGATTAGACCATAACAGATGTGGCGTAGCGGCTGAATGAAGCTTCAAGCGTAGTTCTTTGGCTTTTCCTATACCCTGGGATTATATTCCGCGCCGAGGCTTTGTGCTTGTGGGCTAGGGTGAATATTGCAGACCAGCGGATCTGGAAGGGAGAACTCCGATTTAAGATCGGACGATTTTCAACAGACAAGATCAGATCGCTTCTCCTTGTTCCTGTTCCTAACTCCTCCCCGGGTAGTTCCCAATGTTTGGCACTTTCCATACTTCGTGGGTGCAACATCAAAAAATTCGCTCATGATCAAGTTACAACGAGAAGAAGGAAATGAAGAACGGGAACGAAACGAAATAAGGCCTTTCTAGCTCTAGTTTCGGTTCTCAGGGGCACGGTTCACTTGGTGGAACAAGAGAAACGGTAGCCAGGCTATCTATCTGGGAACGGTTCCGCGGGAATGGTTTGCGTGTCTCCGCCTTACTTACTTATGGTTTTCTTGGCTCTAAAACCGATGGGACTTGGCCGGAAAGTGTTCTTGCCTCTATCATTAGCTCGGGTAGTCCCCGTTTCTGGTGTTTTAGTCACCTTTCAATGGCTCCCTTAATTATATGCTAGGAAAATCCCTCTTTCGTAATGGGAAGCGGGCTAGTCCCCGAAAATGCCAACCTAAGATCTATGACTATATTATGTTAACTGTTCGTATTTCGTTCATTCCATCGGTATGCTCCCAGGTACCTGTAATTGTGATCCGCCAAAAAATCTTACTTTTCTTTCAAGCAACCGAGTGTCTTTCCCCAGAGGAAATTAAAAAGCGCCTCCCGAGACTCTTTCATAGAATTCCAACAATTTCTCCCGCTCTTCAAAAGCCCACAGGAACGGAGTTGATGCTCCCACATCCATAGCATGAGTAGTTAAAGCAAGGTCCCGTGTGCCATCATATTTTTCAACCTCCGGCATTTTTCACTTTTCTGGGATCACCACATCCGGTATTAGCCACATGGCTGCTGCGCCGGGAGTAAGAACATTTGCTGATTCCAGGGCTTTAAGCCTGGCTTCCGTCCTATTCGATTCTCAAGAGCGCATTCTGCCTGAAAAACTGCGTATTCTCTAAGAGTAAGAGCGGATTCAATAGCATTAACAGGGGACTTTGCTACTCTTACTTAAATACGGAGACAGGGACTTTAGCCTTGACCTTTCTTTCAGACACGGGGTCTTTTTTACCATAAATCTAGAGTGAAGGACTCGTCAGACTATTACTTCACTTAGTGTTAGTAGCGGGAATGGAGAGGCAGTCTGTGGTTGTGGTGAATTGGAGACAGGACTTCGCATAGTGAGGAAATGGTAGCGTGCAGGCAGAAAGCCAGATATAGTAAGAGGCGGTGGTAGATGATCCCTCGGTAATTACATTCGTAACTTAATATTATGTTCACGCGGTGATTAAAAAAGTACTACCCTGTACGTTTGGCTTCCGCCCACTGTTCATCCGCTTTCCACTTGTCGTTTGTTTGGATGAGACCAGATTCTTTATCTGCCCCTAAACCAACCCGGGAATGATACCTCTGCTCGACGAGGAGCGCCTGGGTGCATCTCTGTGGTGCTCTGCTTATCGATGTGAAAGGGTGTCAGGTCCGAGCAGAGGTTCCTTCCATCTCGCAGATAGCCGCCCCGCGTGGCTAAAAGTAAGCCAAAAGAGCTCAAACTTTTTTTTAGTTCCACTGAGAGACTCGAATCTTATAAAAGACGCCACTCTACGGGTCGAGTCCTTGCGAGTTCATCCCAAACGATCCGTTTGCCAGAATCGAGGGGTCTTTCTGTGGAAACCTCCACGAACAATCGTCGTTTTTTGATGGTTTTTTCCGCTATCCTCACGAGGCTTGGGCTTTTCCAGGGCCTAAAGCCAGACCTGGTCATAGCTGATAGGGACATGGTGCCCACCAGGTCTCAACTTGAGAGTATGGAGATGAAGAGAAACGAGACCTTAACGGGGGTATGCCCAAAGGTGGAGGACTTTGGCAGCTCAGGTGGCTCCGCCTCCAACTGAAAAGGAGATGATTGACCTCTTTCTCAATGCGCTACCTGACTACAGTCGGTTGATGTAGAAAGTCCTCCATTATGGAATGGTTCTCAGCAGCACGTGATTACTTGCTTATTCGTTTACCTGGCCTGATCTTTCATTCCGTTGGGGACACCTGTCCTATCGCTATAAAGAATAAGGGATCGACTAGATCATCAACCCCATGCCGCTTGAAGGGTGACAACAGGAGATACTATTACCTTAACATGAAACTTAGTCCGACAGGAACGAAGTCTCGACTGAAAGGTACGTAGTCGCTCTTTCGAAGTGGCCTATCCCACCTAGATATAGCTCGACCGCGAAGGAAGAAAGCTACTCGACCAAAGCAAGAGAAGGAGGAGACTTTCCCGCAGTTGGCTCAAAGGGCTACAGTTGGCTTCATCCCAAAAAGTTCTAGAAACGGAGTTGGAGACTCTCTTCTGAAAGCTTACCTTGATGAAAACCACAGGTCCAGGCATCTTCCATTCATATCGATTTGGGTTTTTCCGCACCATATTTTGATCTGCCTCTTCTTCGATCTGGAATTCCCAGCAAATCCTTTACTCCTCGAATACAATGGGATTTCACACCTGGCGAATCTGGACAGTAGATGGGTTTCGGCTATGAAAGATGAGTATACCGCTCTTCTGCAGAATAAGACTTGGTATTGAGTGCCATATGAACGCTCTATGAACGTTGTTGGATGTCGCTGGGTTAAGCGCACTGGTTCACGCATTCATTACGGGCTGATTCGTCTTACCTCTATAAATAAATGGCCGGCATGACATCCAAGAGTGCCATCTGCTGTTTCAAGGCCGGGAATGCGCTTTGCCTTTCAAAGGCCAACGCCAACCGCTCCAACGTTATCATCAGAAACCTCGAGGCCGATTTAGCTTTTTTACCGGCACGAATGCCCGAAGATGGAATAATTGGCTTTGCCAACATAAAGTTATTAGTTATTTCTATAATTGGCGGATCCGAGAACAGAAGGCAATGAATATGGTCTTTCTTTTGCAAAGATCTTAGGCTACCTTTCCAGTTGAACATAAATGTCAGATGAATTCCGTGAGAGATGACGGCAGAAGATCCCATCCCTAAAAAAGTATAATCAGAGGGCTATCGCAGGCGAGGCGAAGACCCTTGGGTAGACGATCTATCCAGGGTACATACCTCTCTTAAGAGCATCGGGAGATTGTCTTTTATAGCACCCACATGTAATGGCCTACTGGCTGGGCTCTTATTCAGGGCAAACTGTATCGAATACAATTTTTTTTCTTGACACTCTCACGTGGGCAGGAGCGAAAGTAACTCGAACGAATGTGTCCCTCTGAACCCTATGAGTTTTGGCTGGTACAACCACTCTATTGTCCACGTAGCACTTCGGCTATTCAATCATAGAATTGATTCCGATCAAGCTGAAAAAGCCCTATATTATTGCAGCTAGCTTCGCTCCTATCCCTTCGGTCGAGCCTTCCTCTTTTCGGCGTGAGAGGCGGCTCGCAATGGATGGCAGAGGGTCCGTAGTACCCATAGCACTGGAGTCCTCGGGGAGTGGCGAGCAGCACGGAACTTTAATTAATCAAATGGCATAAGGGTGCTTTCCTTTGTTAGAAATCCACAGACAACATACTGGAACTTCCAAACCAAAGAAACGGCAGAGGGTCTTGGTCTGTGTTGGTGATATCATGAGCTTAGCTAGGCAGAGGTCCCAGCGCTGGCTTGGCTTCAAAGTGGAAAGTAGGGCAAGGCTTTTAGCTCCTTTCGCTCCGTGCCGATTAGTCACTCTGATCGCTCATCCATGAGCTAGCGACTATAAGGAAGAGTTTCAGGCTCAAGGCATAGTAAAAAAAGGCAATTGCCTTTTCATTTAGTGCTCACTCGTGCAGAACGGAAGACGAAGCACGCGAAGGGCACGACCTTCCAAAACCAAAATTCTTTGTTTTGTGTCCGAGAGGAAAGAAGTAGCTCAACCGAAGGGAGAGGAAATTACCTTTTTTGAAAGTTCTACGTAATGAGATGTGGCCCGCCTTACTAGGTCCCAGAATGAATCTGCTTTGGAACCAGCCTTGTATTAGTCTTAGTATTTTCAATTTCAATTTAAAAGAATAGGCGGTCAAGTGTACCATTCCTTTTTGTCCACGAAGCGACCTTCTGAGATTGGGTGTAAGTCTCCAAAGCTTTTTCTGGAGACCTCCTATAAGCGCAGGGACCTTTTCTTTTCTAGAGGTGATGTTAGCAAATGAACCCCTTCTCGGGACATGAATCCTTTGCTTTGCTCTTAGAAAGAGAGTCAACCAGGCAGGGACCTTTTCTTTTCTAGAGGTGATGTTAGCAAATGAACCCCTTCTCGGGACATGAATCCTTTGCTTTGCTCTTAGAAAGAGAGTCAACCAGTTAATTAACTTCGCTAGCACCGTCTACTCTCACAGCGGATAGGGATTCAGTTCGTTGGGCTAACTCGGCTTTACGCGTTGTCGTCTAAATCCTCTTCTCCGTCGCTCTCGCAGCGGGTTTGGAGTTTAAGCAGGAACTGGCCCAACCAAGCTTTGCACCTTTTGTTGGGGACAAGTAATCCCTTTGCTTTGTAGCTCGCTAAATCGCTTGTTCGCTGGATGCTCTAACACTCCTTTTTTTCCCGGAGGAAAATATCGTACTAAACAGTATAGCTTTTTTTTTCCTTATCAGTTGAGTCGCGGGGACATATTTATTAAGGAACTAGTGGGTTAGAGTGGTACTCCTAGTCCCTTAACTTATTCCTGAAACAGAGGCTGATAGTAAGAGGTATTCGGACAGATAACGAAGAGTTAGGCGGGACCACTCGAGATGCACCGAGTGATTGGGAAGGTTGTCATACCGTTGAAAGAGGGTGAAACTTCAAAGTAAAGTCATACTCATTTTGATAGTAATTGAGGTTACACAAAATCGGAGCCATTCAAGGGTGTTCTTCATCGGGCTCACTTGGAAGGAGCGATATGACGCGAGTTTTCCGTGAGTGAATGGTCTCATCCAGTCCGCGAGTCAATCACGTACAAGTTGCCCGAAAAAGGGAATCCATACTGTCCTAAGCCGGACACCCTTGAATGGCTGATCCATATCCAACTTATCATCCCGGCACGCACTCTTATCGGCTAAGCCGAACGAATGGGGGTCAAAAAAGCTAATTTAACTGATGCCCTTGCCCCTAACTCCAAAACATGAATCAAGACTGGAAGCCGGAATAGCCGTTTCCCTTCAATCCGTGGAATGAAAAGTTTACTTTACAGGGGGTAGAGTTGATCACATTTTTTTTTTCAAACGAGAATGGCCGTTCCTAAGCCCAAACAAAGGTGGGAAAGTAAGGAGTTTGACTCAAGTGACGATGAACCTAACAGCCAAGGAGCTCATTGAGCCGGTACCCATGAAGATACGTCCCTTCTTTTTCATATCTGCTGTTGTATATAAGCTCTCTTTTTCCGCCGGACCACACTCTTGACCCCCAATCGAGCTACGAGCACGAGTAGGTAGGCGATCATAGGCCCTCAGATAATGATTGTGTCAGGTCCATGGCTGAATGGTCCCCCCCCCCCCCTCGGAAAAGAAGCGAGCATGAGGTTAGAAGACTCGAACAAAGTGAGAGGCAAGAAGTAGACCTTTGGGAGAGGCAAGAATTCGACCGATCCATAATAGAGGGGCCCCACCTAAATGTTTGGGAAAGAAAAGTAGAAGCTACTAAAGGGGAAGCAGCTTTTAGGCAACTACCTATGGAGAAGAATATTTGTCGTTCAAAGAGGGGCAGTAGACTTGACTTGACACCTTCCTAATCCTGATTGCAGGTCTAGGCGAAGAAAGAATCTTTTTTCTTGTTTTCGTTGGCATGCGATTATCATATTTCATTTCTTGTTATCGCCTTATCGGCAGAAAAAAAAGTAGATAGTCCTTTGTGGCTCCGGTGGCAACTAGATCAACGCGTTATTGTTTCATATAAATATCCTATCGAAGTTCACTATGAATCTTTGGGTACTTATTATGAACACTTAATGTTGGGGCAAAGAGTTAGATCCTTTTTTCAAGCGATTCGCCCACTACGACTAGTATAGAATAAGATCTATTAATACACTGGGCTACCCATGGCCCATTATTACTCCTAATTCCAGCTTGGAATCCTCGATGTCCCAGCGGATTATTTTCCTGGAAAAGGAAAACTCACCCTTTTTACTTGATAACGAAAAAGGGGAGTACTGGAGGGAGATCAAGAATCGGCTGAGGAACTCTTCGTCGCTAGAAATGTTAGAAAAAGTGAACGAAAAGAGTAATAAGAAGTGAAAAGGACAAAACCAACGACAGAAAAGGAAGACCGATTGGCGATTCCTCGAGTAGCCTCCTCCACGAAATTCGTCCCAGCCGACGTTTTTATTTACATAAACTTGCCTCCGGAAAGCCGCTTCTAAATGGCGAAAGAGGATAAGTTGCTTAGTCGTGAACCTGCACTACAGAATGCAAGAATCGAAGGGGCATGTGTGTATGGTGGAAGGGGGACCCTTTGTGTTTCAGCGGGACCTGTTCTTCCCTATGAAAGCGAAAGCATAACCTCATCGGCATCGGAGGATTCATTCGGGGTCAGGGTGCGAAGCTCTTGTCCTTGCCTTAAAGAAAGTGGCGAACTACAAGCTTCCCTGGGGACTCTCTCTTTAGCTGGGTCTTGAAGACGGTAAGACAACTGGAGCTCAGTCCTGGTCTGCTTTTTTACCCGGGATGGACACCTGTCTGGCCCGCACCTACATGGACTGAAAATTGACTTCTGATCGTAACTTTTTAAACCCGGTTCCTCACGCTGCCCATGAGTACGTCCGGGGTCTTGTTCGTTGCCTCACCCTCCGTCATTCATGTTGTACATGATCTTACACCGAAGCTCTTGTCCTTGCCTTAAAGAAAGTGGCGAACGCTACAAGCAAAAAGAAATAAAGCACCCAAGCTTGCTTCTTTCCTTATTCCCTCAGGTTCAGCAGATCCAGCTCTAGCCCGCTTTTTTCACTCTTAAATAGATATTCCTACCGCGCGCTAACTCCTCCCCGCTGGCTGTATGGGCGGGTTGTCCCTCGATGCTGCGTTCTGTTAGGCGTAGCAATAGAAGCCCGCTCATGCTGCTTCGGCGGCGCTTTTTCGCCTTCTCTTCGCTCCGGACAGGAGCGCGATGAGTAAGACTAGGAATTTGAACTAAGCCGAATCTCTTTCAAGCGCTTTCACATAAGAAAGTGGAGGAGGTGCTACTTATTGACAAACTTTGGTCTATATACGCCCGGCTCAGAGAATCACTGGCGCCTGCGGCGCCCTTCGTTTCGCCAACAAAACTAAGAAGGCATCCTTGACGATTTCCCCCTTACTATTAATGCTAATCCATTACATTACTTCTAGCTCGAAGTTAGCTGCTTGGCATGAGTAGCTTGGCTTGCTCATGTGGGATTTTCGTTGCAATCATTTTTCCTTTCCTACACGTATATCTCAATCGGACAAGTTCACGTTTTCTCGGTCTTTTTGGATGCAACCCGAATTCCGGAGAATGAAATTCAAACATGTCTTTCAACGAAGATCATGGAATCATAACAGCACCGAAAGCTCCGAACTACTTCCGCTTGAGGTTGGTCGTAGATGAACCCAATAGATTTACTATGCAGCGCGGAATTTACTTTCTCGTCCAGTGGATTTGATCTATAGTTAGGGGGCAATACATACCAAAAGGTTCGAAGAAGGAACGCACATAAGAGTCTATAATCAACCCACCCGCAAAAGCCCATACCTATAAAATCAAAGACATAGTCTATATATACGACTTATTCCCAGCCCTACTGGAGGAACTACAACTCGTGAGACAATGCCACTAGTAATAGACTGAGACTCAGTCGAAAGATAGGAGCCAGTGAAGATGGGAAAGGAAAGTCTAAAGTAGAGCGTGAAGCTGGCTTTCGTCTCGGTAGGTGTATTATTCTACATTTTCCCAAAAGAACATTCATTAATTTCTTTCTTCCCCGTCGACCACGACGACTGAAACGACCGCTGAGCACAGCGGATTACCTCAGTAGCCTCAAGCTTGCTTCAAACACAAACTTATTTCTGCGATACCATACAGCCCAAGCCAACATCACCCACAAGATTCAACAAAGTTTGAACCAAGACTTGAGAGTCTGATTCAATCCAAACAGTTCCCATCTTTGGTGCGTTAATCGGAAGTAAGGAGTTTGACTCAAGTGACGATGAACAAAGAAAAAAAAAAGAGGGGATAGACAGACGGCAGAAAGCAATCCCTTCCAACCAGCTAACCGACGGAGTTGAACACTGACTTCGGCCAGGTTCTTTTATCAATCTCCTGGCCCTTGCTTAACTCCTTGCTCCGTAAACTTTGCTGAGATCTTGCTACCTTTCCCTCTCCTGCACCTGGGACTCTATTTACTGCGCTTTGATTTGCCGATGATGATTTAGCCAAGTGCTTTGCTGCCACTTCTGAAGCTAGAGACCTAACCGTCTTACGACTGCCTCATAGGTGCCGATTGGGCTGCTGTAATTACATTTAGTCTCTTCAAGCCCTCTTTCCTCGGTTCAATGCTCAAACCTGCTCGGAAAGCAAGAGGTTTAGTTTCGAGCCCGGGTCGACCCAGTCCCACGAGGTTTACGTCCAATTGGAAGTGAAGTAATGCTTTCCTTAGCTGCCTATGCAAGCAATTCTGATCCTTTCAATAGAAAAGTAGACGCAACCGCTGAGATAGAAGGAAGATCCATGTCACACTAGGAAGAAGCCGCCACTAACTGGAGAAAGGAGCGGCTCCAAGCCCAGGGGCTTCAAATCAACGTAAAACGCGGGAGAAGTGGCAGCAGTAAGCCAACTACATTATCTCATTAGCGAAGAAAGAGTACATGACTACACAGTGCCAGGCGAGGCAAGGGGCTCTCCATCTCTAGGAAGATTGTGTCCAGGATCTGGTAATCTAAGCCTTGCTTTAGGTCCATTTGCTTGAGAGCTTCCATGCCCGGAGTTTATCTGGGCACAGGGGGCGTTGCTCCGACCTGAGCTATGCAACAACGGGATCCCCCTTGATCCTTGCCGGATGTGCTTGACGGTCCCCCATAATAGACTCACTTGGGGACTTCTTACTCCAGCTGTTCCGAGAGTTTCCGGTCGAGCGTATTCTTTCCTGCGAAAGCTACTTGTATTTCCACAAGTGGCTGGGGAATAACGATGTAACAGCTGGAATCTTGCCCCGTACTATGCCATGGCGTGCCACGAGTGGTAAAGACATTCTATCTATTGTTAAGGAGACTCTTTCTCGTTAGTAACGAATTCCCTCGCTTGATTGGAAATGACTGCAACGGAGCTCGCCACCATGGAAAAGATAACTGACGAGCTCAATCTCTAAGTGTGAAATTGTAAGTTTCCTCCTCTTTATGCGCCTGACATGGAAGTGGAGAAGGGACAGACCTTCCGCGTCTAGTCGAAAAGAGCGGAACGGGACTAGCCTTATAGGGTCCCCGGGACTTCTCAACTCATATCGGAGCAAGGAAGAAAGCAACCTACTGAGATTAGAAATAAAGCTTGAAAAGGGGTTGGGGGATATTAAAGCGGGTTGCATTCAATTCTTATTATTTAATACCGAACTAACGAGCGTAATGAGCTCAGAAGCTAGCATTCCTTGAGGAATCCTGCAGCAAGGACTTTTAAATCGTGCTTTTGGCAATAAGCGCTCTTAGCCTATCCGTAGCAAGTCCGTAAAGGCTTCGTAAGAAGATGCCCCTCTGGTTTAAGTAAAGTCACCGGATCAAGCACCTGGTAATAGCGTCTAAGATTCGAGCGAGAGCCCAAACGGGGGAGGCGATAACAGGATCTGTTGGTAGTTTGCTCTTGCTAGAGAAGGTATACGCGGATTCGGGTCAACATTTAGCAACTTCAAACAACCCAATCAAATTAAACTTAGATCATGCTCCAATATTGATCATTTTTTCAGTCTATAAATCATGCCTAACACATAAGATATTTCAGATCACATCCAACCAAATATTTTACAGACTTTCAAGCAAATATATTCTCAGCCGTTGCTTTCATTATTCAAAGCAATCTGGACCCCCTAGGATCTTAGGGTTTATCGATCGATTTTGCTTCAGATACAGCTGAGCATTCAAACCCTGAATTTTGCATGAAATGACTTTAATGAAGATTTGGACCACTATACTATATATCTAGCATGATAGTACCACATATTTCTTTGTACTATGTCTAGATTGGTACGATTTTGTCACGGTTTTATTTCATTTATGATGGGCCAAGCAATGACCCAACATTGAGATGTCACGGGCCGAGTTCAGACACATGAGTTTCATCAAGAAATCATGATCCTTGAGGACTTGACGGTCATGATCTTGCTGTACAGGGATCTCACCAATCTATTTCTGACACATGACAATGCGCACGACTGTGATCATGAGGTGTTACAAACAAAATGGTCACTACAATATTATATAAGAGAATATGAGCACGGCTTCTATCCGAACTCCATAAACAAGTGCTTGGATGAGTCAAGGCAGTGACAATAGTCAATTAACTATTGGCTAAAATACCTAACAAGGAAGCCATGAACAAGGACAATAATTAAGATGATCAGATTTGTTCTTTAAATGTACCTCAGATGCACATGATAAACTATGTAACCCAGCAAATGATCCACACCAAACCACTAATGAGGGTCGGCGACAAATGAAATGATATACACAGCGACCGCCAAAACTACGACATAATTCAAACTTAACATCGGTGCAGTCAATCATAATATCTAAACTAGTGTCTAATGAATGGAACAAGAACAGCAGGAACATGTTATTTATCTTTCTTCTACTTGTCTTCCCTTAACTTATCCCAATTCACAGGAGCGCCAACAATGCAGCAAACCAACACATAATTGATGAAATCATGTATGAAAGGTGACCTAACACACAAGAAAATGAAGAAAATTGAAGCAGTTGTCTTATTTTAACCTAACCTCCATAAGAGTACATACACCAATTTAACTAAATATAAAACATGGGAATTCAAAACCACTAGAACAACAAGAATGAACGAACCTTCAGTCATGGGGTGGAAACCATAGTCATTGTGAAATTCCACGAGACACAAGATATCGATTGCAGTTGCAGTCGAGTAGCAACAACCATGTTCCTTCTCCATATCTAAATCAGCACCACTAGTTAACTGCAACCAGCCTCCTGACAATAATGAATTTAAACCATAAAATTTATCACTATCCACAACAATTCTCACATTGAACGAAAGATCAATTGTTATAACAAGCTCGATCGACAAGAAATTATACCTTGGGGGACCAAATATGGAGCAGCGATTAGCAAAATGAAGTAATCAGCAGAGAAACGGTCCTGTGTGAGTTGCGATCTGCGGCAGTCCGTTCCCCAAATAAGCAAAAGCAGGGGCAAAAACTACCCATTGTTCCCCAAATTCACTTAATTAATTAATTTCACTGAACCTAACTACCAAACAAAGGGGGCAAAAACTAAAATCCAACAAGCCAATAACAGTAGCTCCAGAAAATTAATGATCAAAATCAATGCACCAAGTGAAATGATAGAAATCACTTCCCGAATCCCAACTCCGTTAAAACCAGAGAAAGAAATGAAGCAGAAGCATTGGAAGGAATGAAACTCGGGCAAGCAAAAGCAGTACCTCAAACAATAATCTATCCAGGAAGAATCGGAAGGTAGGGAAGCTCCATTAAACGAGTTGGGTACGACTCGTGCCCCAGTAAACAATTCAGAAGCTCCACGAAACCCATCTCCCTGAAGAAAAAGAAGATGAAGAAGAAGATGAATCAGCTGGCCGCCAAATTCAATCTATCCGTCAAGAGATAGAAGAAAATGAGAAGCAATGAGGAAAGTGGAGGATGAATCCTCGGTCGGCAACGTTCGCTTCGAATCTGACCTAAAACTGGATCAGGAGATTTAAGTATATCAGAAAGATGAAGAAGTTAGGGTTCTGAAAAAAAAATAAGAAAGTTGAAGTTGGTCTAATTTGTTTTATCGTGTATAGTGGTGAAGATGAATGATTGAATTGACAGAGATGGATGCTAGGAATTAATCATGATTAAAATTAATAGATGAAATAACTATTAATGATGAATTTATATATTGCTTAGAAGATTAGGACTGTAGTGGACATGGCAAAACATGCGTGCCATATAAGTAATTTATATTATTATAATATTAATTATTTAGGTTAACTAATTTAGGCCATAAATGAATTATCAACGGTTCAGATCTGTTCTTTAAAACAGACGCATAGGATGATCCGTAGAACTGGAGGTACTCAATACCACCAGTTTTACGGGAGGCACCGAAGATTTTTCCATATATATATATATTACAAAGTTTATATATGTGTGTTGTAACAATATACACAAGTTAATTAGTGTTTAGTGGTTGTAACTTGTTTATACTACTGTGAGATTGAAAACTTCGTTTGAAAAATGTAGGGTCAAATGCATTGGTGGTCACCTAAGTTTGGGGTTGTAACACCGTGGTCACCTAATTCTATTTCGTAAAACAGCACTCATCTATGTTTAAATAAGGTAACCAAATAATTATTTTGGTCACTTTTGATGATAATTGCTGCCAATTAAACTGACAACTAAGCATGCAACATCATCAAACATAATATCATTTAATCTCCCTAATCAACTCGGATGAACCCTCAAAATAAATTGAGCCAACTAAAAAATCAAATGGCTATAATAGGTTTGATGTACACAAATAAAATTAAGGAGGAAAATCAAT
The DNA here is from genome assembly GCA_034768395.1 of Linum lewisii. NCBI lineage: Eukaryota > Viridiplantae > Streptophyta > Magnoliopsida > Malpighiales > Linaceae > Linum > Linum lewisii. Next base: position 33,531,833 of record CM068300.1, on the reverse strand, counting down.
TTAATTAATTCTATTTGTATTGTTTTATTATTGTCCTTTTCTCTTCAATCATCATCTACCATCATCCATCATCCATCATCACCATCTTAATCCACCAATGTGTGAAACTTATTCCAATTATTCAAGGGGGTGCAGTTGCACCCCTTGTCTTCCACTTGGCTCCGCCAATGCTTGGAGGAGAGCCAAGAGTTCAGCCCACGACTAAGAAGCTACGGGCCAGAACTGAAGTGAACAAGGGCCAAACCCGGATTTCTGGATAAATTCCTAGTCCGACAAGGATTGACGAATATGGGCTACTTGGAGACAGAATTTGGGCTGATGTCCAACATGAAAGTTGTAGCTCATGGAGTCTATTACGGATCTGCAAAAGATCAGAATTTTAGGAATTTGTTTGGTATTTATTCGGCCAATAATTCCAGAACCAGTTTAGGCTATTTTTGAGGAGAGCCAAGAGTTCAGCCCACGACTAAGAAGCTACGGGCCAAACTGAAGTGAACAAGGGCCAAACCCGGATTTCTGGATAAATTCCTAGTCCGACAAGGATTGACGAATATGGGCTACTTGGAGACAGAATTTGGGCTGATGTCCAACATGAAAGTTGTAGCCCATGGAGTCTATTACGGATCTGCAAAAGATCAGAATTTTAGGAATTTGTTTGGTATTTATTCGGCCAATAATTCCAGAACCAGTTTAGGCTGTTTTTGGGGAAACTTGGCTCCCAAGTTAGGAGTTCTTGTTTAAGTAGGATTCTTTTCCCTTGTAGGATTGGAGTCCGAATTTACCTTCTTTTTAGTCTAGATTAGGATTAGTTTAAGTCCTCTTTAGTATTCTAATTAGGACTCTTTTTATTTCTTTATTATTTTATAGTTAGTTTCTAAGGAGGAATAGGAGAGCTTGTTCCCTACTCCTCCCCTATATAAAGAGGCCGCCGGCCTCTCTTGTACTTAAGAACCTTTTGAAATAAACCCCCTTTTTATAGAACTTTGTTCTTGAAACCCCTTATTGTATCTGCATGTTGCGATACTGAAGGATCAGCTTATCATCAAGAGTATCCTCCTCTTGAAGTGGCGCCTTCGACTTGATACTTCTGGTTCCTAGCTCGTTTATAGCTAGTGGGTCAAAGTCCTCTTCCATCCCCGGTTTCGACGGTTTTCTCTCGTTGCTAGCATCATCAGCTTGTGGTGTTTAAGGGTCGTCTGCCCACGATGGCAGCGGTTCACATCAGTTGGTATCAGAGCACGGTTCAACACTAGGACCACATCTATCCCAGTTTCCAGGTTTATTCTTGGATCCATATCCCTTTACTTTCGTGTTCTTAGAAAATTGTTTAGAAAATCTTCATCTATTTCTAGTTCTTGTTTTGAGTCTCTATTTTAAGACAGAAAAAGCTGGTGGCCATCAAAATTGATGCTGCAGTTTTAGCGGTATCAAATAACTAATCTACCAAGGTAGACTAGATCGTATTTTACTCGAGGTCTCTTCTTCTTGTCTACTCAAATATGTTGGCAAATTACTCGATTTAAACAAGTTGTGCGTGGTGTGAGTTCCACGACTTCTAATCTAATAAACAAAGGAAAAATAAAAGACAGAAAAAGTAAAAAGGTTGACTAACGAGAAGATAGACGAGCTTAGATTTCGAATCCCCCTTAGATCACCAGAGCATTGGCAATCAACAGATCAGCGGTTTTCAATTCTAATTCAATCGGTTTCTATACACCACCATAACTCCTTACCCTTAGGTTTAAGACTGGCGAACGTTCGCTCTATCTGATCTAACTACCAAGATTAACTAGCCGCCCAGGTACGGTCGCCTCTCGCAACGACTTAATTAACTGGTGCAATTACTAACGATTTATGAGTTACTCTTGCAGTGTATTATCCCTAATCGGTTCCTACGAAAGGCACACTCCAATTATAAGGTTAACTGGTTGAATTGATGTTTTAAAGAGAGGCGAGCGTTCGCTTCTATCCTCGGCTTAACAAGAGTCTAAACTAGGTGATCAAGGAAGACAAGTTTATGCGCCAAAACTAGGTGATCCGTGACCGCTTTAAAGCCCTGGGTCACTTAGAGTTCATCTAATCTAAGCTCTACGAGTTCAGCTACTCATAACGATAACAGAAGAATCAAAGGCAACAAAGAAGATCATCATACAGAGGAAGAACAGATAAGAACTGAAAAACCTAATTCTGACGACTCCGGCGAAGCTTCAATCTCCTGGATCTTCAATTTTAAGCTCCGAGCTCTCCGAGGTGGGAGGATGGCGTCACGATCTCTCCACAGATCTTCGAACTCTCTAAACTCTATCTATCGACCCTAAGGTCGTGGCTGATCTCTCAGAATTCGTGTGTGTCTAATCTGGCTTCAAAAAGTCTATATATACCCCCAGAAACCCTTTACAAGTTGGAAAAGGCTGAAAATTAGGGTTTCTGCCCGGATTTTCAAAGGAATTTTCGCCGAAAAAATCACCACATTTTCGCCGAAAATATTAGTTAAAAACCAGCTCCAACTTGTTTCGATGATTCCCGCTCTGTTTGAACTCCGATTTGGTCCCCGTTTGAAGCGCTGGACTCGTGAGAGAGTCCTCTATAATGTGGTAACCTGGAGGCTCAACATAAAAGCTCACAAAAAGGGTAAAAATAGCCAATAAATGGACAATGTATGCACTAGGAGCCTAGAATCACAAAGTTACGACAAATGCACCAAATACTCATCAAAATGGCATCAAAGGGTATGAAATGTTGCTTAAATGGGGCTTATAATCACGTCAAATCGAGTGTCATCAAAATACCCCACACTTAAGCTTTTGCTTGTCCTCAAGCAAACTGAACTAGAACATACTCAAATTCACAAATGACACGAGATTAAACTGAGATTCAATTCTAACAATTTGGTTTAGACTGTTCCACGTAGAAAGAGTGACCTACACATGCAAGAACATCAACCAAATAAATTTTCGATCTCACTAATCTCTGCACACTTCAAGTAGTAGTTTTAACAAAGCATGTTTCTTGGGAAAACAATTAATCATAATTAACCGACTACGATAACACCAATTCTAATGAGAAAATACTTTAAGCTCTAGCCATGATGTGGACGCGGAGGTAGGAAAAGTGACGTGGCTATCGACTTGACTTCATCAGTTTCTAGATCTGTACGTTACATGTTCTAGCTAGGACCGATTTAAACAACAATTTGTTTCAAGTTTCAACTTCTTCCATTGATTTACTGCATACTAGTGCTCGATACCAAACACTTCACTTAGGTGTTGGACCTGCCTAGCTCACAGTATTTGTGCCTATGCTAGTGCTCAACCCGAACACTTCACTTAGGCGTCGGGCTTGCCTAGCTTTATTTTCAGCACTTTAAAGAACTTAGCATTGATTTGCACAACTTTATTACTTGATTTAACAATTTAGCCACTTAATCCTAGCTAGTTATAACTTTTTACACAAGATTTCGAATTGGATTTCCATCTAATCTCAAGCCACAATCACAGGTGATCAAATATGGAGTGAAAAACATGGAAGAAGCTAGCATTTATCATCTTAGAACAGTGTTATCGAGCTTTGTTATTAACAAACCAATTAATTCAATTAATTCAAGTTTCAACTACAGAAGTGATTTATGATCTGTTCTGACCTAGACTTATTTAATATCAGTTTTGACACGTTGGTTACAGGTTCTAAGTGGAACATTCTAGACGTCATTGTTCAAAATTGAAGTCAATTTCACACCAAAAGTCAAGAATTGAGCAATTCTATGCTAGAGAATTTTCAAATTTGAACCACAGAATCATAGATAGCAAGCAAGATCATGCATAATCCTAGACTCCTAGCATTTCTCGATAATCATCGGGATATACACCTTCATTGATGTACCGCTCTCGGTACCGGTCATCCCACCTGTTACCCTGCATAATCAAAACTAAGAAGCACTACCCAGGTAAATCATGAAAATATGGAGGAAAATAAATGGTAAGGCGGAAAGGTAGAAGAATAATTTGCCAACTCTTCTTTCAAACAATTAGAAAAGTCCCCGGCAACGGCGCCAATTTGATGCTGCAATTTTAGCGGTATCAAATAACTAATCTACCAAGGTAGACTAGATCGTATTCTACTCGAGGTCTCTTCTTCTTGTCTACTCAAATATGTTGGCAAATTACTCGATTTAAACAAGTTGTGCGTGGTGTGAGTTCCACGACTTCTAATCTAATAAACAAAGGAAAAATAAAAGACAGAAAAAGTAAAAAAGTTGACTAACGAGAAGATAGACGAGCTTAGATTTCGAACCCCCCTTAGATCACCAGAGCATTGGCAATCAACAGATCAGCGGTTTTCAATTCTAATTCAATCGATTTCTATACACCACCATAACTCCTTACCCTTAGGTTTAAGACTGGCGAACGTTCGCTCTATCCGATCTAACTACCAAGATTAACCAGCCGCCTAGGTACGGTCGCCTCTCGCAACGACTTAATTAACTGGTGCAATTACTAACGATTTATGAGTTACTCTTGCAGTGGATTAACCCTAATCGGTTCCTACGAAAGGCACACTCCAATTATAAGGTTAACTGGTTGAATTGATGTTTTAAAGAGAGGCGAGCGTTCGCTTCTATCCTCAGCTTAACAAGAGTCTAAACTAGGTGATCAAAGAAGACAAGTTTATGCGCCAAAGCAGGAAAGCTGTCTGGCGACTAACCCTAGCTTGCATAAACCTAATCTAGGCGATCAACCAGAGAAGAAAAATAAACAGTGAAGAACAAAACAACCATGCAAAGAGAAACTGATTGAACTTCGAATCTAATTACCGCCGATCCGTGACCGCTTTAAAGCCCTGGGTCACTTAGAGTTCATCTAATCTAAGCTCTACGAGTTCAGCTACTCATAACGATAACAGAAGAATCAAAGGCAACAAAGAAAATCATCATACAGAGGAAGAACAGATAAGAACTGAAAAACCTAATCCTGACGACTCCGGCGAAGCTTCAATCTCCTGGATCTTCAACTTTAAGCTCCGAGCTCTCCGAGGTGGGAGGATGGCGTCACGATCTCTCCACAGATCTTCGAACTCTCTAAACTCTATCTATCGACCCTAAGGTCATGGCTGATCTCTCAGAATTCGTGTGTGTCTAATCTGGCTTCAAAAAGTCTATATATACCCCCAGAAACCCTTTACAAGTTGGAAAAGGCTGAAAATTAGGGTTTCTGCCCGGATTTTCAAAGGAATTTTCGCCGAAAAAATCACCACATTTTCGCCGAAAATATTAGTTAAAAACCAGCTCCAACTTGTTTCGATGATTTCCGCTCCGTTTGAACTCCGATTTGGTCCCCGTTTGAAGCGCTGGACTTGTGAGAGAGTCCTCTATAATGTGGTAACCTGGAGGCTCAACATAAAAGCTCACAAAAAGGGTAAAAATAGCCAATAAATGGACAATGTATGCAATAGGAGCCTAGAATCACAAAGTTACGACAAATGCACCAAATACTCATCAAAATGGCATCAAAGGGTATGAAATGTTGCTTAAATGGGGCTTATAATCACGTCAAATCGAGTGTCATAAAAAATCCATCAAAGAAATATATCAAAAGAAGTCAGAAAACAGAAAATCAAGAAAGGCCACCCTTGCCAAGTTCTTTCTTTCGTTGTAATAGTGTGTTTAAGAAGAGGGGATAGACTAGCTTCTATTGCTTGTGTTGTTAACCGAGCCACGACCCTACTTTTAGCCACTAAGTTGTTGTTTATCGAGTCTTAGAAAAGAGAGTATTAGAAAATCATATTAGAAAAAGTTTTGGGTGTTCGTTTGTTACACTAACCATGGCAGAATGGAGTCTAAGTCTGTTGGAGCTTCAGTGCCTGATTGCACGCTTAGCCCTACACAACATGGAATATTCGTTTAGAAGGTTAGTTGAAGACAGGAGAGCCAGCACCCAGCCCCAGCGCCCAGCCCCGGCGTCCCAGCGCCCAGCCCCGGCACCCCAGCGCCCCGCCCTAGCCCTCCAGCGCCCAGCCCCGGCGCCCCAGCGCCCAGCCCCGACACCAGTCCCACCGACTCAGACCCAACACAGAGCGTCCCCATCCCCGAGCACCGACACCGTGCCCCAGTACGAGGCTAGGCCCGAGCCCCGACCCGAGCCCCAGCCCATGCTCCAGCACGAGCTCAGGTACAAGCCCCGATACCCACAGGCGCCCGAGCCTTGATCTCCCATACCAGCCCCGATATAGCCCGAATTCCTCAGGCCCGAGCCTAGAGCACCCGTACCAGCCCTGGTACGCCCCAAAACCACACGGAGCCCCGATAAAGCACCAGGTCAAGTCCTATACTCCCCTGTGATTATTTTTATGATTTCCAAAGGACTACCAGGTACGGATTCGAGGACGAATCCTCTTCAAGAAGAGGGGGATGAAGTGATCCCGACCACAAACCCGGCTTGGACACGACTGATGCTGATACGGCCCCAGCACTGATGCCGGCCCGAGAGTACACCGGCCCCAGGCCTACACCAGCACCACCCCCGGAGCCTAGAAGAGCCCAAGCTCCGGAGCCAGAAGATGCACCTGGGAGGATGCTGATCCTCAGCCAGGCCCCAAGGCCAGCTCCTACGCCAGCCAGAGTCAGACTAATGACCCTCCAGGAGCTGATGCTGACGCCGAGCCCCGACCCGGACCCCGGCCCGATCCTAGCACCAGGGCTAGGCCCCAGATCAACTCCTACGAGCCCCAGAGCCCAACTAGACCTTAAAGAGACTCATGAGGCATCCTTGAAGACCCGGCCAAGACAAAAGCCAAAAGGCCCGTATAGAACTGAAGAAGGCCGAGAGCTAAACCCGACACCCGAGCCGAGCCCGTGCCCGGATGCCACAGAGAAGCACTTTTGGCCCAGCCAACAATTGGCCCGTGCCTTTTTAGAACATCCAGAAGCCCTGGATAGCTTAAAGACTCAGGAGAACCCTCCAACAAACGAAGCTCAATTCGGAGGAGTATTGAAGAAGTTAGGGCTAAAGCAAGTCCTAGTGATGCATGGCCTAAGCATCACTAAATGGAGCCGGGATGCCGAGGAGAAGGCCAAGCAAGGAGCTGTGATCAGGCCACCACCTGAGCCTGATCCCAGAGGCGAGGATCAAGGATAATCCAACCTTGGAGGAGAGCCAAGAGTTCAGCCCACGACTAAGAAGCTACGGGCCAGAACTGAAGTGAACAAGGGCCAAACCCGGATTTCTGGACAGATTCCTAGTCCGACAAAGATTGACGAATATGGGCTACTTGGAGACAGAATTTGGGCTGATGTCCAACATGAAAGTTGTAGCCCATGGAGTCTACTACGGATCTGCAAAAGATCAGAATTTTAGGAATTTGTTTGGTATTTATTCGGCCAATAATTCCAGAACCCGTTTAGGCTGTTTTTGGGGAAACTTGGCTCCCAAGTTAGGAGTTCTTGTTTAAGTAGGATTCTTTTCCCTTGTAGGATTGGAGTCCGAATTTACCTTCTTTTTAGTCTAGATTAGGATTAGTTTAAGCCCTCTTTAGTATTCTAATTAGGACTCTTTTGGTCTATAAACAACAAAAAAACCTATCAAATTTGCCTATCAAATTGCCTACATCAACGCGAAAAGGATGCAAGGGTATGTAAAACTGGACACCAAAATGGCTGTCCATGGAATACTGGGGGTGGCAAACACGGCTGATAAGAAAGCTGTGCAAATACGAGCATGTGAGTTGAAGCATGAAGGTTGTGCACCAATGAGTTTTAAGAACAAGTTTGCAGACTTCCATCACATAGCTAAATGTTATTTGGAAAGGTTTCAAGCTGATCCAATGTGGTCTTCTGCATCGATTAGACAAACTGTCCAAGAAGACCTCCATTTTGAGATTTCTAAATGGAAAGCTTGGAAGGTAAGGAGGACTGCTATGAACCTGATAAGAGGAAAGGTTGTGGACCAATATTGCAGACTCCATGATTATTGTGAAGAAGTTTGTAGGTCAGATATTGGTACAACCATACTCGTGGAGACAAGTGGAGCAACATTTCATCGAATGTACTACTATTTGGCAGCTTGCAAACAAGGCTTTCGAGATGGGTGTAGAAAGGTAGTTGGTATTGACGGTTGTTTTTTGAAGACAAGGTATGAAGGGCAATTGCTATCTGCTGCTGGCATAAATGGGAACGATGGATTATTTTCGATTGCTTATGCTGTTGTGAAAGTGGAAAACAAGGATAATTGGTCTTGGTTCCTGCAATGGATATCGAAAGACCATGAAATACCTGAAAGTTGTGGAGATTGGACATTTATGAGTGCTAAACAAAAGGTAAGAACAAGCATTTACATTTGTTAATACTTGTTTAGTTCATATATGTGCTTTAATCCAAGCCTCGTTGCGTCATATTTGTAGGGACTAATAAATGCATTACAGAAGCTGGTCCCATATGCAGAACACAGATTCTGCGTTCGACATCTGTGGACAAATCTTCAGAGGGCACGCAGATGTAATAAAAAAAACTAAAGAATTGGTTTGGTCTGCTGCAAGATCATCGTACCAGGCTGAGTTAACAAGAAACAAGAGTGCGCTTCAGGAACATAATCTTACTGCATACTGATGGCTACAGGAGAAACCGTTTTCACAATGGACAAGGTCTCACTTCTTGACTTTTCGAAAATATGATATCTTATTGAACAATCAATGTGAATCTTGGAATAGATGCATCCTAGGAGCACGAAGTAAACCAATTATTAGTTTGTTCGAGACTTTGCGATGTCAATTAATGACAAGGTTTAGGAAGAATTATGAATTTGCTTCACGAAACTTCAAGTGACCAATTTGTCTGAAAATCCTGAAGAAGTTAGAAGCAGCAAAGGCATTGAGTATTTTCTTCCATACTTTACCTAGTGGCCCAGAGACATTTCAGGTTAGGTACAAAGAAGATCAAATGGTAGTAGACTTGAACAAGAACACTTGTAGTTGTCGGAAGTGGGAATTAAGTGGCATACCTTGCCAGCATGCAGTAAGTTGTATGTACTTGATGTCTGTGAGGCCTGAAGATTATGTTGATGAGTACTTTAAGGTTGAAAGATACCTCAAGGTATATGAGAATACTGTTGCTCCAATGGTTGGTCCCGAATCTTGGAAGACTTTTGCAAAAGAACCAGTTAAGGCACCTAGACTTAATGTGCTCTAAGAAGAGAGGGAGACGCAAAACATCAAGAAGAAAGGGTCTAGAGAAGGCAGTTGAGAATAGAGAAATAGGGATTCGAAATCGGAGGTCGGGAAATGAAAGTGTTAGCAAGAAAGGCACGATAATGAAGTGTAGTTTGTGTTCATCTACGACTCACAACAAAGCTGGCCACTTCAAGGCAACATTAAACACAAATGTGGAACCTGAACCTGCATAAACTTCATTCCCATCTCAGCAAGCTAGTCAGTCATCTACTTCAATTCAGGAATAGCAAACTAGCGAACATAACACTGCTTCAGGATCTTAGGTAAATCTTTATTTTCTACTTGCTTAACTGTAGTTCATTTACAATTAAATCTCTATCAACATTTTTCTCTATTTGTTTTACTGATGTAAACAGCTAGCAAATGCATATGCACATGGACTAGCAGCAAATGCATCTGCACATGGACGACCAAAACCCTTCACTGCTAGGGGAGGCAAAAGGGGAAGGGGGAACTGATGTTAATTAACTAGAGGTTTATGAACTGATATCAATTGTGCAGTTCATACACTAGGGAAGGGGAAGGATATTGTGTTGCATTTGACCTATATTTTTCTATCTATTTGGTGGTATCCATATGTAATGGAACTTGAATCTTTAAAGTTTGGAAATGTGCAATTGATATTGTAGGTACTCTGTTTTCTTGTGAATTTCTCATGAATATATGCCTCTTGAATCACAAATGGACCATGAAAAATGATTTGCAAGCACTATTTTTATTCCTTGGCATGAAGATGGAAGGCCGGGGATGATTAAGTTGGTTATATATAGCAAACATGGCAATGGAGGGAAAAATTAGTGGGAAGACAGTTTCTTTTCCCGCCATAATTTTGTCCAGTCAGCAAAATGTAGTACACTCAGAAAATACTAACGACGTTATGACAGGTCCGTTAAAAAAACAAACGGAACAGTAACGCCTAACCTTTAAAAAGAGTTTAGTAGTATCTGAGCCAAGAAAAATAGTTGGGTGGCTGTTACTAAACTTAATTAATAGTTTCGTGGTACCCAAAGCAATTACCCGCAATAATGATATTCTAGTGGTCTTTCAAACGATTTTAACTAGGTTGGGGTTTTGAAATGAAAGTGAGATTTTGAGAAAGACAGCAATTTGAAAATTGGTCAACTGGAAATATTTTGGTCCTCAGACCTCCTAAGTCACGAAGAAAGTCAAGAGATGAAAGGTCGCAGCTTTGAGCTAGTGGTTAAGCTTAGGGCTGTATACGAGCTGAGCTGCTCGTGAGCTGCTCGGACTCGGGCTCAGTTTTTTTCCAAAAAAGCTCGTTCGTGAGATCTGCTTGTCGTAAGAGAGCTAACTCATGAATAGGCTCGTCACCTAAATGAGCCGAGCTTGAGCCAGTATGTTGGTCATCTCAGCAGGCTCGTGAGCCAACTCGTTCGTTAGCTCGTTAAGCCAAGATTATGAGCTGGCTCGATTGTAACTCGTATAATCCTAACCCCTAAATGGTAATTAAATAATCAACTCTAATAGTGCAACAAACTGATGCACTAAAAGATGTAATATGGTAATTACTTATTACCGCAATGGCTAATGCCCTAGAATTACTCTAATCTCCACTCTATGAGTCACGAGCCCACGACCAACTGTACATCATTCTTCTTCTTATCCTCTTTGGCATCTTCTGCTTTTTGATAGTTGCTAATTTGTTTCTTGAGATGCACGTTGGAAACGTTCATATGGATTTGAATTTGTGATTTTTTAATTTTATATATTTTGTAGCACCTACATCGTATTTTGTAGAATGTTTAATTTCATATTTATTATCCGGAGTTTGGATTGTTTACGATGGTAAACGAGTCTAACAAGGATTTGGCTCGTTTAGTATTATAAACGAGCCGAATCTGGCTCATTTAGCATTATAAAGGAGCTGAATCCGAGCTAGGCTCGTTTAACATAGTAAACGAGCCGATCCCGAGCCGAGCTCGAGACGAGCCCGAGCATGGGCAACCAGTAAACGAGCCGAGCCAGAGCTAGCCTATCCGAGCTCGTCACGAGCCCGAGCACGAAAAAATTAAGGCGAGCCCGAGCCCGAGCTAGGCTGAAGCTCGGCTCAGCTCGGCTCATATACAGCCCTAGTTAAGCTAGAATGGAGTGTCGGGTATGGAGAAGTTAGTGGACTGTAGAGCTGAAGGTTGTAGTTAATTAAGACGTTAACTGCCAAGCGAGTATTCAAGGAAAGAAGTGTTGGAATTAGATAATAGTCGTTGCTTAGGTGATGAAGCTTAAGGGAAGTTCTTATAGTTGGAAGGTTGATACAGTTGGTTGGAAGTTGCTTAAGGAGTTTCAAATGGATGGTGTGGAGAGCCGTCGACGTACGCAAGGCTTTGAAGTTGTGGAGTAAGGGTAATGATTTGGAAGGGGAAGCTAGGATGTTATGTGGCTAACTTTTGAATGGATGTTTGAATTTCGGGGACGAAATCCTTTGAAGTTGTGGAGACTTGTAACATCCGGGTTCCGAGTTTTCGGTCAGGATTCAAGATTCTTGGTTAAACTCATTGGTTAAAAAGCTTGGAGGATTTTTAATTCAAATTTTAATAATTAATTTACGAGTATATTTTGTTTCGTTGGCGGAATAAATAATCTTAAGGTAACTGTTGGGTTCGAGTTCTAAATCGCTGGGCCGAACCAATTGGTCGGACCAATCGATCAAGCCCAGCCGTTCATACCAAGAAGCAGCAAGGGGGGAGGTGGATTTTGGGCTTAAAGCCCATGTGTGTCTTCCAACAAATGAAAGAGGGAGGCAGCGCTAAGGGTTTGTGGGGGAGGGGAGTCAACTCCCACTTTTTGGGAGTCAGACATGAAAACCGAGGGGGAAGGAGAAAAGAAGGTGAGAGAGAGGGTTGCGGCGGCAACCTGTTCGACCGGAGGAGGTCTCGGACGCCGGTGGATGCCTTCGGCAGTGGCGACAACGGGATTAGGAAGGAGCGGCAGCGTTTTCGCCAAACTCCAAGCAGCTAGGAAGAATCGGCGGCGTATGGGATGAGGAGAGAGATGCCAGAGGAGGTTATTTCAAGTGGCGGCAACATCTGCTCCTAGGTCTGATCGAAGGAAACACCGCAACGGCGGATAAAGAAGCTTCCAAGAAGCATGGAGGCGGTGGCGGTCCTCGGCGGTGCCTGGAAAGCTCGCTAGAGAAGACAAGGGGTGCGTCTGAAGCATCCTGAAAGTTTAGTGGCTGATCTTCCATTTCTGAAAGATAAGTGGCTGTTTGGTAATTTCTGTAAATATGGTGTTTATTTGGATATTTTCGACCAACGGGCAGTTTGGCAGTTTTGGTGTTGGGAAATCGGAGATTTAAGCGTAACTCCTTCGTTACAGCTCCGATCGACGTACCGTCAGGACCGGTGGAATCAGGACAGCGAGATGGACGTACTAGGAAAGAACTCAGGGGATGCTTTTAGGCAAAGGTGAGGGCTTAGCGTCGCTAGGTGCTGATGTGAGGAATTGAAATCCAACTTAGTAATTAATAGGGATGCATGAATTGGAGAGTTGAAATGGTTAATTTATGATGTTGTGATTTATTGTTATATGCGATGCTTGAGTTGATTGTTTGAATGTTTGGTTGACCTGTTTGACTGTATGGATGACTAGGTGGTTAGAAATGAGAGTTTAATTCCTGCTTTTGCATATATATATATTATTGGAATTGTGGAATGTTGGTTGCAGGAGGATGACCTTGCCAATGTGGGGTCGTCCTATGAACTATGAACAAGAGGGTGGCCCTTGACCTTGTGACATGATCACCCTTATATTTTTACTATTACAGGTGGGGTGGTCGGTAAGTCTAGCAGTCCGACCATATTAAGTGTGTGATGTGAATTGTGGGGTAGAATTATTACGTGGAATTGGTACATGGAATTGGGAAATGGAATTGGTGCATGGAATTGAGGAGTGAAATTAGAGAATGGAATTGGTGCATGGAATTAGGAAATGGAATTGGTACATGGAATTGGGAAGTGGAATTGGGACATGGAATTGGTTGAATGGAATTGTATTGTTCATTGTTGATATGTGTAATTGTTGTGGTTGTGTGAAACCGAATTGAAATGATAGAACCGGTAGGAGCCTGCACTGCCCCCTTATCTGCACTATGGGTGCTAAGTGCCTCTCTAGGGGAGAGAGGTGCGGTCAAGACTTCAAGGGAAATGCATGATTTTGTTTTGTGAGTCTTGTTTATGATTCCTTCAAGGGAAAGGTCTCGTTGCGTCCTTCAAGGGAGATGAAGCGTCTTTGGGCCTCTTCAAGGGAGATAGGTGCGTCAGGCCGGCAGGGGTGGTGCAGGATAAACTTCTTGGCGCCTAATTAAATCACATAGATATGAAAACTGAACTTGATTGTGTGTGTGTGTGTGAGTGAGTGTGGATGTCTGAAATGAATTATCTGGCATTAACGTACTTACTAGATTGTGATGATACATGGATAGTGACGTTGTAATATTATGTGATGATGATGATGTGATGTTTGTATGCACTTTATAACGTGCGATTTATATTGGATTAATTATGATTATTGGGTGATGTCTTTGGGTTGATGGATGATGGGAATTGGGGTAGAGGGAAATGACTGATCACTTAGAACTATCTTACTAGGTTGTTAAAAAAACTAACGTAAATGATGGGTCCCATTGTTGTTGTCAATATGGGAGTCTGGGATGCTACCTAGGTAGTTCGGCGCATAGTTAACCCAGTGGGTTCGCTCAATTTCATTAGGAAACTAATCCCCTCCTAGTCTTTCTTTCCAGTTAGAAGTAGTTGGTGAGCTGAGGTTGGAGCAATAGTTGTTGGCAGTTGGAGCTTGGAGGTAGCAGATGGCTGGAGGATGGTGACCGAGGACGAGGACGTCATTTTGTGTATTTTCATTTCAATTGACAGTTTGGGGAATTTTTAAATGTGTTTAGTTGTTAATGTTGTTTAAGAGATTTTGGTTGTTTGTGGTTTAAAAATGTATTTAAATGGGGATCCCCGTCTTTTGTTTTAATGTTTATTTTTATCAGTTTTATTTCTTCTGGTTTCATCTTGGTTATTTCGGTTTGATATATCACTAGTGATGCTCATAATCGTTAGACATGGGTTTACTCGGGTTGATTCGAGATGGGTGTTTCACGACCTATTCTTTTTTTGGTGGCTTCGCTGCATCCTTTGGGAAGGACTACGTGTTGCAGATAGGCCTTAATTGGTGTTTGCTAATCTTCGTCTTCGTCCGCTTCGTTTTGGCCGATCATCATGCATGTGACCTCCTCCTTTTCTAGCTCTACTTTTACCATCCGTCTTTCATAGAAGCTCATTGCTTCGACTAGTTAGAGAGGGCGTCCGCATTGACGTTCTCTTCCCTAGTAATGTGGTCGATTTCTACTTCGTCAAACTCGGTGACCATTAGTTTCGCCTCGTCTCTAACCGGAGTCTACTGCTTAAGGAGTGGCTTATCAATGGGTTATCCCTTGTGTTGAGGGCTGACCTCTTATTTATAATACCTTGGAGTCCGAGTCTGTCGCGATATGGGAGTCATTTCCATGTTGGGATTGTTCTACGGGTTTGAGGGGGAAACCCTAGGTGGCTAGGGTTTCTACAGTGCTTTTGGGGGCCTCAAGGTCTATGCGGCCCAGAAAATCTTCGAGGAAATCCTAGGTGGTTGTCGACCCTAGGGTTCTGCCATGTCATGATCATACGCCGACTGGTGCGCTGAGTAGGGGGGGTCTAGAAAACGTGGCTTTGACCCATCGGTTTCCTCTGAGCGTGATTTAGAAGCTTGAGACCTAGAGGGCTTTTGAATTGTGCTCAGGATAGGTGGGCATTTTTACCGTGTGTAAGTACTCCTGTGTGTGTAAGCTGGGAGGTGTACACCGCTAGGTGACGTTACTCCCACGACCTTCTTTGTAGTTACTGACTTTTGTCAAACGCTTATGGGAGAGTGATATGAACCGTCTGCAACTGTGGGCAACGACCCCAATACCAATAAGCTTAAGTAACAGGACGACGAGTCTAACCTTAGTGTCGGCGCAGAGAGTACTTGGATCCACTAGGTATACAGATCTAAGAACCCTAAGTGTCAAGGTCGAATGGTGCCACGCAATTGAGGGTGTGTATCTCGAGTCAACGATAAACCAACCTTTAGCTAAGAAACAATGAGCAAAAGCTTGAAGGAAATCAAGAACAAAGTTCTGAAAATTTAAGTTGTATAAAATCTAAGTTGTGTTTACATCAATGACTGAAGGCCTCCTTTTATAGCTCAAGGATCGCCCTAGGGCTTCTCCTATTCCTATTCGAATTCTAAAATAATAAAGAACTTAAAAGAATCCTAAACAAACTACTAAAAAGGAAGAAATCCGAAACTAAAGTAATAAAACTGTCTAAAAATAGCTAAGTCCTAAATTGGCGAAACCCTAATCCGTGGCCAAATAGGATTAGGTATCTGTGTCTTGATTTGGCAAGGAGTGTGTGTCCTCCGTGTTTCCTACTCCTAAAAGGATTTGGAATAACGGAGGTTCTTCAAGTATTATTAGGGAATCCTTATTTGGAGAGGAACGCGGTCGAATTTCCTCATTGGGCCGGATTCTGGTGGCTCGGCCTTGGGCGCGTCTAGCATCAGCATCTATGTCCGCAACTGGCTCGGACTGGCTCAGACCAGCATCAACATCTGATGTCCGCACCTGGCTCAGACCAGCATCAGCATCCGATGTCCGCACCTGGCTCAGATCAGCATCCGCGCCCAACATCAATCTGGTCCGATTCAGCATCGGTCCTTGGCCCGGTACTTACTTCGGCCCCGAGCCGGTACAGTCTTGGCCCGACATCAGTTCTAGGGGCCGGTTTGGCATCAACATCTTGGCCCGGGGCTGGGTTCTGGGGCCTTCAGTTCCAGTAGGGTGGGGCCTTTTCTCACGAACCTCTCCTCATCTACTTTGGGCCTCGCCTTGCTCCCAAGCTCTAGGTATGTATTGAGGACTCGTGCCCATGGTGTCATGGCCGCATCATCCATCGTGAGTAGGATCACGCATCCCCTTCTTCTTGAAGAGGTTTCATCATCGAATCTGTAATTTCACATACATTATACCACATGAGCAAGTTAGTAACACAGAATTTGGTGCTTACACCATACAAATCAAGAAAATTAATAATATAGTTGATGGAAAAGATCCATGGTGGAATGGTGACAAGTTCTTCTCCTTTAGGAAGTTGTTTGTAGGTCTAAAGCTCGTGTATGTGTTCGACCTTTCTTCTCCCATCTGTATCTAAGAATTTATTGACAGGAAAAGGTGAAGAAATAAATGATTTCAAGGGACTAATCTCATAATTGAGATCGAATAGTGAACACTTAGTGTTATGTGACCTAACACGTGTAGGATTGATTTTAGCACGTAGCAAACAACCTGTCCAGCTTGTAAAATTCCTGCTAGTGGTAAAGGAGATTTCATAAGACTCTTCTAACATTTTATCACGTCTAGGTATAGAAAGTTGATACATTACAGTGATTGGTTTGATGGCTTGGTGGACATCCTTGTTTGAGTGATGAGCATACAGCTCCAAGTTGGTTTAGCGCTCATGGTTGTGAACGAATGGTTCCTTACTTAGTGTCTCCTTGGTGAGCACATCCTCGAAACCCTGTAGTAATAAGTTAGAAACACTAGAAAACGAAGGGTTAGGGTTAGGGCATTCCTTGTGAAGGATTGCCACTAAATAATTCTTTGTAACCAGGGTTTGTCTACTCTCGCGGGGGCTCACTATTGGGTTTTCTCTCCCCTTAGCCTCACTTTTTTGAGCTCTTGGGCCTCTTGGGCCTCTTAATTCTATTTTACAATCGTGGGTGCACTCTTTTCTCTCCCCTCAGTTTGATCTTTCATTTCTTGAACTCATTCTCTTCTTCTCTCGGCTCACCTTCCTATCTACTTGATCCTTTAGGATCTTCGTTGGGGTTAGGGGTTTGAGTTTGTACACCTTATCTCCGTGAGTTAAGAGGTACTTGTTGGTTCTCCCATCGTGGTTGGAGTACTGATGGACATGTTTTTAGCGTGTCGTTGAAATACTACCAAGCTAGAAGCGAGGTAGATCGTATTCCACATGTCTCTTCTAATCATTTACTCAAATGAGGTGACAAATTACTCAAGTTTAAACACGTTGTGCGTGGTGTGAGTTCCATGAATTCTAATCTATAAAACAAGAAAATTGAAATGAAACAAAAGACAAAATGAAAGATTGATTGACTTGACAAGGCGACAGACAAGCTTATATTTCGAATCCCCCTAAGATCACCAGAACATTGGCGATCACAAGACCAGCGATTTTCAATCCTGATTCATTCAGTTCTCAAACACCACCATAACTCCTGGCCCTTAGGTTTAAGACTGGCGAACGTTCGCTCTGTCCGATCTAACTCCTAAGATTAATTACCGTTCGTGCGTTCGCTTCTGCAACGGAAAACTAACTGGCGCGATTACTAGTGATTTATGAGTTACTCTAGTAGTGAATTAATCCTAAATGGTTTCTACGAAAGACACACTCCATTGAATAGATTAATTGTTGATTTGATGTTCTAAAGTGAGGCGAACGTTCGTTACTATCCTCAGCTTAACAAGAATCTAGTCTAGGTGATCAAGCTAGAAAAGAAACACAGGCAATGAAGAACAAATCAAACATGCAAGAGAGACTGCCTGAATCTGAATTTGATTACCACCAATCCGTGACCGCTTTAAAGCCCCGGTTCACTAACGGTTCATCTAAAATCTAACCTCTATGAATTTAGCTACTCATGTTCAATACAAGAGAATCGAAAACAAACAAAGAATACATCTCAGATAGGAAGAACTATAAAACCTAATTTGATGAATCTGTGAAGCTTCAATCTCAAGAATCTTCAATTCCTAGCTCCGAGCACTCTGAGGTGGAAAGATGGCGTCACGATCTCTCCGGGAACTCCAAGGACGCTCTCAACTCCCTCTCGAACTTTTGAAGTCTCGAAATTAATTCGTTGAAAAGTATATCTGAATAAGTGTATCCGCCTCCCTTAAATATGGTTTCTCCAAAACCGACTGGGAAAGAGGGGACTTCTCGGCGAGAACCTTGAAAGTTCTCGCCAAGAAGTTTAGTTCAACGGCTCCTATATCTGTGTTTGTCAGCACTCTTCGGCGAGAACTTTGGAAGTTCTCACCGAGAACTTCTCCTTTAGTCTCCTGTGATTCTGTGTTAAATTCTTTAAAACTTCTCGGCGAGAACTTTGAGAGTTCTCGCCGAGATCTTCTTTGTTGGCAGGGGAGGATTTTGGTTTGGACTTGTATGATTTCTGGATCGATTCCGAGCACTTCTTTGGGGATCCTTCTCCTCCCGAGAACGTCCGTGGCTACGTTATTGATGGCAAAAACCTGTGCATTCACAAAGCACTAGAAAACACATGAAATAACCCATAACGGGCCAAAGTAACCGAAACGGTAAGAAATAGAGCAATCGAGTGAAAACACCCTAAACTACCCTAAAAACTGTGTCTCAAGCAGGGAAATTTCACTTAAATGAGGCTGATAATCACGTCAAATCGAGTGTCATCAAATACCCCACACTTAAGATTTTGCTTGTCCTCAAGCAAACTGAACTAGAACGCACTCAGATTCACAAATGACAAGATCGATCAAGTTAAGATTCAAGCCTTCACAATGAATTATTAAACTGCTACTCCTAGAACAAATGACCTAACATGCATACACATCAACCAAACAACCTGGTCTCACTAATTATCTGCACACAACAAGGAGCAATCACCAATCATGCACAAATCCGACCTAACCGACTAGACTGCTCATATTTAATACAAGGGGAACTCTCGCACTCTGTGTTTAGGGACGTGTTTCTGCTCTCAATCACTTTCTCGACCGAAGTATGTCATATGTTTGCAATTCGACCACATCTCCACCACTGTGACAACACAAGTAACTAGTCAAGAGGGTTTTCGCGAGGGACTGTAACGATTCCTACATTACAAGGGTTATGATGAATGGATGATGGGATGAATGATGAAATTGGATTTGGTGCGGTGTAGCTTTCGACTAACTTGCCTCGAATCTAGCCTATGGCTTCCTATCGTCTAACCAGACGCGGGTGGAATAATGTACGCTCATCCTATGAAACCCTCAAGCAACCTAGCACTTTATTGTGCAAGTTTTTTTTATTTTTCTGAATTTTCTGACTTTTCTTCACATTTACTTTGACTTCGTTCTTCCATATGTAGGTAGAAGAACGTTATTGACTATACTACTTAAATGTATTCGAACTTTTTGTGTTTTTCTCTTCTTTTTCTTCTCTTTTTTTTAGTGCCGATTTTTTTTAGTTGCTAGAGGGGTTTACACATCTGGACATGATAGCTAAGACCACCTGTTTAATGGCTATAGGCAGGGTACCTGATGAGCCTCCCGTTCCCTGGACCTGACCCAAGCTACCTTTAACCCATAGCCAGACCAAGTGATGTGAACCGCTGCAACCGTGGGCAGACGACCCTTAAACACCACAAGCTGATGATCGTGCAACAGGAAGAAACCGTCGAACCGGGGATGGAAGACGACTTTGACCCACTAGCTATAAAGGAGCTAGGAACCAGAAGTATCAAGTCGAAGGCGCCACTTCAAGGGGTGAATACCCTAGACGATAAGCCGATCTAGACGACGATCAATTCCATGAAGGTCGAACAGAGAATTGCATAATATGCAAGAGAAAAACCGAAGTTTAAGAGTTTATTAATTTCAAGGTGTGTGTCTTACAACAGAGGCGAAGGCCTCTATTTATAGGGAGGAGTTAGGGAACAAGCTCTCCTAATCCTCCTAAAAAACTAACTAATAAATAATAAACAAATGAAAAGACTCCTAATTAGAAAACTAAAGAGGACTTTAACTAATCCTAATCTAGACTAAAAAGAAGGTAAATTTGGACTTCAATCCCATAAGGGAAAAGAATCCTTCCTAAACAAGGACTCCTAAAAAGGATGCTGGAAAATCCTAAAAACAGCTAAACGGGTTCTGGAAGATTCAGCCTAATAAATACCAAATTAATTAGGAAAATTAATCCCTCTGGCAGAACTCTAAAAGACTCTATGGGCTGCAACTTTCGTGTTGGACATCAGTTCAAATTATGTCTCCAAGTAGCCCATATTCGTCAATCCTTGTCGGTCTAGGAATCTGTCCAGAAATCCGGATTTGGCCTCTTATGACTTTAGTGTTGGCCCGAAACTGCTTGGCAATGAGTTGGACTCTTGGCCCTTCTCCTTGGCTGGATTCTCCTTGATTCTCTCTTCTTGGATCAGGCTCAGGTGGTGTCCTGATCACAGCTTCTAGCATGGCCTTCCTCGGATCAGCATCCTGGCTCCATTCTTTGATGCTTAGGCCATGCATCACTAGGACTTGGTTTAACCCTATCTCCTTCAATACTCCTCCAAATTGATCAACATTTGTTGGAGGGTGCTCCTGAGACTTCAAGCTATTCAGGGCTGCTGGAATTTCCCTAAAGGCACGAACCAATTGTTGGATGGGCCATAAGTTCTCCTCTGCGGCATCCTGGCCCGGGGACACATCTAGTGTCGAGTCTAGCTCTTGGCCTTCTTCAAATCTGTTCAGGCCCTTTGAGTTCTGCTTCGGCCAAGTGTTCAGGAATGCTCTCAGGAGGTCTTCAAGGGCTGGTGCTGGTCCAAGGATCGTGGCTCCGATCCTTAAGCTTAGTTCTGGTATTTGGCCCGGTCCGGGGCTCGTACCGGGGTCTATCTTCGGGTGCCAGCTTCTTCTGGCCAGGCTTTCTTCATTATGCTTCGGCCATGATGAACCGTTGTAGAGCGGTCAATCAAATAACTGTCAAGCACAGAGCAGGACAGATCGTATTCCACGGGCCTCTTCTTCTTGTCTACTCAAATATGTTAGCAATTTTTATTCAAGGTTAAACACGTAGTGCGTGGTGTGAGTTCCACGACTTCTATACTAAAATGCAAGGTGAAATGCAATGGAATTTAAATGCAGAAAGATTGATTGTTTGACTTAGACAGACGACAGGCAAGCTTAGACTTCGAATCCCCCTTAGATCACCAGAGCATTGGCAGTCAACAGACCAACGATTTTCGATTCTAGTTCATTCAGTTCACAGACACCACCATAACTCCTGACCCTTAGGTTTAAGACTAGCGAACGTTCGCTCTATCCAATCTAGCTACCAAGATTAATTAGTCGCCCGGGTACGGTCGTCTCTCTCAACGTCTTAACTAATTGGCGCAATTACTAACGATTTATGAGTTACTCTTGCAGTGGATTAACCCTAACTGGTTCCTACGAAAGGCACACTCCAATGAATAGGTTAATTTTTCGATTTGGTGTCTTAAAGTAAGGTGAGCGTTCGCTTCTATCCTTAGCTTAACAAGAATCTAATCTAGGTGGCCAAACCAGAAAAGAAACACAGAGAACAAAAAACAAATCAAACATGAAGGAGAAACTGAATGAATTTCGAATCTAATCACCGCCGATCCGTGACCGCTTTAAAGCCCTGGGTCACTTAGGGTTCATCTAATCTAAGCTCTATGAGTTTAGCTACTCATATTCAAAATAGGAGAATCGAAGACGAACAAGGAATACATCTCAGGTAGGAAAGACAGAGAAGAACTGTAAAACCTAATTTCGACGAATCCCTGAAGCTTCAATCTGTTGGATCTTCAACTCCTAGCACTGGTTTTCCGAGATGGAAGGATCGCGTCACGATCCTTTCCTGGCTCCTCGAACTCCTTTCACTCTCCCTCTCTCTAGTCTCTCTCTTGGAATTTTCGTCCAAAGTGTCAGTTATGAGCTCCTAATTTTAGCCGCCAGTTTTTGTATTTAAACCTAATCGCGGTTCAGCAGGAAACAACTTAAGTTTTCGCCGAAAACTCAGAGAGTTTTCGACGAAAATTCCCTTTGTGAATTTGGCTTGATCCGTATGTTTCCTCTGCACAAAATTGCTTGGATTTTACGGCGAAAACTTCTGAGTTTTCGCCAAAAACTTCCTCGTGATGGACTGCCAAATTCTTCTTGAGTTTTCGGCGAAAACTCAAGATCATTTTCGCTGAAAACTGCTGTGCAAATCGGGCAGGGATGTGTTGACTTGATTGACTTCTCTGGTTGATTCCGGTGCATTTCTTGGGGATTCCAATGCCTTAGACACGTCCTTTGGCTACTATATTTGATGACAAAAACCTGTGCTAACATGAAAACACTAGAAAACCATTAAATAGACCCGAAACGGGCCAATGTAACACAAATGGCACGGGATAGAGCAGTTGAGTGAATATTCACTATTCAACCCTAAAAACCATGTCTTAAGCAAGGAAATGTCGCTTAAATGAGGTTGATAATCACGTTAAATCGAGTGTCATCAAAATACCCCACACTTAAGCTTTTGCTTGTCCTCAAGCAAACTGAAATAGAACACACTCAAATTCACGAATGACACGAGATCAAACTGAGATTCAATTTCTAACGATTTGGTTTAGACTGTTCCACGTAGAAAGAGTGACCTACACATGCAAGAACATCAACCAAACTAGTTTTCGATCTTACTAATTTCTGCACACTTCAAGTAGTAGTTTCAGCAAAACTCGTTTCTTGGCAAAACAATTAATCATAGTTAACCGACTTCGATAACACCAATTCTAATCAAAAAGACTTTAAGCTCTAGCCATGATGTGGATGCGGAGGTAAGAAAAGTGACGTGGCTATCGACTCGACTTCATCCGTTTCTAGATCTGTACGTTGACATGTTCTAGCTAGGATCGCTTTAAACAACAATTTATTTCAAGTACAACTTCTTCCTTCAATTAATTTACTGCATACTAGTGCTCGATACCAAACACTTCACTTAGGTGTTAGACCTGCCTAGCTCACAGTATTTGTGCCTATGCTAGTGCTCAACCCGAATACTTCACTTAGGTGTCGGGCTTGCCTAGCTTTAATTTCAGCACTTTCAAGAACTTAACATTGATTTGCACAACTTAGTTAGTTGATTTAACCATTCAGTCACTTAATCCTAGCTAGTTATAACTTTTTACACAAGATTTCAAATTGGATTTCCGTCTAATCTCAAGCCACAATCACAGGTGAACAAATATGGAGTGAAAAACATGGGAGAAGCTAGCATTTATCATCTTAGAATGGTGTTATCGGGCTTTGTCATTAACAAGTCAATTGATTCAAGTTTCAACTAAAGAAGTGATTTATGATCTGTTCTGACCTAGACTTGTTTGATATTAGTTCTGACACATTGGTTATAGGTTCTAAGTGGAACAGTCTAGACATCATTGTTCAAAATTGAAGTCAGTTTAACATCACAAGTCAAGAATTGAGCAATTCTATGCTAGAGGGATTCAAAATTGAACCACAGAATCACAGAAAATCAAGCAAGATCATGCATAATCCTCGCATCCTACCCCACACTTAACTGTTCTGTGTCCTCACATGACTAAAAAGAGGTTGAGAGATACGAAGAACCTGGAAGGTGGTGGGCGGTGTAGTGGATGAACGCGGAGAGTCCGGAGCGGAGCGGAGTAGCTACTCAAGATCCTATAAAACACAAACAACAAAAAGATCAAAAGGATACCGGGACAAGTGCCCCGGATCCACACATAAAAAATATGGATCGAAATCCAAAAAGAAGAAAGAAAAGAAATGGAAAGGATAGAAACAACCTGAACACTGTTCTGCAGGTGGGGGTGGAGGTGGGGTCGGTATAGGTGAAACACCAAAACGCTGCTCAATCTGCTGTTGCCACGCGAGCTCATCCTTGTGTCTGGCTGCCTGGTTGGCCATGAACTGCTGTAGAATGGCCCATCGCGCATTCTGTGTCTCCTAATGCTCCACCCGATCCTTCTGCCACTGAAGTGAACAGGCAGAGTAGTCGAGCTGCCATTTCTCAATACGTGCCAGCCGCTCGTTAATCCCGACGGGCATCTGTGGTTCCGGTGGAGGCGGCAGCTCTAGGAGAGGGACGTGAGGCACCAGGTTGCAACTGGCTGTGGAGGCTCTCTTCTTGGCCGGCGAGGCAGCCGAGTGTACTCGTCGAGACTGCACGAGAGGTTGAGGCCTCTGGCCAAAGCTAGCTCAACACCGAGTTGCTCAATCGGGATGCGAGGAATATCAGGGCCCCATTTGTCACCAATCTGGAGGGTGGCGATTAGACAAGAAACGAAAGTCCCGCCAGGGAGCTCAGATGGAAGTTTCTTGGTGGTAGTGCGTTTGTGGAAGAACCGTGCAAGCCACCATCCAGGGTGGAAATGGGCGTCCTCCTCGACAGCACGGAACAGCACGAGCTCCTCCAGGGAGACATGGTGGCGGGCTGCCTTGCCGCAATAACACAATGATTGCATCCAAACATAGCGCAGGAATTTAAGGATAGGGTGGCGAATGTCACCGACCGTTGGGTTAACGATGGGGCTGATCTCGTTCCAGGTGCAGACGTACATCCATACCTCGGGGTAGGGTGCATGAGTGAGGGAGTAAACGTCAGTGAACCCAAGGCTGGTGCCCTGGATGACGGCGCCAGGGTTGAGGAGGTGGGCAAACTCAGTGACAGTCTTCACATGTTTAACACCACCGAGGCGGAAAGAGACAGTCGTCCTGTTGCTGTCGGGTTCTGGCGCGTGACGCACAAAAGAGCACCAAAACTCCTGAAGGGCGACCAGAGGGTAAGGGGAACCAAGGGTGGTTAAAGATCGCAGGCCCGCGTTGTCGAGGACTTCGACGATGGTGGAGTGCCAATCCGGATTGTGGTTCTTGAGACTCTCCAGGGAGAGGGTTTCCATCTTGGCCGGAGGAATGTCCTTTATCTTCATGTAGACCTCTAATTGTTGCGGCTCAAGAGCGGTGATGAATGGGTGCAGGGCTGAAGTGGTGGTGGCTGGAGCACATGAAATAGGGATCACAGGGGCCGCCACAGCCTGCGGGGCGACGTTCACAACTGCCGGTATCGGTGCAGGCGGTGCGGGTGGACGGGTGGATGGAGCCTCATTCTGCCGAGCCTTGGATCGCTGCACTCTATCTGCACTGGTGGTCTTGAAACGCTTCGGATTCCTGTAAGACATAACTCAGGGAAGACCAAAATTAGAAGACAAGAATCCTACCCCACACTTAGCCTGAAACCACTATTCGGAGAAGAACGAGGCGGGCAAGTGGGGGTAAGCAGACAAACTGAGTTACCACAATTTCAAAGCATAGCAGAAAAGAAACGGCCAGCATGCAGGGAAGACAACGACACTCAATCAATCAATCATGAAAAATAACGCAGATCGACAATCACAAAGCACGAGAGAACTCATTAGCACGATTGCATAGAAATCCATTCACAAGGCCAAAAAGATCAAAAGAGATTTCCAAAGTCTAGCCAGATTACACCGAAACAGTAAACACGCAATTCGAGGAAAATCAAAAAGTCAACCAAGGTCAACCATGCCGAAAACTGAAAGTCAAAAAGCCAAAAGATTCAAAATCAAGGCTGAACAACTAACCGTGAAGACATGACTCGAGAAAACGATTGGAAATCCGGGAAATCGACGAAAAGCTTGAAAAACTCGTTCGGGCAGAATCGGAGCTGTGGAGCTCCGATTCTAGGGCTGGAGCCGGAAAACAAACAAGGAAAAAGGGTGGCGAGTGGTCGGTCGGCAATTTCTTGGACGGCGGCGGCGGGGATGCTAGCGGCAGCTCGGGTTTCAGAAGAGAGAGAGGGTCAGCGAAAAATCGGCTTTTGGGACAGGGGGTTTCGCGAATACACGAACTGCATCAGGTTTAAATAGTCGGCGGACAAGTTTCACATTTTTGGCGAAAATGTGTGAATTTTCGGCAAAAAATCCTTTAAAAATCCAAAACTTTTTGGCGAGAAGGCTGGGTTTTCGGCGAGAACTCGTCGGAGGTGAGAAACAGGAGGATCAGGGTGATTTTAAACCTGAGTTTTCGGTGAAAACCGGTGAAGTTTTCATCGAAAACTCGTTTGAAAATCGACTCGACAGTTTTTTTTTTAAAAAAGGCTTTAAAAGAAAACGACTCGAAATGAAAACTAATTGACTCCAGCCGTGGGTTGCCTCCCACGAAGCGCTCTTGTTTAACGTCCATGAGCTGGACGATACCTGGATTCGCGTCATGGTTCTGACGTAAAGTAGTGTATGTCGATGAGAGAAACAGCTAATCCCTACAGATACCTCTTTAGCCTGTGACCGGTGACCATAAACGGTTCTTGATCATGCAATTTAATTAGGACGCTGCCCAAGGCTGTCTGCCGCACCACGGTATAAGGGCCAGACCATCGGGATTTCAGTTTACCCGGGAAGAGCTTCAATCGAGAGTTATATAGGAGGACTTCATCTCCGGGGTAGAACTGCTTGATCGTCTTCAATTGGGAGTCATGAATTCTCTTGGTGCGTTCCTTATAAAGCTTCGTGCTCTCATACGAGTGGAGACGGTGTTCTTCAAGCTCAGCGATCTGGTCGTGGCGGTTATTACCTGCTACTGCATGACTCATATTCAACTCTTTATTAGCCCAAAACGCCTTGTGCTCAAGCTCAACTGGCAAATGGCATGCCTTGCCATAGACCAGCTGATACGGTGAGGTACCGATGGGAGTCTTGTAGGCAATTCGATAAGCCCACAAGGCATCATTGAGCTTAGATGACCAATCCTTGCGGGACCGGCCAACTGTCCTATCAAGAATCCGCTTGAGCTCACGGTTTATCACTTCTACTTGACCATTAGCCTGAGGATGGTAAGTTGTGGACATTCGGTGGGTGACGCCAAAGCGTTTGCACACCCGGTTGAAATGTCCATGGAAGTGGGTACCTCTATCGCTTATGATAAAACGTGGTGAACCAAAACGCGTGAAAAGACGGGTAAGAACCGACCCACCACTCTTGAATCGTTAGTGGGTAGAGCTTCAGCTTCAGCCCACTTAGAAACATAATCAACGGCTACAAGAATGTACTTGTTTCCGTTGGAGGGTGTGAACGGACCCATAAAATCAATTCCCCAAACATAAAAGATTTCAACAGTTAAAGAAACAATTTGGGGCATCTCATTACGGTTAGAGATGTTACCTGATCGTTGGCATGCATCACAATGACGAGCAAAAGCGTCGCAATCACTAAAGATTGAGGGCCAGTAAAAAGCAGTTTCAAGTACCTTTCTTGCAGTGCGGTTCTGATGACACTCGATTTGACGTGATTATCAGCCTCATTTAAGCAACATTTCTTTGCTTAAGACATTGTTTTTAGGGTCGAATAACGAATATTCAATCGATTGCCCTATCTCGTGCCATTTGTGTTACCTTGGCCCGTTTCGGGTCTATTTGATGGTTTTCTAGTGTTTTTACGTTAGCACAGGTTTTTGCCGTCAAATAAAGTATCCATGGACGTGTCTAAGGCGTAGGAACCTCAGGAATCAAACCGGAATCGATCAAAAGAGCCAATCAAAGTCCAACCAAAGGTCTGCCCGAATACAAAGATATTTTCACCGAAAATACCCTAGGGTTTTCGGCGAAAACAATACCACAAATCAACTGCTGGACACAGAAGGATGATTTCGGCGAAAAGATTCAACTGCTCGGACCGAAAATAATGAACAGCCAGCGAAGCCCTGAACTCAAAGCCAGTTTCGCGAAACTATCCCTATGGTTTCGGCGAAAACATTAGCTCAGCCCGGCCCAACTAGGGTTAAGTATTTATACTTAATCCGCGGCCCGAGGAGAAGAAAGGAATTCATAATAATCATAATACAACTTTTCGAGATCAGAATTCTCTGAAGTTCGGGAGCGAAGAGTTGGAGTTCGAAGAGCCGGATAGAGATCGTGACGCCATCCCTTCCACCTTGGAGAACCGGAGCTAGGAGTGCAACTTACCGAAGATCGGAGTCTGTCAGAGTCGTCTGAATTAGGTTTTTCAGATCCTTTTCTGTTCTTCCTCTGAATGATGAACTCTTTCTTTGTCTTTGTGTCTTTTGTAATGATCATGAGTAGCTAAACCCTTTAGAGCTTAGACTAGATGAACCCTAAGTGACCCAGGGCTTTAAAGCGGTCACGGATCGGCGGTGATTAGATTCGAAATTCAATCAATTCTTTTTCATGTTTGATTCGTTCTTCATTGTGCATGTTTCTTGTCTGGATTGATCACCTAGATTAGATTCTTGTTAAGCTAAGGATAGAAGCGAACGCTCGCCTTACTTTAGAACATCGAATTAAACAATTAACCTTATAATTGGAGTGTGCCTTTCGTAGGAACCGGTTAGGGTTAATTCACTGCAAGAGTAACTCATTAATCACTAGTAATTACACCAATCGATTAAGTCGTTGCGAGAGGCGACCGTACCGGGCGGCTAGTTAATTTTGGTAGTTAGAATGGATAGAGCGAACGTTCGCCGGTCTTAAACCTAAGGGTAAGGAGTTATGGTGGTGTCTTAATAATTGATTGAATGAGAATCGAAATCCGCTGATCTGTTGATTGCCAATGCTCTGGAGAACGAAGGGGGATTCAAAGTCTAAGTTCGTCTGTCATTCTTGTTTCCAAACCCTAATTCTCAATCTGCTTTAGTTTAATCTTTTTAATTTTTCTGCATTTCTTAGAAGTAGAAGTCGTGGAACTCACACCACGCACTAAGTGTTTTTCTTTGAATAATTTGTTAGTTCTGAAGTAGCCAATCATTCGAAGGCCCGTGGAATACGATCTGCTATACGCTTTTTCTTAGCATTAGTAGTTTTTATTTGGCTGAACGTCTGAACAACGACCGGGGGCGTTCACCAAATTGGCGCCGTTGCCGGGGAGTCTTCTTTCGATTGTTGAAAGAAGATCTGGCAATTTATTCTTCTATTTTCCATCTTTCATTTTTCCATCCACTTCGATTTTACACTGGTTTTGTTTGTCTTTGTTATCTGTAGGTTTACAGGTGTATGCCTCACCGTCCTTGGACTCGCTCTCAGACCGAACAGGCTAAGATTGCAGGGAATCTAGGCAGCTCTGCTACACCTCTACGATCACAGATTCTGAAGGAAGGCAGATCCAATCCATTCATCACTCCGATCAAGATCGAGGAACCGAAGGAGAGTTCCTCATCTCCGTCTTCACCGCACTCTTCATCCGCTTCATACACCGAGTCACTTTCACCCCCTCCATCTCCCACCATGACCGATAGATTACCACCAAACGGCGATCAACCGCCGCCACCCCCACCTGCACAGAAGAGTCTAGCAGACTATAACAAGCCGAGCGCGACTAGCGTTCGATCTGCCATTGCCGTTCTGCGCATTGAAGGAGATCCTGACTATGAGATCAAGATTCCATTCTTGACCATGATCTCTAGGGATTTACAGTTTGAAGGCAGGCCCCTAGACAATCCGTGCACTCATCTTGCAGACTTCCTTGATCTCTGCAATACTTTTAAAAACGGAAACCTCGACAAAAACACTCTTTGTCTGAGAGCTTTCCCGTTCTCTTTGAAAGGCGCTGCTAAGAGGTGGCTTACTGGCAAACCACCTGGCTACTACACTAACTGGGATACCCTGGCTCAGGACTTTGTTGAAGAATACTTCCCTCCGGCCAGAACAACCGCCATCAAGGACAGCATCGCCAGATTCTCCCAGAAAGAAGGAGAAAGTTTATATGATACTTGGAATCGATTCCAAGAACTTCTCTACACCTGCCCTCATCATGGATTCGAGCAGAGGCAGTTAGCTGAAATCTTCTCTCGAGGACTTCGAGAAGAATCTGCCAAGTGGGTCAATTCTCTAGCTGAAGGGGATTGCACTACACTCACTCCTGAAGCTGCTCTTCTGCACTTCGCAAACTGTGCCTCAAGTCAAGGAACTGGGAGCGACAATATGAAGGATCGAGGAGCAAGCTAGATTTTGAAGCAGCTATCAAAGCAGAGGTAGAGAAGCATTTGAAGAAGTCTACCACACCAATCAAGCCACCGGCAGCTTCTGTCTATGTTGCCGATTGCGAGTGGTGTGGAGCTTGCTCACATAACGGAGG
Source organism: Linum lewisii (assembly GCA_034768395.1). NCBI lineage: Eukaryota > Viridiplantae > Streptophyta > Magnoliopsida > Malpighiales > Linaceae > Linum > Linum lewisii. Next base: position 33,501,620 of record CM068300.1, on the reverse strand, counting down.
CCGTTGTCAGAATTTTGGTAAGGCAGAAGTTTGGTCTGCCGAAGAGGTAAATTTCATCCAACAAGGCTTCGTTAATAATCAGAATGGTTATGCCGGTTATCGTAACTTCAGACAGCAAGGGAACTATCACGACAGACCTCCCTATAATGCTGGCGCCAATCATAACCAGAACCAGAATAACCGCCCGGCTGGTCAAGTTCAGGATCAGAAGCCTAACCATCCGCCGGCAGGTGTCTACCAGCCGCCGCATCGCAATCCGGGTAATTATGGAACTGCTCCTGGCAATCGCCAGAATCAATATCTGAACAATACCTATCCAGGACAGCAGCATCAAAGAGATAATAATGTCAGTGACCTGGATAAGAAGCTCAGCCAGATCATCACAAGACTCGATGATCATGACAGTCAGTTCAAGGCTCAAGCTCTTCTCAATCAAGAACAAATAACATCTGGACAACGGATTGAGCAAGTCGTGAACAACATCTCGAGCATGCTAGCATCTGGTCGACCATTTGGCCAGCTTCCAAGCCAGACAAAGCCAAACCCGAGAAAAGAACAGGCTAAAATGGTAACTGCTCGAAAACTTCCAAACTTAATTGCTGATGCCTTTTCTGTTTTACGCAGGATCGCTGAAACTCCAGAAGAAGAGGAAGAAGAGGAACAGAAACCAGCACCTAAGGATGATCCTCCTCTTGCACCATACGTCGTGAAGCCTCCTTTTCCTAGAGCACTGCTGCCAAACGCAAGGATCGAGACTGGCATGAAGGGGAACAAGGAAGGATACCCTGACATTCGTATTAAGAAACCTGTCTCTCCATATCCTGCTAAGTTATCTGATCCTGGTTCTTTTACCTTGCCTTTGGTCATCAATGATGTTGAAATTGAACGTTGGGTTTGCTTGGAACTGTTGCTGTCCTCCAATGAATCCCAGAGGTCTTTGATACGGATCTGCAACCCGTTTGTACTGGTTCTGCGGCACGAGGTTCCTGAAACTGGTGTAGCCTTTTTGATTGTTGGCGAAGCCTTGATCAATGAAGTTTACCTCTTCTGCAGACCAGACTTCTGTTTTACTGAAGTTGAGGCAGCTTCCACCGTTATGAGCGCAGGATCCACACCATCCACAGTCAACCGAAAAGACAGTAGCTGGCGGGGGATCGAGGGGGATACAGCTGCTTGTAGATGTTTCTGAACTTCTTCTTTGATCTGCTCTGCAACGCTCAACTGACCCTTGGTTCCTTCTCTTTGCCTCTCCCAATTTCTAGATTTTAGAGCACAGCTAGCAAAATGCAGAAGAGCAAGTCTCCGCCTGCTAAGGAGTTGACCCACTTTGCAGATTCTTCGCACATACCTCGAGCAAAGAATTCAGCCCGTTGTCTTTGTTCATACCCATGGTGAGGACAGTTGAAGAGAAGAGATTGGAATTCATTCCAAGTGTCATACAGGCTTGCATCTTCTCTCTGAGTGAACCTGGAGATGCGGTCTTTATAAGCAATTATCCTTGCGGGAGGAAAGTATTCCTCAACAAAATCTTGAGCTAATGTCTCCCAGTTAGTGTAGTGGCCTGGCGGTTTGCTTCCAAGCCACTGCTTAGTTGCACCTCTGAGAGAGAATAGAAAAGCTCGGAGATATAAAGCATTCTTATTGAGGTTCCCAGACTTGAAAGTTTCACAGACAGCAAGGAAGTCAGCTATATGTGTGCAGGGATTATCATATGGCTTTCCTTCGAATTGTACGTCCCTAGAGATCAGTTCTAGGAGAGGAATCTTAATCTCATAGTCAGGATCGTTGTCATTGGAAAGCACGGTGATGGGGGACCGAATATTAGATGCGAGCGTCTTACTGTAGTCTGCAACACTCCTAAGAGCAGCCATTGCGGAAGGGGAAGATGGAACGGAAGTGATACGATTCTGTACCTGCTATGATCTGCAAGAGACAAAAACAAACACAACTGGTGTAAAATTGAAGTGTGATGGGAAATGAAAGATGGAAAGGTAGAAGAATAAAAATGCCAGCTCTTCTTTCAACGAAATAGAAGAGTCCCCAGCAACGGCGCCAATTTGATGAGCTGCAGAATAGCGGTCAATCAAATAATTACCAAGCTGTGAAGCTAGGGTAGATCGTATTCCACGGGTCTCCTCTACTTCCTTACTCAAATATGTTGACAATTAAATTCAAGGTTAAACACTTAGTGCGTGGTGTGAGTTCCACGACTTCTATACTAAAATGCAAAGATTAATTGAAATGAAATTAAGGCGAAGAAAGGTTGATTGAAAGATTAAGACGGACGACAGACAAGCTTAGATTTTGAATCCCCCTTAGATCACTGGTGAACGTGTCATTGTGATGCATTCAACAAAATAACTAACAAAGCTCACAAAAGCTAGGGTAGATCGTATTCCAGGGGTTTCCTCTACTTCCTTACTCAAAGATGTTGGCAATTTAATTCAAGTTTAAACACAAGTTGTGCGTGGTGTGAGTTCCACGACTTCTATACTAAAATGCAAAGATAATTCGAAATAAGAATTAAAGCGAAGAAAGATTGAAGATTGATTGATTGACTAGAAAGATGACAGACAAGCTTAGACTTTGAATCCCCTTAGATCACCAGAGCAACAACAGTCAACAGACCAGTAACTTTCGATTCTAGTTCATTCAGTTCATAGACACCACCATAACTCCTGACCCTTAGGTTTAAGACTGGCGAACGTTCGCTCTATCCGATCTAGCTACCACGATTAATTAGCCGCCCGGGTACGGTCGCCTCTCGCAACGACTTAACTTAACTGGTGCAAATTCTAATGATTAATGAGTTACTCTAGCAATGGATCAACCCTAATCGGTTCCTACGAAAGGCACGTTCCAATTATAAGGTTGATTGTTCGATTTGGTGTTTTAAAGTAAGGCGAGCGTTCGCTTCTATCCTTAGCTTAACAAGAATCTAATCTAGGTGGCCAAACCAGACAAGAAACACAGATAACGAAGAACAAATCAAACATGAAAGATGAAACTGAATGAACTTCGAATCTAATCACCGCCGATCTGTGACCGCTTTACGCCCTGGGTCACTTAGGGTTCATCTAATCTAAGCTACACGAGTTTAGCTACTCATATTCAATACAGAAGAATCGAAGGCAAACAAAGAATACATCTCAGGTAGGAAGACAGAGAAGAACTGTAAAACCTAATTTCGATGTTTCCTGGCAGCTTCAATCTGCTGGATTTTCAACTCCTGGCACTGGCTCTCCGAGATGGATGGATGGCGTCACGATCCGTTCTTGGCTCCTCGAACCCTCTCTACTCGTTTTTCTCTCTCCCCTCTGTCTAGCTGTGTGTTGTCAATTGTAAAATTGGAAGTATGTCCCTCTCTTTGATTGCCCGTGTTTTTTCAGTATTTATATCTAACCGGCGGTTTCTGGATTTTCACTAGAATTTTCGCCGAAAATCCAAGGTTATTTTCGGCAAAAACATCTGTTAAAATGTGGCTTCACCCGTCTGTTTCTCCTGGTTGATTTGGCTTCGAGTTTTCGCCGAGAATGCTCATGTATTTTCGCCGAGAACTCCCTCTTGATCGGGTCTGTGAATTCTTCTTCCATTTTCGGCGAAAAACCAAGGGTATTTTCGCCAAAAATATATGTGTAAAATGAGCAGGAGTTTCGTTTGCCTTGAGTAATCCTCCGGTTGATTTGTGTGTGATTCTTCGGGGTTCCAACGTCTAAGACACGTCTTTGGCTACTTATTCGATGGCAAAAACCTGTGCTAACGTAAAAACACTAGAAAATCATCAAATAGACCCGAAACGGGCCAAGGTAACACAAATGGCACGGGATAGGGCAATCGATTGAATATCCGTTATTCTACCCTAAAAATCATGTCTTAAGCAAGGAAATGTCGCTTAAATGAGGCTGATAATCACGTCAAAATGAGTGTCATCAAATACCCCACACTTAAGCTTTTGCTTGTCCTCAAGCAAACTTAATAGAGACGCTCATGTTCACAAACGATAAGATCGGTTAAATTGGAGCTCAATCAAACACAATGAATTATTAGACAGCTCGATCCTAGAACAAGAAACCTAACATGCATACAAATCAGCCAAACTACCTGGTCTCACTGATAAACTTCACACGACAAGTAATTAGCAACCAATTATGCACGAATTTGACCTGACCGACCAGACTCCTCACATAGGGTATATATAGTACAATGGGAACTCTCATTCTCTGTGTTTAAGGACGTGTTTCTGCTTTCGATCATTTTCTGTTACCGAATTCTGTCATAGGTTTGCATTTCGACCACATCTCCACCACTGTGACAACACGAGTATCTAGTCAAGAAGGACTTCCCTGCTAGGACCGTAATGAAATCTACACTACTTGGGTTTATACATAAATCTACACTATAATGAGATGGATGATGGGAATGTATGATGATGGCTTGTGCGGTGTAGCTTTCGACTAACTTCCCTCGAATCTAATCTATGGCTTCCTACCGTCTAACCAAACACGGGTGGAATGATGAACGCTCGTCCTATGATACCCTCAAGCAACCTAGCACTTATTCTTTTTCTTTACACGATTTTTTTTCTTTTCTTTTGAACTTTTTCTTTTGACTTCGTTCTTCCATTTGTAGGGAGAAGAACGTTTTATTGAACTAGAAACTTTGAAACTTTTCTGATTTTTTTTCTTTACTTTTTCCGACATTTTCATTCTTTTCTTACTTTACTTACTCTTTCTTTGTGCCGATTTTCTTTTAGTTGCTAGAGGGATTTATACGTCTGGACATATTAGCTAAAACCACCTGTTTAATGGCTATAGGCAGGTTACCAAAACCGACTTCCGGTAGGTCAATCTAGAACTACAACCACAGGGGATCAACGGGGAATGAAAGAAATGGGAAATGGTTGTAATGTATTATCGAACCGAAAGAACAGGCCAAGCTCAAGGGTCTAAACCTAGTGGATTTATTGTTTGGTAGGCTATCTGGCTTAGTAGCTGAATCTAGGTGCCCCTATCCTTCTAGAACTCGTGTCATCATGTGGTCTCGAGTAGGTCTCATGCAAATTCTAACTCATTCAAGTAAACAGAAAATCACTCAGAAAGAATTTAAATTGCAAGTTACGTGCAATGGATCAAAAGCTCACAGTTGGTTTGCTAGTCGGATTCGGTCATTTTCATGCAATCAAGGCTACAAACTACAAGTGTGATTTTAAAGATTCTGTTTTGACCAGGCAATTTAGCATCAAAGCAGACAAGTTGGTTTTCAAGTTCTAGGTTAAGCAGTCTAAGCATCATTATGAAGGTTTGAACAACAACTTAACCTCAAAAATCAAAAAACTGAGCCATTCTATTGCTAGAGGGGCTGGACAGGAATCACGAGGCACACACAAAGATATAGGCAATCAAGATCATGCATGGTTCTCTAACACCCTACCCACACTTAGACTGTTCTGTGTCCTCACAGGACCAAACTAAAGTAGAGAGGAACAAGAACCTAGAGGGTGGAGGGCGGTGTAGTGGATGAACGCGGAGAGGCCGGGGCGGAGTAGCGACTCAAAATCCTACTAAACACAAACAACAAAAAAAACAAAAGGATACCGGGACAAGTGCCCCGATTCCACACAGAATAAAAGTGGATCGAGATCCGAAAAGAAGAAAGAAAAGAAAAGGAAAGGATAGAAACAACCTGATCACTGTTCCGAGGGTGGGGGTGGGATGGGAATGGTGGAAATGGAGAACTGCTGCTCCATCTGCCGTCGCCATGCGAGCTCGTCCTTGTGTCTGGCTAACTGGTCGGCCATGAACTGCTGAAGAATGGACCAATGCTCGTTCTGAGTCTCTTCATGTGCTACTCGTTCCTTCTGCCATTGAAGCGAACCAGCCGAGTAGTCTATTGCCACTTCTCAATACGCGCCAGCCTCTCATTCATCTCCGCGGTGATTTGCGCTCGCGACGGCGGGCGGTCAACTGACTGGTGAGTGCGGTGAGGGAGCGATGTGCAATGCTCAAAATCCGCAGAAAGGTCGATGCCCCGTGCTATGGTGAGCTGAGGATCGCTGCGCTCTATCTGCACTGGTAGTCTTTAAAACGCTTGGGATGCCCTGTAAAACACAACTCCGAGATGACCAGCATCAGATGACAAGAATCTTACCCCACACTTAAGTTGACAAGTTGGGGTAAATAAATTAACCGAGAGATCATCGAATCAAGATATAGCATTAAAGAGTTGTCAATTCATTTAGCAAGCATGAAGAATGGAATGATTCATGAACACGATCTCACAGACAACAAGTCACGATTCCGAAAAGGTCACAAAGGAATGCCAGAACCTAGCCAATTGATACCGAGAAAGCAATCATGAGGAATGAGGGAGAACCAAAAAGTCAACCATGCCGAAGACCGAAAGTCAAAAAGCCAAAAGATTCACAATCAAGGGCTGAACAACTAACCGTGAAGACATGACTCGAGAAAACGATTGGAAATCCACGAAATCGATGAGAAACTTTGAAAACTAGGTCAGCCGGAACTGGAGCTGAAAAGCTCCGATTCTAGGGTTTTGGAAGAGGGCTGGGCAAGGGGTAAGGCCGGCGGTGGCTGAAGGAGTGGTGGCGGCTTGGCAATCGGCGGGCAGGTGGCGGCGGTGAACAGAGAGAGTGAGGTGTGCGAAAAATTTTCGGATGGGGAGGGGTAGTGAACTTCGCGAAAACAGAAAACCGAGAAGGCCTTATATACCGGTGGAAAGGAGGAAAATTTTTGGCGAAAAGATGGTGGTCTCGGTCCGAAAAGTCTGAACAGGAGAAACAAGGTTGATTTTGAACACATGTTTTCGGCGAAAACAATGATAAATTTTCGCCAAAAATTTATTTGAAAACGGCGGCTGTATGTTTTTTTTTTCAAAAGGGGTTTAAAACAAAAACGACTCAAAACGACCAATTACTGACTCCAGCCGTGGGTTGGCTCCCATGAAGCGCTCTTGTTTAACGTCCGTGAGCCAGACGATACCTGGAATTGTGTCACGGTTCCGTCGTGAAGTAGTGCACGTCGATGGAAGAGACAGCTAATCCTTGCAGATACTTCTTAAGCCTATACTCGTTGACCACAAACGGCTCTTGATCGTGCAATTTAATGTAGACGCTGCCTAAGGGTGTCTGTCTGACCACGGTATAAGGGCCCGACCATTGGGATTTCAACTTACCCGGAAAGAGCTTCAATCGAGAGTTATACAAAAGGACTTCTTCTCCAGGGTAAAACTGCTTGATCGTCTTCAATTGAGAGTCATGAATTTTCTTGGTGCGTTCTTTGTATAACTTCGTGCTCTCATATGCGTGGAGTCGGTGTTCCTCAAGTTCCGCGATCTGGTTGTGGCGGTTATTACCTACTACTGCATAGCTCATGTTCAACTTTTTGTTAGCCCAGAATGCCTTGTGCTCAAGCTGAACTAGTAAATGACATGCCTTGCCATAGACCAGCTGATACGGTGAGGTACCGATGGGAGTCTTATAGGCAGTTCGATAAGCCCATAAGGCATCATTGAGCTTAGATGACCAGTCCTTGCGAGACCGGCCAACTGTCCTATCAAGAATCCGCTTGAGCTCTCGATTCGTCACTTCCGCCTGACCATTCGCTTGAGGGTGGTAAGCCGTGGACATTCGGTGGGTGACGCCAAAGCGTTTGCACACCCGGTCGAATTGTCCATGGAAATGGGTACCCCTATCGCTTATGATGAAGTGCGGTGAACTGAAACGCGTGAAAAGACGGGTAAGGAACCGACCCACCACTCTAGAATCATTAGTGGGCAAAGCTTCAGCCTCAGCCCACTTAGAAACGTAATCAACGGCTACAAGAATGTACTTGTTTCCGTTGGAGGGTGTGAACGGACCCATAAAATCGATTCCCTAAACATAAAAAATTTCAACAGTTAAAGAAACAATTTGGGGCATCTCATTACGGTTTGAGATGTTACCTGTTCGCTGGCATGCATCACAATGTCGAGCAAAAACGTCGCAGTCACTAAAGATTGAAGGCCAATAAAAACCTGTTTCGAGTACCTTTCTTGCCGTGCGGTTGCCTCCAAAGTGTCCTCCGAACTGTCCTTCATGGCACTTACGCATGATGTCAGCTGCTTCAGTGTAAGAGACACATCTCCGGATCATCTCGTCAAGACTAATGCGGTATAAGAAAGGCTCATCCCAGAAGTATGACTTGGCTTCTTTAAAGAGCTTTTTGCGTGCATTGAAATCCAGCTCAGGAGGTACAATGCCGTGCGAGAGATAGTTTGCCAGAGTTGCATACCAAGGCTCCTCTGAATCGGCGACATTACTCAGATCTTTAGCGTGAGGAATTGCCCAGGGCTCGATAGCTATGCTGTTAACCTGTTCATATGTTTCAACACGCAACAGCTCGTTAGGGAAAGAATCATTGATAGGGGTAGTAGACTTACCTGTTTGTGATTCCTCCAATCGGAAAAGATGATCCGCTGCTAGATTTTCTGCTCCCTTTTTATGTTTCAATGTCAAACTCTTGGAGGAGAAGGATCCATCGGATGAGACGTGGCTTCGAGTCCTGCTTGGCTAATAAGTGGCGCAGGGCAGCATGATCTGTGTAGACGATGGTATGTGAAAGAACCAGATACTGTCTAAGCTTATCAAAGGAGAAAACGATAGCCAGGAGCTCTTTCTTTGTAGTAGTGTAGTTTCTCTGAGCATCATTGAGTGTCTTGCTCGAAAAGTAGATAGGATGAAATCTCTTCTCCTTCCTTTGACCAAGAACCGCGCCAACGGCGAAGTCACTAGCATCGCACATAATCTCGAATGGAAGATTCCAATCTGGTGCTGTAAGAATCGGTGCGGTGGTCAGTTGAGTTTTCAAGGTCTCAAAAGCTTCAAGACAGGCTTTATCAAAGACGAAAGGAACATCTTTCTCAAGAAGCTTCGTCATTGGTAGGGTGATCTTGGAGAAATCTCTGATGAATCTTCGGTAAAATCCAGCATGACCCAGGAAACTTCGAACCGTCTTAACTGAGGTCGGCGGGGGTAAGCTGGCAATGGTCTCAAGCTTGGCACGATCGACTTCTATACCTGTCTTAGATATTCTATGGCCAAGAACAATACCTTCTGTAACCATGAAGTGACGTTTCTCCCAACTAAGAGCTAGGTTGGTCTCCTCACAACGGGCTAGCACCTTATCCAAATTAGCCAGACATTTAGAAAATGAGTCTCCATAGACGGAGAAGTCGTCCATGAACACCTCCACCACATTCTCTACTAGATCTCCAAATATAGCAAGCATGCATCTCTGAAAGGTAGCGGGAGCATTACATAAACCAAAAGGAATACGACGATAAGCAAACGTACCAAACGGGCATGTGAAGGTCGTCTTCTCTTGATCATCAAGCTCGATGGGGATTTGAAAGTAACCGGACATCCCGTCTAAGAAGCAGTAGTATTCATGACCAGCTAATCGTTCAAGCATCTGATCAATGAACGGCAGTGGGAAGTGATCTTTCTTGGTGGCATCATTGAGTCGTCGATAATCGATGCAGACTCTCCATCCGGTAACTGTTCGGGTAGGAATGAGTTCACCCTTTGGATTAGGGATGACTGTGATTCCTCCTTTCTTCAGGATGACTTGAGTCGGGCTAACCGAAGGACTGTCGGCAATAGGATAGATGATACCGGCATCTAGAAGCTTGAGTACTTCTTTCTTTACAACTTCCTGCATCAGAGGGTTAAGTCAGCGTTGGGGTTGTCTAACTGGTTTGAATTCATCATCAACAACTATCCGATGTTTGCAGAAGGTTTCAGAGATGCCTCTTATGTCTGCTATTTGCCAGGCAATAGCTCGGACATGCTTCTTGAGTAGCCTAATCAATTGCTCTTTCTGCTCGGGAGATAGATCCGAACTGATGATGACTGGTAACTGACAGTCCTTCCCCAGAAACGCGTATTCTAGGTGGTCAGGTAGCTCCTTCAAAGTGAGTTTTGGCGGATTCTCGTATGAGGTAGTAATCCGACTCGATGCTGGCTCAATATGTGTAGGCGCGGTGATGGGTGTGAATGTTGCCTTCTATTCGTCTAGTTCATCTTGCCATAAGCACTGCTCTGGGTCGTCTAACGCATTATCAATCCCTGAAATCAAACACAACTCTAGCGGATCACTAGATAAAGCATTAGTAAAGGAGTTGGCCGAGGCCAACTCTAGGGGATCAACAACATAACATTTATCATCTTGGGCAACAGAATATCTCATGCTATCTTTAATGCAGAATGCAACACTCTCTTGACCTACGCTCAAAGTTAACAGGCCTTGTTTGCAGTTTATATTCACACCAGCAGTTGCTAAGAAAGGTCGACCTAGGATAAGTGTTCCGTCTAACTCACGAGTATCTAAAACAACAAAATCTGCCATTATAGTAAACGGACCACAACAAACAGTTACATCTTCTATTATACCTCTAGGTAGTTTGACAGACCTATCGGCTAAAACGAGATGCAGAGTAATCGGTTTTAATTGCCCTAGATTCAGCTTTTCATATAAATAAACAGGCATAACATTAATAGAAGCACCAGAATCAACCAGACTGCGATCAATTTTAATGCCATTGATAATGCACGGTAATGTAAAAGAACCGGGATCAGGACACTTAGCTGGGGGTGGTGGCGGCTGTCAAATGGGAGATGGTGCACCGAGAATAGACGTGCATTCATTAGTAAGCGTGATAGAGTACGCCTCCCCGTTCTTCACTTTCTTTACGAGATCCTTAAAGAACTTTCCAAGTGGTGGTATGATTTCCACAGCTTCAGTCACTGGTATCTTGATCTCTGCAGTCTTAAGAACATTGTACCACTTCTTGTACTGAGTGTCGTGATCCTTAGCCTTGCTCCTTGCAGCTTTTGGGAAGGGAAGCCGAGGAACATATGGCGCCAAAACAGGCTCAGGAGCTGTCCTGGGCGGAAGAGGAGGAGGAGCAGATGCTTCTTCTTCCTCTTCTGTGATATCCTCAATTTCTGGCATATCCGTGGCAGCACTGGTATCTGGTATTTTTTCAGGTTCTGGAGCCTTGGGATCAGTTGTTTGCTTGCCGCTCCTGGTGGTAATGGCTTGAGCGTGTTCGCTCTTTGTACCGGAGTCTGCTTGAAATGCTTCTGGATTAAGGAGAGGATTGCTAGTAAAGAGTTTAGTCATATTACTTATAGCATCCTCTATCCTCTGGCTCTGAGCTCTCTGTCCTTGATTGAGTGCAGCTTGAGCTTTTAGTTGAATGTCGTGGTTGTCAAGTCTGCTCATAATCTGATCGAACTTCTTCTCGTAATCCATGTCTCTATTGTAGTACGGCTTTGCTTGAGATTGGTGTTGTCCTCCAATGAATCCCGGAGGTCTATAATAAGGATCTACTAACCGGTTGCTCTGGTTCCATGGTACGTAGTTTCTGTAACCGGCATAGCCTTTATGATTGTTAGTGAAGCCCTGATCGATGAAGTTTATCTCTTCTGTAGACCAGACATCTGTTGTGCCGAAGTTGAGGCAGCTTCCACCGTTATGAGCACAGGACCCACACCATCCGCAGTCAACTGAAGAGATGGTGGCTGACGAGGGATCGAGGGGAATACCAGCTGCTTGTAGATGTTTCTGAACCTCTGCCTTGATCTGCTCTGCAACACTCATCTGACTCTGACTCTTGTTTCCTTCTATTTGCCTCTCCCAGTTTCTAGACTTTGAAGCACAGTCAGCAAAATGCAGAAGAGCATCCTGGGGAGTAAGGGCGATACAATCTCCGCCAGCTAGAGAGTTGACCCAGTTTGCAGATTCTTTGCGCATACCACGAGTAAAGAATTCAGCCAGCTGTCTTTGTTCATACCCATGGTGAGGGCAGTCGAAGAGAAGAGACTAGAATTCATTCCAAGTGTCATACAGGCTTGCATCCTCTCTCTGAGTGAATCTGGAGATGCGGTCTTTATAAGCAGTCATCCTCGCGGAGGAAAGTATTCCTCAACAAAA